>JAMXKT010000018.1:0-600000 GCA_024211575.1 Phytophthora melonis
GCTTCTCAATGCGCTCCGAAGTAAATTACCCAGGTCACTGGAATTTATTACAGACCACTCCCGAGGCAGCATGCTTGTCCTGCCACTCCATGGGCATGTGCACCTCTCTTGAAGTAAGCGCATCTGCTGGATCTCTGGGATCACTTCTGCGTTCCACAGGCAGCTCTCTCAAACATTCGGACATTCTCTACGGACGAGAGCGGCAAACTGGTGCACCGACTGGTTGCTCCCGCTTCGTCACATGTTCCACAGCTCGTGGTCGAGATCTTCCCGCAAAGTCACTCGGTACACACAAGAAACCCCACGTTTGCTGTAGAAGTCTTCGAAGCTCTGGCCGCTTTGAGTCGCCTCCTCCAGGAACTGCTGTACTTCTGCTGGCCATGTCTCCTTCGATGAGCACGCCAAAGGTTCAGCGCCCTTCTGCGGAGTCGTTTCCAGCCCTTCTTCTTCGCGAGCCGGCGGAACTCGAAGCTCCGCCCAGAGCCAGTCCCTGGCACTGCCACCGAGGAACTTCTTGATCTTGACTTTGCGCGGTGTCAGCGAGGCGTTGTGTCCGTCGCCGGCGTCGTCACGTGATCGTGTACGTGACGTACTCGTTCTTGTCCTTGTCCTTCATGCTTGAGTAGAGAGGTCCGGATCTGCTCTTGATGAATCTCCGATCCGAAATTTGGCCCAGTTAATCAAAGTGACGCGCCTTGGCTCGCAGAGAGGCGCTCTCGGAGGTAAAAGTAAGAATGAATTGATCTTACGGCTGGGTAAAGTTGCTAACACTACTTCCCTACGTGTCCAGGCTCAGCTTCATCCTTGTTCTTTCAGCTTTAGTCTCTCAGGCCTAGCTTCCACCAGCTTCCTCCAGCTTTGGTCTCTCGGGTTCGACTTCTTCATTGTTCCTCAGCTCCATTGTCTCTCAGCCTGGTCGCTCGTCCTGGTCCCTGCATGCGCCAAGCGTGATATGAAAAAATACACCACACGCGCTGAAGCGTCAGCTTTCCGATGCTATTTTCATTTTGATCAAACTCTATTTAGTTGCTGAGATATGACCCACTAAGCTAATAGGTCATATTCAAGTGAAACAGAGAAGTAGTGTACCGTAAGGTATGCTGCATAAATTTGGTGTCGCATGAAGCCGTGCGTGTAACGCATGCGTTTAAGTATCCATCATATATGTCAATGTTATTGACATATTATGCAAGTAAACTTAATAGGTAGTACAAAGTCAGTCTCTGTCAATGAAGAAGCATCAATCGCATCATCAAGTTTCATTTCATTCGAATCATTTCCAGTTCTCACGCAGCAACACCAGGGTGAATTTACAGCCAAGGTATGAATTGACGTTTGCACTGCTGTAACTTATAACTATGCTTGTATTTGGTTATTAAAACAGCGCGGAGGCAAGAAAACAATTTGATATTATCGTGAGTGTGTTATTATAAAAACACTGTTATTGCACCTAAAGGTATGATTATCTGGTAAGTAGTTGTGAATGCTCATGATATACAAACGCTGTGAGTTTATCTGTTTTCTTTATATTTGCGATCTCAACCCCCGCGAAGCCCTAATTATTGTTAGGGCCTGTTTCATTTGAGAATAACTGGAATAAGAATAGCGGGAGATATTCCTCCCGCTTAAATACGACAAAATACGACGATCCTATTGGCTCAGAAGTTATTCCCAGGAATAAGTTATTCTGACTTTGAAAGTCAGAATAACTTATTCCCTGAAATAGCTACATGGCCGGGGCTTCCTCTTCTTTCCGTCGAGAACCACCTAACTCCGCAAGCCAGCCGTGCTGACGCTGCTGGGAGTGCGCCTAGCCTTCGTGGCGAGATGAGAAACCTCCGGTCTATACGAGGGCTCATTGCGGCAGGGTAGAGCATCTTCAGTGCTCCTCTAGAGCCCGCTAGGGCCCTCAGCATGGCGCGCTCGACTGCCGAGCACGCGACCAGTGCTGGTGGCATTGTTGGTAAGAGGGACTTTTGTGAATGGCGGCCGGCCAATCATGTGCTTCCCTCCATAACGCATATTCTTTTCCTCAGTTATTTTGGGGGCTTTATTCTCCACCTGTTTCGTTTGAATAGCGTAGAATAGCTATTCCGGCACGGCGCTATTCTCAAATGAAACAGCCCCTTAACGACCGCTGAAGCACACTTCCTACCTCACGGCCGTTTTCGTTTATGCTGGCCAAGCTGAAAACGTTTTGCCTGCACATTCGCGAAGCGAAGAAGCGACTGGAGGCTACGGAGACTAGCGCGCCACGCCGATCAACCAAGCAACACGGCTTTTTCATGGAGCACGCGCGCAGACTCGCCTCCATCATCAAGGTGCTTCACCGCGAAGGTGTGCGCGCCAAGTTTTGCACGCTACAAGCTCGCGGTCACTCCCAGCATCATCCAACCGCTCAACTCTTCCATTAATTGAAGTCTTGCTCAATAGTCTGCTTCTTCCAGCGACTGAAGACAAAATGTGTTGCAGGTATCGTCGAAGCGAACTTGAACGATCTTGACTTCCTGAAACTCTTTCACGTGATTCAACTCAGGAGTTTTGTGTCCAGGCGGAATGTAATTCACAAGAAACATGTGCTCAACTGAAAAGATGACGCGATACTCGTCAGCTCGACGCACAGCCTCAATAAGCGCGGCTTCATCATTCAAATCGGCTTTTACTTCGAAGCCGACTCGCTCCCTTGCGTTCACAACAACGATGTCGGATCGTAGTTGGCTGTTCGGAGATATTGCGTAGAGAGAGGACTTTTTCAGAATATCTCGCATCGTAGCGTACAACTCCTGGTGAAATGATGTCTCGGTGGGAGATAGGCGATTCTCGACGAAAGAATTTGAAACGGCCTCCAGCCTGACGGAACGTAGCGCAGTGGATAGCAGCACCAGCGGGTCTTCGGCATTTTCAATACCCCGAACATCTCGTTCTGGCAGCGCTTCGACACAAATGCGATGCACCATCTCGGAAACGACGGCAAAATTGCCACCCGTTCTTCGCACCACGACGCCCATACTTAGCAGCTTGTCAGCAACCAGCTCTTCGCCCTTGACAGGACCACCACAAAGTTTCTGCAAGTCTTCGGCGGTCACACCGCTGTCGCGTCGCATCTGAAGTACATACTTCAGCGCTCGCCACTCCACCGCCGTCAAGCCGCCGAGATCTCTTCTAAGACAGGAGTACGCGTTGTTGTGTAGCAGGTAATCCGAAAACGCAGTCAGCTTAAACCAGGGCTCCCACTCACGCCACTCTTTCGTCCATTTCGTATGCGTAGCCGTGTAGCGGATCAGCGACCCAAATACGCCAGGTGCGCCACCAGAAAACTCCATAATCGCCTGCCGAAGTGACTTGGCAAAGTTAAAACATGGCTCGATCAGCTCGAAAAACGCAGCCATCTGCATCGTAGAAAATGGCTCGGCTTGCAACAGCTTGGTTTCAGCGTAAAAGCTAGCACTTGGTCTGTCATCACCAAGCTCATGGTAGCACGCTAAATTGGAGCTGCCGACCCAAGGAATCCATAAAGTAGGATCTCACCTTTAACTCTCGAAGTACCGCCAGAAATTCCCCACCAAAGCTCGGTCCACGGACACGGGAGTCCAACCCGTCCACGATAAGGCACACTCGTTTCTTCGTGCGCGCGGCGGACGTCTCCACCACATCCAGGAATGCTGCCGAGTCCACGCATGTGCTTTCATTGTCGAGGGCATTACCCAAGATATTCCAGAACTGGGCCCCGTCTTCGATAGGCAGCATTTCGACAGAAACGCACATCACATCAGGAACTTCCGTAGCCAGCCAAGTCTCAATCCCATATGCAATGGTCGTTTTCCCATACTGCCGAGGACCATAAAGAACAAAGAGCGGTCGTTCAAATAAGGTTGTGTCAGAAAACCCTTGCTTGATCGTTTGGAAGGCGGCGATGCTTTCCAACGGGACCGAGAAGTAGCCCTCGAACACTGGTCCTGCAGGTGCAAGTCGTGATTGTTGCAGCCTTGGTCTCTTTGGCGGGGATTCAGTTTCAACAGCGTCTCCGATCTGATCCACTTTACGGGAACCAAGTTGGGATGTTGAATTACTTGCGGTGAACCTTGGCACTTCAACAATGATCGCACTCTGCTTGGTCTTACCAGATGGACCAATCTGATCACCTTCGCCCATGGCCTTGCTCTCATCATACGCTTGGCGGCTCTTGAAGATCTTGAGTCTAGACGCCTCCACCAGCGATTCAGTTGGAGTGTGCGGCAGAAGCATCTCGATTACTACTCCACGAAGAGCGCCTGCAGTGCTCTCTTCTGTGAGAGGAGCCGAATATTCTCTAGTGCCCGCAAGCGTGTCCCGCGTATCAGCGTTTACCAGCTGAAACCAGACCTTGGGAATCTCCACGAGCAGGGGGTCGTCAGGCTTCTTTCCCAACTCTTCCAAAGGTCTGGACACTTTTAGCGGAGTCTCACTCCGGTACGCTGCTTTGTTGGCGAACACCTTGAGGTCCGATGCTTCCAAAGTCGGGGGGAATCGGAAAGAAAACGTAGCAAAAGCAGCCCTCAGGAAGGAGTCGACAGATGTACTGCTCGACACGGCCACAGACTTCAGGGGGGCAATCGCTCCTCCTTGTCTGTTCACCACTTGGAACCAAGCCTCTTCCTCCGCCATCGCTCTGCAAGGTCGCGGCTGGGTTGCAATTTCTCGAATGGGAGAGACACGGCAATCCTATTCTCGTAAGTACGATAGCCAATGGAAACTCATACATATTAACCCTAACTGTACAAGTTACTGTGTAAATTCGTGACGAAGCTGTCGTACATGTCCAACACAGCCCAGCCATTTACATCTTGGACAGTTTGGGAAAACAACCATTGGCTACGGGGCTGGCTGCAGAAGCTCCTGATGTGATGTGCGTCTCTATTGAGTTGCTGGGTATCGAAGACGGGGCCAATTTCTAGAGGATTTAGGTGATGTCCTCGACAATGACAGTAGATAACATTTCTAACTGTGGTGGAGACGTCCGCCGCGCGCACGAAGAAACGAGTGTGCCTTATCGTGGACGGGTTGGAAACCCTGTCCGCGGACCGAGCTTTGGTGGGGGCATTTCTGGCGGTTAAAGGTGACATCTTACTTTCATGGATTCCTTTGGGGTGGATTCCTTGGGGTCGGCAGCTCCGATTGGCAGGTGGCGCACCTGGCGTATTTGGGTCGCTGATCCGCTACACGGCTACGCATACGAAATGGATGAAAGAGCGGCGTGAAAGGGAGCCCTGGTTTAAGCTGACTGCGTTTTCGGATTACCTGCGACACAACAACGCGTACTTCTGTATTAGAAGAGATCTCGGCGGCTTGACGGCGGTGGAGTGGCGAGCGCTGAAGTATGTACTTCAGGCAGAAGACGGAAACGTGACCGCCGAAGAGTTGCAGAAAATCTGTGATGGGTCTGTCGGTAATGGACACAAGATTGTCGATAAATTGCTAGACATGGGGATTCTGGTACAAGCAACGGGAGGCAAGTTGTCTGTTGTTTCCGAGATGGTGCACCGTATTTCCGTCGAAGCACTGCCCGAACGAGATGATGTACAAGCTATTGAGAATGCTGGAGAGCCGCTGGTGCTGCTTTCTGCTGCTGTTCGTTGGATGAGAGCGGAGACCATTGCAGACTTTGTTGTCGGAAATGATACATCTTCGACTGTGGCAGCATTTCACCAGGAGTTGTTCTGTACGATGAGAAGCATTTTGAAGAAGACGCAAAGGTTTACGAGGGACGGCCTCGAAGCGTGGCCGCCTAACAGCTTACGCAGAGCCGATATTATCGTGGCTGACAAAAGGGTACGATTCGGTTTTGAGGTTAAAGTCGGCTTGTTGGACGAAGCCGAGGTTGTTGATGCTGTTCGGCAAGCTGACGAGTATCGCGTCTACTTCCGGTCCAGCAAATGTTTCTTGTTAATTTCATGATTCCTGGACACAGAAGGCCTGGATTGAACGGTGTGAAAGAGTTTCCGGAAGTCACGCTCGTTCAAGTTCGCTTCGATGAAACCTGCAACTCGTTCTATTCTCAGTTATTGAAGTAGGATAGGATCAATTTATAAACCGAGGCAGCATGTCGATGGGAAATGTTGTTGAGTGCAGCGAGTTGTGTTCCAGTTTGTAGACGTAGTTTACCACTGAATACTTTCTGTGTAAGTATTTAAATTCGTGCCGTTTGAGTAAAAGCCAAGAAGATTCCAGAAGTCAATATTGTTCTGCTACCTATCACTGGTATGGGTGAGGGGGTGGATTGAAAAAAAAGTCACTTGTTTGAATTGATGGTTGTTGCAAGCAACAAGACTCAAACAAACTTTTGCTGAAGTCGTGAGCTTCCGCCGTGAAATGTGGGCATTTTCAAGTTAAAATATTTCCTCCAAACTTCTACCCAATGCAGCTCTAACCATTCACCCGAACTAGCAGTAGCCAGATATTTGAGATCCTAAAGTTCCCAGGATATCGTCTAGACCGATCCGAGCAGTTAATTCGTCACGTGTCGCCTCTATTGTAAAGTTTGCGTTAGAAGCTAACCTAACTTTACAACAGTTTTTCCAATACAGTTGAGCCGAGCCACTTTTGGGCCTGCTCACGGAGTAGGCTTCTCCGCTAAAACATTTTTCCAACTCACGTGTCGCGCGTGACCATTTCTAAGACAAGGTGTATGTCGCTTCGGCTTTGAGCCCGGCGTTACGCAGAACTCGCCTCGCTCTCGAGAGCTTGCGTTGCATCCCATGCTGCTCATGGTCACAGTCGAGAACTAGGGGCGAACGCGAATCCGGTTTCCATTTCAGACGCCTAATTTGCAAGAGCAACGTATCTAAGTTGGACGCTTGGAGGTCGAGGGCTCAGTACAGTGGTCCGCGAGGTGATCTCCAACTCATTTTGCCCCCCCAAGGTTCGTTTTCGGTTTCGCTTTGAATCCGCGACAGCGCGACTTGTCTATCTGTTGCGAGCGGATCCATATAGGTTACTGTATGTAGGTGTAGTCCTATCGAGAGGGCGACATGCTCGAGCGACAGCAAAACCAGCAGCTGGTACACGATTCACGCTTCATGGCGCAGCTCTCAACGTTCACTCGATCGAGCGGAGCCCGTGTGCAATGCACACGCTGCGCTGCCCCACCGGCGCACTAAAGTTCCGAAAGCCGCGGACTAAGATCGGCTAAGGTTCTAGATCATGCGAGTCAAGCGTGAGTGTCCCCTCATGCGCCATGTTGCCCTTGTTGCCCTCGAACATGCAAAGGCAATGCAAAAGCTTGCTTATCGGAGCTCGCTTCAACTGTGAAACAGCTGGGGGAGCTGGCAGGTGTATGTCGCTTTGGCCCAAGCACCAAAAGCAGCCCCACGAGCTCACTTCGGGAAACCGCAGCGTTACGCGGCATCGGTGGCAACTTGGCGGCCGCGAGCGAGCGAGAGCCACAGCCACTGACTCACTGACTGGAGCGGAGCCGGCTTCCGCGAATGGTATCTTGCCGTTCCGCGGCAGTCGTCATCGTCCATCGCCGCGTACGTGCCGCACCCCTCCACAGACAGCGATATTCCCTTAACCGTCACCGCGCCACACCTAAAAGCGGCAACAAGCTGCACTTAACCAGCAGTGTTGCCATGCCACCCGCCTTGCAAGTGGCAAAACCCCTCTCGCCCAGTTGCCTCTCAACGAGCGCAACAAGGCAGTCACCGGCAAACTGTCTCAGACATCGCATCAGCTTTGCCTGTACCCATCGCGTTGAAGGCAACAACGGGCGCGCCCTTTCTGGGCGCGTCTCGACCAATCGGGCGCCTTCCAAACCCCGCACAATTGCACGACAGCTCGCGGGCTCTTGCCCGGACGCCTTCCCCAGCGTTTCGCGCGCGCCAGGCCAGCGCCGCCGCTCACTCTCCGATTCTCCGTTCAATAGATCCGTACGGAGGCGGCCACACGCGCGCGCGTTCCCCAACCTGCCTGGAAGCCCAAGGCCGAGCAGCAAACAGCAGGGGGGAGGCGACTACCGATAGTACCTAACCACCTATCCAGACTGGCAACACCCAACCCGCTCGGCTCGATCTCTCTCCGCTTCAAGTTCGCTTAAGCTTAAGCTTACCTTAACCGGCCGAGTTTCCCTTAACCTGCAGAAGTGTGCAAGTGCGCAATTATGCTCGAGTTTCCGCTGCACGACGGCTTCTTCCCGCAGATCGCGCTGAGCCGCGAAGAGGTCAAGTACTACAAGCGCCTGGGGAAGGAGCGCGTGGCGCAGCTCATGCGCATCATCGAGGACGCCGACTGCGCCTACAAGTGGACCAGCGCGGACGCCGGCGCGTCCACGCGCGCACGCGCGCGCAGCCACCGGTCGCGTCTGCCAGGGCGTGCGCCGCGCTGACGCGGCGGTGCCGAGCGTGTCCTGCCAGCGCGCCAACTTCCTCGACTTCCAGCCGGCCAACAAGTCCACGCACGCGTCCACTTTACTGAAGGCAAGCGTGCAGTTATCCGACACCAAAGTGGACGAAATCCTGCGCGCAGTCTCTAAAGTGAAGACCAAGGACTTCCGCAAGGCCATGCGCTACATGCACGGGGACGCGTTCGTGGACGGCCGCACGCTCTTCACGTTCCCGCAGCAGAGTTCGCGCTCGGGCAGCGACGCCAGCGAGGGCGCGCGCCCTCCAGGGGCTCCTACTCGTACCGCGCCATCAAGTGGCACGCGTTTAAAACCCAGCGGCCGAGGCACAGCGAGGACGACAAGATTTTGGATTTCTGCTATTTAGAGTACGCCGGCAAGAAGAAGCCCCACCCCGGGTCCAACGTCGTGGGCTTTTGCGTGCAGGAGTCCATCTCCAGAGACCGAGAAGTACCCACTTTGGAGAATTTCGGCATCGCAAGGGGCTATTTGTCCCGAATGGGCATCATTGTGTCCAAGACGCACCAGCCCAACACGTTCAAGGTGACGTCCATTTGCCAGATCGACGGAGACCTGAACCCCATTGTGAGGGGCGTGCTGGAGGAGCTCATGAAGAAGACGGTGTGTGCAGTGGCGAAAATCCCCGGACTTGTGGCACGACAGCGAGTGAGCAGCTTGAGGTTCGTGGAGCAGTGGCAGTGGGTGCCCAATTCGGACCGCAAGGCGTGCGCCGTGTGTCTCCGGGGCTTTACTTCCGACGCAAACACCACTGCAGAACGTGCGGAGAAGTCGTGTGCTCGTCCTGCGCGTTGCTGCGCGAATTGGAGGAGCCCATCTTTGACATCACCCACTTGAGGGTCTGCTCCGCCTGTATGACGAGTGCCGGCGCGCACCAGCAGCAGCTTTCGGCGCTCAGTGCCACCGGAACAGGAGACGAACCGGCGTCGTCGACCTCCAACGACACCGAGTCGTACATCCGCGGGCTGCGCAGTCCGCAGCATAATTCGTACGAAGACATGATCTTCCAGATGCGCGAGTCGCGCGACCGCGACCGTCGACAGAGCGACTTGGCTATGGAAGTGCTGGAGGCCCCGTCCGAGACGGAGTTGAAGCCGGTGAACCCTCAGCGCAAGATCAACGTCAGCCCGCAACTGCGCGCGCAGGACAAGATGCAGGCGCTGACGGATGTGGTGACCCACATCCGAGAGGTTCGAGACACGATTAACCTGACGATGTCCGAGGCGGCGTATGGAGAACGCCAGGACGAGGACAGCGACGAGATCGAAGAGTTCAACGACATGTACAGCGAGATCACCAGTATTCGCGATGCGCTGGAGAGCTCCGTCTCGAACTTTGATGCGGCGCTGGCCAACGCTACGAATGCGGCACCTGCAATGTATTACTCGGGGCCCAGTGATCGTAGTCTGGATTCTCAGAGAGACGGCGGCAGCGACCATGGCACTGCGATGTCGGCTGAGCAGTTCAACTCGGTGGCTCGCATCACGTTCGCTGCAGCTCGAGCGACGCGACAGGCTGGTCAGGCGTTCCTGTCCACCTTCTCAGATGCAGCAGACCGTCACGAGACTACCAATGGACATAACAACCAGGATGAGCACGACCACGACCACGACGGCGTGTCGGCGAGCTCGGCGTCCGTGGCCAGCTACCCGACCGTGTACGACAGTGACGACGACAGCTCGGCTCAGAGTCCCGACCCGTACTCCGCGTCGAACTACGAGAAGCTTATGGCTACGTACCAGCCAGAGCACGATGGCTCCGAGCATGAAGATGACGACGATGACGACGCGCTGTCGCACAACTTTGCAGACTCGGTGCGCCGCGCCACGGAAATCCACGAGCTGGAGAAGAAGATCCGTGACCTGCAGCGGAGTCTGGAGGACGCGCAGCGGAAACTTTCGGTGATCGACAGTGACGAGCCCGAGCCGGAAGCGCGATCCCGCCAGCGACTCGAAGCAGCTCGAGACCGCTCAGCGCAGATGGAAATCGAGAGCGTGTTCGAGATCTTTGGCGAGCGTGGTGACGAGAAGAGTCCGATCCTCGGTGACGCGTCTTCATCAGTGTCGTCTGGCCCCAGGGCAATGTCGCTGCCTTCCGATGCTATCGGGTCGAGGGGATTGACGACCCAGGAGCTGGTGTCGGAGCTTCGAGGCGTGATGGCGTCGAGTGAGACCCCTGTGCGAGCAAGCGGTGGCTCGCGGAAGTCCGTGTCCAGAGCTCCGACTCCACCGCTGCCTCCGACGGTGTCGAAGGCTCCGGTTAGTCCTCCTTCGCCCCCGCCGCCCCCAATGTCCCCGCCCAAGAAGCACGCGTCTCCGGATATCATAATGCGGCACTCGTTTAATAAGCCGACGAAGCCGAACGACGACCTGAACGGCAGCAACGGCAGCACCAAGAAAGCATCAGGACTGAACCGGCCTTCTGCGTCTCCCACCGAGGGTTCCTACTTGCAGGCACTGGGCACAACTGGAGGCACCAGATACGGCGGTGACGACGACTACGCTTCGTCTTCGTCCGATGAAGAAAGCTTCGATGACTCGTCCGATGACTTGTCAATGCTTAGCAGCGATGGTCTCCGCGAGCCTCAGTTCAAGAAGTACCAGGGCCCCGATGCGTTCTACGTGGAGGAGGACCTGGGCGCGTTGCTGAAGAAGAGGAAGGCGGCCGAGGCTGGAGCGTCCCCTCCGATGAACCCAGCTGACTCGCCTTCTTCGCCACTCACCCCGGCTCCTGCAGTCAACAGGGACGAGCGAGACGAGCTCCGAGAGCTCATGGCTGGACTCGTTCGCCCTCGGAGCTCGTCGCTCCCATTCCAGTCGAGTCAAATGGGCGGCGCATCGTCTGGTGAGCCGCAGGGCTACGACAAGCCGTCATGGAGCGACGATGCCCCGATCGCATCCCCACAGCACACCAAGTCGAGGAGGCGGTGCGCGAGATCCGCGCGTGCCTCGCCAGCTGCCGCTGCGAGTGTCCGTCCGACACGGAGCGCGCGCGCAAGCTCACGTCCATCTTCAAGGTCCTGCGCTCGCTGCACCGCGAGGGCGTGCGCTCAAGTTCCGCACGCTGCAGCACGACGACATTCGCTACTCCAAGATGCTCCAGGCTACCCCCAGCATTATCAAGCTGCTCAAGCTCGCTGGCTACGTGTCCCTGCAGCAGAAGCTCACCATGCGTCGCGTGGACCAGGACTACCTCGCTCTGTTCCTGCGGGAGCTGGAGCAGGAGCTGCACTCGTCCACCGTCGCCTGAGGCTGAGCTACATACAGTACCTATCAACATATTTTTGCTATCATTGCATAAAGAGACACCACCAAGTACTCAAGGCTGCAAGACTATCAGCATAGACTACGTATAAACCATTCCGTGATAAAATACGTCTGCAAATTTGAACTCAACTCGTTGCGCTCTTCATCAGTTGTTATCTGGATGCATCAATTGATCCTACGCGGACTACTGCAGGAGCTGAAGACAGAATGAAATGTGTTGCAAGTTTCATCGAAGCGAACATGAACGAGCTTGACTTCCGGAAACTCTTTCACACCGTTCAATCCAGGCCTTCTGTGTCCAGGAATCATGAAATTAACAAGAAACATTTGCTGGACCGAAAAGTAGACGCGATACGCGTCAGCTTGCCGAACAGCATCAACAACCTCGGCTTCGTCCAACAAGCCGACTTTAACCTCAAAGCCGAATCGTACCCTTGCGTCCGCCACGATAATATCGGCTCTGCGTAAGCTGCTAGGTGGCCACGCTTCGAGGCCGTCCCTCGTAAACCTTTGCGTCTCCTTCAAAATGTCTCGCATCGTACAGAACAACTCCTGGTGAAATGCTGCCACCGTCGGAGATGTATCATTTCCGACGACAAAGTCTGCAATGACCTCCGCTCTCATCCAACGAACGGCAGCAGAAAGCAGCACCAGCGGGTCTCCAGCATTCTCAATAGCTTGCACATCATCTCGTTCGGGCAGTGCTTGGACACAAATACGGTGCACCATCTCGGAAACCACAGACAGCTTGCCATCCGTTGCTTGCACCAGAATTCCCATGTCTTGTAATTTATCGGCAATCTTCTCTCCGCTCTTGATAGACCCTCCGCAAAGCGTCTGTAAGTCTTCGGCAGTCACGTTTGCATCCTCAGTCTGAAGCACATATCTAAGTGCTCGCCACTCCAGCGCTGTCAAGCCGCACAATTCCTTGTTAATACAAAAGTACGCGTTGTTGTGTAGCAGGTAATCCGAGAACGCAGTCAGCTTAAACCAGGGCTCCCATTCACGCGACTCTTTCGTCCACTTAGAAGTATGAGTAGCCGTGTAACGAACCAGCGACCCAAAGACGCCAGGCGCGCCACCAGAATACTCCATAATCGCCTGCCGAAGTGACCTCGCAAAGTTAAAACATGGCTCGATCAGCTCGAAAAACGCAGCCATCTGCATCGTTGATAACGTCTCGGCTTGCAACAGCTTGATTTCGGCGTGTAAGCTAGCACTCGGGTTGTCAGAACCAAGCTCGTGGTGGCGCGCCAAAGCGGAGCTGCCGACCCCAAGGAATCCATAAAAGCAGGATGTCACCTTTAACTCACGAAGCAGCGCCAGAAATCCCCCCACCAAAGCTCCGTCCACGGACAGGCAGTCCAACCCGTCCACGATAAGGCACACTCTCTTCTTCGTGCGCGCGGCAAAGGACTCCACCGCATTTAGGAATGATACCGAGTCTGAGCATGTGCTTTGCGTGTCAAATGGATCGCCCAAAAACTGCCAGAGATGGGGCCCATCAACGATACCCAGCAACTCGATAGAAACGCACATCACATCAGGAACTTCCGCGGCCAGCCAGGTCTCAATCCCGTAGGCAATGGTGGTTTTCCCGTACTGCCGAGGACCATAGAGCAGAATCAGCGGTCGTTCTAGTGAGGTTGTGTCGGAAAACCCCTGCTTGATCGTCTGGAAGGCGGCGATGCTCTCCAGTGGAACTGAGAAGTAGCCCTCGAACACTGGTCCTGCAGGTGCAAGTCGTGATTGAAGCAGCCTTGGTCTCTTTGGCGGCGATTCAGTTCCAAGAGCGTCTGCGATCTGATCCATTTTACGGGAGCCGAGTTCTGACGCTGGATCAGTCGCAGGGAAACTTGGCACTTCGACAATGAGCGCGCTCTGCTTGGTCTTACCCGATGAACCAATCTGATCGTCTTCGCCCATGGCCTTCTTCTCGTCATACGCTTGGCGGCTCTTGAAGATCTGGAGTCTACGCGCCTCCACCGGCGATTCAGTTGGAGTGTGAGGCAAAAGCATCTCGAGGACTATTCCACGAAGAGCGCGTGCATTGCTCTCTTCTGTGAGAGGGGCTGAGTATTCTCTAGTGCCCGCAAGCGTTTCCCGCGTGCCAGCATCCACCAACCGAAACCAGACCTTGGGAATCTCCACGAGTAGCGGATCGCCAGGGTCCTTCCCCCAATTTCCCAAAGGCTCGGATACTTTCAATGGAGTTTCATTCTGGTACGCAGCCCGATTGGCGAACACTTTGAGATTTGAGGCAGTCAAATGAGCGGGAAACCGGAAGCAAAACGTAGGAAAAGCTGCGATGCGGAAGGCGTCGACGGACAAAGTGCTCGACAAGGCCACAGGCTTCAAGGGAGCAATCGGTGCTCCACGTCTGTTCACCAACTGGAACCACACTTCTTCTTCTTCCTCCGCCATCATCATTCTCCCTTGTGCTGCAAATTCTGGAATGAACCCAACCACCGACTTGAATGCACCCGTGAGTCAAGTGACTTGAAGCCTTCTGACTTGAATTTCGACTTGAAATCTTTGGATGCAATCCATTAACAGACAAACGCACACATAGGTATTGCTAGATAGATGGCGGTTTCTGCTTGCAATTGATATTCTATAGAGAAAATACCTCCCTTCGGTGCGAGATCATAACGGCTCGTGCGCCGGAACTCGTTCTTTGAAGACATAGCTCAAGATCGTCGGGGGATTATCAGTAGCACTGCTTAAGATAAGATCACTTCAACTTTGGTCCCCCTCCAGAGCTAACTCCATACGCAATGAGCGCTGTGGTGGAAGCAGCATCGTCCTCATCTCTGATCTATCTGTTTCTAAATGGGTAGCGGCTGCCTCCCCATGCGAACAGTGAGCAGATGAAGTATTTCCTCGTCACCTCGGCCTCGAACGCTAGAGCTCGGCGGCGGCAAGTATAGACGCAGATGTCGGGATCAGGAGCGGACGCCGGTTACTTGTAAACTCACTAGACCTTGATGAACAGACCCGAGCCCGACCTTTATTCCGCTATCAAGGCGCGGGAGTCCACACAGACACCGAGCTGGGCGTCGTCGGTCTGCCTGTCAGCGATCCACACACTCTCCTCGTCATTTCGGATCTACCTCTCGACCCAGCAAGCGACCTCGACCCCCCACTCCAGCTCTCTCTACCCAAACCAAGCCTTCAACTCGCCCCCGGTTCCCGCATCACCACCTAGCAGCCAACCCTCCAGTCCAAACCCGCTACCATGGTCGCAGCCTCGACTGTGCGCGCCGCGGTGGTCGTGTCGCCGGAGCAGCAGCCGGAGCAGGAGCTGAGCCCGCAGTTGGTGGACAACTTCGCCAAAGGAATGGCCCTCCACGACAACAAGGCCCAGGAGGAGGTGGAGCAGCAGCAGCAGCAGCCCAAGCTCGAGATGTCCGAGTACAAGTTGAAGGAGCTGAGCGGCGAGCTGCAGCCGGAGCCCTACTTGGTCTCGAACCCGAACCGGTTCGTGCTGTTCCCGATCCAGGAGCACGACGTGTGGCAGATGTACAAGAAGGCCGAGGCCTCGTTCTGGACGGCCGAGGAGCTGGACCTCGTGCACGACCTCAACGACTGGCAGAAGCTGACGGACAACGAGCGGTTCTTCATCAAGCACGTGCTGGCCTTCTTCGCGGCGAGCGACGGCATCGTGAACGAGAACCTGGCCATGAACTTCAGCAACGAGGTGCAGGTGCCCGAGGCGCGCTGCTTCTACGGCTTCCAGATCGCCATCGAGAACATCCACGCCGAGGTCTACTCGCTGCTCATCGACACGTACATCAAGGACGCGGCGGAGAAGAACCACCTGCTGCGCGCCATCGAGACTATCCCATGCGTCATGAAGAAGGCCCACTGGGCGCTCAAGTGGTGCGACCCGCGGGTGTCGTCGTACCCGGAGCGTCTGCTGGCGTTCGCGGCCGTGGAGGGCATCTTCTTCTCGGGCTCCTTCTGCTCCGTCTTCTGGCTCAAGAAGCGCGGCCTCATGCCTGGCCTGAGCTTCAGTAACGAGCTCATCAGCCGCGACGAGGGCATGCACACGGACTTCGCGTGCCTCATGTACTCGAAACTGGTCAACAAGCTGCCCGAGAGCCGCGTGCACGAGATCGTGCGGGAGGCCGTCACGATCGAGCACGAGTTCGTGTGCGACTCGCTGCCCGTGGAGCTCATCGGCATGAACTCGGCGCTCATGTGCCAGTACATCGAGTTCGTGGCCGACCGCCTGCTCTACTCGCTTGGCGTGTCCAAGCTCTACAACGTCAAGAACCCCTTCGACTGGATGGACATGATCTCGCTGCAGGGCAAGACCAACTTCTTCGAGAAGCGCGTGGGCGAGTACTCCAAGGCCGGCGTCGGCGTCGCGGCCGAGGAGCAGGTCTTCACCCTGGACGCCGACTTCTAAGTTGAGTGTCCAAGGAGTGAACGGACCATGTCAAAGTATCTGTAAGTTTGAAGTAGCTATGTTGTAAGCCAGCTTCGGCACGTAAGTAAAAGTAAATGTTTATGAGTGGTATCATAGCGTTCACGAGCAATGAAAGGATATACTCAAGTATTCTACATGTAGTCCAACAGGACTGATAAAGTGTAGGAGTAAGTACCCCATACGAGTTGAAATCTTTCAGTCGTAGCGACTGGCAAGACATCATTTGAGCATTCGAGCAGAA
Organism: Phytophthora melonis; assembly: GCA_024211575.1. Taxonomy (NCBI): domain Eukaryota; phylum Oomycota; class Peronosporomycetes; order Peronosporales; family Peronosporaceae; genus Phytophthora; species Phytophthora melonis. Next base: position 16,335 of record JAMXKT010000018.1, read on the forward strand.
GGCGACAAGTCGGCGATGCCGGTGGATTACCTTGATGATACTTCGGATACTGAAGATTTCTGCAACCAAGTTCGCCATGAACGCAACGGAACTGCTCTGCCAGGCCTCGGCGTCTCTCCGATTAAGACATGCGCACGTCTGCAGTTGCCGCGCTATAGGGAGAGCGTGGATGACCCGAAGGTGCCCGAGGTCTGGTTCCAGCTGGTCGACGCCGTCACGCACGCTGCATTCATGAGCACCACTGCGCAGTCGGTTCCCCTCGCCGAAGGAAACGCCGTGGAGAGTCTACAAGACGCAGTTTTCCACAAATTCTCCAGCGCTCTCCCGAAAAAAATGATTGCCGCCAAACTTCACGTTTTCGAGGATTTCAGCGCATACGAAGCGAAGCGGCCTCTGGAGGTGTTCGCTACGTTGGGGGATCGAGGGAAGGACTCCAGTAACCCGCTGTGTGTTGTGGTACCGCCGCCAATGCAGCCCGACCCGTATACGCAACTTGGTGTCGGCGACATACTGATTTTTGTTACTAGGTCGATGCAGGTGAATCCCCCGGGTCTGGTCTCGTTTTGGAAAGCAATGGCAAGTAACTCCACCACGATCGACTATGGCAACGTCGTTGCGCTACAAGATGGAGCTTACCTCCTTGGGGATCCGACTCTAGGCTCCCAAGTCTTCATTCGTGACTGCTATCCAGAGCTATTAAACGCTTGCATGAAGCTGACCCGCGATGAAGCCGATCGGCCACGCCTCGTGATCTTCGGCAATTCAGGGATTGGCAAAACCTTTTTTGGCTTGGTGTTGCTCCTTCATCTGGCGCGAGCTCGCGCGACTGTCGTTTACGATTGTGGAGAATCGGGGCAGCGGTTTCTGTTCTCTCCTGACCTGGTTGTTCAGGGGTCAGATCAAGACTTTCTTGGCGTGTTGGATGAGTCTACAACATACTATATTGTGGATGGTGCAGCTCCGAATTGCTACCCATGCAAGGTGGTTTTATTGTCGCCGCCGAGGCGCTCAGTTTGGTACGATTTCACAAAGTTTGGCTGTGAGTTTCTGTACATGCCAGTGTGGACAAGAAGGGAGTTTCAGAAGTGTCATGAAACGATGTATGCTGACAAAGTACCTATTGAGAAGGTGGAGTACTGCTATCGTCGGTGGGGCGGCAACGCGCGCTATGTGCTACACTATGCCACGTCAAGTTCGCATCAGGCGCAGCTGCCGATTGCATTGGCGAGTGTTAACCTGGTCTCATTGGTCACTGCCTGTCGAAGGCTGAACGCGGATGACTACCACGCCCTACATGATCTGCTTCATTATCGCGTTACTGAGCGCTTCCACAAAGAAAGCTTCGGTTTTGCTTCTCGGTACGTTCAGGAGGAGGTCTACAAGCGCCTTTACAAGCAGAACAAGGATAAACTGCTCGAGTTTCTTGCTGTAGTGGATGACTTTGGGCCTGAAGCTGTGCTACGCGGCCTGTTGCGCGGTACTGCTGTGCAGTTGAATGTGTCGTCATGATGCGAACGAAATTATCGTCTACTGCAGTTCGGGAAAAAAAAATGTGGTGCCAAAGAAATCTAACTACGCCTCCGGCAAAAAATACAAGTGAAAACTTTATCATGTTGTGCTGCTGCAGGTACACCCACTCGTCAAAAGATAAGCTAGATAGTTCAGGAACACATTCTTATCAATAACATTTCTGCCGGGCGGCATGCAGGAAAAACACACCAGGATCACGACAAAACTATCGGATTTGGAGCTACAAATATGACTCGAAGATTGGATGCGACAATGTGGATTAGTTTGACCAGACTTCTCGTCTAAATCTTTCAATCGTTTGGGCACAGGGTTTCCCCCCTCATTTGAGAATTCGACAAGTCGACGATGCCGACTAAAAGCTTTTATCAGTTGGTGAACGGAACCCGCACTTGATCGAGTGTTATCTGAGGATGCTTTGAATATTGAAGATTTCTGCAAAGAATTACTTGCTGAGCGCAACGGATCTCTTCCGTCAGGCCTCGCTCTTGACGACCTGAAAGTATGTACGAGCAAACACACGAGCGCCTGATGTTTGGGGAACTGTTGTGTCCCTATGGAGAGAGCGAGCATGACCCGCTGGTTGTAGAGGTGCCCAAGGTCTGGTTCCAGGTGATGGATGCTGTCACGCACACTGCTTTCATGGGCACTACCGTCCAGTCAATTCCCCTCGTCGAAGAGAGAAGCATTGAGAACGTACAGGATGCAATTTTCCAGAAGGTTGGAGCTGCTCTTCCCAAACAAACTAACGCCGCTAAGCTTCGAGTCTACGAGGATTTCAACGCGTACGGAGAGAACCGGCCTCTTGATGCGTTCGCTACGTTGGAGGATCGTGGAAAGGACCCCAGAAATCCGCTGTACGTTGTGATATCGCCGCCGTCGTGGTCTGACCAACAGTCCCAAGTTGTCGTTGGAGATGTGGTTTGTTTTGTTACACACTCCATGCACGCGAATCTCCCGAATCTCGTCTCGTTTTGGAGAGCGTTTGGTAGCAATTCCACCCCCATGGAGGGTGGGAACGTTGTCTCGCTGCCAGAAGGAACTTATCTCCTTGGAGATCGTTTGCTTGGCTCAAGACTCTTCATTCGTGACTGCTACCCGAAGCTTTTGGACATTTGTATAAAGGCAATCCATGACGAGACAAAATGTATGCCACACGTTGTGATTCTCGGCAACTCGGGGATCGGGAAAACGTTTTTCGGCTTCGCTGTGCTGCTTCACCTTGCTCGGATTCGGGCGACAGTCGTGTTCGAGTGTGCAGGGCCTAGGGGGAGGCGGTTTCTGTTCTCTCCTGACTTGGTCGCTAAGGGATCGGACCAAGACTTTATCGCTATTTTACGAAGGCCAACGACATACTACATAGTGAACCGTGGCCGTCCACACTATTACCCATGCAAGACGATACTGTTGACGTCACCAAGGCGCTCAGTCTGGTTCGAATTCAGCAAATTGAACTGCGGATTTTTCTACATGCCAGTGTGGCCAAAAGATGAAATTCTCAAGTGTCATGAAGCAATATACGCTGACAGAATTCCTGTCGACATGGTGGAGGACTCTTACCGTCGGTGGGGTGGTATCGCAAGAAAAGTGCTGCAACCTGATCGATCGGGCGACTGTCAAGCTCGAATTGACCGTGCGATTCGTTGTGTCACCTTGGACTCACTGGTGGATGCTTGTGTGGTGCTTTACGTGGATGACTACCACGACTTGCGTGATCTGCTGCATTATCGCGTTGATGAACACCTACAGAAGGAGTCATAGTTTTTGCATCGCAGTATGTTCAGGAATCGGTCTACAACAATCTTCGCGTGCAAAATGAGGATAAGCTTTTCAAGTTTATCGCTGTTTCGGAAGGAGTTGCTGCTGTCGATACGCTACGTGGCTTACTGAACGAGGCGTGTGCGCACTCAATGGTGGTGGTGGGGGGGGGGGGGGGGGGGTGAATTCGTCCTCTAGTTATCGACCAGAACAACGCCGAAGACGGAACAGTTGAGGTGGAACTGCCCTGACGAAAAGGTGTCGTTTTCAAGAATGACGTAGTATTTAGTAGTGTCCTTCACCTTCATATCTGTGTGCACTGACCATCAAGATACCGAGGACACAATACCTAGACTCATTCATGAATGATTATTATTTTAGCTCTCTGCGAGTTCCAATAGGTCAAAGCAACCATATTTTTTTACCCCCAAGAATCTTGGCTTTAATGCGGCTACCACTACACCCCACACCATGTGTCGTTTGCGGGTATAAAAAAAAAATCGAAAAAAGATTAATTCTGAGTGGGCTTGGACGAATCCTAAGTGGCTACACTACGATGGCATACTCCTGAGCGGGGGAGGAATCATGAGCAGGGCAAGGGGAGGAATTGCGAGTGAAGGATGAATCCTTTGCCTGTACCAATTACTTGAGACCTCTACATTTATCGAGCGGAAGCAAACAGGCGACATCAACAATACCCTGCCGCAACACGCCATGCAGAGAGCAAATGGTATCATTTTGCCGATCTATGCTCGACCCTAACGTGGCCGCGGCCGAGCGACCCGCCGTAGCTGTAGCGCTTTGGCCTTGCTGGTACAGCCAACAGAGCTTGTACCGCCGGGGGGTTGTACAAGCGCACGCCGCGCGTGCATTGTGAGTACGTGCAACGCCGGCCAACGCCGTGGCGCACGCAGCGTCCTGGTTTTTGGCTGCAGATGCTGGCTTGCCGCCTAGCAATGCGAATTCAAAAGTGCCAAAATGAAATTATTAGCGCGTTAGCTTCTGCTATAGGATAAGACACACACACACGCACACACTCCGAGGTGTCGTCTTCAGCCACCTAGGTCCTGAGAGTACTTGTTTTTTTTTACCCAAGATGATTTATGAGCGGAGGATTAATTTTGAGTGCGCACCTACGGCGTACTTGGAAGCGAGTAGTTTGAAGGAAAACAAAGCTTCTACTTTGTATAAAAGATCCAGGAGTGTCATCCTTTTCGTGTACATAGCCGTAGCCACTCGGGATTCGTCTTCTATGCACTCAGGATTAATCCGCACCCGTGAATCAGTTCCACAGCAGAATAGGGGGAGTCGAACCTAGCAAAAAACGTGATGATTTGTGGTGCGATTTCCTGCTGATTATTTCGCCCAAATCCTGTTGAATTTCAAAATCAACCACCTCCGGAGGTGGTTGATTTGAGAAATCATCATGATGATATCAAAATTCAAGTGGTACACCCCGAATTTCCCTACTGTTCCCTCCTCCAAATTTAATACAAACACCAGCTGTTTTCGAGACCTTCTTGAACTAGAAAATGTTGTGTATTCGTTTAGCCAAGTTTTCACGCAAATTCTCTCAAAATAACCATGTTCACTATCACTATAAGCAAGTTTTAGGATTTTAACTCGCATTGATGGAGCCGTTGTGAGTTTCTAGACAGCGCTTCATTGACGACGGCCGCCACTGAGATAGAGGCGGACTGTAGGAAGAGATATGTGCGCTTAGTTCGAGCCTACGCGTGTTTGCGAGGCCTAAAGCGGCAACTAGTGGCTAAATGCGAAAGCTTTGTGTGAGTACCCCACTTTGCTCTGTTGATTTTTGGTACCGAGAGTTGGTGATTATTCGGTCCCTTCTCTGTTGATATTTTTGTCGCCATTTTTGAGGTTCGACTCCCCCTAAACTGGACTTCCTGGTCAGGCGCCTCATTTAAGATCCCCCCGCTCATCACGCAGATGGAGGGGAACGAGCTCCTGCAAGCTGCGAGGGCGGGCGAACTCGAGAGGGTGAAGGCCCTGGTTGAACAGGGCACCGGCTTGGATAAGGACAACGCTCTACGATGGGCTGCGAGAGAGGGGCGTCTGAAGGTGGTGCAGTACTTAGTAAACAACAGAGCCGCCGTGAATTCGACGGACTACCTTGGAGACACGGCGCTGATGAGGGCTGCTGCAGAGGGGCAGATAGAGATAGTCCGGTTTCTTACTGAGAAGTGCAAGTCCGACGTAAACGCGTCGAATTCGAACGGATCTACGGCTCTGATGTGGGCTGCTAGAAGCGGACGGGTGGAGGTTGTTCGATATCTCGTTGGACAAGTAGGTATTGAGCTGGATACCAAGGACCAGGATGGATACACAGCGCTCATGAAGGCTTGCAAACGCGGGGATATCGAGATACTCAAGAACCTAGCGGCAGCTGGCGCGGACGTGAATGAGAGCGATGAGCTCGGGCACACAGCCCTGATGGTCGCTTCTGGGAGCGACCACCTCCAAATCGTCCGGTATCTCGTCGAAACTTGCGGTGCCGTCGTGAAATCCAGGAACAACCGCGGCGAAACTGCAGTTCGAGTGGCAAGCGACTGTGGCTGTCTCGAGATTGAGCGGTATCTCACCCCGTTCCTTCTCCATAGCCCTCCGTCGCATGCCAGTGCCACAACAAGCGCTACGGAGAGTGGTGACCACGAAAGATCGCTGAGCGTGTCTATCGCTCCGCCTGAAATTGAGCCGATCGACTTCAGTACGAACAGCAGCATGGGGCGTGACTACCACCAAGTGAAGTGGCTTGGAGCCGATGCTTCGGTGAAGCTGCTGTGTTCGGATTCTGGTCGCTCTTCAGTCGAGGAGGTGGTGTATTTGCGGCAAGGATTGCGGCATCCGAACGTGATGAACTTGTACGGCATTTGTGACCCCATTCCGCGAGTGCAGCTTTTCGTATGTGAGTACTCAAGCCTTGGGACTCTAGCCGACTTGATAAAGTCGACTTCGGTGGAGAGACAAACAGTGTGGAAGTATCTTCACGAGGCGGCTGTGGGTCACGCGTATCTCCACAAGCGGGGAATCGTCCATGGCGACCTTCGTTGCGGCAGCATTTTTGATCGGTAGCGACGGAATAGCAAAACTGTTCAATTTTGACGCGAGTCGACCACAGATAAAGCCAAGTGCAGATTCTACAGGTGCGGTGGGCTTCGTACGATGGCAATCCCCCGAGGTTTTAAGAGGAGAGAAAATGTCGTTTCAGTCGGACGTTTATTCACTGGGACTGTCCATTTTAGAGGCCGTGACAAGGGAGTTACCATGGGAAAATAGCGAGTCCGACGTTGCTGTGACGGATCTCAAGTTGCGATGGACCCCGGAGTCAACAATCGACAAAGGTCTGGGGCCTAGATGTTCGCTTGGCGACGTAAAAGCTTTGGTGTGGAGCATGTGCTACCAGGATCGAGACAAACGTGCTTCCATAGCCTCCGTTGTGCGCGAGCTAGAACGTTTGGCTGTGGGAAGTGGTTCTGGCCTGGCTTTTGATGAATTTCACGACCATGCAATGATTGAAGGGTGGGAGGCTGTCAACGTGGCCATTAGGCTTTGCGACAATGATTTCTGCCTCGAGGTGTTCAATGAAATTAAGACGATTCAGGGGCGGTTGCACGATTCGAGGCATCAGGCATCAGTGCTTGGTGGGTTTAACGCACTTATCCATAACTTCCGATCAACCATCGAATTGCCCAGCGCGGGTTCTTTAGTGCTTAAGGTGTCAGCTGCAGATGGCGTTCCATGCAGCATAGTTGGTATTCGTCAGCAGCTTCGATCACTCTGGAGTGCATTGGGCGAGACGGCTGACCAAGCGAGAGAGCGAGAGGCGCGGTGGGAACGATATGGTTGGCTGGGGGTAGAAATCATTCTATCTGAAGAATCGACGACGTATCTTGTACTTGGAGAGGTAAAGTCACAGGAAGATCGGGCGGATTTATTGGCCTCTCTAAGGACAGAGATAAACCAGTCGTTCAAGTATACGCCCGGTGAGCTTGACCTGCTGAACAGAGCTGTCGAGGATATTTCCAGTCAGAGTGAGAACGAAACATTGTCGAAACTGGCACCACAATGGTTCATACCCTGGAACGAGATAGTGATTGACGAGTGGAGTTGTTTGGGTCAAGGAGGTTTTGGAAGCGTTCACCGAGCCAACTGGCTGGAATCAAATGCGGCGGTAAAACAAGTGACTTTGCCGAGTTTCTGTGACCCCTCACGATTGGAATCCTGGTCATCCTTTACTACGATGACGGCTACGCTGCCATCGGAAGTGTTAGCGATGTTCTGTTGCGAGGTCGATCTTTGGTTTGGCCTTAACCATCCACACGTCGTCAGGCTCTTTGGGGCATGTCATATCGGCAGGCCCTTTTTCGTGTGTGAATTTGCGCCAAACGGAACGTTGGTCGACTACCTGAGAAAGCACCCAGATGAGCTATGGACAAAATTAGTTGAGGCTGCGCTGGGGGTGCAATACCTTCACGCACGCGGAGTCGTTCATGGTGATCTGAAAGGCAACAACATTGTGATCGGGGGAGATCTGAAAGCAAAGGTGACGGACTTTGGTCTGAGTTTTCTATCAAGCGATGCCACGCATGTTCGCATCAGTGATGCGTGGCAGTGGGTGGCCCCAGAATGCCTAAGCTTCGTTGATGACACCCAACGCCCAACGTTTGCGTCGGACGTATATTCTTTGGGCATGCGCATTGTGGAGGCACTGCGCGTCGTAGAGGCAGTGAAAACTGGCAAAGACTCACATTACAGTTTGCCGTGGAGAGTGACTGGCCGAGCTTTAGTGAAGTACCACGCAACACGCGGCGAGTTGCCATCACGCCCTAGGTGTGCAGACGAGGAATGGGAAGTGGTCCAGCAGATGTGTGTTCTGGATCCGACGAAGCGACTCAGGATCGCGGAGGTGGTGGACGAGCTATCTAAACTGGAGCTAGTGTTCTCCCTATACACTAACTGTAGAGTCAGCTGTACGTGTAAATAACAGTTAGTTAGTGTCTAGTAGATTTTGCTAACATGTATTTGCCGAACGAGCATCACTAAGTTTTGCACAAAAACTGGAAATTACTGAAGAGTTTTAAGCTTACACTTCATTAACTTTATCTACGCAGCTCCGATCTTCTTGTCTGTATTTTAAGAGATAGAGACGCTTTCAATTCCATATTATGGCACACATTGTCCGAAGTCAGCAGCATTGCCGCTTTAAATGCTACCAAGTCTACTCTAGTTGACACGTGCAATGTCAGAGCCGTAGATACTAGAAGTTCCAGTCTAGAGGGGAGTCCCATCCGATACATGTTTTTTTTTTTCATTTTACCGGTATGGCACTCCCCTTCATTACACTTTTTTCTCTTCTGGATGGCCGACTCCCGCCAACTACCGGTAGCTCTCATAAGGTAAACTGCAATCAGCTTTAAGGTTACTATCATGATTAGTCTCTTGCTACTAACTCGTCTACTTACAGTCAGCAAACGTACAGCTAACAGTGAGTTAGTGTCTAGTAAATTTCACTAACAGCAAAACGCCCTACACTAACTGGAGCGTAGACAGCACAATGGTGCTACTGACTATTCTCCGGCGGTTTCGCTAGACCTTGGGTCGATCCCCCAGCCGCACAACGACTTCTAGCTCGACTGCAACGGGAATCGCAAAGGGAAGAGTGGGTGTCAGTATTGTTGCTCTACGTAGCTCTGTGGAATCGGCTCGAGCAAATGCATGGGCAGATCAGCGTAAAGACGGTGCTCAATTCGGCGTAGAGCTCTGTTCAATAGTCGGTGAAATTCACGCGTTTACAGCAAAGTTGCAAGACTCGAACACAAGTGCGCTCTCGCTAGCTGAGTTAGCGCTGCAGTGTCACGCCTTTGAACGACGTCTAAGCAAGTTTCAAGATGGTGATACAGACCTGATGTGGGCAGCTAGGAATGGTCAAACCGAAGTCATTCGAGCCCTAATTCTAGATGGCACAGATGTAAACGCCCAAGACGACGGTGGGGATACGGCGCTGATGGTCGCGGCGGAATTTGATCAAATCGAGGTGGTCAAATATTTGATTGAAAATGGCGCCAGCTTGACTGCCACCAACAGCGTTGGCAATTCGGTGCTGATGACTGCGGCTGAAAAAGGCCACGTGATACTCTGCCAGTATCTCGCTCAGCTACCAGGCACCGACGTAAATGCCACAAACAAGTTCGGTTATACAGCTCTCGCGCGGGCCGCTGCAAACGGCGATCTCCAAGTTGTTCAGCATTTGGCTGGTCAACGGGGTGCTGATGTGAATGCTGGGAGTAAAAACGGTCTCGCGGCACTAACGATGGCCACTCTGGGCGGGGCTACTGGCGTTGTACGGTATCTAGCTGAAGATTGTGGGGCTGACGTTGACTGCAAGACCAAAGATGGAGATACGTTGTTGATGGTGGCTGCATCTGCGGGACACTTCGATCTGGTCAAGTATTTTGTCGATCACTGCGGTGCTGACGTAAATGTCATGAACGAGGGCGGAGACACAACATTGATACGAGCAGCCGAAGGGGGGCACACTAACATTGTCAGATTGTGTCTTGCTGGTTACGGCGCGGACGTAAACGTGAGGAACGAAGGCGGAAACACTGCATTAATGAAAGCCGCTGAAAAGGGGCGTGTCGATGTAGTCGGGTGTCTTCTTGAACAAGGTGGCATTGACGTCAACGCCAAAAATCAACGCGGACAAACCGCATTTCGCCTTGCCCATGCTTACCAAGAAGTGCGGCGTATGCTCACGCCATTTCTCCCTCCTCGCCCCCAGCAGCGCACTGGCGGTGTTCGAGCTTCCACGAGGGCTTCTATATCTCCGTCTGAAATCGAGCTTGTCCGCTTCTGCGAAACCGGTAACATCGGAGGTGAGTACCGAGCCAAGTGGCTGGACGCTGACGCGGTGGTCAAGCTGTTCGTCCCAGACGCATCCGTCACATCATTTGACGAGGAGGTTCAGCTATGGCAGCAGCTACGGCATCCTAACGTGATGAAGATGTATGGCGCATGCAAAGCTCCTCCAAACTTACAGCTCTTTGTCTGTGAATACATCAGCCAAGGAACGCTGATCGAGCATGTGGAATTGGCTTCGGGGGAGAAGCCAACAGTGTGGAAGTTCCTCCATGAAGCCGCGTTAGGGCTCAAGTATCTTCACGAGCGGGGAATAATGCACGGCGACCTTCGGTGCGCCAACATTTTGATTGGCAGTGATGGCTTGGCAAAGCTGTCGAATTTTGGACTGAGTGGTTCAATGATGAGGTCCTATCGTGGTTCTTCTGGTGTGTTTGGGTCCATGCGCTGGCTGGCTTCTGAGATTTTGGAAGGTAAACCACCGTCGATGGTGTCGGACGTATATTCTCTGGGTATGTGTATTCTGGAAGCTACGACGAGGGAGCAGCCGTGGGGTTGCGAGAGCGAACAAGTTGCGGAAAAACATAAAACGCAATGGGCCCCAGAGATCAAAGCGTACAGCTTCAGTGAACCTGACTGTCCACCTGGCGACGCACGCAAGCTAGTGTGGCGAATGTGCTGTAAGGATGAGACCCATCGTGTAACCTTGTCTTCTGTCGTCGACGAGCTGGAGCGACTGGCTATTGCCGAGCGTTCGAGCTCTTCGCAGCCCGAACACGAACCTGCGAGTACTTTTACTCAGAACGAAAGCAACAGATTGAATGAATTATGGCTGGAGGTACATGCTCACATGGATACGTGCAACAACGATAAGTATCGCCGGCTATACGACAAACTCAACGCTATCCATGAGCGCTGGCAAGAGTCTGGAAGTCGCGATGGGCCGACGGTGCTGAAGCAATTCCATGCATTTCTTGCCGAGTTTTACCGAACCATCACCATGTCGCCTGAGCAAGCCTCTATCACGTTGCTTACTTCATCACGCGCCACAGCAGCGAGCTTGAACTCGTTCTATTCGCGCATGGAATCAATGCTGACGGTGCTAAGCGGCTCGGTTGATTCGACAAAAACGAGAAAGGACCGATGGCAACAACAGCGTCGTGAACAAATTGAGCTGTTTCTATCAGGTGTGGGGGATACTGCGTTTCTTTTGGAGCGCTTGCAAACCCCAGAAGAGCGCGCGGTGTTCCTCAAAACATTAAAGGCGGAGATGGAAGATCCGCAGTCGCAGTACACCCCCGAGCAGCTTGCAGTGGTGAAGAAGGCGTACGCGGATGTTACCTGCGCACTCAAGGGCGAAGATTTGTCAAGCCTGATACCCGAGTGGTTCATCCCAAGGTTCGAGTTGTTTGTAGACGGGTGGAAATGTCTTGGCAACGGTGGATTCGGATGCGTGTACCGGGCCAAGTGGCTGGGCTCCGACGTAGTGGCGAAACTTCTCGGCTCGGATAGCGAAGCCGAACTGTTTTTTGCGCCGAAGGCTCAGGCTTGTCAATCGAGCCTATCAACCCTGCTCGACCTTTCGAGTACTCGATCCGCGATGGATTCAACCAAGCGAGGTGAAACTATGTCAATGTTTCGGCACGAAGTGGGCATTTGGTTTGGTTTTAATCACCCTCACGTCGTTCGCCTCTTTGGCGCGTGCCACGTGGGCACACCCTTCTTCGTTTGTGAATACGCCACCAACGGCACGCTGGTTAAATACCTTGAGACACATCCTGACGAATTATGGTTGAAGCTGCACGAGGCAGCGTTGGGCGTGCAGTACCTTCACGCGCGCAAGGTGGTGCATGGAGATCTCAAAGGGAACAATATCGTAATTGGGAGTGATAAGAAGGCGAAGGTGACGGATTTCGGCTTGAGTTCGGTCGCAGGGAATGAAGCTAAGCCTCCAGTCTCAGGCGCGTGGCATTGGGTGGCCCCGGAGTGTCTACCTGAAGACAAAAAGGAACCGCATTGTGCTGATAAACGCCCGACCTTCGAATCAGATATCTACTCGCTCGGTATGTGCATTGTGGAAGCACTGCATGTTGTGGAGAATGCCGAGCGTGTGAAGTCTGGGAAGGAGCCCCAGCCTTGTCTGCCATGGAGAAGACTCGAAAACTTCCTTGTGAAATATCATGCTACCAAAGGGGGGCTGCCATCGCAACCAACGGGGTGCAGTGACGAGCAATGGAAGTTGGTCAAGAAGATGTGTGCGTTCAAACCGAGGGAGAGAATGAAAATATCGACGGTGGTGGACCGGTTGGCGCAACTGGCTAAGCATCAAAACACCCGTGTCAAAGACACACCCGAACCAGAGGACACAAAGTCTATTCCGGACGTTGTTGCAGCAGTACGGAAGCTACTGGATCCACCGACGGGCGGTGCGGCTCATCACTACTCGGCATCTACGTTGTACGCTTCATTATGGGATCGCCTCGAGCATTTAAATGCGCAATTCAACGACAAACTCGGGGAAGAGGGCCGAAGCGCGTTTTATTCTCTTGTGGCGGAAGCGAATGAGGCTACTTTGAAGCTGCAGGGGGCTCAATATAGTCTGATATCGTCAGCTGAGATAACCATGCGCTACTACGCTTTGAACCGCCGTCTGGACAAGTTTTGTGATGCTGTGTGAAAGTCTAGACTCACCAGAGGAGAGAGAGGTGATGCCTTTATTCATTCTTCAATCTAAAATCCGTCTTGATGCGTAATTAAAAAGTAAAATACTCTAATGAATGGAAAGTGGGGTGCGACCATGACGACGAATGACTGGGTATCTATGAAGCAGTGCCGTATCGCCTGTCCAGATGAGAATTAACAGGGTGAAAAGGCACAGCTTAGCGCAAACGATTGCCTATCACTTTCTTCTTGGTACGTAACTCTGAAGTATTTGTTATTTTACTTTTGTTGACTTCGTATTTGCCTAAGCACATTCACCGAAACATTTATTGATTCGATTCGATTGCCTTTTGGAAAAAAAGTTAAAGTCACTTAGCGCCTGGATCGGCGAGGTATTTGTCCCAGCATGCGCGCTCATTAGTTTGAACCTGGACATGAGCCAATTGAACACCTTCAATACGTTCACGCTGCTCCTGTGGAGGAGTACGAAATTGGGGATAGCGGTCGAGAATCCAAGCATAAATCCCCGTATAGCTGCCAATTTCACTGTTTCCGCCGTGCAAGGTTGCTAGCATTGCGAGTGCAAAAACAACAGCAGCTCGAAATTGCCGCGATCGGCAGTGGCAGAGCTTGCGAGCGATGAGAGTGGAGCCATCGCACAACGCTGAAATGGCCCTGTCGTGCCACCTGGTCCATCGCCGCTGTGGTGCATCCTTCCGCTCGGTTTCGGTGCAGCCATTTCACAACCGCCAAATGACTATTCGCTGCTGCTCCGTCCATTGTTGCGACTGTGCATCTTTCACTGCAATGTTCATGCAGCCATTTTACAACGTGAATGTGCCCATTTGCCGCCGCTCCATCCCGTGCTTGTGCCGTGCAGCTATTTCACAACTCAAGATGTCCGTTGGACGCAGCGCCGTCCATTGCAGGTATTGTACTCCACATCGATAACTCTTCATGCAGCCATTGCACCACGCGCACAAAGCCTCCTGAAGCAGCTCCATCCATCGTGCGACTTGTGCAGCCCTCCATCCTGTTCCGAAAGAGCCACTTGGCGACATGCACATGCCCATTTAACGCCGCACCGTCTTACTCGGTTGTTAGCCATTTCACAACACCAGCATGGCCATTCGTCCCGGCTTCGATCAACGTATCGATCGAGACCTTGGCAGCCGTGCACGATTCACCAAGCTGCGTAGTCAAACTTCGAATCAGAGCATCCTGCTCCTCACTGTCCATTTTCGCGCGCACTCGAAGATACTTGGCGAGGTCAAGATGCCCGTTCCCCGCCACGGTGTGAATAGCTAGACTGGCCTCCCCCCCCCCCCAGTTTGTCACTTCTTCCGGCATTCAGACCCAGCAGCCAGCGCACCACATCCAAGTGTCCATTCTCCGCTGCCACCACTACCACTCCACAACTAATCGAAACCAGTTCCTCCTTCTCCAGCCACCTGAGCACATCAAGGCGGCCTTGAGCTGCCACCTCGTGCACTAAACTGCGTCCTTGGATCCGCCGCCGCAAGGCAGTACCACGAGACAGCAGCCAACTCTGCCAGCGCAATGTCCCCGTTCTTCACAGCGTACTCAAAAACCTTGTTCTTATCGTATCTCACGTTTGGGGTGTGTTGCAATAGCCACCACATGACGTTGTTTGTGGCCGTGTAGCACTGCCACCCCCAGGGCGTCTTCGCTCCATTGAACTCGATGCCCCACGACAATTTGTTTGGTGGGGCTCGTCGATTGCAGGTGCCTCCTAAGCGAGAATTTGTCGTTATCATGGAAAAAAAAAAAAACCTGCAAAATTTCCATGGCCCCGACACTGGCGGCTGTGGTCACCACTTGGGGCACGATGGCAACGCCCTGGAAATGGGCGGACAGGCACTTACTTGACTGAGTTGAAGTCTTTCCACTTCACTGCCCCCTGTAGCGACAGGTTGAACTGGCAGTGGCGGTATTACTGGAACCGGCCGCACTGGACCAGGCGTTGCCATCGCGCTTTTGCTTGCGGTAGGCTTGGGTGGAGACCCCGGATGCGCTCCATCAGCCGCAGATTGTGCAGCGGCAACTCGATCGACGAGTCCAGGAACTGCGAGACGGAATGTGACAGGTCGGCGAAGGCGCCGTCGCGCAAGAATTGCGAGTGAGGGCTGAGCTGAGACTCCGGGTCGGAGGAGCCTTCGACGATAACCGCAGCCGCAGCAGCGAAGGGTTTCAACCGCCATGCATCGGTTTGACTCTTGTCGAGATGCATGGAGAGCTAGGACCGAGCAAGGGTGTGCCTGTGTAACAGGGGAAGGCGAGAGGTTGTCCACCGAGCAACTCAGCGGTGTCCTCCAACGCGTCGCTTCTAATCGCGGAGTTCTGTACCTGCACCCGCTAAACAAACACGAAGTTAGGGTGTCACGGATTTACACCACTTAGTGCTGAAGAGGGCACACTTCGCCGACTTACACCACTAAGTATCCATCGAAAACTATCCACCTCTTACTAAATATCCATATCCCGGAGCTAAAGTGAATCAAAATGGGAGCGGTCCAACGCAAAATTACGGAGCCCCCGTTGACAAATTTGGTAAACGTTTGCGACCCGAGGACCCTCCAATTTTCACCAGCTACTCATTAACTTTACGATCGAATCACTAACTTTACCAAATGTCTTATATCAGTACTATTTCCCGAACAAATCCGACCTAAATACCGGTTTTATCAACCTCGACTGTTTGAATCGGCCCTTTACTATAGGGATAAATTTGACAAAAATACCGAGCCACGTATTGCTTTATGTTAGTCGATACTCTCCATTCATTAGGTGGCCACCTCGACCAGCACTTCGACTTGCATCGGCGCGTGCGTGCATCTCCATCTCTCCACCATGGCGTTCAAGAAGAAGGGCGGCGGCAAGAAGGCGGCCGCGGGCGGCGGCGCCAAGAAGCAGAAGCACGGCTTCGTGCGCGCCAGCAGCTCGCGCGGCGCCAACCCGTTCGACGTGCGCGGCAATGCCAGCAAGCAGAAGCACGAGGTGCTGGGGCGGCGCGTCAAGGGCGCGGGCCGCAACGTGGCGGCCGCGCGCGCCGAGGCCGAGCGCAAGCGCCGCAAGACGCTGGGCGCCGAGTTCAAGGCGCGCAACAAGAGCAACGTGTTCAAGGACCGGCGGCTCGGCGAGCAGGACCCGACGCTGTCCATGGAGGACAAGATGATGGCGCGCTTCCAGACGGAGCGCAAGCGCAAGCTGCGCAACGCCGCGGCCTTCGCGCTGCACGACTCGGACTCGGAGCAGGAGGACGACGACGACGCGCTGTTCCTGACGCACAAGGGCGCCAAGATCACGGACGACGACTACGACCGCCTGAACGCGGACGGCCCGCTGGACGAGGAGGACGACTCGGAGGAGAGCCGGAAGATGGACAGGGACATCGTCAACAAACTGCACTTCGGCGGCGGCAAGGGCGACGCCGACGCGCCTGAGGCGGAGGCCGAGGACGGCAAGCGCAAGACCCACAAGGAGGTCATGCAGGAGGTCATGATGAAGGCCAAGATGTTCAAGGCCGAGCGCCAGAAGAACAAGACGGCGCAGGAGGATGAGACGGACAAGCTGGACGAGGGCTTCGCCGACCTGCGCGGACTGCTCGAGTTCCGCCCCACGCGCGCCAATGGCAAGGAGCTGCTGCCGAAGGAGCCCATGGACGACTTCGACAAGCTGACGCGCGAGTTCGCCTTCGAGGCCAAGGCCAAGGCCACGGAGCGCCGGATGTCGCCCGAGGAGGTTGCGGCCTGGCGAGCGCGACCGTCTCGCGGCGCTGGAGAAGAAGCGCGTGGCACGTATGCACGGCGCTGACGACGATGACAGCGACAGCGAGGACGAGGGCAAGCGCAAGGGCAAGAAGGGAAAGAAGGGAAAGAAGGACAAGGGCCCCAAGCTTATCATCATGCCGCCTACGGATGACGACCTGACGGACGGCTATGCTGTGGACTCGCGCTTCAATGCCGATGCGGAGGAGGAAGAGGCTGACGTGGATGCTGAAGATGATGATGAGAACGAGGAGGAGCAGGAGGAGAGCGAGGAGGAGGACTCGGAGGCCGACTCGGAAGCGGAGTCGGACGACGAAGACGAAGTTAAGGAGAAGAAGGACAAGGAAGAGGATCAAGACGAAGAGGAGGAGGAGGACGAAGATGAGAGCGACGAGGAGACGGAGAAGCAGAAGAGGAAGCAGGATGCCGAGGAAGCTGCTGCCGAGCTGCCGTTCGTGTTCGAGTGCCCGGAGTCCCCTGAGGAGCTCGCGGCGCTCTTCAAGCAGCACGCGCGCAACTCGCCCGAGAAGCGCGGCCTCATCTTGGACCGCATTGTCACGTACTACAACCCGCGCCTGAGCGTGGAGAACAAGAACGCGATGAAGCGCTTCTTCGCGGTGATGGTGCGCCAGTTCCTCATCTTCGCGGCGCGCTACGCAGCACACAAGGAAGACGTACGTTGCTTTACTCTTGTCATCAGCTTGATAAGAATCTTGACGCTAACTTGTTTCGATGCATGTTACAGCTCGACTCGCTGACGAGGAACATGTACGCGCTGGCGCAGCAGATGGGTGACACTGCCGGTGTTGTGGTGCGCGAGCTGCTTGCCCAGCTCTTCAAGCGGTTGCACAAGCGCGCGTCGACCTCGTCGTGGCCTACGCTGCCGGAGCTGCTTCTGTTCAAGGCGCTTACGTCCATCTTCCCGACGTCCGACTTGCGGCACAACGTGGTGTCTCCCATGGAGACGCTTCTGGGCGAGAGTCTGGCTCGCGGGGCTGTGAGCTCCCCGCAGGAGGCCACACAGGCGTTGTTCGCTGCCTCGCTGTCGCTGGACATGACGCGGTCAAAGGACCGCTTCATGCCGGAGGTCGTGACCTTCCTCACTCGCATCCTCCGTGCGTTCGTGACGTCGGGTGCTGGTGAGACCAAGGAGGGCGACGACGAAGACGACAGCGAGTCTTCGGTCCACTGGCTGCGTCGTGATCTGCTCGAGTGGGTGGCGGCGCACTCGGAGGAGAAGAAGATGCCCGCTCTGCCGCGTCTGTCGCTGGCTGGCAGCTCGTCATGCAGCGGCGCTCAAGTGTTGAACTCGCTGCTGGCTCTGCTGGACGCCGCGTCGGCGCAGTACGCGTCGCTGCCGTCGTTCGACGAGCTGTTCTACCCGCTGTATCTGCTGCTGCACGCGCTTGTAAGCCAGCTGGAGGACACCAAGGTCTCGGAGGTGAACGCCGTCATCTCCAAGCTGCACAAGCGCCTCGACTCGTGCTGGAACGCGCGTCGTCCGCTGCGTCT
Organism: Phytophthora melonis; assembly: GCA_024211575.1. Classification (NCBI taxonomy): domain Eukaryota; phylum Oomycota; class Peronosporomycetes; order Peronosporales; family Peronosporaceae; genus Phytophthora; species Phytophthora melonis. The sequence goes on from JAMXKT010000018.1 coordinate 34,460, forward strand.
GCAGAGCTTCGCGCCGACGACGCTGCCGACGTTCGCGCCGCTCTTCGACGAGAACTACACGGTCCGCAAGGACAAGACGGCACCCAGCGACACGGCGCAGCTCAAGCAGCTGCAGCGCCAGGTCAAGCGCGCGCGCAAGGGCGCGGCCCGCGAGCTGCGTCGCGACGCCGAGTTCATTCACCGCGAGAAGCAGAAGGAGGAGGAGGCGCGCCTCGCGGCCAAGGAGGAGAAGCAGAAGGAGATCCGCCGCTGGCTCGAGGAGCAGAACGCCACGTTCAACCAGCAAGTGCGCAAGGGCGGCAACATGCTCAAGGGCGGAGGCTCGGCGCGCGGGCCGGCGCCGCGGGCGCGCACGCCCCGGAAGTAGGCTCGCTCTACCATGCTCTACTAGCAATTGCATTAGTTTTCCGCTACTACCCCATTCCAATAGAAGTTGCCTTTGTTCCTATCGAGAGGAGTCGTGATTCACTTCAACTTCAGCTCAATGGAGGTCTTATCATGCGCTGCCAGACGATCGCCAGTCGCGCGGAGGTCATCGCTACTCCAGGGACCTCAACAGCTCGCTTGGGAAGGAAGAGCTCGCGATCCAGTTCAACTTTTGGCTGAACTTGAAGAGCTTCGAGCCCCATAGAGATTTCTAATCGTGAGCTTCTTCGCTGCTGCAGCTGGCTACGTCTGCAGTAAGATACAAACATGAAAGCATATCCGTTTTGCGCGTTCATTACTTAAGTACACAATGAAGACCTTGGCAAACCCACCTCCTTGAGGAATTGAGGAGTCTGGGCGTTAAATGAGCGTGTTGCGCACGGGTGCTGTAAAGCACATAGGACCCGAAGGACCAAAATGCCAGCGAGCCCACACACTTCGAAGAGCATGGATTCCTTGAAAAGCCTTTACCTGCAGTGCAGGCCTCAATCGTCTTGCCATTTCTTCCAACTTTACCGTTTGCGGCTCGAACAACCGCTTCTATAGCGCATGAGTGCTGCATGCCACGAACTTCATTTGCACGATCGACCCGTGGCAAGTGCACACCGGGTATCAACCACGCCAAGGCTGGTCACAATACAGAATTCGTAATCGCTCGACCCCCTCGCAGAGTTTCAAGTGCACTCAGCCTTCAGCTTCTGCACCCCCAACTTCCTCACGAAAGTCGTATTGCTGCGTTCACGACAAGGTCCTGCTCTTGAGTGAATGACGTGGGCCTCAGCATTGGGTGTCTCCTGTCAGCAACATTATAAAACCGAGAGCTGCAAGTGCAAATACAAGGTTAGACACAAAGAGACTGTATGTGAAAAATACATGTATCTCTCTCTCCGTGTAGCCATCTACTGCTGTCCATCTCCCTCTCCGCCATTTGCTCCTCGGCGTCTGTCTGTCTGTCTACTCGCGGTCCTTCTTGGGCACATTTTTCTTGGTGTACTGGCGGGTGGGCGGCATGGGCAGCACGTTGGCCAGGCCCAGGAGGTGCGCCACGCGGTCCGAGGGCTGCGCACCCACCGACATCCAGTAGCGCACGCGCTGGCTGTTCACACGCAGCTCCTTGACGCCATCGCTGGCGGCGATGGGGTTGAACGTGCCGAGCTGCAAAAATGGCAACAGGATAGAGACGTTTAGGCTAGTGCTAACCAGCGGTTACGGGAAATTAGCCACGGCAAACACACGTACGATCTCGAGGTGCTTGCCGTCGCGCGGGCGCGCGCGTCCGCGGCCACGATGCGGTAGAAGGGCAGGTCCTTGCGGCCCCAGCGGGCCAGGCGCAGTCTCACCACCATGATCGTCCGAGCTCTTGAGCGAAGTGAGTGGCTTCGGGCCGCACGATGCCGTTTCGGATTAGTGACATCCGTCACTACTATCGCGAATATTCATACTCTTAAGCGCAAATATTCAATTTGGATTTTTAATTTTCAGGATTAGACGTCCACGTGAGCGCGAAAGAAAGCGTCCACGACGACAGCAGGGGCCCATGTGGTACATTAAAGGTGTCAATGGGTCCCCGCTGGATTTTCCTGCCTGCTGTATCAAGCGCCGCCTTGGCAGCCATCCGCAGCGCGCGTGAGTGCCGGCGGCTGCGAGCGAATTTAGTTCGTGTCTGCTCTATGGCTTCAAACTGCTGGTGTCCACTCCACTTCACGAGCTGGCGTCCAGCTTGACGTCGCCCGCCTCCTTCTCGATGAACGCCTTGATCTTCTCCAGCAAGTCATTCTTTACGTCCTCGGGCACCGACGCTTGCAATAGCAAATGCAGCCAACACCACAGCCAGTAAGCCACACCGTCCTATCCTCCGCTCGAAACCAGCTCAAGAACTCCTTTCCACCTCTTCCTTTCGGGGTAATCTCCTCGATCAGATCCTCCACGGTCACTTGGTCGATGCCCTTATTCCGAATCACCTCTACGCGTTGGCAATCAATCAATTAAACCACCACCACGGTCTCAGTTCAGTCGCAGTCCACCTCAACAATGTAGCAATCCCTAAAGTTGCACGATTACTACATCCCAAGCAGCACCTTTGCAGTGCAGCTTCATCTCATCGCGCCAGCCGCACTCGACCAGCTTGAGGCGCAGCAGCTCCTTGAGCCGCTCCTTCTCGCCGCTCTGCACCAGCCGCTCGCTGATACGCGCCTTCACCTGCTCGTCCTGCCGCTGGCGCGCGGCGTGCGTCCTTCAAAGCGCACGCGAGGCGAGGCGAGGCAAGGCACGCAGCGAAACGATCAGACTCTTCCACTCATCCGCGACCGCGCGACGGCAGTGGCTGCGGTGGCAACAACCGCGCAACAACGACAGCAACGTACGTACTCCTCCATTGGGCGCGCGACTCGTAGACACCACTTCCGGTTGCGGAGCTCCTCGTGATCCGCAGCTTCAGCCTTCCGACGACGATTGGCGGGAAAAGTCGCGTTTCCTATTGGTCGAAACGTTCAAACCTCTCTTCTAGCATGGTTGTCTTCTCTCGCTAAAAATACCAGCTCTATCGCGGGAAGGACCTCCCGAACCGCATAGAGTTCAGGGGGGACGTTGGTCTGACTCGATGCGTTTGGACCAATTACGTCACGTCGTTGCCCCCTCTGCCCGGCGCAGAGCCGGGCCGCCGCAGTGTCCGGTCGTGGTGCCAGCCTGCACTGAGGGACTCACAAGACTGCACTCACTCACTCCAAGGCTAGACGCTCGTCCGCTTGTTGCGCGCGACTCGCACAAAGAGAGAAGGCAGGCAGGCAGGCAGGCAGGCAGGCAGCGAACGAACGTCGCGTCGTCGCCGTTGAGAGAGACCGACCGACCGCCTCTCGGTTTCCGTTTTCCCCGCCCACTGGGCGATTCTCCTAGCGACGCCGACCGAGGACGGACTTTCGTTCGCTCCAGCTTCCAGGCAACAGGCAGACAGACAGACAGACAGACAGACACAGGCGACACGTTGACAGCAATGGAGCAGGCGCTGCAGTTGCCGAGGCTCCACCTGCCCACGTTCGCGGCGCAGCCCAAGTTCCTGGACCCCATTGACCCGCCCACGGTGCCGTTCCCGCCGCCGACATGGTACAATTCCTCCCCCTGCTATCCCCTTCTCGGTGCTGGACTGAAAAGCTAATTTCTCAACTTGTCGCAATGTATTGTGAATTATTTTATTATTATAGGTGCATGCATAAGCCTCCGAGGGCGATTTCTCTGCTCGACGTCTACAAAGAGCACGTGCTCATTGCCACGGTGCGTGAAGTTTGGTGGTTGTTGCATGGGAGTAGTGCTAATATTTTTTTGTTATTATTGTTTTGCAGCATACTGTGGACCAGAAGGCTTTTTACCTTATCGGCCGCAATGCTGCGGTTTGCGATATTGTATTGAGTCATTGCTCCATCTCGAGGCTGCATGCGACCATTGTGCATCATGAAAAGGGAGCTACGTACCTGGTGGACCTTGGATCGGCTCACGGAACGTTCGTGGATGGTTTGAGGCTTACCGCGCTCCAGCCGACCCTCGTGGTGCACGGATCAGTGCTGAAGTTTGGAGGCTCCTCACGCACGTACACGTTCAAGGTGAGTTAACAGTGCTTTGTGGGTTGACGTGGTTGAGAAGTTTGTATTAACGTTGCTGTTGCATTTGCTATTGATACAGTCCTTCGATTCTCGCGAGCAGATTGCCGAGATTATCAGCAACCGCGTGGGGCTGCCGGCGGATGAGCTGCGTCTACAGCAGAACACGATGCTCAACTCGCAGATCACGCACAGATTGGAGCTGTCACCTTCCCGGAGGAGCCTGCCTCCGATGTTCCCGATGGCTCCCGTCGGGAACGTTCCGGAACTTCATCTTCAGCCGCAGGCTCCGGACCAGGACGCGCTCATGTTGCCGCCTGAATGCGACCGGAGAGGCAGTGCCGACGGCGTTCAGCTCATTGGACTCGTGGGCATCGGCCCCGTCAGGAAGCGCTCGCGTGGACAGTCAGGAACTCACAGGCTTCTGGCTCGTCAGATCAGAGCGGCAGCACAGCAGACCTCAGTGTGTATCTGGACGACCCGGCGGACGAGCAGCAGGGGAGCCCAAGCGCGTTCACTTCTGCGGCCAGCCGCCCGAGATCATCCCGGACCCGCTGAACGACGTTGCAGGAATGGAGGAGCCGACCGACATTGAGACGGACGCCGTGCGCGTGCGCGAGGAGCTGCGAAGGACAGAGCTGGCCAACAGCGATTGAATCCTATGCTGTGCCTCTGAGGGAGGCTTACAGGACCCCGAGAGCAGACCGAGTGCGTGCAAACGCAAACGCTCGGACGCCTGTGACTTACCGAGGAAGGTGCAGCGTGTGAACAGGGATGCACACAGGACGTCGACAGGTGAGCGAGAGACCTCAATGCGCCCAAGTGTGTCGGCGGTGCTGGGCGCAGACTCGTGACCCACCCCGTAGCTGCAAGAAGGCTACGAACGAGACACGCGTCGAGGTGCAGACGGACGGAACGTCGAGAGCCCAAGACCACCGGTTGGAAGTGGGAGGGCTCCCAGAGATGACAGACTGTACAGGCAGCTCTCGTTGCTGGTCTTCTCCCGGTTTCGTCGTCATTCCCCGCCTTTGTGTGGGAGGTTAGTTGTTGGTCGACAGTACATAATTTAACAGCGCAGACAGCAAGCTCGCGGCAGTCAAGACAAAAGAAAGAGAGGGAGCACGGATAAATTAGTGCCGAAATGGGAAAAGATGTAAGTTTTGAACCAGTGCATGGTGAACCACGTTGAAGCTTTTATAATAGTTGTTGCTGTGGAGCGAAGGTTGAAGAGACCTTTTGCTTGTGCTACGTGGAATGGTCCCCCGTCCGTTAGTTGAAGACTTCGTACGACCGCACGCTCTGCGTTGAGACGAAAGCACATCCGACGTGGCTTCTTGGACGTGGAGACGATCAAGTCTTCGAAGTCTTATGACAGCGGTCAGGCGTAGCTACACTTTAGAGACAGCGACACCTTCAATGTAGAAATTGCAAGAGGCAAATAAGAGAGGTTAAAGTATGATGTAAAAACTTTTTGTCGCATTAACGATATCATGAAGAAAGCAAGATGCAAAGTGAGTGAAACAAGAGACGCCTGCTCGTCTTGCCAGCCAGCGAGCGCCCTCCTGCTCGACTAGAGTACAATCCGTCATCTTGCCACAGCCTAGCCGGTCTACGGAGCGCTGCCAGCGGGCGACTCGTACATCTGATAGTTCGAGTGCGACTTGGCGCGCGAGCGGCTGAAGTTTCTGGAGCGCGCGCTGCCCGGCGTGCGGGCGCTGCGCCGAGACGCGCGGATGCGGCGTAGGCGCGCGCGCTCCGCCTCCATCTCGCCCTTGGTGCACACCATGCCGTTCTTGAGCGTGCCCACGGCGAAGAGCAGCACCGTCGTCACCACGCAGCAGCCAGCCAGGGCGAAGAGGTACAAGTACTCGTCGCCGCTCATCGAGTCGTTCGAGCGGATGTACGTCGAGCACACGGGCAGCAGGAAGAAGACCATGAAGTAGACGGTCACGTACACCGCGCGCTGCTTAGTGGTGAACAGACCGACGCACGACACCCAGGGCACCGACGTGATGCCCAGGCCGGCAAAGAAGTAGAGCAGCAGACCCACGATCTGCAGCATCAGGTACTCGCTGTCGCCCGTCACGAACTCCGACTTGTTGTTCAGGCCGAGCACAAACACCAGGCCGGCCATCGGCAGCAGCGTGCAGAACAGGATGCGCTTGTGGTCGATGCGGTCCATGAAGAAGAACGAGAAGAGCGCGCCCAGGAACTGCAGAGCCGTGCAGTTCACGAACATGTAGGTCGCGTCCTCGATGCTGCGGAACGTGTCCGACAGGTACATGTTGACGCAGCCCAGGAAGATACCGGAGACCAGCATCAGGAACAGACCCATGACGAACTTGAGGAACGCGGTGCCGCCGTTGGCGCTCGAGTCGTCGCTGCCGGCCTCTTCGTCGCGGATCATGCGCAGCTCCTCCGACACGCCCTCCTTGCGGCGCAGCACAGCCAGACAACGCTCGCATGACTCGAGACCCTCGCGCATGTACACCCAGTACGGGCTCTCCGGGAAGATGTAAACCGCCGGAGTCATGATCGACAGGATGATGGTCGCGATGAACACCTGCCACACCCAGCCAACCTCGTTCGACGACGACGAGAACCACGCGGCGAACAGGACGCCAAGAATGAAGCCACTACCAAGAAGCAGCAGGGCCTTGCCGCGCATGTCACGAGTCGAGATCTCGTAGATGTACACGGCCAGCGTAGGCAGCAGCACACCGACAGAGCCACCAAGCAGGCAGATGCCAGGCATCAAGAAACCTTCACCGCCGGTCTGCACAGCGCTCACGCCGAGCATACCCAAGACAGTCAGCAGACCACCGAAGACAATCGACAGACGACGGCCGATGAAGTAGTTGAGGAAGCCAGACACGAACACGCCCACGATGCAGGCGAAGTAGAAGGCGTAGGTGACCGCGCCGTCGCCCACCTTGCCGTCGAGCAGGTCGTAGGTCGTCACGTAACTCAGGAAGCCGGCAGTGCTCTCAATCGTAGTGAAGAGGTGGAACAGCCAGCCGCAGCCAATACCGCCCAGCATGCCCATGAAGGCCGCGAGCGAGAAGGCGTACTGCGACGAGGCCGACACGACCTCCGAGAAGCCCTTGTTGTACATCATACGCGTCTGGATAATATTCAGGAACGGGATTGCAGACATCACAAGGAGCGGCACGATCATCGCCACCGAGAAGATGAAGTCGAAGAAGAAGGCCAGCTGCTGGAACATGCCCACGGATGCGATCGACGAGTTGGCAAAGCTGTACATGCGAGCCATCTCGTTGATGCCGTACAGAGCCGCCATGTAGCCGAAGAACAGCGAGAGCGTACGGGTGAAGCTGACGTCCGAGATCACGATCGTAGCCACGAAGAACACAATGAGCGCCACCAGCACAACGAACAGGTACATGATCGCACGGATCGACGAGTTCACGTTGCGGAAGCAGCTGCCCGCGGCACCGAAGAGGCCCATAGCGAGCACCGTGACCACAGCAGCACTGAACACCAGGCCCACCGAGAGGATTTCCCACTCGAGCGCCACCACGTACCACATGAGCAGGAAGTGGCGGGCTTCGCGCAGGATGACCGTGAATCGGGCAATGGGCTTCGTGTTGTGGTACAAGCTGAGCTCGCCCTTCCACCACGCGATCCATCCGCCGACCATGACCTTGTCCTCGTCTTGGTAGTCCTCAGCGGCGTACATCCACTTGGCCCAGGCCGTCACATCAGCCTTGGTCTTCTCCCAGTCCAGTCCGTCCGTGTTGAAGATGTACGGAGACACCAGCCACACGACGGCAATGACCCAAATGGCGAACGTCTGCACACCGAAGCTCTGCGACGTCTCACAGTAGTCGAACGCGAACGAGTTCTCCTCGCCAGCAACAGAGGTGTCACAGATGTCGAACTTGCCGAACGTCAGGTACACCAGACACAGACCGATGAGCTCCATGGCCTTGCGGTAGTGACTCGGCGCGTAAGCCTTGTACAGCAGCACGAACGTCTCGCGGGTAATCTTGAAGCCACGGCCCGTAGCCTTGTACTGGGCCTCGCCGTGCAGCAGGTTGTTGTCGAAGAAGTGCATGGTCGTACCCAGCTGGAAGATGAAGAACGCCGGGCCAGCCGTGAACACCATCTCCAAGAACTGCACCAGACCGCGACGCAGACCCATTTCGGCGAAGTACACACAGATCAGCGGCAGCGACAGGAACAGACCGGCCTGGATGTAGTACTGCGTGTTGTACACCGAGTCCATGTCGTGGTACACGCGGTCGTCGAAGCCGTAGGTCTCCGAGTTGTCCATGATGATCTCTGTCGTGTTCATGTTGTACACAATCTGCGTCTGCACACCGGACAGGGCGATATAGACCTTGCAGTACATGTACACGAACGTCGTGACAATCGTCATCCACGTGGCGTAGTAGAAGCCCGTGTGCGAGTAGTACATCGAGTTGAGGCGGAAGAAGTCCATGAACTGGCCCATGCGGTGCGCCTCACGAGCCAGCGAAGTCTCACCGGCACCGTTGGCCAGCTTGCCCTCGAACATCGAGATCTGCGACAGAGCCACATCACGGCCCTTACCACACTGCATGAACTCCACGTGGGTCACGACGCCGCCACGCAGGGTCGTGTTGAATCCAGCGAACACATCTTCCGACAGGTTGATACCCTTACTGGCCTTGGACACACCGCCGCGCGTGATGGCCAGCACCTTGTCGAACACATCCGGGTGACCGTAGTGCATACGCACGTACAGCGGCTCGGCCAGGACACGCTGCGACAGCGTCACGAACACGAGCTCCTGCCACGTCTTGAACTTGGCGAGCGAACTGGCGTTACCCGTGAAAATGTGCTCGCGCATTCCGATGATCGACACGGGCTTCTTCGACGGGTGCAGGTCGGCCGTGCACAGGAGCTGCGGCATCTTCAGACACTCCTCGAAGTAGTGCTGCTGGTTCATATCGATCGTCTGCACGAACTCGCCGCGCGTGAACGGGATGGCGTTGTTCTGGTTCTCGGGCTTACCCTCACCCAGGATCGGGTCACCAGGCAGGGAGTAGCGGTACACTTCCACAATATCATCGTTCTCGCTCTTGATCAGCACAGTGTCGAACGACTTCTCGCCATCCTCGTGCACCACCGTGTCGACGTACGCCACACGCAGGTTCGGGTACTCGCGCAGCAGGTAGTCAATGTCCGCGGCCTGCGCCTTGCCCTCCGCGCGGTGCTTGCCGTACACCTGACAGGCGCAAATGTACGAGAATTTGAGACGTACCATGTCCTGCAGCTGCGACTGCTTCTGCTCCGCCGACTTGCCGGGGCTCGAGCCGATCTCCAGCCAGTGCAGAATCTTGATCGCATCCTCGTACATCATCATGCCCTGCACGGTACGCGCCAGGGTCTGGCCACGGTACGATGCCCACAGACGGATCTCCTCGGGGTGGTTCTTCTGGGCCTCCTCGGCTGAGCTCACGTCCACGCGCTCGAGGAAGTTGTCCCATTCCTCCTGGTGAATTTTCGTCAGGTACTTGAGGATCGTCAGGTTCTTGCCGTCCTCCTCGACCTGCTGGAAGATCGGGTGGTTCACGAGCGGGTTGTTCAGGTCCTCGAGCGAGAACAGCACAGTTTCAGCGTAGAACGGAGTCACCACCGAGAAACTGCGCATCTCCTTGATGGAGCGCAGCTGCGGAATGTCCATCACCAGCGACTTCATGAAGAAACCCAGACGACGCTGAGCCTCCGTCGTGCGCGGCATGGCCTCCGAGCGGTCCAGAGACAGCAGCAGACACGCGCGCGTGGCGGCGCCCATGGCCGTGTCACTGCAGAACAAGTTCACCAGTCCGCGCGACGCGTACATGTATCCGTTGGCGCTGGAGCAGAACTTGAGTTGCCGAACCTGCGCTGAAGAGCAGGGTCCACGCAGAACGACTGCACGCCGTTGAGGAACGCCTCCATCTTGGACACGAAGTTGCGAATCACGCCCATCGAGTGCACGCGCGCGTCGGGTATGTGCTGAGACTGAGCGTCCGGGTCCGGCAGGTCCAGGATCTCCTCGAGCAGGTCCACGGCGGCCACGCGCAGGCTGGCCAGCTCACGCACGTTGAACGACTTCAAGAAGCCACCGCTGGCGGCGATCTCCTCGATCTGACGGAAGCCGTCGATCACATCGGCGTCGTCGTTGCCGAACAGAGCACCAATGACGTACATGCTGGCCGTGAAGAACGAGCGGATAGCCGAGAGGCAGTCGTTCTCCACGAGCGCCACGCGCAGCTGCGACTCGCCCTTCCCGTCCTTGGCCATCTTGATCGCCAAGTTCATCGCCTCCGTCAGCTTGCCGGCCGACAGGAACACGGGCTCGAACACCTCACCGGTACTGCGGATGTCGTACTGCAGAATAGCCGCCTCCTTGTCGTCCAGCAGGTCACCCTCGCGGAACGAGTTGACGATCTCATTCCAGACCACCACAAAGCGCAGCATCATCTGCGACTCGTAGGCAGCAGCAATGGCACTCGCGCGCGTCGAGTCCGTGCCGCTAGCCGTGGCATCGCTGGAACGGGCCAGCAGCGTCACCACCTTTTGGTCAAACAACTGCGGGGCAACGCGGAAGGCCTTGGTCATCTCCTTGGCGCCACGGATCTCGCCCGTCTTCATGAGAATGCCCTGGAATCCGCCGAGCAGCGCCTGGAAGATCGTAAAGTAGATCTGCGTGGCGTAGTTGAAGATGAACACCACGGGCAGCCACAGCGCGATAATGATACCGATGTTGTGGAACGACACGAGCGAGTTCTGGTAGTCCAGCGTCATGGCGTAAATGCTCAGCGTCGGCAGCATCAGCGGGCGCACCAGGATAAAGTACGACGTGATGGCCTCCACGATCCAGAGCAAGATCCAGAAGACAATGTACTTGACCTGGTACGAGAACGGGGGCGTCATGTCCTGGCCGACGTAGCAGCTCTCTCCTTCACGCACAAACTTGGCCGCGAACGTTCCGTTGATCATCTGGGGGGCAAACGCCTGCGTCAGCAGCACCAACAGACCGGGCAGGATGTACGCGCCGCAGAGCGGGTACAAATTGTCCAAAAGCGTAGTATCCTTGCCCTCCTTCATCGGCACGTAGATCATGATGCCAAAGAGCACGGCAAAGCCTCCGTTCCAGATGATACGCGTGGCCAGGGCCGACCCGTACGTGAACGACCTGGAGCTCGAGGCCGAGCTCTCCTTCGAGATCAGCAAGTGCCACCCGTGACACACCTCGAGCACACACTTGAGGAACGCCATCAGCCTGAGACTGAAGGGGATGCCGACCACGGCGATCTTCAGGTCCCGCGTCGTGTAGGGCTCCACGACATCTCCGATGCGGCCGAACTGCACCCAGCCGCTCTTGCCTCCATCCGGGGAGATGGTCACGGCAAATGCCAGAACCGTAAGCAACACCAGAAACATGATGTTGAACTGGAAGATGCGGTAGTAGTTGAGCACCATGGTAAACAGGCTGCGGTGCTCGTAGAACGTCTTGCCGTGGTTCTGCGTGAGCTCCTGGCCCACCTGCGACACGGGGATGCTCAGGCAGTGCTGCTTCCAGAAGTACTCGTTGATGTCGTCGTAGTTGCGGATCTTGACGTGCTCCAGCGGCTTGTTGAGCGCGTTGCGGCGCTTCATGTTGCTGGCCTCGCGCCAAATGGGGCGCACCACTTGGTCCAGGTACCAGCCTTCGTGCTGCTGCTCGTGGCCCTGCGGGTCGGCGTTCACCATGGACAGCATTTGGTGGAACAGGTAGCATACGCATTCCGGCATGTGCCGGACATTGGCGGCCTCGCCCCAAATGAGGAAGTAGAGCATCACATCCATGTGCAAATTGCCGGAACCTGTAGAGTTGGGGATGCCATTTCCCGTATACGTCACGGGTTTCGTGTGGATAAATTTACACCACGAACGGTAGTTGGTGAACAGTTTGTTGGCGAGCTGCACCAGGTGCTGGTCCGCCGGGTCACTGGGCAGACACCGCGCCTTGCCGTTTGCCAAGAGCAGTAGCACGTGCTCGCGCTGGTTGCTCACCGACCCCTCCTGGAACCCGAATTTAGCCTTGAGGAACTCGCAGCAGTAGTCCACGGCCGCCTCGTCGTCCAGTGTCGCGCCCTTGAAGCTCGCGGGCGTCACGTCCATCGTGTCCAGGCGCTTGCTGAAGCGCTCGCTGCGCTCCGACTTATTGCGGCGCCGGTCGGCGTCCAGCTCGAAGTAGTTGGAGCTCGCGCGCCGGCGGCGATCCATCTCGCCGTGGCCCGAGGTCCGCGCTGCGCCATACTGGGGCCCTGTGTGTTAATTTCGGACTTGGAAGACTGCGCTGCTTGCCGTAATTTCGGGGCGTTTGGGTAGGTAGAGATACCGCCTCTCCACTCCTGTCTCCTCGCTCTCTCCGCCGCTGTAATTCACTAAGCCGAGAGTCTGGGTCGGGGTGCAGCCAGGTTAGGTGGTGTTAAAGCGACAGGGGGTTAGACACTAAGACTGTTGCCTTCGCGCCCGCCTTCCTTCGCTTCGCTGGGGGTTTCCCGTTGTGACCGAGGCTCCGCGACGGAGCGAGCTGCCTGGTTGTTGCGTGCGAAAGAGGGAGACCGGCGGCGATTAGGGCCCCAGTGACTTGGTTCCAGTATGGAAACGGCCGCCCAAATATTCAGCGCGCGCGGCCAGTGACGGGCCCACGACGTATTTTCCGCCAATGACCGCCGCGCAGACGCGAGACAAGCCACCGCGCTTCGGTTTTCCGCCCTCCATCTGCGCCCCAAGCACCCTGCAGCCCAAGGCGCAGGAGTTCATGCGTGTCCACTGCGTGAAGCAGGCGAGCTCGCCGCTCTTCGCTCACGGCCGTGGGGCTCTATAGCTCGGCTCGACACTTTGTCGTTTGCGCCGCCGCGTCGATTGGCCGAAAAGGAAGCGCGCAGCTGATTGGCGGAGACCATAAAAATCGGCCGGATTCTGAGAAATTTGAGAATTGATTGATGGCTTCCTCAGTATCCGCGGCTCCGGTGTTAACCCAAATGGCTTCCCCCTATAAACCATGGTCTCTCTAGCGCCGGGGGCCAAGCATCTGCCGCAACGAGCTCGTTACTGGCCCGGTGCGGGGCTGCAGGGCGCACACGGCCACACACAATGGCAAAAGCTCGCAGTCGCCACTTGGGATATCCTGGGAGTCTGCGATACCCTGCTATCCGCAGCGATCCGATCGGCTGGCAGTGCTGCCACGCAGGGATATGCACTGACGAATTGTGAGGCAGGAAAAATCAATTCACTCGAGTGAGCCATTTCATGTCCTCAGCTGAGAGGCTATCCGCGGCGATCGGCGTGCAGGTCGATCCCCGCAGGTTTGACACGCATGGGACGGAGCTTTCGCGCCGATGGCGCTGAAACGATGGCGCCACGACTGACGCGAAGGACGGGCTGTAACGGACCCGCCACGCACCACGAGGCTTCGTACGCGGGCCCCGCCACTCCACTATCGCGACCTCGCGACCCGCGGCTGTCGCTGTCGCTGTCGAACACCGCTGGGGGCCCGATACATGATCTAAGCCGCGCCGCGCTTTGTGGCGAGCTGTCGGTCAAGGGCCGACTCCGATATCGACATTCGGTGCAGTTGGAGCCCGAAACCGACCGGAAGCCATCTCGCTGTGCGCGTAAATGTGGATGCATGGATGGCGCTGTGAGCCGGGCAGAGGTGGCCTTCACGTTCGAGCTCGGCGTTGAACAGCAACGCGATCCGGGGCGGTTGTCCCATCCGCGATTGTCCCCTGGCCACCCACGTCAGCTCGCGCCTTTGGCACCGCGTCTCGTGGACTATTTTGTAGTTGCCATTGCAGTCGGTTGGAGGCGGATATTGCGAGCTTCGAGCTCGAAGCTCGAACGCTATTCGTACGCTGCATAAATCAATTTCGTCAAGATGAACGTCCCAGAGCCACCTGCTGGAGGTGACGAGCGTGACGACGTAGCTCGTCATGACGAGCAATAAGGGTAAGTTCAGCTGCTGGCTAAGAATACGCGAAGCTTATGACAAAGAGAACTAAAGCTTCAAACTACGTCGAAGAGTCACGTGAAAGCGATAATAGCTATGATACGAGAGAGATCCGCCTCACCGGGAGGCCGTCCTGGTGCATTAAGTAGATACCAGACAGCTTTCGCTTTCTTGATCATGACCCAGCAGCAACACTCGAATACTTGACACGAGCTGAAGAACATAAACTTAGAGATCGATCGACTCTCGGATCGGCACCAACTTGAGACCCCAAGCAACCTGATAATCTCAGGAATCGCGTGTACGTGTATCACATTGTTCAACGTGTGCGGTGCCAACATCCATCGCATTAGATCAGATCCATGAGTCTTGACGCAGGGCACCGCGGACCACTACAGCGGTCGGTGTTGGTCCTAGCTCTCCTTTCGAGCTGTTATGTACGTTCCAGCCTCCTTGCCGATTTCGTTTTGGTCCAGACAGCTCAATTTGCGACTCAAGCCCAGCACTGCAGTAACTCGACCACGTAGTGGGGTGGTGATGAATGGAGAGGAGGTAAAGTCGACCAAGACGCTGCAAGGATGGGGTTTTGTCAAGAACCGAACGCCTCCACATACTAATAGTAATAAAAAGTTATGGGGGGCTCCCCTCCCAAGCCGCCTCGTGCCATATGCGAAATCGTCGCCTCTGAGGAAGATACCAGCACTTTCAGTAGGCTAGCATTTTTCTTTTCTGGCTTTTAGTTATTAGTAGTAATATAATAATCGAGGAAACATAAAATTCCAGAAAAACGTCAATAACGTCAACTACCAAAAACTGAGCAGTATTTGTGTGGTACACACATTCCATCTTCACTTGAAGTTTGTAAGGCAAAAGGCAATCTTCGATCGAAGTAGAACCCATGCCCCGAGACGTGCCTCCTTTGCTCGTCGTGGAGCTGCTTTTCCGCGCCAAGAGCGACTTCGCCGACCTGGCACACGTCACCACCTCCGTCTCGCAGTTCCTGGACTCGTCGGTCGAGTTGCCGCTGCACAGGGCCTGCGCTCTGGAGTCTCTGCGGCTGCGCGAGCGCCTCTGGGCCTCCACTAAGGCCTTCTTCAACCAAGGAAACTCGATCCTTATTAACACTAATGGCTGGTCTCTTCGTGGTTACCTTCGAAGTGACCGGTACTACCGACAATACCAGTTCAACCGGTCGCTGCAGGAGGCAGTCAAGCGTAAACATTTTGAGTCGGTCAAGTGGCTGTCCGCCAATTTCCAGGGCTACCCGATCGTGCCCCAAGTGGTGACCGCCGCCGCCAGTGTCGGGGCCATGGAAATCTTGCAGTTTTTCCGCGATAACGACAACATTTCGCTCAAGACGCAACTGCAATCTACCAGTCCCAACAAAAGAGTTGTAGTGGGGCATCGAGTTCACTGGAGCAGAGACGCCCTGGAGGTGGCGGTGTTGCATGGCCACAGCAACGTCATGTGGTGGCT
Source organism: Phytophthora melonis (assembly GCA_024211575.1). Taxonomy (NCBI): domain Eukaryota; phylum Oomycota; class Peronosporomycetes; order Peronosporales; family Peronosporaceae; genus Phytophthora; species Phytophthora melonis. The sequence continues at coordinate 49,946 of JAMXKT010000018.1, forward strand.
ATTGCAGCACGCTCCAGACGTGAGATACGACAAGAACAAGGCTCTTCAGTACGCCGTCAAGAACGGGGACATTGCTCTGGCCGAGTGGCTGCTGTCTCATGGTGCTAACTGGGTGCTGACTCCGGGTCGCAATTTGGTGCACGAGGTTGCGGCTCAAGGCCGCGTTGATGTGCTTAAGTGGCTGGATAAACATCAACTTGTGACAAGTACTGCTTCTGGAGTGTTATTGATGGCAGCGGAGAATGGACATCTGGAGGTTGTGCGCTGGCTGTTAGATCTGGACGCACGGACTAGTGACGATGAGATGTGCCTGACGAATCTGGGGGGAGAGGCCAGTCTTGCTATTCACATTGCGGCGGTGAACGGGCATCTGGAGGTTGCCAAGTACCTTCGAGCGCGGGCGAAGACACCGCTGAATGCTTATCAGCACGCAGTGGAAAGTGAGGGTCAGGTAAGCAGGATTCGACTTTTGAACACTCGATTTGGCGAATCGTGCAAGGCTGCCAAGGTCTCGGTCGATACTTTGACCGAAGCCGGGAAGAATGGTCACGCCCAGGTCGTGCAATGGCTGTGGATGGAGTACATGTACGACCCAAACGTCAGTGCGCTTGGTACTTCCAGACATCATCAGACACGGGCCGATGGAACTCCGCTGGATGCTATTGCTGCGCAGGGATGTCTGAGGGTGCTGAAGATGATGCATACGGTTGGAGCTGCTCTTACCGCCAACAGTCGAAAGCGTAACAGAGATGGATCGAGTAAGGGAGGCCACGTGTGCACCAGTAAGGCGATGGACGGTGCTGCGTCAAATGGGCACTTGGATGTCGTGAAGTGGCTCCATGAAACTCGAGGGGAGGGCTGCACAAGTCGCGCAATGGATGGTGCTGCGTCAGGAGGTCATCTGCACGTGGTGCAGTGGCTACATGAAAACACAACGAAAGGGTATACGACCGCTGCGATGGACGGAGCTGCGACGAACGGACATCTTGACGTTGTGAAATGGCTGCATGTTAACATGAACGCTGGCTGCACTACGGACGCCATGGATGAGGCGGCGGCAAATGGGCATCTTGATGTTGTCAAGTGGCTGCATGAACACCGCAGCGAGGGGTGCACGGCTGCAGCAATGGATGGGGCAGCAGAGCATGGCCATTTGGCGGTTGTGCAATGGCTGCATCGAAATCGAGCTGAAGGATGCACGACGGCGGCGATGGACCAGGCGGCGCTGCAGGGTCATTTTGATGTTGTACAGTGGCTCCACACTCATCGTCCAGAAGGCTGCACAAGCGCTGCTATCAACAGTGCGGTGGATCGTGGAAATTTCGAGCTGCTGTTGTTTTTACACTCACAATGCCTACAAGTTTGCGCCGCGGAGACCGTGGAGTTGGCAGCTCGTCACAAGGAAACGGGAATTTATTCCTGGATTCTTGACCACTATCCCCAATTCCGTACTCCTCCACAGGAGTAGCGTGACCCAATTGAAGATTTTCTGTCGGTTTCTGTACGCGCTCCACACTTACTTGAGCCTGTAGGGGCAAATACCCCAATTGTACTGTTTTGATCCCGCGACCAAGTGACTGTATTTAAACTTTCGTTAAAAGGTAATGGAATCGATCCAACTTGTGTCGGTGCGCGTGTAAGAAAAAATACTTAAGTATGCAAACAAAACAAAGCATAAAATGCCTCAGTCACGGTGCACCACGGAAAAAATGATATGTTATCTTCATTCACCATAGTGTACAGTGCTGCTTTATGGAAGAGGGCGTCAAGGTAGTCAGCCTACCACTTACGTACTTCGAAATGCAAGCAGTGTTATTTTTTTTCAAATTACGCGACGAAGCTATTGATGCCTCCGCAATATCTGTATATTTTAAATATTAAAATAGTCAAGTAAATGAATATCTCTCTCCTATCAAGGCGGCCCCCATCAGCCTCCCGAGGGTACTGGTAACGTCGAGGCTTTAAATTTCAACATTCCTGCTGGAAACAATCCTCTATTCATTGTCCCCGGCCTGATACAGGACGGCAAATAGTCGATCCACTTCCACTCACTGCGCGATGGCGTCCGTCCGCCCCCCCACACACACACACACATTTTTGGCAGCAACGAAAAACCTAATGAGTGCAACCCCGAACCCCGACGGAGAAGATACGAACCAGTCTGACGAACGCAATCTGCCGCCACCACCAAAAAGTCGGGCGGTGGGTCTTCTCAACATGATTCGGATGCTGGGAACGAACACTGCAGTCACGCCCGCCGTGGAGTAGTTTCCGGGGCCCAATTGCTTTCTCACTGGCGACGATAACGCCTATATCTTCACGTACCTACCTTTCATATTTTTCAAACCATTTAGCGACGAAAATTTAGGATCGACACCCCAAGTCTGTGAACATCGGATAAGCGAGAAGCTCTATATGTCTTACAGTCTCGATAATTTCTTACTGTTGCCGATAGTGTAGGGCGTTTTGCTGTTAGTGAAATTTACTAGACACTAACTCACTGTTAGCTGTACGTTTGCTGACTGTAAGTAGACGAGTTAGTAGCAAGAGACTAATCATGATAGTAACCTTAAAGCTGATTGCAGTTTACCTTATGAGAGCTACCGGTAGTTGGCGGGAGTCGGCCATCCAGAAGAGAATGAAGGGGAGTGCCATACCGGTAAAATGAAAAAAAAAAACATGTATCGGATGGGACTCCCCTCTAGACTGGAACTTCTAGTATCTACGGCTCTGACATTGCACGTGTCAACTAGAGTAGACTTGGTAGCATTTAAAGCGGCAATGCTGCTGACTTCGGACAATGTGTGCCATAATATGGAATTGAAAGCGTCTCTATCTCTTAAAATACAGACAAGAAGATCGGAGCTGCGTAGATAAAGTTAATGAAGTGTAAGCTTAAAACTCTTCAGTAATTTCCAGTTTTTGTGCAAAACTTAGTGATGCTCGTTCGGCAAATACATGTTAGCAAAATCTACTAGACACTAACTAACTGTTATTTACACGTACAGCTGACTCTACAGTTAGTGTATAGGGAGAACACTAGTTGCCAATTGCACGCAGCGTGTAGCAAGATTCCCGAAGTTGAATTCAATCGGCCCAGACCATTTCCTACGTGCAAACTGTTCTGCATTCAATCACTGCATTCGTCTCAACAATGCCAAGGCTCTAAACAGCACAGGGCACTGGGGGGCATCGAGCATAGCCTTCGTGAAAACATACATTCACAGTAAGTTATTTTACTAAAGCAGGAATACGGCACGTAAGCTTACGCATTCGGATTACATCACGTGAACGGTCCGTATTACCAGGTTCTATTTCCAACAAATGGCGAGTATCATTCACAACGTTTGTGACTATATTTTGATTGGCCGCAAAACCCAGGTATATAACGTAAAGCTTGCCACTCGGGTTGTCACATGATGGGATACAGTATCAGCATTGACACCGTCATCGCTCCTCTGCGTATCGGTTGGCCGCATCGCTTCTAGAAGCTCGGGGGCCGCCTATACGGACAGATCCCCACTAACCGCATTCTTCAATTTCCATCCCAACCAGCAAGTCAACGCAAACAACACAAACGTCCACTTCGACCATGGTCTCCGCTATCGCCCCCAAGCTCTTCATGCCGTTCGTACTTGGCGGCAAGAAATCCCCCGTCGAGCTTAAGCACCGCGTCGTCATGGCGCCCTTGACACGCCTCCGTACCGGTGACAGCGGCGTCCCCACCGCTCTAGTGGCCGAGCACTACGCGCAACGCGCCACGGACGGAGGTCTGCTGATCGCCGAAGCCACCAACATCAGCCCTACAGCTCGCGGATACTTTGGCGCCCCGGCCTCTTCACACAGGACCAAGTAGACGGCTGGAAGCTGGTGACCAAGGCCGTGCACGACAAAGGCGGCAAGATCTTCGTGCAGCTCTGGCACACGGGCCGCGTGGGTCACCCACTGAACCAACCGGACGGTCAACTGCCAGTGTCGTCAAGTGCGACGAGCGTCGACGACCTCACGTCGCACGCCGTCACGCGCGAGGGTCGCAAGGACTACGTCACCCCTCGCGCGGTGGAGATCGAGGAGATCCCGGGTATCGTCGAGGACTACAAGAAGGCGTCGGAGAACGCCATTGCCGCGGGTTTCGACGGCGTGGAGATCCACGCAGCTAATGGATACTTCCTGGAGCAGTTCCTGTGCGACGGCGTGAACAAGCGCACGGATAAATACGGCGGCAGCATTGAGAACCGCGCGCGCATCATTTTCGAGGTGGTGGAGGCCATTCTGTCCAGTCTACCGTCGAGTCACGTGGGCATCCGTCTCTCTCCATTCGGTGAGACTTTCGGCTGCAAGGACTCAACGCCACGCGAGACCTACGGATACGTGGTGAACAAGCTCAACGACTACGACTTGGCGTACGTGCACCTCATCGAGCGTCGAGGAATGCACGCAGCCAACGTCCAGGTGCCCGAAGTCGGCGTCACTCGTCACTTCCGCGACGCCTACGAGGGCGTGCTGGTCACGGCTGCCGGCTACGACCGAGAGGATGCTATCAAGACCGTCGAGGGAGGAGCGGCCGACCTCGTCGCCTTCGGACGCGACTTCATCGCCAACCCCGACCTCGTGGAGCGTCTACGCGTCGGCGCGGAGCTCAACGCGCAGAACCCCAAGACCTTCTACCCGCAGCCAGACGTGCCGCTGGAGAGCGGGTACACGGACTACCCGTTCCTCGCGCAGAAGGAGTAAGCGAACAGGAAGGCAGGGTAATAATCAGTCACACGTACATGTACTTGAACTTCAGTTTTCTGCTTGGTCTCTGATCACGTCCCGCTTAGCTGGACCTGGTGCACTCATCATTCGTTAAGTCTCCGCGTCAAGCTCAGGTCAATTAATATGTAGCCAGGATGCGTGTGCTGCTACAGTTGCTGTTGCTTCCGCTATTGGCGTCGGCGTCGCCAGTCACCAACGTCTTGCCGACTGGCAACGATGTCTGTCTCGACGAGTCGTCCCTCCCGTCCGTGGCGATCAACCTCAACCTCAACGCCAACGCCCCTGCCACCGGCTCCGACGTCTCCGAGAAGAAGGACCTCCCGGTCTTCTTCTTCCACGGACTCACGGGCAACAGCACGGAAGGTTTCAACTACCAAGCGAACTTGACGGCGGAAGGGCGCGTGTTCGTCCCCTTGGCTTTCTGTGAGCGTGAGTGCTCCCTCACGGCGTTGAACATCCAAGTGCCGATGGCGATCGCTGCGGTGCGCGAGGTGGTGGCAAACGACGAACGCTTCGCCGATGGCTACATCTTCCTTGGGCATTCCCAAGGAGCTATGATGGCTCGCGCGGTGATCGAGCAGATGGACGACCACAAGGTGCACACGTTCGTGAGCTTGACAGGAGGCGTGAACGGCATTTTCTACGGCCCCCAAGAAGCTGACCGCAACTCGATCCACGACTTAGGAGCGGGCTTTGGCGCGGCCGTCCTACCGCAGAGTCTGTTTGACTTTACGGGGTACACGTCTGAAGGTTACAGAGGGAAGATGCAGGCCGACTTGGCTCGCCGATCGATGGACCCCAAGCTTCACGCTGCCTACTCCATCACGAACTTGGGGCGAACTCCAGTGCGTGACGTCTGGTTGTTGACAAATGAGTTCCTACCCATGATCAACAACGTGAACACCTGCGCGTGGTTCGATTTCCACTGCCACTTGGAAAAGATCCGCCGCAGAAACAACTTTCTGAGGCTGAAGGAGGCGCATTTCTTCGCTTCACCTGAAGATGGCGTGGCGTCGCCGTGGCAGGGAAGTTTGCTCGGACATTACAGCGAAGTCGGGTCGCTTGAAGAGCTCGAGACGAAATTCGAGAGTCTCACGATGGTGGAAATGCGCGATACAGTCGAGTACAAGGAAGACACGTATGGCTTGCGCACGCTGGATGAAAGAGGGGCATTGTTCCGCCACACGGCACCTGGAGTCCCACACTGCTGCTGGCTGTATGACTTTCCGAAGTTTCACGAGGAGGGTCTGTGCAAGTTTTATCCGCTGTATGACGAGTATGTGTACAACGTGCTTAGGTAGAACGTACCGATATGTGCTACGGGGTTGCTGAAAGGTTGAGGGTCGCGGGAGCTCGAATACGATGCTGACCAAGTTTAAAAGCTTAAATTTTGCATAGCTGAATGGTTGAAAACTAACGAAAGCTGGGTGGAACCTGGTCCCTGCGCGAAGAAGTAGGTGTTATCGTCAGCTACCCCCCCACTGGCGTCAGCAGAATCTCTACTGAAGATTGCCCGTGGTGAGCGGGGCTGCAGTGCTCCCAGCATCCGAATCATGGCCAGACTTGTTCGTATCTTCTCCGTCGGGGCTGTACTCGTGAAATGCAGCGTTCGGGGGAGGCGAACGGAAATCATCGCGGCTTGGACGGAAGTGGTCCGGGAGTTTGCCTTCCCCACCAGACATGACACCCTTGGATGGAGGCTGCTTTCCATCAGGAATGTTGCGCTTTGAAGCCTCACCCTTACCCTGCTTAGGAGACGGAGGTAAGTTGGCGGGGGCGCCATCCTGCCAGGGGAACGGAGGGCCAAAGTCATCGCCGACGGCTGGCGGTGGTGGAGCGCCTCGGGCATCACTTCCACTACCAGGCCAGGAACCAAACCCACTGCTGAGAGCTGGCGCTTCTTCACTTCCCTTGTCCGCAGTAAAGTGATCGCCCAAATCTCCATGCCCTGGGTGGTTGTCGGTGAAATGACCACGAAAACTTTTGCTGTCATCAGAAGGAGGAGGGTTCCGATTGCCGGGTTTCTTGTCGCCAAAGTGCTTCGGGTGGCCCTTACGGAATGATCCATTGTCCGGAAAGGGTGGCATTTTGCCATTCCCGGTATGCGGTGGAGGAGGATCGAAACGACCATCAAAACTTCCGCTATCGGCCCATGATGTGCCTCCTTCGTCGCTTCCACTGAGGGAAAAGTCGGCACGTCCTGCATCCGGAGGCGGACGAGGGTGCTGCCCACCGCGGAACATGCCACCACGCTCGGGTGACTCCAAGTCGCGGCTGAAATCGCTATGGGGAAGTTCGTTGGCGTCGCTGTCAGAAGGCCCAAGCCCCGTTCCACTGCTTGTCGATCTCCCGTCGCGCAAGAATTGCGAGTGGGGGCTGAGCGGCGATCCCGGGTCGGAGGAGCCTTCGACGATAACTGCAGCCGCAGCCACCGCAGCGGCAATGGTGAGCGTGAGCTTGACCATCGACTTTAGACTGTCGAGCTACGGTGGTGTTAGGCAAACTGGTGCTTGGATTGCGAATTGGAGAGTGAGGAGCTGGCTGGACAGTAAAGACCTCGACAGCTTGGGCATACCCTCACTGCCTGGCATATTACTAGCGTGGGGCGTTGATGGGATCATTCATTCGGATAGCGAAGGATTTCAGCGACCATGTTTCGGTTTCAGCTTCAGTATTCTTCACATGCGCTTGGAGAGCTACAGCGAGTAAGAGTGTGACTGTGTATATGGGAAGGTGAGACGTTGTCCACGAGGAAATTCGGCGGTGTCCTACGACGCCACGCTGCTTATAATAGCGGAGCTCTAGTCGAGGGTAACAAACGTTATCGGAGTTCGCCCCAGAACTCGACACGAAGGGATCGTGAAGAACTGGGATCAAGAACCGTCAGCACGTCCACGAACCCATTCGACGCTGCAGCCTCCCTCGCTGGAGCTACGAAATGGCGGGGCGTAAATACACCGCTAGTCCACTTCACCACGTCAGCATGGTTATGTTCGGCAGCTGCAACTAAACATCGCGCTCTGTTGTAAAGACCTGAGAAGTAGAGGGTTGAAATTCAATATCAGATGAATCAATTGCAGTGAAATTGATTCATTTACAATACCGCCTCAAGAGCAAAGTTTTGAGCAAGTCCCCGAGGTGTTATGACTCATGAGGCATGAGAACATGTAGACACTACTGCCTGCCCCCCACATCGATAACGGCAGCTCGCTTTACTATGATATTCAGTAAGTAAACTTTGGTTCTTGACTAAACTTCCGATACGGATTTTTTCAGACCAAAGTAACGAAAGGACGAAAAAATCACAGTTCGTGTAAATTGGCAGCTTTACTGCAAATAAGGCATTGGTTATCTGTCGAGGACAGACATCGTTGCCAGTCGGCAAGACGTTGATGACTGGCGACGCCGACGCCAATAGCGGAAGCAACAGCAACTGTAGCAGCACACGCATCCTGGCTAGATATTCGACCTGAGCTTGACGCGGAGACTTGGCGAATGCCAGGTCCAGTTAAGAGGGGCGTGGTCAGAGTCCAAGTAGAAACTGACAAAGAGGGTCAATTAGGAATGCGGGCCATGTGAGGCCGCGTCAAACATGCTTACGAACCCATGTTGAAGTCATCAACCCTCTAAAATACGTGAAGTGCTCTTCGCTTATCCAACGTTCATTGACCTGGGATCTACGTGACGCAGCCTAATAAATTACGGCTAAGAGAAAAGAGGATTAGTTCCATGCAATTGAGATTCACTCTTTCGTTCGTATTATTGGGGCTGGAGCACCAGCCGCATGACGATTTTCCGTCTACAGTTTTTCAGCACATCTACTCGGTAGTAACTACATGATATTACAGCGTGGTGACCGAGATGGTCTCCTGCAGCGTGTACGTCTGGCCGGCAGGGAGGGCCTGCTTGACGCTCACGCGGCCGGGCTCGACGGCGACCATGTTCTTGTACTCCTCATCACCGAAGTCCTCCATGGTCTTGGCGCGGTCGGCCCACGGGTTCCAGACGACGGCGTCAGTCTTGGTCTCGACCTTCTTGCCGTTCGCAGTGATGAAGCCGGCCTTGTCAATCGTCACCGTGCGGTCCACGGCGTTGACGCCCTTGATCACCGCACGCAGCGTGTTGGGGGCGTTGCTGTAGACGTTGTCCGTCTGGTTGGCGAAGCTGATGTACTCGCGCGTCTCCGTGGCGTTGACCTTGGCCACCTTGTCGTAGTACTCGACGCCCTTCAGGCCCGACACCTGAACGCCCTTGTTGGTGGCGTCGTCCACCCACAGGTAGTTGTGGAGCAGCGCGTGGAATTCGATCGGGTCCTTGTTCGTGTTGTGCACGCGCAGAGCGGTCTCCAGCTGGTTGCCGAGCAGCTTCACCTCGTACTCGAGCTTGAACTCAACGGGCCACATCTTGCGGGTCGAGTCGCTGGCAGCCATGGTGAACTTGGCCACACTTGGGCTGTTCTTGTCCTTCGCGTCCACGTGGCTAGCCAGCGTCCAGTTGGTGATGCGGGCGAAGCCGTGGCTCGGGAATCCCTTGGCGCTGCCGAAGTTGGGGAACACGACGGGGATTCCGCCGCGGATGGGGTTCACGCCGTCGAGGAACGACTCCTTCGACATGAAGAGCACGTCCATCTTGGGGTCCATGGCGGGGTGGAACGACTTGACGTGGGCGCCGAAGTGGTAGACCTCGGCGCTGGAGCCGTACGGGTGCGTGAGCTTGACGGTCTCGAGCTCGGCGTTGGCGACGCCGACGGCGGCCAGCAGAGACGACACCAGCGCGACGGTCTTGAAGATGGAGAACACCATTGTTTGGAGTGGGCGAGGTGGTCGAGCTTGCTCCGTAGGAGATTAATTGAAGAATGGGGAACCGAACGGGAGGTGGCAGCGTTTTAGTACTGTACAGCAAGAGGCAGAGCGTGCTTCGTTTCGTTCTTGGATTGTGACAAAGCGTAAGCGCACATCATGGGGATACCATCAGGAAATCTGCACATGTAGGGGGTGGGAAGTTGTCGGATCGCCGACTGGACTACCTGGTATCGTCGCTGCACTATTGGTGGTCGAGTTCAATGCAGTGTCGGCAGAATCCGCGGACAGCGCGCGTGAACGACAGCTGGGAGAAGGCGTGGTGGCGGACGCTCGAGTTGCTCGCGAAGCGGAGACGTCATCGCCGACAGCCTGTCGGTACATGTACACATGTACCTTCGTGGATGCCAACCTTGTTTGACTGGTCAACGCTACAGAGTGTGTTGCCCCGTGTTGCACAATGGTGGAGACTAATGGCCCTCGTTTTTAATCAGCGTTACATGCTGTGCGATCATCAAAGCCGCCGGCGCTAAGAGTGTCAAACAGTTGGTGGCGTTCGCTGTACATCTGCATCGACGGAAGCGCTACGCTGTGGTGGATTCACGCAATCTATCGTACTGGCCGAAAACATTCCTCTGGTATTGTTAGACGCCAGGCATTATCTTCCCCTCCCCCCGGCCTGCTGCCAATACAAACTCAGCATTTACCAAGATCGAGCGGCCAAGTGGCGTCGACATGTGGGTGTCGGGCAGCAGTAAAGTTACAGGTATAGTAGGACATTTCAGTCGTCTGGGTCATCACTACCCCACGACGACTTCATTTTCCAATTGGATAGTAGTAGTAATCACGAGCAGGATCCGTCCCTCCATCCGCCGAGCCAAAGCATCCGTCAAACCTCTGCGTTCGCCAAAATGCACTACTCTGTAGTAGTCAGATAGTACTATTTGCGGACGGTTTCAGGTGAGGCATATTTAATCGGGCACTGCTCTTTTTGCTAGTACCCCACCCTAAAATAGTACCCCACCCCCATTGCGTCGGTGAGGTACTATTAATAATTATCTGAGATTAGAGAGGTTTCGAAGGCGCTTTCATTATCACTATCACCACAATAGCTGTTTAAGACACCACTACCCCTAAACATTCCTTACAATTTTCCAGTGAAAACACCAAATCTGGTGACTGGTTTCACTTCCCTCACCGCCATCCATCCTTACGGCCAACTCGCCAAGCAATGCTTGGCAAGCATACCAGCCCTTTATTTTTCTCCTCCTTTCTGATACGTTGCAATGGTGGATAGCAAGCGCAAAAACTTCACGGACACCGACGACGCTCTTCTACTGAAGCAAATTATCGCCGACGCGCCATACAAGGGTGGCTACGGCAAGGTCATGGAGAGGTGGCAGCACGTGGCCGACGTCCTGAACGCGTCTGAAGATTTCTCGCGCGACAACCTCAACGCGAAGACGGTTTAAACTGCTCATTGGTATGTGCGATATATTGTGTTACTTCAATCTGTGTCCTGTTCTACCGCTAACGCTTCTATGATCCTGTCAGAAAACGCTCGCAACAACAACAAGAAGGCTGCTAAGAGCTCAGGCATTTTTACGGAAGAGTACGAGCAGAAGCACGAGCTTCTTGACGAGGTTCTCTTGCTCGTTGATGAACACCGCCACGCCCAGGACAAGGCCAAGGAGGAGACCAGGGCTAAGGCTCTTGCTGCCGAGAGGGCCGGTGAGGTAGTCAGGAAGCTTGCCATCCAGCGCTTGAAGCGGCGCGACTCCCCTGGCGACGACGAGAACGCAAGGGTCGGCCAGAGCCCCAACAATTTCGCGAAGCTAGCAGAGGTACTGCGGAAGCACAAGGAGAAGGAGTTAAAGCTCCGTCGTGAACAGTGGGAGCAAGATAGACAAGACCGACTTGCCGCCGAGGCGCAGCGCCGCGAGGATCAGCAGCGCCTTCTGCATTTGCTTTCGGCGCTCGTCAAGAAGTAGGTAGCTTATATTGGTGGATTAGTCCTCTAGGTAGCTATCTAGTGTCGGTGGCTCTAACCCAAAGAATGCACTGATCTGATTCCCTCTACGAACGCAAGTCTGGCAGTTCGTGAGGAACATGGCAATGCGCACGTACTTGCCTACTGGGCTCAGCCGAATCTTGAGTCCCTTTGCATACGAAATGAAAGCCCACGTACTCTTCATGATCTTGAAGTTCCATTCGACAGATGTGCGCACTCATCTCTCGATTGAAAATGCGTTGGTGAATTGATAGGACAGCCGATTTAAACTACTTACTTAAAGGGTACGCTGGGTCCCCAAAGATGGCCTTCCCCGCAAAGATCTTGTCATTTTCCCCAAAGTACGCCAACAATTTGCTTGCAGCAAACACAGTGCTATCGTGGCGGCGACCTTCATATGGTCCCCAGAAGTGAATGCATAAGACATCCGGAGCCGTAAGTCCTGCGTATTAAAGATTGTCAGCACACAAGCTGGTATACCCTCCATCGCTACAATGAAGCACAAGGTAGAACTCAACGTACCTTGGTAGATGATGCAGTGGACTCTCTTGTGGCCGCTATAGACTTGGGCTTGTAGATTTTCTGCGCGCCGCTGCGCACGCGCACTCGGCCGACAGATAGGGATCTTGGTGCCATCAGGAAAAGCACATACCCCCGTAACCGGGGCACGAGTTGAAATTGCAGCGCAAGTCAAATGGATGTGGACATGAGAACCGATGCTGTTTCGGCCCACATCGCATTTCTGCTTGTGCTGGAACGGTTCATTGAGTTTGCGTCCCACGCGGAGTGTGTGCGAGCGTCTGTCTGTGCTTGAGTCACAACCAGGTGCAGAGGCTGAGCGCCTTCACCAAGACGTCTCGGCGAGTGAGACAGCTGAAGCGATCAATGCGAGAGTACGATTCGATTCGCTCACTGATAAGTCGCTTGTGAAAGTACAACTTCTCTTCTATTCCGGTGTCTATAATTTCCACTTCAAACAACACGATAACATTGTCAAAAACACAGCATCGTAGTGATGTAAGAAGCAACAACGTACCCATGTACAGGAATATAGAGGACAACGCGCAGCTCGCACGCCCGAACTTGCTCTCCATGTCGTATAGCCGCCGAGGGTAGCTCAGGCGGTACATCAAAATGCACATGGCTTTCTCAATGGAGCAGCAGTCGCCGCGCTCGGTGATAACGATAGCCGGCAACCGCAGTAGAGCAATAAGCCGGAGTATACCAGCCACAGGAAACCGAAAGTCGCGGTCAGCGTTAGCGTCCGTGCACGTGAGCAGGTCGAACCGAACGTCCGGGATCAGAGGCCGTTCAGGTGTGTGCACGGCGCCAGCTGCCACCTGCTCCAGCCATGTATCCTCCTCGCCATGCTGGAGGAGCACAGCGAGAAGCTCCAGCGCCTCAGTCTGGGTTAAACGCAGCCTGTCAAGAACAGCATCTTAGAGAGAATATAGACAACATGTTACATGCACACAGCACCGTACCCGCTGAGAGACAACATTACAGCAGCGCGGCGGCTGGGAGCGTTTGCGCTGGCGATCTGGATGCGACTTGTCAGCGGCGCGAGTGATTCAGAGTTTGGGCCAGACACGGTTTGCGCGCGGGCGCTTGGACTCCAAGTTGGAGCTGTCGTTTCTGCTGTGTTTAACACCACTCACAGTCACCGTACCGTGAAGAACAGTTGAGCCTTGTTATGTATTTTGCGGTACGCAAAATGTGAGGGTAGTGATCCTGCGAAACCTAAAAAATCAAGTTTCCGTTCATTATCACCAAGCTTCGGCTGTGGTGGTAGTGGTAGTGAAAAGGCAATTTCGAAACCTCTCTATTATCCATGGATTCACTATCTAACGACTATTTATTCTATGGATTTATCCATCACTATATTTCGTTCACTAAAGCTGACTGTATCCTGTTTGACTATTGCTCGCATGACTGAAGAAGAATTGTGAAAGCGTCTGTGGACCCCATGAAGACACTACATGCAGTACACAAGTACAGCTTAGCGATTCTCGTAGCGGCTGAACGGTGACGACGGCTCGGGTTTACGAAGCCCTATCGCGAACACTGTACATGTAGACATTTTTGCAGTCCCGACTCGGTGATCATGGAGATATGTAATTTCTACTGTACGTTTCTGTTCTTGGTAATAATACATCGTGCACTGGGTCCATGGGCTTTTTGCAAAAAGCGGGGTGATCCGGAAACTTTTTGCATTTGGAACCTTTAGTTACAAAAAACGGAGTTCGCGGGAACTTTGTTACAAAGAGCGGAGTTCGGGCCCAGGGGCCAGTAGAACTATCAAACTTACACGAACGGAGCTCGGTCTTCCGCAACTGTCACCACTTACTACATGCATTATGAATTATCATGCTGTTGTAACACAATACCGTGCAGGCGCAGCTTCGCATGTACACACTCTCTTCACTTTACCAACTTTGGTGGAGGTATCGCCTTTGCTAGGAAAGCGTGGCTCCTTCTTTTGCCCTCGCTTGGTGCTCAGTTTTGGAGGGCGGTGACTGGTGCTGCTCGCCAATTCCTCTGGAAGCACCAGCTCGATTCCAGTCGCTGCACCCGATCCATATAGACGCAAGTAGTCGTCAATTGCGTAGCAAGAGTCCACGACGGAGAATCGTTCAGCGTGTTCAGGAAATTGAGAGCTACCAATTGTTGGGTCGCTTGCTACTAGCGAACGGGTGAGCTCGTCGTCCCTGACTTGGGAAGCTGTTAGCTTCGAAGGCCCAATACACATGTTGTGAGCAAGGTTGTAGCGACTGATGAAAAAGCCGCCCGATCCTCGACGCTGTGATCGCAGTGCAACAACAGGGAATGGGAATCTCTTGAGTGCGCGGCCCCTGGGCCCGAACTCCGCTCTTTGTAACAAAGTTCCCGCGAACTCCGTTTTTTGTAACTAAAGGTTCCAAATGCAAAAAGTTTCCGGATCACCCCGCTTTTTGCAAAAAGCCCATGGACCCAGTGCACGATGTATTATTACCAAGAACAGAAACGTACAGTAGAAATTACATATCTCCATGATCACCGAGTCGGGACTGCAAAAATGTCTACATGTACAGTGTTCGCGATAGGGCTTCGTAAACCCGAGCCGTCGTCACCGTTCAGCCGCTACGAGAATCGCTAAGCTGTACTTGTGTACTGCATGTAGTGTCTTCATGGGGTCCACAGACGCTTTCACAATTCTTCTTCAGTCATGCGAGCAATAGTCAAACAGGATACAGTCAGCTTTAGTGAACGAAATATAGTGATGGATAAATCCATAGAATAAATAGTCGTTAGATAGTGAATCCATGGATAATAGAGAGGTTTCGAAATTGCCTTTTCACTACCACTACCACCACAGCCGAAGCTTGGTGATAATGAACGGAAACTTGATTTTTTAGGTTTCGCAGGATCACTACCCTCACATTTTGCGTACCGCAAAATACATAACAAGGCTCAACTGTTCTTCACGGTACGGTGACTGTGAGTGGTGTTAAACACAGCAGAAACGACAGCTCCAACTTGGAGTCCAAGCGCCCGCGCGCAAACCGTGTCTGGCCCAAACTCTGAATCACTCGCGCCGCTGACAAGTCGCATCCAGATCGCCAGCGCAAACGCTCCCAGCCGCCGCGCTGCTGTAATGTTGTCTCTCAGCGGGTACGGTGCTGTGTGCATGTAACATGTTGTCTATATTCTCTCTAAGATGCTGTTCTTGACAGGCTGCGTTTAACCCAGACTGAGGCGCTGGAGCTTCTCGCTGTGCTCCTCCAGCATGGCGAGGAGGATACATGGCTGGAGCAGGTGGCAGCTGGCGCCGTGCACACACCTGAACGTCCTCTGATCCCGGACGTTCGGTTCGACCTGCTCACGTGCACGGACGCTAACGCTGACCGCGACTTTCGGTTTCCTGTGGCTGGTATACTCCGGCTTATTGCTCTACTGCGGTTGCCGGCTATCGTTATCACCGAGCGCGGCGACTGCTGCTCCATTGAGAAAGCCATGTGCATTTTGATGTACCGCCTGAGCTACCCTCGGCGGCTATACGACATGGAGAGCAAGTTCGGGCGTGCGAGCTGCGCGTTGTCCTCTATATTCCTGTACATGGGTACGTTGTTGCTTCTTACATCACTACGATGCTGTGTTTTTGACAATGTTATCGTGTTGTTTGAAGTGGAAATTATAGACACCGGAATAGAAGAGAAGTTGTACTTTCACAAGCGACTTATCAGTGAGCGAATCGAATCGTACTCTCGCATTGATCGCTTCAGCTGTCTCACTCGCCGAGACGTCTTGGTGAAGGCGCTCAGCCTCTGCACCTGGTTGTGACTCAAGCACAGACAGACGCTCGCACACACTCCGCGTGGGACGCAAACTCAATGAACCGTTCCAGCACAAGCAGAAATGCGATGTGGGCCGAAACAGCATCGGTTCTCATGTCCACATCCATTTGACTTGCGCTGCAATTTCAACTCGTGCCCCGGTTACGGGGGTATGTGCTTTTCCTGATGGCACCAAGATCCCTATCTGTCGGCCGCGCGCAGAAAATCTACAAGCCCAAGTCTATAGCGGCCACAAGAGAGTCCACTGCATCATCTACCAAGGTACGTTGAGTTCTACCTTGTGCTTCATTGTAGCGATGGAGGGTATACCAGCTTGTGTGCTGACAATCTTTAATACGCAGGACTTACGGCTCCGGATGTCTTATGCATTCACTTCTGGGGACCATATGAAGGTCGCCGCCACGATAGCACTGTGTTTGCTGCAAGCAAATTGTTGGCGTACTTTGGGGAAAATGACAAGATCTTTGCGGGGAAGGCCATCTTTGGGGACCCAGCGTACCCTTTAAGTAAGTAGTTTAAATCGGCTGTCCTATCAATTCACCAACGCATTTTCAATCGAGAGATGAGTGCGCACATCTGTCGAATGGAACTTCAAGATCATGAAGAGTACGTGGGCTTTCATTTCGTATGCAAAGGGACTCAAGATTCGGCTGAGCCCAGTAGGCAAGTACGTGCGCATTGCCATGTTCCTCACGAACTGCCAGACTTGCGTTCGTAGAGGGAATCAGATCAGTGCATTCTTTGGGTTAGAGCCACCGACACTAGATAGCTACCTAGAGGACTAATCCACCAATATAAGCTACCTACTTCTTGACGAGCGCCGAAAGCAAATGCAGAAGGCGCTGCTGATCCTCGCGGCGCTGCGCCTCGGCGGCAAGTCGGTCTTGTCTATCTTGCTCCCACTGTTCACGACGGAGCTTTAACTCCTTCTCCTTGTGCTTCCGCAGTACCTCTGCTAGCTTCGCGAAATTGTTGGGGCTCTGGCCGACCCTTGCGTTCTCGTCGTCGCCAGGAGTCGCGCCGCTTCAAGCGCTGGATGGCAAGCTTCCTGACTACCTCACCGGCCCTCTCGGCAGCAAGAGCCTTAGCCCTGGTCTCCTCCTTGGCCTTGTCCTGGGCGTGGCGGTGTTCATCAACGAGCAAGAGAACCTCGTCAAGAAGCTCGTGCTTCTGCTCGTACTCTTCCGTAAAAATGCCTGAGCTCTTAGCAGCCTTCTTGTTGTTGTTGCGAGCGTTTTCTGACAGGATCATAGAAGCGTTAGCGGTAGAACAGGACACAGATTGAAGTAACACAATATATCGCACATACCAATGAGCAGTTTAAACCGTCTTCGCGTTGAGGTTGTCGCGCGAGAAATCTTCAGACGCGTTCAGGACGTCGGCCACGTGCTGCCACCTCTCCATGACCTTGCCGTAGCCACCCTTGTATGGCGCGTCGGCGATAATTTGCTTCAGTAGAAGAGCGTCGTCGGTGTCCGTGAAGTTTTTGCGCTTGCTATCCACCATTGCAACGTATCAGAAAGGAGGAGAAAAATAAAGGGCTGGTATGCTTGCCAAGCATTGCTTGGCGAGTTGGCCGTAAGGATGGATGGCGGTGAGGGAAGTGAAACCAGTCACCAGATTTGGTGTTTTCACTGGAAAATTGTAAGGAATGTTTAGGGGTAGTGGTGTCTTAAACAGCTATTGTGGTGATAGTGATAATGAAAGCGCCTTCGAAACCTCTCTAATCTCAGATAATTATTAATAGTACCTCACCGACGCAATGGGGGTGGGGTACTATTTTAGGGTGGGGTACTAGCAAAAAGAGCAGTGCCCGATTAAATATGCCTCACCTGAAACCGTCCGCAAATAGTACTATCTGACTACTACAGAGTAGTGCATTTTGGCGAACGCAGAGGTTTGACGGATGCTTTGGCTCGGCGGATGGAGGGACGGATCCTGCTCGTGATTACTACTACTATCCAATTGGAAAATGAAGTCGTCGTGGGGTAGTGATGACCCAGACGACTGAAATGTCCTACTATACCTGTAACTTTACTGCTGCCCGACACCCACATGTCGACGCCACTTGGCCGCTCGATCTTGGTAAATGCTGAGTTTGTATTGGCAGCAGGCCGGGGGGAGGGGAAGATAATGCCTGGCGTCTAACAATACCAGAGGAATGTTTTCGGCCAGTACGATAGATTGCGTGAATCCACCACAGCGTAGCGCTTCCGTCGATGCAGATGTACAGCGAACGCCACCAACTGTTTGACACTCTTAGCGCCGGCGGCTTTGATGATCGCACAGCATGTAACGCTGATTAAAAAACGAGGGCCATTAGTCTCCACCATTGTGCAACACGGGGGCAACACACTCTGTAGCGTTGACCAGTCAAACAAGGTTGGCATCCACGAAGGTACATGTGTACATGTACCGACAGGCTGTCGGCGATGACGTCTCCGCTTCGCGAGCAACTCGAGCGTCCGCCACCACGCCTTCTCCCAGCTGTCGTTCACGCGCGCTGTCCGCGGATTCTGCCGACACTGCATTGAACTCGACCACCAATAGTGCAGCGACGATACCAGGTAGTCCAGTCGGCGATCCGACAACTTCCCACCCCCTACATGTGCAGATTTCCTGATGGTATCCCCATGATGTGCGCTTACGCTTTGTCACAATCCAAGAACGAAACGAAGCACGCTCTGCCTCTTGCTGTACAGTACTAAAACGCTGCCACCTCCCGTTCGGTTCCCCCATTCTTCAATTAATCTCCTACGGAGCAAGCTCGACCACCTCGCCCACTCCAAACAATGGTGTTCTCCATCTTCAAGACCGTCGCGCTGGTGTCGTCTCTGCTGGCCGCCGTCGGCGTCGCCAACGCCGAGCTCGAGACCGTCAAGCTCACGCACCCGTACGGCTCCAGCGCCGAGGTCTACCACTTCGGCGCCCACGTCAAGTCGTTCCACCCCGCCATGGACCCCAAGATGGACGTGCTCTTCATGTCGAAGGAGTCGTTCCTCGACGGCGTGAACCCCATCCGCGGCGGAATCCCCGTCGTGTTCCCCAACTTCGGCAGCGCCAAGGGATTCCCGAGCCACGGCTTTGCCCGCATCACCAACTGGACGCTGGCCAGCTACAAGAATGCTGCCGACAAGAACAGCCCGAGTGTGGCCAAGTTCACCATGGAGTCGAGCAACTCTACGCGCGCGATGTGGCCTGTCGACTTCAAGCTTGAGTACGAGGTCAAGCTTTACGGCAACGAGCTCAAGACTGCGCTGCGCGTGCGCAACACGAACAAGGACCCGATTGAGTTCCACGCTCTGCTGCACAACTACCTGTGGGTGGACGACGCCACCAACAAGGGCGTGCAGGTGTCGGGTCTGAAGGGCGTCGAGTACTACGACAAGGTGGCCAAGGTCAACGCCACGGAGACGCGCGAGTACATCAGCTTCGCCAACCAGACGGACAACGTCTACAGCAACGCCCCAACACGCTGCGTGCGGTGATCAAGGGCGTCAACGCCGTGGACCGCACGGTGACCATCAAGAAGTCGGGCTCCATCTCCAACGGCGGCAAGGCCGTCAAGACCCAGACCGACGCCGTGGTCTGGAACCCGTGGGCCGACCGCGCCAAGACCATGGAGGACTTCGGTGATGAGGAGTACAAGAACATGGTCGCCGTCGAGCCCGGCCGCGTGAGCGTCAAGCAGGCCCTCCCTGCCGGTCAGACGTACACGCTGGCGGAGACCATCTCGGTCACCACGCTGTAAGCTTCTCCATGCTCTATATGCGTGAGAAAATCGTTAGATGGAAAGACTTCGTTGCGTATGTTGGGAGCGCCCTCACACACCTCTAAAACCATCGAAGTACATGAATGAAGTGCATTCTTATGAAGTCAACACCTTCAACACTCTCGTCACTCACCACTAAAAGAGAGCGTATCGACATGATATTACTTGTCCCTAGTTTGAAGCAGCCGGTCTTTTCTTCCTGGTGATCGCCGTGAGCAGCTCGGGATCGTTCTGAAGCACTCGGTACACCTCCAGCGCGTCCCGCCCCTCCGCCACCTGCCACTGAATGCGCGCTTCGCTGCGCTCGTGCTGTCTCAGGCGCAGCAGCTCCCTCGCGTTGTACTGCAGCTTGCGGCCCATGCTGCGCTCCGGGAAGGCCCTCGCCACGCGCAGGGCGTCTCGGTAGAGCGCCAGCACCTCGCGCCTCAAGCCAATGCCTGCCATGTGCCCGTCCGATTGGCGGAAAAATCGGATATGAGACCTGCAATTGGCTCAAAAGATGACCTGAGTGGGACGATGACCATCGAAAGGTTCCGATTCGGAACCTTTCACGGTCTCCACTATCGAAAGTGACGCCTAGAGCTCAAGTGAAAGAACGTGAAGACAAGATGAAGTTTGCGGCTGCGTTGCTGGCTCTGATGGGGCTCACAGGCCTCGACTGCGGAGTGGAGGCGCGTCGGGCGGTGGGGTCTTCCAGCCGGACACGTTCCGACTCGCGGAGACGGAAGATTTGTGAGTTCCTTCTTGAAGTTATGATTTTTATTTTATTTTATTTTATTTGGAGGATTTCTCATTAAAGTTGTGAATTGTGGCAGGTATTGGGGGGCGAGCTCGGCGCAGCATGCGCGGCAGTTGGTCCACGACAATGTGTGGGCGACGCTGTCGACGATCTCGGTGCAGTTCAATGGGGTCCCGTACGGGAACACGGTTTCCTACAGTGGTACGGATGTGTCTATTCGTGAAGAATGGGGTGGTGAGAATAGTGACGAGCTCAATGTGTGCTGATTTATGGACGTAGATGGCATCGGGTACTCGAAAGAGGAATCGACGGGAAAGCTCTTCTTCTACATCACGCCGATGGATGCAGCTGGTACGGAGCAGAGAGAAGAGTATGCTGCAGGGGGAGGCAAAGTGCTGATTGGATTCTTGGTTTTGGCGTCGCCTGTGCAGGATCGGACCTCAGTGTGAATTCTACTGCATCGGTGGCGATCTCGATGGCGCAGGGCGGAGAGCACGCGTGCAAGATGGACGTGGAAGACCCAACGTGCTGGAAGCTCACGCTGACTGGGAATGTGGTGCCTGTGCCCGTGGATCAGCGCCAGTACGCCGAGAAAGTTTTGTTCTCCAAGTACGCAATACTCAACTCGATGCATTTTCTGATCCAATAGTGGATGATCTAACTCTGTTGAAATTGACAATGTTTGGTGATTCTCTAGGCACCCGCAGATGAAATACTGGCCGGAGAAGCATGGATTCTTGCCGTACGTTCTTGAGATCGAGAACATCATCCTGCTCGACTTTTACGGTGGCGCCAAGCATGTTCCTGTGCAGGAATACTACCAGGTCAAGCTATAAACCCGCATTCCGAACGTGCGGAAATCCGGTGGTGATGTCCTACGAAAGTGAAGTCAGAAGTGTGTATGAGCGAATAAAAACCAAAGGACGTGGGAGGTGAATTTTTTTGAGACGTTGCGCGTTTACAGTTAATGTCCAGGCTTGATGACAGGCATCGTTTCCACCGCCCTCTTGTTGTTGTTGGATTGATCAAACGGAGTCTTTTGTATTTTACGATGGCATCACGCGCTCAAATGATGTTCTGTATTATCTTGTCGGATTGTAGCTAGGCCGACCCAGGCTGCCTGGTCTTCGGTGTATTGCATGTACCGCTGGGATTTCTGTCACGCGGCGGTGCCGCTCACGATGCCAGAGATGGCAATCCCAGCGGAGCTTTCGGATCCGGTGTTGAAGCTGGCTTCACGAATGGCTGCACAGCTGAACTTTACACCAAGCGCACACAATTTGATGTGCATGGCCAACCCTGTCTCCCATCCCGCCCCACAAATATCATCCAATGAGAGGCCGTTTGGCCTTTTCCTCTTCGACTTTGTATGGGCAAAGGCAACTTCAGTCGCCATTTCCAGCCATTCCACCATGGCGGCGCTGCCCGTGGGGATGCAGCTCGTGAGCGCGCTGGACGACGCCGATCTCCAGGCGCTGTCGCCCGTGGGCTCGGAGGAGAACGACGCGTCGTCCGCCGCCTCCGAGCACGTGCGGCGCGCGCTGCTGCTGCCGCTGGAGGGCGACGACGTCGACGTGGGCGACATGGACATGGACATCGACGTGGACGTCTTCCGGCCCAGCGCCATGCTGTCCGACGCCTTTGGCGGCGGCGACGCGACGGATTTTCTCTTCGCCTCGAGCTTCCAACCTGGTAAGTAATTTATCATTGATTCTTTACGATAAAGAAAAAATACCAAGAACTTGATGCTCATCATGGATACATATTAGGGATATTTATTTATTTATTAAAATCTTATTTGTCTGACTCGTTGATGCGATATTCCCCATTAGCAGAGCTCGGGGAGGCGGACGCAGACATCGAGCAGATGCTGCTGTGCGGTGGCACGGACGACGCTGGGCTCCAGTCGCACCACCAGCATGAGACGGCGCCCGGACAGGGCTGTCAGTGCCGGAACTTCGCTATCCGAGCGAACAGAGTGCAGACTCAGCAGCAGCGGGTGGCTACGGCCGTGGTGGCAAAGGACCAGAAGAGAGTGCTGCGGCATACGTTCGGGTCCGGCAAGAGGTTGCAGGGCTTTGGATTTGGAGAGGGAGCAGTGATGGACCAGAGTCAACAACAAGATATCGAGATGGGCGATGAGAGACCTACACCAGCTCCAGCTTTGCAGATTAAACAAGAGGTACTAGTTGCCGAGCATGCAGCGGCAGTGGCGGCGATGGCGCAGATGGTCCCGGAACCAATTGTGGCCGTAAAGCAGGAGGCTCCCTCGACACCCGAGCGCGTGCTGTACAAGTCACGGTCTTTGGACGATGAACAGATTTTTAGCAGCCCTCTTCATCGAAGTATGTCGTTGTCAGCAGTCTCGAGCCCGTTAAGCACGACGAGTTTCGTGTCGCTGGAGAGTATGATGGCTACACCGTTGTCGACAAGATCGCGAGCTTCTGGTCACCCCGAGATGCCAGTGATGATGCGATCGTTGTCCCCCGCTGATGAACTGGAGAAGATGGCAGCTAGTGGGTCGAAAACGTCGATGCCGAAGATGAACATGCTTCGGGGAAACTTTCAGGTCTCGCCAGGTCATGATACCGTCCCGCTCGTCAAGCCCACTGCGGTGTTGCCACCGCCGTATTTCCGAGGGGCACTCGATGCCCCTGAGAAGCGCCGCGCCCATTCCAAGACCTTCAACTCGTTTGCACAGTCGCTGTCGTTTTCCTTTTCAGACGAGTCTTCGACGGACAGGTGAAGCAGATATGAGGTTCATCAGTGACAAGGAGAACGAGAGAGGAAGCAAATGGTACTCGAGGCCATTCAACAGAAAGAGCTGAAGCACAGGCAACCACGGCGCTGTTTACCAGATTCAAGACGAAAAACTTCGAGAAAAATAGACGCGAGAGCGCAGAACAACACGCGGAAGAGGCCGCATTCAGTATTACTAGGAAAAATCAGCAACGCCAGGTACGAAAACGCATGGGGCAATGAGTTTGTATTACAATAAGCACGTGAGAGAACCATACTCGAGTTTTGCCACGCCCAGAACCTGTTTTCAGCCGTTTATTCTTGGTGATTGCAACGTTTTAGATAGCCGAAGGACCGAGAGGAGCGGCTCTGTCGCGGATTTTGGTACTCTTCGGCCATGACCTCCGACGACAATGGGTCTGCTCGTGTTGTGGGCAGCGCTGCGATCTTCCTACGGCCGCTGCGCTGCATGTTCGACGTCGAAACCGACGTGGCCGTCGTGAGTGAGGAGGAATCGACAGCGGTGTTACCGTTTGAAGCCGTGCACGTGCACTTGCGTGCTGCAACTCGGCCCCCGTTAATGGAGCGGGATGAATTGCTGAGTGGGTTCCTGCGAGCTGAAGCCCCGATCCACACCAGTTCAATGCCGCCACACCGCCGGGAATCTTCAAGCAACAACAAGTCCGTGGACAAGTACAAGTTCGACTTGCAGGACGGCAAGATGGAGGATGAGTCCGACGATAGTGATCGAACGCTGAGTTCCTTGCGAGGTACCTACGTGTGGCTCCTAGTTCGCCTCCAGCCCCTTGGCAGAAGTAGGCCTTTCTCGTTCATGCTACCCGACGCGAAAGACACTCAGGAGACACTGCGAGTGCAGTACCAAATATCCCCTCCAAGCGAGAGTTTCTGCCTTCCGGTCGATCACACCAATGTACGTTCAGATTTGTACTACCCTAACGACCAGAGTATTGGTTGTAACTCATGTGATGCGTGCAGGTTGTAAAACTCCTGGTGACGGACGAGCTGATCGATCAGGTGGACGCCAAAATGTTGCAGTTCACCTTCTTGTCAATACCACTAAACGCCCCCAAGTCTGCAGCTGCCAAAGAGGTCGAGGCGAAGCCTGTAGCTCCAACGCTTACCAGTGTCGGCTACAGCGATGCAGCATTGGCCGCAAGCGAAGCTGCTGCTGCTGAGGAGGCACGACGTCGAAAGCAGGTTGAAGTGCAGCTCGCGGAAGCAAAGGCAGCGGCTGAAGCGAAAGACCGCGAGCGATTAGAGGCTCAACTCCAAGCAAAGCAAGATGCAAAACGCGCGCAAGAACTTGAATTGGCTCGAAGTGAACAGGCTCATGCGCGAACCTTGTTGGAACATGAGCTAGCAACACGCGACCAGCAAAACCAGGAGCTGAAACAAGCCCGCAAGCAGTTGGAGGACCAACTACAAGCTACGAACGAGAACGCCCAGCGCTTTCAGGTCAACATCACCTCCACAGACCAGGCCCTTGAGGTGAGAATTGACGTTCGGTGCTGCGGTGGATGCTCATCTAACCTACTCTGCGATCGATTCTGTGTCTCGATAGATGTTAAAGCAGCGTGCGCTCAGCGATGCAAAGGAGCGCGAGGAGCTCCAAAGACGGCTACGCATTCTTGAAGAGGAGAAACTAGCCTTGCAGAAAAAGAGTCGAGCCTGCACGATACAATAATCCTGCACATTTGAATTTTGTGAGAGGGTGGCCAACTTGTTACAGTGCTTACTTCGCCCCGTTGATGAAACGCAGCAGGGTACTGTGGTTTCACCGGCCAGAACCATGCATGGGAATGACAAACGACAAAATCCGAGGTAAGGATATGCACCAGTAGACTACTGGCAGTAGTCACTAGATCCTGTCGCAAGTGATCACTTCGACAGTATCCTCCTTCCGCCTAAACGCCATTCGATCCAAAAGCAAAGATGAGCTGCACAGCAGCTTCAACATCTTCTCCTCGACGCTACAGTACCATGCTCGGCACTTAGTAGAGGAATTGCCTATCGATCGCATGCAGTGCTCGGCCGCCCACGTTCAGATCACCGCCACCAAAGCTATGATGGAGCCATTTTCCAACCGGAGCGCATTTGGATTTCATGCTTACGGTCCCGCAGAAAATATATCAGCACACACTTGAGACGGTGCGAGTACATACCTTTTGATTCGCAAGCCGTGGGGATCACTTCCTGTCAGTCGCAGTCAATTTCTCCGCTTGGTGCTGCTCACTTTTCAAGTTTCTTTCTGAAGCACAAGCCCCAAAGTTCCAAGCACCCTCCATCGACTCGACCATGGCCTCCACACCGAAGCTTTTCTCGGGTCTCACCCTCGGCGGCAAGAAGGACGCGATTCAACTGAACCACCGCGTGGTGTTGGCCCCACTCACCCGAGTCCGTTCCGGCGACGCGGGTGTACCAACGGATGTGGTGAAGGAGTACTACCAGCAGCGTGCCACGGACGGTGGTCTGCTCATCACGGAGGCCACGAACATCAGCGCGACGGCCCGCGGATACTACGGAGCTCCCGGGTTGTTCCGCCAAGAACAACTGAAAGGCTGGCAAGCAGTGACCGAGGCCGTGCACGCTAAAGGGGGCAAGATATTCGCACAGCTTTGGCACACTGGCCGCGTGGGTCACCCTCTGAATCAACCGGACGGACAATTACCGGTGTCTTCGAGCGCCACCAGCATGGACGACGTCAAGAGCCACGCTGTTACTCGTGAAGGCCGCAAGGACTACGTGACTCCGCGGGCGCTCGACATCTCGGAGATCCCTGGCATCGTGGCTGATTACAAGACAGCGGCCGAGAACGCGATCGCAGCGGGGTTCGATGGCGTCGAGATCCACTCGGCCAATGGGTATCTGCTCGAGGAGTTCCTGTGTGACGGCGTGAACAAGCGCACGGACGCATACGGCGGCAGCATTGAGAACCGCGCGCGGATCATCTTCGAGGTGGTGGAGGCCGTTCTATCCAGCGTCCCGTCGAGTCACGTGGGCATTCGTCTCTCTCCATTCGGTGAGACTTTCGGCTGCAAGGACTCAACGCCACGCGAGACCTACGGATACGTGGTGAACAAGCTCAACGACTATGATCTGGCCTACCTCCACGTGATCGAGCGTCGTGGGCGTCACGCAGACGGTGTCGATACACCAGTGGACGGTGTTGCTCACCACTTCCGCGGTATCTACAAGGGCGTGATCATTGCGGCCGCGGGTTTCGACCGCGCTGACGCGATTAAGGCGGTTGAGGAGGGATCAGCGGATCTCGTGGCATTCGGACGCTACTTCATCTCGAACCCGGACCTTGTAGAGCGTCTTCGCGTTGACGCCGAGCTGACCCCGTTCGACTCGGGGACATTCTACATGCAGCCGGACATGCCCGTGCAGGCGGGATACACGGACTATCCGTTCTTGGGGGAGGAGGACAACGGAATTCGCTCCGCAGGGTATGCTAGAGGTGTGTAAGTGGCAAAAGGCTAGTAGGAGAGAGGTTACAAGGTTGCTGCGCTTTGGCTGGGAGACCATTTTTCTACTTAGCATTTTTATCGTGTAAGTGAAAGTTCTGCATGGTTGTTCACAGGCAGGTAGTTTACACTAAAGATGTT
Organism: Phytophthora melonis; assembly: GCA_024211575.1. NCBI lineage: Eukaryota > Oomycota > Peronosporomycetes > Peronosporales > Peronosporaceae > Phytophthora > Phytophthora melonis. The sequence continues at coordinate 76,727 of JAMXKT010000018.1, forward strand.
CAGATGCCCTCCGCAATCTAAAACTCTTTGAAAGTCGACGCGTTAACTTCTAATTCGCCTTTGTATCGAAGCTGTTGTATATTCTGTAGTGGCCGGTGCAGTACTTGGTGAACTACCGGTGGAACTACGCATACTGCAGCTTTCGAGAACCCTGCGAAACAGGCGCAGGAAACGCCTGTGGATGGCTTTTGTAGCAAAAATCTAACCTAAGGACAAAGTTTGAGTCAAGAAGCACGGTTAGTTGATGATATATACGGCCATCTACTGCGCCTGCTTCGCAGCCGCAGGATTTGGCCCGTAATATGCAACCGGAGAAGTACGAAATGATGTTCTAGTCAAATTGAAACGAACAAATGTCTGCCTATTTTCTTAAAACTTGTGAAGAGCGAAAAACTTCCAAAGAAGTGTTTTGTTTTTGAGAAGTTTCCTCCCTAATTGCGCTTTCGATGTCTCCTGAACGTTACCTGTAACTGGGAATACATTCGTGACGAATTAAAGTTTGTGACCAGCAAGCTGGTCTCCCAAGGAACACCACATTTATCGCATTCCACGCCTCTGTTGGGTGGGTGACTCGCGCAGGCTTAACGCTCCAACAATGGTGGCGACTTTTTCTATGCCTCAAAAGGGGTTTCCATCATGCGCCTCGCGACACGTTGTCGAACTGTCTTGGGTGGAGCCGTCCAAAAGACGACCAAGACGACCTAACTCTCCAGGTGGCACGGAAGAAAGCAGTGCATGTAGTGTGGAGTCTAGAAAAGCTGGGAGGCGCCTATCAATACTGTGTCATTGTGGCTCCAACCGTATGATTACAACTGAAAACGGAGTAAAATCCTCAACCTTGGAATGTATCGTGGCGGCGAGTAACTTAAATGGACCCCCATGTTGTTACGGAGAATTTCGCCTGATCAGCTCAGTGTACTTTTGGAATGGGACTGGTTGCGAGTGAGATGAGCACACTACGCCTTATGACGTAGGCTAGCGGGGCCTTGCTAAGTGGTAAAAACAAAAAAAGCAAAACTCGATTCACCACTTGCAACGTTGGTTTCTGCTTTGATCCGAGGGACTAGAATTTGCACTGCGACGACGGGAGCAGTTTCGACGGTCGGCAGGTCTGCACGCGGTTGTACGCGAACACGCTGTCAATGACCGGGACATTTACATCCGTACCAAAGTCGGTCTCGTCTAGTGCGCGACGCGCTTCCTCTGTCATCTGTCCCCTCATTGAAACGGCGAGCACCGTCGGATTTTCCAACTCGGGATCATCGAGCCACACGATCACATGTACCCAGTTGTGTCGCTGGCCGACACCGATCCAAGACCAGAAACCTTGGTCCTTAGGGAAATACCACGCGTACAGGATGGCAAACTTGCCCTTGTACCAGTCAGCGCGGCCGTACACCTGCGAGCCCAGACTTGATCCAGTGCATTTACCATCAGGCTTGCCGGTTCCTGTCAGACCCCCGCTCGTCTCGCCCGCCGCCTTGACGGCAGGGTACGGGTGGCATCCTTTGACTATCTGAAGACTCGGTTTGAACTTGATGGCAGCCTTCTCCGCGGCGGTGACGGGAGCCGGCTGAGCGAATGGCTGCACGTTGTCATGATTGATCTTGCCGGCCTCCACAGAGGTTAACGTTGCGGCGACAACAGCGGCGAGGAGAAACGAGAACAGATTCATGGTCTGGATTGCAGGCGGACGCCGAATTAGAAACTGAGCTTTGCCCCGAACAGGGGCTTGCAGATATGTTGGCAGGTGGGAGGAGGGGGTCACGACGACTGGTACATGCACGCTGGAAGATGAAATGACGATGGGGAGAGTGCCAGACTATTCTATATACATGTATGCAGTATTGAACCTATACTGTTTTCGCTACATTGAACAACTTGCGCACATGCCCACGCGTTCGGAGCAATCGATCGGTACTAACAGGGTAACAGGGGATATTGGACGCTACGTGCCATCAAAGATGACCCCCATATACATGTACTAATGCCTGGCCTTCCCAGTGGGAAGATCCCGCGCTCGTCTTGATCTGCTGTTCGGTCCGATATACATGCACGTTGAGTACCGTACGTACAGTCTCGCACGCTGGACGAACATTTTCTGGCGTGTGTTTACAGTACAGTGTACATGTATGTTGTTATACAAACTGGATCTCGACGGGGAGGATCATGATGAGTGACATCATCATTGATGACAATGCGCACTTGCTCGCCCGCGCATTGCGTTCTGGATATTCAAATCTGTCAAGTAAGCAAACTACTACAATGCACAATCACATAACTTTTACTTACCTTTACGCGCCATTGATAACAAGTACAAACAAACCATTAAGTTGCAGCAGCGCACTCACAAGGGGATGCCTGTCGAAATCGCGAGTGAGAAATTGACGAGATCCGAATTCGAGGATGCGATTGATTCTTCCCAGATAATTATTCAGATGATCTTTAAAGCTACTTCCATTATTTGTTTAATAATAAAATGTCGGTCGGATACTCAGTTATGCGGCAACGGCTTCCCATGCGACGAATAAAGCATGTTGGCTGCTTAGCAGCATACCTTACGGTATACTAGCTATTTCAAGTCTTCGATATGCACTGGTGCCGATCACTCCGCACACGTTCGAATAAAAATGGGTACCGGTACAATACATTACTTAAGTAGTAGTGTAGCAATAATATCTTCAATAATTACTATTCAATTATTACTGTTGATGTCTAGTAATATTATTATAGTATTAGTGGTACAGTAATGATATTATGCCTACTAACGACACTAAAGGGAGGTTATCCGGGAACAAGCATTGTATCGTAGTGGCATCGACACCACGATGCTTGCTCTCCCCTTCTTCAACGATGCCAGCAAGCTTTGTGTGACGGGGCACACAGCACTTCTTGACAGAGGAAGCAGGAGTATACGAACTCCAAGTGAACTGCCGTTCACGTGTCCCTGGCCTTAAGGGGACGACTTGACTTGCTACAAAGGAGTAGGTTATAAGACTGACTGTATTTTGGTAGGGGTTAACTTGGCTCAATACAAACTACAAGTTAACTATACTAAAGCCCACACAAACTCAAATGGTTGGCTTTCGGAGCTACTGGTACCATGTACCACGTACTCGGGAGAGTGACACCCGTCACTCTTTATGTAATGGGTACACTTGATTGTACCCCGTTACATCCTCCCCCACTTATCTGAGAATCACACCTGATTCTCCAATCAGCTTCGAGAGAATCCGAACACCCAAAGGTCGGATTCTCGGGCGCCGCCGCCGCAAAGCTGGCGCGCCTCATTGTCACACCCACAGTGACTTGAGCCCGCGGCGGGCACCCCGCGCGGCACTCCCTGCCCTCGACGATGTTGGCCGCAAAGCCGACGCTTCTAGTGGCCGTATCCACAGCGCTAGCAGGCGCAGAGTGCCTCGGCACGGGATGCACGTGCCCCCAAACTTGCAGTGTCTCTCGTAAACCACCCGCAGTTGGTGTCGCGTGGCCTTTGGGCCTCGCTAGCACATTCGTGCTGCGGTGCCTCCCGCGAGGGACGGCACCTTTAAGGTCAGTGTGTAGCGTAACCATGGAGAGAGCTGTGCTGTTCATCTCCAGCCATGACAGCGGTCCGACAGGAGCACGCTCGTCACGGCGCAGTGTGTCGGTCGTCCGAGTACGTCGGCACGACCCACAGGCTAAGGTCAAACGTTGACCAAAGCCAAGAAGCATCCGGCTTCATCGTCGCCATAGTCCCGGGGGCCACGGCTGCTGCTCGCAGCCAGCTCATCGTACAGAGCAACGCGGCGGACTTGTTCACAGTCCTGCCCCGCGTCACGGCCATCATGTCGCCGACGCTGAGGTGTCTTCCATCGACACCAAGGTACCGCAATGGTACTTCATCACGGTGCGAGGTACACTGTCCTCCGTCACCAGCGATCGCATCATGCGTCGCAGGGACCAACACCAGGTCGGTGTACACGCAAGGCCGCATGGCACACAGTCCATGCCGGACCTCACTGTGTACGGGAGCACCACCTCATAGACCAAAGGCATGTCGTGTACCACATGCACCACGACTGCCATAGTGCCTCGTGCACTTCAAGTGCCACGTGCACGACAAGTGCCGCGTGCACTGCGAGTACCTCGCGTACTCCAAGTGCCCCGCGCACAGTGAGCGTCAGGTGCCACGTGCACCGCAACTACCTCACAGGCAGTATGTGCCACGTGCACCCGTGCCTTACAAGCACGGTATACACCGCGCTAAGTGTGATTGCCCGCAAAGGCAACACGTTCGGGCTCACCCTTCGTGGGCAACACCCAAGCTCCTTGCCGTTGACTACCTGGCCGGCAGACGTGTCGCGCACAGCGTAGCAACAGCATGGAGCTGTCCCTCGGGTTCGTCCTGGTGGACAACACCCATGCTCGAGGCTAATGGCAACCTGGCCGGCAGACGTGCCGCGCCCAGCGTAACCACAGCCTTGTGCTTCAGCACGATGCTGATAGCTAACTGACCGGTAGACGTACCGCGTCCAGAGTAGCAACAGCATCAAGCTACGGCATGGTGATGCGTACGCGCACATGCCTTCGTCCGCGGCCCAAGCCGCAGACTGGCTGCCATGTCCTCGCCCGACAGATGCAGCCTTTCCGCAGCGAATGTGCGGCCACCTTCGGCCCAGCAGCGGCAGTGACCACTGCCAACGTTGCTGGCCATCGGTCACCAAGACCATGGGACCTAAGCAGCGACGCATCAGGTCCAGCACCTTCGTGCAATGCTTCGTAAGTGGTTGCACCATGCAACCACTGCACCGGCTTCTGTGAAGAAGCAAGTCTCGAGCCAGAGACCTCGGGAGGAAGGGCACTTCCGATCCCTCCCCACTTACGATTAGAACCCCGGTGGGTCAGGCAGCAGCCGACTGCCTAACCTCGCGCCGCCCTGCAGTGCCGAGTCGCTATACCAGCAGACTCCAGTGGCGCGGGCAGTTTCCTTGCTTGGGCTCCAGGTCAGTATCGTCGACCAAGGCTTGGTGTGTACCAGCCTGTATGCAGTTTGAGTCTGCGTGACTTGACGTGGTACTCTGTTACCCACGTCACAGGGCGGAGGCACCCATGACAGCGTATGGCTTGTCCTGCGTTCAGAGTAGCTGCATCGCGTGCACGCATAGTCAGACTCAGCCGTCTCGGCACCGAGTCATGGACACTTGTTGCCCCAACGCCGCACAGTGTTAGCCGCGCCAGATCGCACCAACGATCACCCGCAGTGACCGCGGCCTTCGCAGTCAGACTGAGCATGCTCCTGCATGTGGTCAATTGAGGTGTCGCCCTCCGGCAGACACACTCCAGTCGTGATCGACCAAGCTCGCCGAGTCAGCGGCGACGCAACATGCATCACCGCAGGTACGACATGTACCCACGCCACGTCTACTGTGCGCATCGACACCCAGTTGAACGTCATCCATGATGACCGGGTGCAAAGCCCTTGGAGGAAGGAAGTGCTTCCGAGCACTCCTCCCCCACTTAAAATCAGAGCCGCGCGGAGCCTCCAAGAGGGTCGTGCGGCTATGACATCGTGACGGTGTCACGAGCCTCTTAAACTCCGTGTGGCCAGTCGCCACATGCGAGGAGACTCCAGTGACCTGATCACAAGTCTTGGTCATACGGACAGTGCGTGGCACTAAGTTACCCACGCAGGGAGACGCTTCGAGTGACTCCTTCAGGCTCATGCAGAGCCTTACCGCATCGTGTGGAACTACGTTACCCACACAGGAAGCGCATCATGCGACTTCACAATCAGTTTCCGTCTGAGTGACGCGTGTGGAACTATGTTACCCACACAGGAAGCGCGTGCAGCGCCTTCCTCATCAGTTATGGTCTGAGTGACCTGGTGTGGCACTTGGTTACCCACACAGGAAGTGCATCGTGCACCTTCCTCATCAGTTTAGGTCTGAGTGACCTGGTGTGGTACTTGGTTACCCACACAGGAAGCGCGTGCAACGCCTTCCTCTTCAGTTAAGGTCTGGGCGACCGTCCGTGGTACTTGGTTACCCACCTGGTGGCGTCACCGAACACCACCCTTGTCAATGCTCATACCGAGCAACGACTCTCAGCACTGGAGTTGCTTCTTGAGGCAGCTCCACATGCCAGGCGCAACAGCCCTCGGTTGCAGATACACTGCACCATCGTCATGGAGGACATCATGTCAGTGATGCCTCCCTTCTTCTTTCTCGTCTTGTCGGACGCGTCAAGCGCCCTGGCGGTCCCTTCGGACGCCCTTGTGTCTGGCCCGAGGTGGGAACATGACTCACCAATGCTCTGGCAGACACAGAGGGCCGACTTAGCCTCAAAGGCATTGTCGCGCTGCTCGACCGAGAGCCCGTGCAGCTTGCACAGCGCACTCAGGGCCAAGCCATACTTGTCCAGGCCGAGGGCATATACGGTTCCATGCCCAGGGCCATCTTCGGCACCATGTCCGGGACCATGTCCGGGTCCATGTCCGGGAACATGCGCGGTTCCATCGTTGCCCGCGTCGTCACGTGCGGCAGCAAGGGGTCACAACGGACCCCAAGGTTCTTCTTCGGCCCGGCCTCAGTCAATGAGACCTGCCCTTCTGCTTCGACTCTCGCAGAGCCTCGGCACTTGTGTCGTTATTCCAACCGACACATCTGACGACATGCGAACACGCGCGACGTCCCAGACTCAATCATGTCAAGGGATACCATTACCCCCGTACACTCACGTGTACTACCGACAACCCACCGTTGTCCTTCACCAATGCGAGCATCAGTGCTCTCAAGGGACCCCGGGTCTCTGTGGTGTACGCCTTCCGTACACCCATCACAAAGACTCGGGCCAACCCCAGCAAGGCCCTCGCCCTTACTGGTGGTTGTGTCCCCCTTGAGCACCTGACGGTGCATGGCTCCGGCGCCCCTTGACCCTCTGGTCTTCGGGTAGGTCTTCTTCCCAGACCCTGGCGATGGGCAGACACGCTGATAGTGTCCCAGTCCGCCGCAGCCATAGCAGCGGACACAATACTGTTCAGCCGAACTCAGATCCATGGGTTCTGGTTCGCTCTCAGTGACCACAGGCTGTTCAACAGCCAGAGCACCAGCCTGCTTGTGGCTGTACTCCTCCTGGAGGGCGACTTGGATCGCCTCTTCCATAGTGGCGGTGCGCACACGGAACAACTGTGTGCGCGCAGGACCGACCTTCAGGCCCTCCACGAAGACTGTCGTCTTGACATCTTCCGACAGTGGGTTCCCCACCAGCGAGGCTGCCAACGTGTGCATCTCCTGTACGTACGCGTACAGCTCGCGCTCCCCTTGTTTGCAGGCAAGGAAGCGCGAGCGCTGGCGGAACTCGTTGTTCGCCGGGAGGAAAGCGGCTCGAAGCTGCTCACACAGCTGAGCCCAGGATGTGAAACATCCAGGCGACATCGCTTCGCGCGTATACGCCCAAGTCTTGGCACGTCCGCCAAGATTGGAGAGCGCAAAGGCGACTCGAAGGTTCTCAGCCGAAATGAGACCTCGATCTCGGTCTCCCGGATCCAGAAGTGAAGGTTCTCACCTTCCTTCCCTTCGAACGGAGGCACAGCTAGCCGCAAAGGCTTAGACTGCACCCGTCTGGGCTCACTCATCTGAGCCAGCAGGTTTCCCTGCACATGAGCGATGAGCCCGCATTCGTACTCGTCAAACGCGCTCACCCGCTCGACCTGCTCGGCTGGCGTCGCCGCCGCCAAGCTCCGGAGGGCATCACTTCCGAAGATGCCCGCCATCTTCCGCACTGACTCGAACTGCGAGTCAGTCAAGTGAGGAAACTCACTTCGGTCCATCGTGGCTCACAGACTCACTTCGGTCCATCGTGGCTCACAGACCTGGTTGAATTGCCGCAGGGGCGACACCAGCATTCAGCACTGGAGTGTCGACGCAGCAATACTTCAACATGGACAGTGCTGCCATGGAGAGCATACCAGCGATGCTGGATGAGATGCATGCAGAGGGTGAAGATGATGCAGATCGTGAATCTGCTTGTGCCAGCGATGAACACCAGGACCTGCCAGGTGGGGCAGACATCGACGATGGAAGTGCCAGGACTGGGGGGCTGGTGGGGCTGTTGCTGGTGGAGAGGTCTCGATTGCAGATCGAAGTCGAAAGCGAGGCCGAGATGACCTCTCTCAAAAGTGTGAACACCCTTCAAAGAGGATGCGATCTGAGATTGCACCGAGTTCTGCAGCAGTGCGCGGCGCTGAGCTGTACGAACAAGGATCACATGAAGACCGCCTGCGAGGTGGATGTGAACCTGAATGTGAAACCAGTGGTAAGGCCAAACCCAAAAAGAAGAAACGTAGCAGAGGGCGGCGCAAGGCACCGACTGCAACGTCTAAAACTGGTCAAGGTGTGTCGTGTGGAGAATCATCGACCACGGAGCGGACTTCATCTTCGAAGGCTCGTGAGATGGAGACTGCGAACCCGGAGATGTCGCAACCTAGTGATGTTTCTAGCGGGGAGAGAGGTTTGCCAACCTCCTCCAGCAGAGCATTGCGAGAGTATGTGGCTCCAGAAGGTGCACGCACAGATGACTACCCGGTAACACGGAGCGGTCGTGCAAGCAAGCCGCCTTCGTGGTTTGGTGATTATATCTACATTGGATACTCCAGTACGAACCCTGATTCTGTGAGCTCGTCGCCATCATGGGAGAAGGCCCGTGAAGAGATGCAGCGTGCAATGGCGAAGGAGCAATCTCAGGCGTGGTGGCAAGACTATTGCTGTCTGACCATGAGCGTGATCAGTGAGCCTGAAACCTACGGTGAAGCCATGGACAGTGAATGGTTCCCGCAAATGAGAATTGCAGCACAAGCAGAGTATGATGCATTAATGAAGAACTGCACATGGGAGCTGGTACCTCGCCAAACGAACATGAAGGTGCTGCGGAATCGGTGGGTGTTCCGCATAAAGTACCTGGCCAATGGAGAGATTGACAGGTTCAAGGCGAGGCTGGTCATAAAGGGCTTCATGCAGGTGTACGGCGTTGACTATCTGGAGGTATACGCTCCGGTGGTGCGTTTGGAGACTTTGCGAGTTCTGTTGACGCTTGCAGCTGTGTGGGACTATGAGGTCCACCAAATGGACGTCACTACTGCCTTTCTGAATGGCAAGATCGATGTGGACGTGTATATGGAGCAACCAGAGGGCTTCCAAGTGCCAGGAAAGGAGGACTGGGTGTGTCGCTTGCAGAAAAGCCTTTATGGCTTGAAGCAGGCGCCACGTGTGTGGTTCCAGCTGTTGAAATCTTTTCTGGAGGAGCAGGGCTTTACATTATTGAAGTCGGAAGCCTGTGTTGCGGTGAAGGCCATCGATGGACAACTAGTGTTCATCCCGCTTTACGTGGATGACCTCATCCTGTTTGCCCCCAACATGGAACTCATGAAGCAGATGTTCTGCGAGCGCTTCGAAATGAAGGATCTCGGCGAGCTGCATTACATCTTGGGCTGGGAAGTCACACGCAATCGAAGTGAACGAACCATCTTTATCAATCAACGCAAGTACGCATCGTCTGTGCTGGAACGGTTCGGAATGGACAAATGCAATGGGTGCAAGACGCCGTGTACAGCAGACTTGAAGTTGACGAAGAGCATGTGTGCTGCGGATGCGGATGAAAGAAAATTGATGAGTTCGAAGCCGTATCGATCTGTGGTTGGCAGTTTGATGTATTTAATGATGGGCTCACGTCCTGATCTAGCGTATCTGGTTCGGGAATGCAGTCAGTATCTGGAGAACCCAGGTGTACTGCACTGGCGGGCAGCAAAGCGAGGTCTGCGGTATCTTAAAGAGACACTGGACTGGGGCATTTGCCTTGGAGGTGCTGAGTGGGCGGATCAGAAGCTGGACCGCCACCTTCAAGCCTTTGCTGATGCAGACTTTGCAAACCGAACCGACGATAGAAAATCGGTGGCAGGATATCTGACGAAGTTTTGTGGCAGTACGATCTCGTGGTGCAGCCAGACTGAGAGGACTGTGGCTTTGCACACCACGGAGGCCGAGTACATGGCTTTGAGCCTGCTCGTGCAGGAAGTGGTTCACTTGCGTCAGATGCTGCAAGAACTAAAGGTGAAGCAGGAAGCAGCCACAGAAGGGTTTGTGGATAATGAGAGTGCAAAGAAATTGGCGAGCAATCCGACATTTCACAGCCGCACGAAGCACATTAACGTGCGCCATCACTTTATTCGAGAGCGAGTTGACATGAAAGAGATTGATGTGCTGCGCGTGCCCGGCGGCGACAATGTTGCTGATTCTTTTACAAAGCCTCTACCACGAGCTGCATTTGAGAAGCACCGAGCCGCTATGGGGCTGATGCCAAGAGCGGCGTTTGAGCGGTCGAAGCCCAGCAATGGTAACCAGTAGGTGGGGCTGTTGCGGAGTCCAGTGTACTGATCACCATGAGCTGGTGCTGAGGGCAGACGGAAGATGCACGAGAGCACGTGTGGGTCGTTTACCCCGAGAAGGCACAAAAGTGCTGGAGGTTTTCCCACGCAGTAGAATTGTCCTACGGAGGTTGTCTACTGCAACTTACAGATAAACGTGCTACAGTTAGGAAAGATCTAGCTGTGAGAAAGGAGACGCTAACTTGAGCTGTGAGCTCATTCTGCAAAACAACGATTCCTTCGCAGGTGGCATTTGCTGCTTGCTCGCCAAGCTTCTTGCAAGCACCGATTTCACTCTGCGCGCGACTGCAGGTCGCTTCAAAATGTATTCTTGTGTTTGTTCGGAGAAACGCACTTTCTGTAGCTAGTTCACGCAGAAATAGTTCAGCTTTGGGGGGGGGGGGGTCGGGCAACGCGCAGAACGTAGTGCCTCCATCGGCCATGTCATTGTTGTGCTTGTACTCGAATTGGGGTCTTTCCTGCATGGCTGCTGGGTAGACGACTATCTTGCCCCGAAAGATGCATCTGTTCAACAGACGCAACTTTCACGAGCCCTTTAATAAATTTAAATTTATTGCGGTTTAGTCGGCAAACTACACTCGATACTGCGCTCTGCTGCAGCCTCACCTGCGGATCACAAACAGCACGCACCCACGGTACTCGCCCAACGTTCACGAGCCCTTGAGTCGCATCATCATCTAAAACCTGATTGTCCGGCAGCCATGACTGCAATATACGGAGGTCCCCATTGTTAATGGCCTTAACCAAAGCCTCAAAACGAACTCTCAGATACTCGGCAATGACCCCCACCTACTCCTCAAGGTTGACGGTTGAAAATTTAGCGTAGCGTCGGCGACCACTTACTGTTAACTTATATCTTCTGAAATCTCCGTCTTTTTTTGCGTACTAGTAAATATATTCAGGCGGTCATCGGGAACTGATGTCCATAAGAGGTGGATCCTGCAGAACTGATGTCCATATTGAGAGTACACTTTACTGATTTCCGAGTAATTTCACACAAGCCCTTGGATAGACACCACAGACGGCTTCAACGAGACCAAAAGAAGGCACACTACGAATGTATCTGTGGAAGTAACGCAGCGAATCACTTGTGCGGATGCGAGCCAGCAGATAGAGAATTTAAGCGTTATGTAGCAAAAACAGTTCTTATGGGCTTGTAGCACGTTATTTACGTTCGTAAATGCTATCCCAACAAGCAACACCTCTGGAGCGGAGTCAATAGTAACAAGTTGATGCAGTGCACGCGTTCAAATAAACTTTTTTTATGTACTCGAAAGTCCGAGTACATTACTCGTTACTCGAAAATCGTTGAAAGGTTCTCTGAAATTTATTTCAGAGCTAAGGGAGGATCCGGCCGATTTTCCAGATGATGCTGGTACAGTGTCGCTTTCCATAATTAATACCCGAAACACTTCATAAATTACGTGAATGTTGCCTGTGTCGTCGCCCCCCTCCGCTTATGTACGGTCTTGATGTTGCGTTAAAGTACATGTACATGTATGTTGAAGCCATCGTACACTGTCAGACAAAGGCTACGCTAAAAATATGGATGTCAGCTAGTCCACACCAGCAAGAATGTTATGCCGTGTTGTCGATGACTAGTGAGATGCTCGCAACACACCCGGTCATCTTGACGCTCTTAACCTTTATCCCCCAGGTCGAAAGCATACGGGTATCCAGGATGCAAGCATACCCGTATGCTTTGGCAAAGGTTGACTTATTAACAAGTTTGTATACCGGGCCATTTGTTTTTCAAGAGAAAGACAGATTGAAGTTGCTGTGCAATAATAAGTAGCTGGTACGGCATGTTATACAGTACCTCAGTGGAATTGAAGTCTACTATTCAACGGACTATATTTCGTATTCGTAAAGCGTTTATCGGTCCCATCTCATCAGCGGCGTATATCAGCCCTCTAGTTTTCGCACGGTGGTACGACGATACCGCCGTCGTTAACATGGGCATTTTAGAAAAAATCTACGAATTCATTCGCTATGAAGACTTGCTCAATTTATCTCGGGAAAGGAGGGTATTACTACGTCCTTCCGAGTGTGACTGGCGTTAACAGCGAAAAATAAAATAAAATAAAAGGGTATTACTACGTCCTTCAGCTACCTATGTACCAGCCTACAGAACCCAAGCGTGTCTCCATATGCCAAAAACTATTTTTTTTAAGAGCCCCCCCCCCCCCCCCTCTGCGCACGTCCGGCCGCCAAAAAAGTACTCAGCGCCTTGCATTGAAAAAAAATTGACACAACAAGAAGCAATATGAAGCAAATAGTAGAGCAAATTGTTCCGTGAGCTGAAGTTGACTGTAGAGGGTAATGCTCAAAGAAACTGACATTTTACTAAGTTTCAAGTTAACTTGGCAGATGCTGCGGCTGCGAAGCTTGGGACACACTACACAACTACATGTCTGCTCTTAATTTCAGAGCTTCTTCGCGCAACGCGCGACTTTGCACTCGAAAGTAAGGACTGCAGCGATCATCACCAGACCACTTTAAAAGTGGTACTTGTCAATTTCTCCACTTTTTGCTGTAACATGTAAAGTGGCATTTTTTGTCGGCAGGAAGTGGAAAAATGGAATCCATACAATCAATATCCAAGTACTTAGTATAATTACTGAACCTCTGACTAAGTACGATCCTACAGGCGGCAGACACATTGCAGGTCAGTAGTAAGTACTTAAGTAAGCTCGCTGTGCATCGGATCGCTGCCCCCACTGGTATACCTGGATACGCATGGCGGCATGGTGCCCCCCCCCACCCCAAGAACGGGGAACCCCGTCTTGCTTCCTAGTTTCGTTTACCGCATAATGCACCTACGGCGCCTTTGCGTCGATGAATCATATTGCGTTGATGAGCTATAACGTGCGAACTTCGCTATTGCCGTGAGTGTAGCTTGGCAAAAGTTACGGGTATCACGTTACGAATAGAGGCACATCCGTGTTCGTCGACTCCAACAGCATTTTCGCAGTAGCATAAATAATCAAGTCCGCAATAGCATCTCGCCCACAGTGAAGGGCTAGGTCGAATTCCCTGGCATAGCTCTACAGGAATCTTCCCGGTTCGAGCAGAAACTTCGCGACGTCCACCTTCAGCTGCGAGAGCCAGCGGCGCCCCGCCGACCAATGCAGAGCACCTCTTGTATATTCAGCATCCAGTTTTACCACGTTAAGGTGGTCATTAGCGGACGCTTGTTCGAGGACGTCCCATGCTGCATTGCCACGCTCAAGTTGAAGCCTTCGCAACAATAGCTCCATTACATTCAAATGCCCCTAGGCAGTAGCTTCAACTGCTGCATGGAAGCGATCATTGTTGTATTCAAGATTGTTCAGCAAGTAGTCCTTGAGGAGTTGTGCTGAAGAGAGGGATCTTACGCGTCGCTCGCATCACTTGAGCAAACTAGAAGGCAACAGACAACAGCCACTGTGCAGAAGAAAACTGACATCGATTGATCTCTGTCTTTACACAACATAACTACGTGCTCGTTCCGGATGCGAGCGTGACAACTGAACTAAGACCACTTGACCGATGCTAGCTATGCTTACTTAAAGTTGTAGCGCGAGCGGATATGCTCGTACCCGCGGCGGAGCATCCAGCCATCGCTGTCCGTGATGGTCATGGAGCTGCCAGCCATCATGATACATTTGGGCCAGTCGGCGTTGGGCTTCTCCGCCTCCGAGTAAAAGTCTGGGAGACCGAAGCCGTGGCCGATCTCGTGGGCGACAATCGTGAGCTGCTCTTGATCGATAGTCTGCAGCATGTTCTCGAGGTTGACTTCTTGGCCCCAGTCGTAGCCGAATCCACCTTCAAGGCCCTGCTTGGGCCAGAGCGATAGGTCGAAAGGCTCACCCTCGCAGGCACTAGTGTCCGACCACGTCTGAGGCGCATTGTCGTAGAACTGGTAGCACGTTTGAGGGCATTGTGGGACTCCTTCCGCGTCCAGATCACCCTCGTAGATCTTACCGAGCGAGTCATCCGTCCAGTCCAGCAGAGAGGCGTCCTTGACAGCGAACCCAACCATGTTAACCTTGATCTCGTCGTAGGGCCAGCAACCGTAGCCGATCAGCCAGCGGTTCCACGCCGCGTACTGGCGCTCCAGCATCGCCTGGAACTTGGACGCCACCGTCTTGGAGAGCTTCTGCGTGCTGTCCCAGCGCACGCAGTAGTTGAGCGTGCCCTTGTTCTTCACAATGTGGTCGAAGATCCAGTTCTTGTTGTTCGTCTGGTTCACACCCATGCGGTTTTCGTAGACCCAGTCGATGTCTTTCGTGGTAACGTACTCGTTCGGGTTACCGATAACGCACTCGCCCGATTTCGACGTGACAGTGCCAAACGTAGCGTGTTCGCCAGTACTGGTCGAAGTTTGCGTCGCATCCGAGCCTTCCTGTGTAGCCGTGTTGGACGAGGAAGCCGTCGACTGTTGCTCCGTGTTGGACGAGGATGCCGGCGATTGCTCCGTGTTTGAGGAGGATTCAGTGGTCGAAGAGGACGCAGTAGATGAAGTCTGCGTCGTCTGGGACGATCCCTGGTCACCAGTTCCGCCGGACGTCGCAGTGTCGGACGAAGACGTCGTCGGAGTCGACGGGCTCGTTTCCCCGCTCTCTCCTGAAGCAGCCGAGGTGGCCGTGTTCGATGACGAGGCGGTTGACGAAGGCTGGCCTTGGTCGCCCGTTCCACTGGAGGTCGACGGCGCAGTGGTTGGCGTCGGCATGGTGTTTGAAGAACCTGCAGTTGACGTCTCGGTCGACGGCTCCTCCTCGTCGGAGCCGCTGCACTCGAGACTGTAGTCATTGTCGCCCGGGGTAACACCCTCGTCGGAGCCGCTGCACTCGAGACTGTAATCATCGTCGCCCTGGGTAACACCCTCGTCGGAGCCGCTGCACTCAACACCCAGAGTTCCGTCGTCGGATCCCCGTACTCACCGGTTGGAGGCGTTCCAGCCGCGGACGGTGCTGTAGATGTGAAACCGGTTTGCTGTGACCACCCTTGGTCTTCCGTTCCACTTGCTTGTCCACTGGTTGGGGTCCAAACGGCAGGAGTGTCCGTAGTCGTTGGCTGCGCCCACCCTTTGGCTGCCACTGCCACCCACCGGAGTCGGCTGCGACCACCCTTGGTCGCCGCTACCGCTTGCCGGAGCTGGTTGAGGCCAGCCTTGGCCACTTCCACTTGGTGGAGTCCAAACCGAGGGAGTACCTGTCTCCTGTGTCGTCGGCTGCGACCATCCCCCACTTCCGCTAGAAGTGACGGTGGGGCCACCGTCGGCACATTGTTAGAGGAAGACGCTGTCCACTGCGTTGGCGAGTCGAAGTTGCCGAACCCATTAGCTCCTGTCGTGGACGAAGTCTCCCCTCCGGGAGATACGGTGGCTGCAGTCTGCGTGATGTCATTCTGGCCGCTGAAATCGATGGCGGTCGCTGTGACGGCCAAAGTGGCTGTGAGCAGCACTGTGGACGCGCGGGGGAGTCGAGTTGGCGCCATTCGGAAAAATTTGGCAATGACAAGTTATTGGAAGTGATCTCACTCGGCAAGGAAAGGTAGGACGAACTACCGGTATTAATTAACGATCGCCGATGACGGGGTTAATCCGAACTCGAAACATTAACAGAAATGGGGCAACGTGCCATAGGTAATGCATCGTCGATTATCTCGTGGCAGACATGCCGTGGCGCTCCTCTACAAGTCTTCATTTGGGATGGGACTAAGCTAACGTACATACGATTCAATGAGCTTCCTCCATTTTTTTCATCGTCTCGGTTCGCCTAATATAAAGTGATGGGCAATTTTGTACAAGGCGGGGTTTCAGCCATCCTAAAATCGATTATGAGCCAAATGCCCTTCATGTATTTTATCGATAAGCTGCCCCCCCCCCCCGGCAAAGTACATGTACAAGGGGGGACCAATACGACATATAAGAGTGTATTTTGTGTTTTTGCATGGCCTCAACTTGACGTATGCTCTGTATAATACGCACCGGCTTAATCGACCAACACATACTTTTGGGTACTGTACTGCTCCAATAAAAGGGGCAACTATACTCGACCCATCTGTGGTGTCCCGTACGGTACCGTATTGCACCAGGATACCAACGCGATTCCTTGAAAAAATGCGATCGCAACAATGCTCGTCGGTCCACAAAAGACCAAAAGACAGCTTTTGTTGTACATACCGGTACATGTACATGTACATGTATTATTATTATTATTAATAATATTAATAATAATAATAATAATAATAATAATAATAATAATACATATACTGTAGAAGCGTGCTTGCCGACCTGACTCATGCGCGCTGTTCATCGGAAGCGGTTGTCTATAAGAAGAGCACTTCAGCTTTATGAAGACTAATCCATGAAGCAACTACTAAAGTACTGTACAGTATACAACGTTCGAGAACATACAACCTCTGTCAATTCCGGAATCCACCAGTATGGGTGTTCATCATACCATCTTTTAAAAATGAGAAATAAACTGTAATTGCACATGTATTACTTTAGTGATACAGTGCGCGCCAAAATGATAGGACCACCTCGATAAGTTCTCATAACTCGGTCAATATTGATTATTTTAAGGTGCGTTTTCGAGGCTAGCTGCAAAACACGCTAGGAAAGATCAGGTATGCGCTAACACTCGCGTTTTTGCACTCTATGGGATAGCTCACATACAAAAAACTGTTTCTGCTAAGTCGACACAAATTAGGACCCCCCCATCCCAATACAAAATCCTATAGTAAGGGAAAGCCTGTACAAAGCGATATGACTTCCGATTTGTATGGGAACTACTTACTAGTTCCCATACAAATCGGAAGCCATATACTACTTACTAGTTCCCATACAAATCGGAAGTCATATCGCTTTGTACAGGCTTTCCCTTACTATAGGATTTTGTATTGGGATGGGGGGGTCCTAATTTGTGTCGACTTAGCAGAAACAGTTTTTTGTATGTGAGCTATCCCATAGAGTGCAAAAACGCGAGTGTTAGCGCATACCTGATCTTTCCTAGCGTGTTTTGCAGCTAGCCTCGAAAACGCACCTTAAAATAATCAATATTGACCGAGTTATGAGAACTTATCGAGGTGGTCCTATCATTTTGGCGCGCACTGTAGACATGTGCAATTCCAGTGCATTTCTAAGCACCAGCTTGTAAAATACGTGCAGATCCTAGAAAGCATCGTGGTTGACAGATCGCACGCCCATTTGTACACAGTCTCCGCTGCAGTACATACGGCAACTGAAAACAATTTATTATACAGATATCTCCCTCAAACTTTGGCAGCTTCATTTGTTTATTGTATAGAGGCTATAGAATACGCAAGACAATGGATTCTGCGAGTCACTTGTACCACTCTTTCATTACAACATTACAACAGCACGTCGCTCATTAGGACCTGCTCTCGCCGCTCCGGTGCCTTCACCGGGTCACCGAACACGACGCCTGAGTGTCGAAAGCAATTGGCGATCGTAGCTGCGCTGATCCTGGCCTTCGCAGTCGACAGTGAGGGGTGGCGCTGGTGCTGGCATATGACCTCGTACTTCTGCTGTACGGTCATCCACTTGCCCTTGTTGGACTTGTTCTCGATCATGTTGGCGGTGTGCTCGTGGGGGGCAGGATGCGGAGTGAGCTGAGAGCCCTGCGTTGGGCGGGAAGGATTCGAAATTCAAACGCTACGTGCCTGAATTATGCCCTGTCCGTGTAAACCTGCAGATACCGATATCAGCGTGTCTGAAAGGGAATTGGCTAGTGGTGTGCCAAAGTTTGAGGGAGATATCTGTACTTCTCCGGCCCACTTCATAATGACAGTTGAGGTTTTTATGTGGTGCACATCTTTCGGGAAGGACAAATCCTGTTAAATCGTGTTAATTAACACCATATCGAAATAACACGGAGTAAAACCTCGTTTTGCTGCAGCGTCTATTGGTGCTTTTTACGTCACGAAAACGTGCCCAACTGCTCGTACGTATCCAAAAAAGCCACCTTCCAAATCCTGTGTAATATTGCTAAATATTGATAAAACTGCGCAAAAAACCTAAGGGCACCCTAAATGAGACCGCGTCAAACGAAAAGCTGCTTACGAACCTAAGTACGATTCGCGATTTAAACACATCAATCGAAAGAGGCGTGTCTTTGCCTTCTTTTAAGCTATCGAACACTCCAAACTATTGAGAAGTCGTGGAGTAACATCGGTCTGAAAAAAATATCCCCATTTTCGTAACCTCGAAATTCCTGCTATTATTTGGGGCGTGTGAACTCAATATTTTTTCGCCTTCTGCATATTGTATATTATCGGATAGCTTGTGTTATAAGCAATCTAATAAGAATGTATTGACACGTTCTACGAGTGGTTTTCACTTTCAGTGTTTCATGTCCGGTTATGTCCGAAATACGATTTGTCAACTTCAAACGCGATTATCTCGATAACTCCAAATGGTGGCTTAGCGTCTTTTTGTTTGACGCGGCCTCAAATGGACGTCTTTGAAGGCGAAATATGAAGTAAAAGCACAGGCGTTTCGGCTCATTGAAAAAGCGGCGCGTACGCGCTGAAGTAAGGGTTTTTACACACTACCTTCAGATTTACTACATGATGTTTCGTTCACAATATTTTTGCGAAAAACCGAAAATGTCATTATGAAGTGGGCCGGAGAAGTATATAATAGTATACTGGAGGATATGGAGTTTTTCTGAAAAAGCTGGATTTTGGTGATAAAAAAGAATCGCCGTCCTCGTGGCTTGGTGCCCTGGGTCCGATGCTGTTATTTAATCGAGGATATTTATCGCTAGGCACCACAACAAAGGGGTCCAGGCACCACAACGAAGAACGCATTCCCATTGGGCAAAAACTGTCCCCAACCTAAACACCCCCCCCCTGAACGCTCGCTGCGCTCGCTGGTGACACGATCCTAAGCCCGCTACGGCTCGCACGCTTCACCTCCGCTTGCTAGACAGAACACTGCTTGGTCCTGAGTTTGCAGCCGCGTGCTTCGCACACCGACTGTCAAACCGCAGGCAGGCTCGCTGCGCTCGCTTGGACCTAACCCTACGCGCTGCGCGCGTTCTTTTCATCCAATCAACGCTTTGTAACAAGTTATATTTTAGCCAATCCAAAGCACTTTTTGTTCGTTGTGGTGCCTAGTGATAAATATCCTTTAATCGATCTCTCGTATAAGACGCACTCACAGGTCTTTTAGGAGATGGGGCCAAACGTGCTGGTGGTGGTGCTGCTCCTCTACAAACTGGCCGTGAAGATAGGGGAGGTGATCAGGGCTACCGAATATGGCATTTTTATTTATTAGCGCAAATAAAGCGCAAGGAACTTGTCATTTGTACCTGCATAAATAATGTAATGTATTCAAGCAATAAATAAATGTGGTGCAACTTCAAAGTGTAGTAGACGTACTGTTACTTGCATTAATTGACGCGATTGACTGTCGAAACGCCCCAGAAGTCAGCATTCTCGTGCAGCACAAAATTTTTCCAGCGTAGCGGGCTGGAGGCTGTTCCGTTCTTGAGCAAATCTGGCCTCGCTGAAAAACCGCCCACCTTGTTTGAGGTCAGCGGGATGCTGGAGATAAGGTCATAGCGGGGCTTTCGCGCCTCGAGCCGGCGACACTTCTCGAGACGCTGGTCAAATGAACCCTCTGGCTCCTCGCCGCCGTCTTCTGCACCGTTCGTGGCGGCGGTCGTGCTACACGCTAACACACGCAGCGCCCGTTTCTCTGCGACGGTGAGTCGGACGCTGCTGTCCTTCAGGACACGCACACAACGCGATTCAAAATCAGGGTTAAGGACGATCGCAGCGCGCGGACCTAAATTATATACAGAAACAAAATTTGTATTAATGAACAATATCACAGAGTAATAAGGTGGTACATACCGATGTAGTCCGCAAAAGCCGGGTGAGCTGCGATCAGCCCGTCGAATCACACTCTAACATCGAGGAGAGTAACATCACTGCCTTGTAGAATCTTTGATACAGATTTGATGTCTTTCAGCTCGACATAGAGGTCCTTCAAGCGCCACTTGCAGGCTGGAGATGGCAGCAACTCCAGGATATCGTCGTCATCAGCGTCCAGGAACTTGGCCAGATTATGATACCGATCCACCATAGCAAAGGTAGAGCCCCATCGCGTATCCTGGCGGATGATCGGGCACAGCGGGGTCTTGAAGCTGATATTATAGGCAACAATATCAAAATAGTAGCCCGATTAATACAATCAATATTAACAGTATCTGAAATATTAGTAATACAAAACTTACCGAAGTTGGGCTGACTGTTTTAGCGTGCGAAGCTTCAGCATGAGCGCTTGCATGACCGCCAAATCACCTTCGTACTGCTCAAGGTGGCGTTGCACAGCCCGATTCAGCTTGTGACTCGCACAGCCAACCAGAGGGATCTGCATGATGGTAGCCAGGCGCCTGTTTATGGAGCAGTTGTCTTCGACCAAGTAAACGCAGCCACTCAGCGTTTTGCCGAACCGCTCGAGCAGGCCATCCAGGAAATCTCGGTGCGTACGTGCCGAGAGGTCATCGTCCGGCTCATGGATGATTGGGGCCATGCTCAGGAGAGCGTACTTAGCAACACCATTGATCTCGTAGCATTTGAATACTGCGACATGGTGCACCGATGCATGGCTCCAGCCAGCCAACATGAGTTCGATACGATCCGGCAGCTCCGCCGCGATGTCCAACCCGACCAACTGCGCGACAGCCTCCAGGAGCGCCTTCAGGGTCTCGACCGAAATCGGGTCCAGACTCGTGTACCTGCGAAAGTAGTACTTCATAATTAGTATTCGGAATTAGTACAGCAATGGTACTTTGAGCGTACCTTCGTGCGAGTGAGTTCTCGCAAAAGATGAGGGGCAGGTTAGCCTTGACGACCCACTCTAGCCAGCCGAAGCGGTTCACCGACGTACGTCGAGCGTAGTGAATCAGTGAGCCGGTCTCAGCTGTTGTTTGCAGCGCGCATCTCGGCTTCGAAGCCCGGGTGCTCTCGGCGGACGTGCTGCATCAGGTTGGTAAACCCGTTGAGCCTCGTCTGCTTCCGCACGGTACCGCATCGGCAGCGGTAGTAGTCGGGCACAGGCTCGTCGTACTCATCACTGCACGGTGTGAAAAAAAGTACGCCGAGACCTGCGCGTTGGAGAAGGATGGGTGAGGGCGGGGCGCGCGCAGCATGCTTGTTGAGGTGAGGAGGTACTTGTGCCGTTGAAAGTTGCAAAATGATGTTTAGAGCTGAGCTCGGAGCTGCTTGCCATACCTGCCAAATGGTTGACTTCCATACAGTTAAGTTAATTAAATAAATCTGCATATGACTTACTGTATGAGTAAAAGCTTTCCTTTGTTCGAATACGGCAGCTTGTATGATTGTGAGATAGTATCATAACTTATGTGTGTGGAATAGTAATATGGTATCATAAATAATGGTACGGCCCAGGCCGCCGCTCATAAATTATTCAATAATATTCATGGCAATTACTTGAGCGTCAATTGATTTTTCGGCTGCCCTGGAGGTGATACCGACAGCGCGCCTTACACTATTGGGCGCCTTCCAAAACCTATATAAAACCGTTTGGTAAGTCTTATCTGTATTTTATTTTAAATTACGGAAGCGTTTAATGCACCTCAAAACGGTTGCTGGAACGCGACATTCAGGTATAGTGAAGTTCATTTACTTGTTTAATCACGTTGCTAGTTTTAAGCGTCGCATTAGAATTGTTTGTTGGGACCAAAAAGTGGTCTCACCAAACAGCTCCCCGTGATTAAACTTTTATTCGCGACTTTTGGTGAGGGTTTGGAAGGCGGCCATTGGCAGCGCGACCAAACTTGTGCATAGTACTTGCACGCAAATTACCAAAAGTTGTTAGCAACCGAGTTGAAAATCATCGGATGGTTCACGGACCCCGTCTGCCAGCCACGCATTACTAGTACTTCAGAACAACACTACAAGCTGGGCTTCAACGCACCTGCAGCCGTGGTTGAAGCAATGCAAGCAGCACGTCGCGTTGCAAGTAACTCCGCACTAGAAGTTTTGACATCATGGCCTGCATCATCAACTCGGCCTGTGTTCACTGCCCAATAGGCTTCGCGTATGACACCGCCACTGCTGCCCTAACTCCCGGTACTGGTGCAGCCTGCGACCACGCTTCGGCAGCTGCACCATAGCACGCTGGAAGAAGCGTTGTGGCAGCTTCAACTATCGTCTCCACGGCTAGCTATGACAAGCGTCACCAGAAGCGGCTCATCCGCTATGGCTATGATAGGCACGGCGTTCCGCGGAGCCAACGCGAGCGCCTAAGCGATTAAATATAAGCAGCCAAAAGTGTGGGTGCCTCATGGAGGTCTACCTCGAATGCACGCCACAACACGTGTGCAGGGATATCATGCTACGCTAAAGAGTTGGCTGGGGACATCCAGCGGCGACTTGCTGACAGTAAACACGCGCGTGGAACATTGGTGGAGGCAGTCGATTGAGTGACACTGGGTGCTTCACTCCAATGCGGAAGTGCCACTTCAGCATGTGGCAGGTCACCTCGGTAGACGAGCATGTCACCGGGCTGCATATCGTCGAGAACCATCCATTTTTTTCTCGTAGCACGTTGCCCGCAAAAGCACCCGGTACAACGGTCAAAACCGTCTCCGGCTCAAGCACAAGCAGGAACCAAGGCCTGCATCCACTCTCTCGCATTGATCGCTTCAGCTGTCTCACTCGCCGAGACGTCTTGGTGAAGGCGCTCAGCCTCTGCACCTGGTTGTGACTCAAGCACAGACAGACGCTCGCACACACTCCACGTGGGACGCAAACTCAATGAACCGTTCCAGCACAAGCAGAAATGCGATGTGGGCCGAACCAGCATCGGTTCTCATGTCCACATCCATTTGACACCGGTTCGGATCGCCCAATTGACGAAGCCATTCACGTGGATGGCTTGCGTTAATTACGCGGAGCACAATGTCAACTTCACGCCAGCGGTTGCAGGTCCACCATTGTCAGCGCTGTCATCCGGGCCGAGATCGCCATAACCTGTGCGAGGGGTCTCGTGCGGATAGACGCCGACAGTCTTCTTCCTACTTCAACAGTGGCTGGCCTCCTCGACGTCGGCAGGGGGCTCGGCAGGATCTTGCACACTTGAATCGGACGTAGCTCTCTCTCTCTCTCTCTCTCTGGCGGGTCGAATGATCGGCGCGGCTACCACCTACTTCCTCAGAGTCTCCTTCGCTGCGGGCCTTAGTTTTTTTTTTTTTTGCAATGCGCTTCGCTTTGCTGTGAGCATCGCTTTGAGGCGGCTCCTAACGCTGGGGTTTAGTGGTGGCGACGAGGTTGGGCTCATGCTTGTTCGGTGGCCTCAGTGACTTAAGGTGGTGGCATCTGGACGGCCACCAGACTCTGGTCGCAGGCGACCTTCCGTGTGATATCAACTTTTTTCCGTATCCAGCGTCAACGATTCCCATCAGTGACAAGCGACGGGGCCGCTACACCTTTTTTTTTTTACAGGAGGCATGTATTTTGATGCACTCACTCGTTCAGATTTATTAATCACTGTAAATAGCGCAATGGGTGCGTGCAAGAATAGTGAAAAAACTAGTTTTACACGCAGCACCACCCTACCTGTCGGATCGCTGTTCACCAGATCCCCGAGAAGGCACAGCATCTGACCACGTGCGCGCATGCCACCCAGCCTGTCGTACTCGCGTCTTCTAGCGTGCCTTCAGTTATAGAAACGGAGAGCAAGAGTGTCTCCCATCTCTGAGAAGAAGAAGAACATGATTAATTGTTTGATGGATGTCTCGTTAGCTAACTACCCCAATATAAAAGCATCATTAAGTTGTTGCGCTAGTTATTCACGGGGAATCCAAATTCGTCTTGATGGCGGGGGAATAAGCTCTTCACAGGGTTCTTCGAATCCCAATCTCCGGACGGTAACATAGATTGCATGTTTGTCAGATGGGTATCTTTGGCGGAGCCAAAGATCCGGTTTTCTCAGCACGAGGATAGAGTACGGAACGACGACCCGACCAGGCTCCCATCGCTTGACACGTGGAGCTGACCAGCAGCCGCTGGCATCCGTAGGATAGAAAGTGTAGCTCATTCTGCTATTTACTCCGCCGACAAACGAGTCAACTCCGCTCAAGTACTTCCTACGCGTCATGCACGTTCTCCTGATGCCTGAAGACGTAATGGGACCGCCTCCGTCTGACACCCCCTTTTACGGGACGGTGCTCCGCTCGGCCGGCGCCACCGCTACGGTTGAGACGTCATCAATGCCGCGCACGTCCGTGGAAGTTCGCAGCGACTTAGCTCAAGCAAGGGCTGTCCCCGCTACTGAGTACGACGGCGGAGCACCGGGCGAATGGCTTCGCAAACCGGTCGTTGGGATCGCCCAAGACGCGTATGTCTACGGCCAAGTGATCAGCTATCACGACACCACCGCAGACGTGCGGACGGGATTCGGCGTCCTCCAATGTGCAACTTCTGAGCTCGTCGAAATAGCCCCCGTGCTGTGCTTTCTGAAGGGATGGAGCCACATTTCGACTGCGGAGATGACGATGGCCACGCTGACCGACCAGCATCACTCGATCCTGGATCGCCTCCTTGGTGCGAACGGCGAACGCCCCACGCGGGCAATCTCGCGCCTCCTTCGCGGCTTCACGGCCTCGCGAGACCAGCCTCAGCCCCACGATACCCTTCGCTGGATTAATGCAGCTTCGGGCGCAACGCGCACCGTGCGTGTGCGCCACGCCATTGACTTTGCCTATTACATCGATTGGCAGAAGCGTGCGCCACCCCGCATTCGCTCCACCATCGGCTCACGATTCGACGACGATCCGGAACTTCCGGACTCTCCAGCGCCCCCAGTGCGCAGTCCACCGACCCCTGACAACGACGACACCGAGCTGGAGGCGCTTCTTGACTCGATCGACAACCCCGCTCGGCCAGGGGAGCGTGGCGGCTCTACGGCCCCCGCCGCCCCGCAGCCGCCCCCGACGAACCACGCCAAGGTGCTGGCGGCAATTGGTGACGACCCGGATCTTATTCGCTTCTACCTGGGTCTATGTCACGCCGGTTCCAGCAAGCGGCCGCTGGACGCCTCGGACGACCGCGTCCACCAGCGCCAGCGTTTCGGGAGCCCAGCGGACTTGATTGACGACGAAGTGGCTTCCACTCGGCGCCCCAAGCACGCCTTCGCGCCGACTCAACCGCAACAGCAAGTCAACGCGATGCTCGCTTCTGCTCTGTATCAAGGTAAGGATACTGTTATTCTGGTTGATCTTATGATTTCTTCGCGCGCCACCAAGTTCAAGCCCCATCCGGCGATCATTGTTCGGCTTTACGCGTTCGTGTTTGGTGCCAGGGGACTATCGATCCTCCATTTTCGCCGGTTCGACTTCGCCGCGCGTCGGGCATGGTACGCCGAAGGATCCGTGAACCTCAACAACTTTTCGGCCTCTGTATCGCTTCCGAAGGCACCGCTCCCGAGCACCATCGACGACATTACCAACGCGTTGACCGTCCTGCAAGTGTTTGTCGACGAATTCTTCGAAGACATCACCCGCCGACTGGTCAGCGTCGCCCGCGAGTTTGTTGAAGAGCTCAGTAACTTCTGTCGCTGGACAACGCATGACGTCGACTCTCTGGTGTTTTGGTTTGACCGCGTCTTTGAGGACTACCGCGCTGCCACGCTCTCAGACGCCCGCATGGGCGGTGCATCGAGAGCGGACATCCAAGCCAAGTTCTCCCTCAGGGACCCTGAACTCCAGAGCGTCCTCTACGTGATCCAATCCGAGCGTCTCGCCTCGCTCTCCAACGCCTCCGCGCCCCGCCAGCAGACGGCGGCTGCACCGTCCACCGACGCCTCTCGCCCTCAGCGCCCCGCTCGGAAGACTCCACGCAAAGTTATCGAGGCTTTGCCCACGAAAGGGGGGCTCTCGGTATGCATGAAGTATCTCTCGCGCAGAGGCTGTAGCTCGAAGTCGGACGACCGATGCGCATTTCCCAATCACGCCCATTTCCTGCCTGAGGATCTTGCTCCAGTGGTGCGCAACCACATCCAGCGCAATATGGGCGGTCTACGAACAGAACTTCAACAATGACCCGAAAAGCACTCTTTTGCCCCGGGCTCCACCGTCTACCGTTTACCGCTACCGTCCTATGAACCCGAATCGAAATCTAGCACCGACCGAAGCCACCACCATGGCGACCGTATTGACCGACCGATTGCACTCGTGGCATTACCGACTCCGTCTCTACCGTCTACCGCGCGATTTCGCGTGTCCGGTTGCACTGCCGGGCTGATTCAGCTGGCTCTGCGTGCAAGGCTCCACGCGTCCGAGCACGCGCGCCGCGCCAGCATAGTGCGAGCCCTCCGGACCGCCAGCATCCCCGTCCCCACCAGCCTTACTTCGGTGACCCGCGTGGCACCGCAGCCACACATCGACACGGCGCTGTGCCACGCACTCGAAGCTGGTGGCCAAGTCCGCGCTGACCCTCGGCGACACGGTGGCGCTGTGGCGCAATGAGACGGACGGCGACCCCGGCCGAATAAAGCTCTCGACCCGGTCTGGCTGGACATACTCCTGCAGGGCTACAAGCACCGAGAAGAAGTGGTGGCCATCGCGACGTACGGTGTCACCCACACGTTCAATGAGCCGCGCCCTCCTGACCACACGCTCATGCCAGACCACAGCAGTGCCCGTCAGTTTAGCTGCGCAGTGGGTCGAAGCATCGGCGAAGGTCAAGCTAACGGTACTTACCTGGTTCTCGAAGCGTCGGTGGCCTTGGCCTGGGCTCAACTCCGCCTCAGCCACTTTGGCTGTGTTCCGAAAAAGGATATTGACCCCAGTGAGGCGGGACGTCTGATTCACGATCTTTCCTATCCACGGGCCCGGTCGACCAACGCCTGCTCGGCACAAGCGTTAATTCCCGATATCACCTTCGAGAGTGTCTGCCGCATTGCGCGGCGCATCGAGTACCTCGCGGCAGCGTGCCTCGGGCGCAACATCAAGCTTCTAAAGGCGATGTCAAGAGTGCATTTCGGAGGATTGCGGTGGCGGCTCACGCGTCTGCTCACTTTGCTGGATCCCACGGCAGCGACAAGGTGGTGATTGACTTGGCTCTACCGTTCGGATGGACCGGATCTCCGGCCTATTACGGTATCTTCGGCGGGGCTATATCATTTTTGGTCTCCCGCGAAAGCCCCCACTCGCTGGACCCCGACGAGACCGACACGGAACCGTTCTTTTCCTACGTCTGGGTGGACGATCATCTGCTCGTGGAAGTCGAGAGGGAGAACCGCCTGGAGCTGGCTGAATCAGCCCTTCGCCTGAGCATGCTGGCGACACTCGGTCCTGAGGCAATCAACGAGGAAATTTTTTTTACCATGGTCCACCGTGCTCGTGGTGCCCGGCCTGCTCTGGGACACAACCGCACGAACGGTGTCCATGCCCAGCGACAAGGTGTCCAAGGCATTATCTCGCCTGCGGGTAGCCATTACGGCAGCTCGCGCTACGCGCCACCAGATCGAGAAACTCCTCGGTTCTCTACGCCACGTCAGCTTGTGTTACCGATCAACCCGGGCTTTCTTTCAGCGTCTTCATGCTCTTTGGCGCACGGCACCTCGCTTTGGCTCAACACGCATACCTCCGAGTGTCCTACACGATCTACTGTGGGTCGAGTCCCTCCTACGGCACGGCGCGATGAACGGAATCCCAACAAGTATCCTCGCTGACACGTCGGTGCCGAGCGTGCATCTCTTCATGGACGCGAGTGATGACGGGCTTGCGGTGCTGTATCCAGCGATTCGCGAATTTATTCGGGTGCGGTTTGACTCAGCAGAAGCCCAAGCGCTCCGTACGACGACAGAGTTCAGCATCAACACGCGCGAGCTGCTCAGCGCTGTGCTAGCCATCCTGGTATGGGGGCCTGTGTGGAAGAGCGTGCCGGCCGCCATCCAGCGCTCCATTCACGTGCGGTGCTGGATCGATAACCTATCGGCGACGGCGTGGGTTAACCGTCATCGAGCGTGTACTCCAGCGGGGCAGGAATTGCTCCGGGTACTCTCATGCGCGGAGGTCGAGTTTGGGCTGCACATATCCGCCGCGCACATTCCTGGTTCTCGGAACACTCTAGCCGACCTGGGGTCTCGAGCTTGGTCCGGCGTGGGACTTCGTGATTGGACTAACAGAATGTCATCGTGGTGCGAACAGGCCGTGCCCCCGCGGTTCCGCAAGATTTAAAACGGGAGCTGGTCTTCCTCCAATGGCGGTCGCTCGCCGACACGTCCAGGCGACACTACCTGGCGACCTGGAAACGCTGGAGTGCCTTCTGCGCGCGGACCGGACTCCCTCGCTGGCTGCCCCCGACGACCGCAACGGACAATCCCTACAACTCATTGTTTTCGCAATTAGCTGCTGGCACAAGAACACCGCGGCGGCACCTCTCCGGTTTGGCACCATACGGGCTCTCATCAGCCATATTCAATGGTGTCATCAGCTCGCCGTCGGCTTCCGTCCACAGCTCCAGCCGCAGCACGCGCTCGTCCTCCAAGGGATGCGCCGTCTTAGCCCACCCTGTCACCACCACAGCGCCGTCTCAGTCGACATGCTCCGGACAATCGCATCCTGCACGGACATGTCCCGCGCCCAGCACCGCGTCATTTGTGGGGCTGCGGTGCTGGGCTTCTTCTTCTGTCTCCGCGGGGCAGAATACTTATCATCGCGAGGAAGAAGACACGGCTACTGCCTGCAAGTTCAAGATGTGATCGTCGGCGATGCTCATGGTGTAAGCACAACGAGCTTCGCAAACGCGACATCGGTGTGCATCATACTGAGGGGCAGCAAAACAGACCAAGCCGGGCAGTCTACGAGACGGACGCTGCTCAAGAGCGACCAAGCGCCGGTGTGTCCAGTATTCGCGGTGTTACTGCTGCTACGAAATGCTGTCACTCTCAATTTGCCCAAGAACGCACCTTTATGCTCAACCAGTCCCAACAAGACGCTATCCGCCGAAACTATGACCGCCGTACTCCGAAGAGCGGCCAAACGGTGTAACGTGAACCCACAACGCATATCAGCACACTCGCTACGAGCAGGAGGTGCTACCGCGCTTCATAATGCTGGGGTCGACACAGACACCATCCGAATGCATGGAAGATGGGCTTCAGACGCGTACCAAGCCTACATACACGAAGCGCCCGCCAAGCAGCTCCAACTCTCACGACGCATGGGGTCTCAGCGCCACCTGTAGCCATGCATCAATCGGTCGACCATAATGTTGGGGCAGCATTGGTGCACGCACCAGTGCGGTCTACCGATAATGAATGCAGCTACCTGTGACCCCTCTACGATGACGAGATGCGAAGGAAATGGGTATCTTTGGCGGAGCCAAAGATCCGGTTTTCTCAGCACGAGGATAGAGTACGGAACGATGACCCGACCAGGCTCCCATCGCTTGACACATGGAGCTGACCAGCAGCCGCTGGCATCCGTAGGATAGAAAGTGTAGCTCATTCTGCTATTTACTCCGCCGACAAACGACCCACCGCACCACACCCTAACATTGGTGCACGCACCAGTGCGGTCTACCGATAATGAATGCAGCTACCTGTGACCCCTCTACGATGACGAGATGCGAAGGAAAACCAAGCTCTGTTGAATTTCGAAAAATGAATTGGCAATGCCGACCAAATGACGCCTTCACGCTTTGTGTGCTTGGTTTGTCAGCGTCCGTCTCATGAAAGTAGATACCATTTCGGAATCTCCATATACTACGGACCGCTATGACGGTGTACACCCTCCAAAGTAGCAGCACTTCCTTCTGATGCCACTGGTTTGATATCCCGCGGCTTGGGAAACAGTAGTAGCCGCCAAGCTAATTTTACAATAAACGCTTGACTCCACGGCTGCCACAATGTCTGCTACACTCCATCAAGCGCTGGGCACGAGAAGAAGCAATGCTCTACCGTTTCGATTGCGATGCATGATCTTCGAATACACTGCTGCACGGTGCGATTCAGCGACTTCAAACAATAAAGTCGTGATCCGACGATAAGATCACCAAGGAAAATCCTTACCATCACGTCGTGAATAACAGGAATGATGCATCTTCGAAGCGACTTCCACTCCGGTAGATTTTTAAACGGGTCATATGCGGGCCAGGTCAACTTTGGGTCAACCAGATGATTTGGCCTTTCGTCACACAGGTGACCCTTGACCCGAAAAATAGCAATTCATGGAAGCTCTTAATTGCCCATTTGTAGTCAACGCGTTGGACCACACTGTATGAATCTCACTATAGCTGCTGGTTTTGAGCACATAAAGACTGAGCACAATACGACAAACCACGGGCGAGGGCGAGCGGACGCGAGCGCGAGCCTCACTTGATGCGTTCACTGATAGCCAACACCCACCGATTAGGCGGGGGCGTGTCTGCGCGAGCGAGTGAATGCGAGCGCTGCAACCCGATATTTTTTCTAGACACCGCTCCTAGCCGAGCCGAGGACTTAGTGTAAGGGGCGGCCCCCGAAGCCCCATCACTAAGTCCGCAGGCGAGAGCCAATGCGCGAGTGTCCTGCCAAGGGGACTTCTGCCGCTGAAGTAGGAGATTGCTGGCGTAGGAATGGATACGTACCTGTCAGTGATTCTTTTTCTTTGGTCAAAATGTAATGGTAGGTAATGTCCGGAATCGTTCTATTTGTTGTAAGAAGTGCTCAGCGACGGTTGACTTAAAGTTGACCTGGCCCGCATATGACCCGCCAAAACGTCTATCTTCCACTCCGACAGCTTTGAGTGGATTAAGGGTGTTGGGCATCCTAGCAGAGGCGTTGGGTGGGTGCCCACTTCGTCATCAGCCTGCAGCAAAATTTTCCGGGAAATATATTGTTCCATTTGAAGAAAGATTACTTCTGAGTGGGCTTAGACGAATCCTAAGTGGCTACACTACGATGGCATACTTCTGAGCGGGGGAGGAATCATGAGCGGGGCAAGGGGAGGAATTGCGAGTGGAGGATGAATCCTTTGTCTGTACCAATTGTACTTGAGACCTCTACATTTATCGAGTGGCAGCAAACAGGCGATATCAACAATATCCAACCTCAACACACCATGCAGAGAGCAAATGGTATCATTTTGCGGATCATTATTCGACCCTAACGTGGCCGTGACCAGCCGTAGCTGTAGCGCT
Organism: Phytophthora melonis; assembly: GCA_024211575.1. Taxonomy (NCBI): domain Eukaryota; phylum Oomycota; class Peronosporomycetes; order Peronosporales; family Peronosporaceae; genus Phytophthora; species Phytophthora melonis. Next base: position 108,321 of record JAMXKT010000018.1, read on the forward strand.
TTGGCCTTGCTGGTACAGCCAACAGAGGTTGTAGCGTCGTGGGTGTACAAGCGCACACCGTGCGTGAATTGCGAGTACGTGCAGCGCCAGCCAACGCCGTGGCGCACGCAGCGTCCTGGTTTGTGGCTGCAGCTGTTGGCTTGCCGCCTAGCAATGCGAATTCAAAAGTGCCAAAATGAAATTATTAGTGCGTTAGCTTCTGCTCGAGGTGTTGTCTTCAGCCACCTAGCGCTTTGTTTTCCTTCAAACTACTCGCTTAGCGTCTAAGTACGCCGTAGGTGCGCACTCAAAATTAATCCTCCGCTCATACATCATCTTGGGTGAAAACGAGTACGCTCAGGATTCTACTTTGTAAAAAAGATCCAGGAGTGCCATCCTTTTCGTGTAGCCACTCGGGATTCGTCTTCTATGCACTCAGGATTAATCCGCACCCGTTCCATTTTCCAGTGAAGTACCATAAGCTGGAGGAGTGGTTTCACGTGTGACGACACTCATTCCACTTTCTTCTGGCTGTGGCAGGACGCGATTAAATACTTGTGTTGGCGATACAGCAGTAGTATGTCTCCAAGCCCAATTTGCGTTTCAAGCTGGTGCTCGAGAAGCTCGAGAAGCTGTGATACCTTGCTAAAGAAATCAAAAGACGAAGGCCATCAGTGGGGTTCATCCAAAACATTCCCATCTCGAAGAAGACGTTCAGTTTCTTCGAAAACACTCGTGCAGCTTTCGGTTCAAGAAGAGGCCATACCGCACGTCAAGCTGGTGAAAACTGGGCAAAGTGGCGGGTCCTCGTCCTCGCCGCCTTGCGTTTGTGCGGTGCACTACTTCCAGATCATATCTTGTGGTCACTCAACTAATAGAAATGTATTTTCATTTTCATTTTGCAGGTGACAGCTAACCTGCATTCCGTTGTCAGCCGTGTATGTCGCCGTCACTTCTCAAGGATGACCAGTCCTTCCGCTTCACTCAGCTACATTGGGGTGCCCAAATTCCCATTCGCTGAGATCATTAGGCACGCTGCGGAGCGCACCATCCAAGCAACCAGACGGAAATTGCTCGCCTGCTAAACTGACCTGCCGGCTTGAGTTTGTGTCCATGGCTAGACTGGCAAGCGTATCCGCGGTTTTATCAAACTTAATAGAAATGTACGGAAACTCGCCATACATGCACGTCAATCCGTACGTTCTAGATGGAGTCAGCGAGATAAGCTCTGCGCTCTCGGCCGAAGGGTTCATACTCTGTTTCATGTTCTCGATGAGCTTGGTTAGCACGCACACTTCCTTCTCCAAGCATCGAAGGAACAGGTGTTCTCGTTCTCAGTTTTATTTTCTACCCATTTTGGATTTGAAGAACATTCATCGGTAATTTATCCGTAATTTATCAAGCTTTCATCCAGATTTTTCTTGTTCCAAAGAAATTATCAACACTCCTACACTAGCAGTGCTACTGTAGTGATACCTGTACACTGCGCGACAAAAGGTTTGGGACAGCGACACTTTGTACAATATCTCAGCTTCTAGAAAGAGTTGTCGGATGAAACTTAGATATGTTCCTCCAATCAGGTTGCTTTAAACGCGACATATGACGCGAGCTCGGATTTCCCATTGGGTAGGGTGGCTCCCATACAAATATGTCGAATTGGCACCGCGACAAAACTTTGGGACAAACGTTTATCTTGATTAAAGTATAGGTGCCTGTGATGGTGAGGTCCACCGAGTCCAACTATTTGCAGTTTTGGGCATAAGAAGCACCATGAAGCGCACATTACGGGCGTCAAGCAACGCTTGAGGATCCGCCGTGGTAACTAGGACTGCATAGATGAAGTATAAAATAGCAGACAGAAAGCTGAGCTGTCTCGAGTATGTAACTGGGCCCTCACGACACAATACGCACATGATGTTACCGTTAATGCGTATTTTAATACAAATCATATTAGTTAGTGCCCTTCGTATTTTGAGGAGCTCCTGAAGGCCTCTAGATCGCAATAGGAGAGTAAGGTGGCACTCAAAGTTGCTAAACTATAAGTACACATTGTGTTGACTCGATTTGGGCACCAGTGATGCACCCCCTCACGCTCACTACCCACCTAAGGGCGACTAGCGACCTTGTTTTACTTGATCCTGATAGTTAACATGACCTCACCATCACAGGCACCTATACTTTAATCAAGATAAACGTTTGTCCCAAAGTTTTGTCGCGGTGCCAATTCGACATATTTGTATGGGAGCCACCCTACCCAATGGGAAATCCGAGCTCGCGTCATATGTCGCGTTTAAAGCAACCTGATTGGAGGAACATATCTAAGTTTCATCCGACAACTCTTTCTAGAAGCTGAGATATTGTACAAAGTGTCGCTGTCCCAAACCTTTTGTCGCGCAGTGTATGCATCGAACTACACTGACAGCGCATCCCTGCTGTTCACACGACAAAAACGTCTATCTACAACCACTTCGAACTTAAAAGTTGTAGCGAGGCTTGAGGTGCTCCAAAACACGACGCAGCATCCAGCCATCGCTGTCCGTGACCGTCATGGAGCTACCAGCCATCATGATACACGTAGGCCACTGAGCGTTGGGCTTGTCCGCATCTTCATAAAAATCGGGGAGACCAAAACCATGACCGATCTCGTGGGCGACAATGACCAGCTCGTCCTGGTCCAGCGTCGACAGCATGTTCTCGAGGTTCACCTCCTGACCCCAGTCATAGCCGAACCCGCCTTCCAGCCCCTGCTTCGGCCAGAGCGAAATATCAAAGGGCTCGCCCTTGCACCCACTGGTGTCCGACCACGTCTGAGGAGCATTGTCATAGAACCGGTAGCACTTCTGGTCGCACTGCGGCACGCCGTCTGAGTCGAGGTCGCCCACAGTGATCGTGCCCATCGAGTCGTCAGTCCACTCCAGCAAAGACGCGTCCTTGACGGCCCAGCCCACCACGTTGATCTTGATCTCGTTGTACGGCCAGCAGTCGTAGCCAACGAGCCAGTGGTTCCACGCCGCGTACTGGCGCTCCAGCATGGCCTGGAACTTGGACGCCGTGCTCTTGGACAGCTTCTCGGTGCTGTCCCAGCGCACGCAGTAGTTGAGCGAGCCCTTGTTCTTGACGATGTGGTCCATGATCCAGTTCTTGTTGTCCATGACGTTCCAGTTGGCGTCACGAGTGGGCGCGTTGGGTCCGATGCGGTTAGTCCAGATCCAGTCGATGTCGGCGGTGCTCACGTACTTGTTTGGGTTGCCAACGACACACTCACCGGACTTGGACGTGATGGTACCGAATGTGGCGTGGTCACCGCTGCTGGTGCTGTTGGTGGACGTTTGAGCTTGCGTGGCGTCCGAACCCGCTTGGGTAGCTGATGAACCCGTGTTGGACGACGACCCGTCGACTGCGCCGTGCTTGAAGACGACGCAGTGTTGGAGGATGATGCAGTGTCCGAAGAGGAAGCGGTGGAGGAGGTCTGCGTCGTTTGTGACGAGCCCTGATCGACGATTCCTCCAGTCCCGCTGGACGCTGTCGACGCCGCAGTGTTCGATGAAGATGTCGTCGGGTTTGAGCCTTCATACTCGCCAGATGCGGCTGAGGTTGCTGTGTTTGACGAAGACGCTGTCGACGAGGGCTGCGACCACGTCTGGTCGCTCGTTCCGCTCGGTGTCGACGGGGCCGTCGTCGTCGTTGGCTCGGATTTAGAGGACCCCGCCGTCGAAGTCGAGACCGAAGGCTGCGATCCCTGGGTCTGCTGCTCGTCGGAGCCACTGCACTCAAGGCTGTAGTCGTTGCCCGGGGTGCTGGTCTCGTCCGAGCCGCTGCACTCGAGGCTGTAGCCGCCCATCTCAGGGGTCTGCGCATCGCTCGAACCGCTGCACTCCAACGAAACGCCTCCCTGGTTGGAGACTCCGCTCGACGGTGTCCAAGAGTTGGAAGCATCGGTCGAGGCCGGCTGCGGCCAGCCCTGGTTGCCGCTTCCACTAGCCTGGTCGCTCGTGGGGTCCAGCTTGAAGGCGAATCCGTCGTCGTCGGCTGGGACCAGCCCTGGGACCCTCTCATGCTGGAGGGGGCCACGGTGTGCACATTGTTCGAGGAAGACGCCGTCTGCGTCCACTGGTTGGTCGGGTCATAGCTGCCGGTGCTCGAGGCCTGCGTCTCACTGTCGGGTGCGACGGTGGCCGCGGACTGTGTGATGTCATTCTGGCTGCCGAAGTCGATGGCGGTTGCGGTAGCCGCCAAGGCAGCTGCAATGAGCACTGGAAGATGGGTTGGTGTCATCGTGGAAAATCTGACAATGAGGACGCAAGAAAAGCGGCCCGCTCAATTCTGAGACCACTGCGTGTGCTGCCAAGTTCCCCTACGACAGAGACCGAAACCGGTCTCCTCGCGATCATATCGTCATGGCGTGTGATCCTTTTGTATCTGCTGTAAACTCACCTGCCTCGCCACCTGGTCTCAGCGAATCACGACCGAGACAGCCTTGGTATAAGCAATGGGTCACCCGTCCATTTGGACGGCCTCCTTTACAAGGTGAAGGTAATAATACTGTACACTGTAACGCGTTTTCGTATGTTTGCTGTTAGCGCGCTTAGGCTTGTCGAGGGCTGATTGAGTTCTCCGCTACATGTACCAGGAGGGTGCGAGCTATGGCTGTGACGCACAGCAAGTTATTGAGTTGTTGAAGTCAGGGCGCTTCGAAGAGAAAAAGAAACGCCGAGGCACGAACACCGCTCCTACAGCGCCCTGACTCATACGGGATCGCGTGCTGTTCGTTCCGATAAAAACTAACGTGAGGAGCCTTTTTGATCGATTGGTGTCTGGTGTTGGTGACTGCAAGCGGGTCAAGTTCGTTATTGTCACCTGTCTGTCGGTTCTCGGCAGTCGTGCCTCCCAAAGAGCTCCCCAGGAACAGAGGCAACCTGTCACCCTCTTACTGTATTGCCGTGGGATTTCTCGGCGTAAGTTGAATGCATCAGCACACCGCTACAGTACAGTACTGTATGTACAGTACATGTAGGAGGATCATTGGCGACAAAGGGGGTCATACATGTCGACAAGTCGAACAGCACAACTCCACGACCACGTGGACGAACTCATTTTGATCCAAATTATGAATCTCAAGATGGGGCGCCGCTAACCCGCCTTGGCAAGACAGAGTGCTATCATTTGAGATGGCGTATGACAAGCTACAGTAGTGCATGTTTCTGTTTGGAAAGAATGGATTTACAGTAGAGATGTAAACGTAAGGCTTGACATGCATTGTGTTCATTTTGCCCAACAACCCAACTTGTGTGTCCCACTGTGTGCTTCTCGCACTGTACCATATACAGTGTGTAACTAATTTGCCGCTTTCTCTGTAAATCCCGAAAGAGCACTATACCGCCATGCACTATTTTAAGTAATTTTTATTTTTATTTTTTGCGGTAATCGCCGATAACACTCAGGGTGAGAACTATTTTAAGTAAAGTTCTGTGGCTTCGCACTTCAGGTTGGCCTAGCACCGTCAGGTACGACCAACCCAGCATCCACGAGCAGCTATGACTGTGTATCTATGCACATGTATTTATGGTGTTCACGCTAAAACAAGGATCTAGATGCTTGTACCAAATGCAAGCAACAAAACTACAACAGCGACGCATTGCGGTCGCCACAACCGCCATGGCCGTTAGAAGTTGTAGCGAGACTTCAGTTTCTCCAAGACGCGGCGCAGCATCCAGCCATCGCTGTCCGTGACCGTCATGGAGCTACCAGCCATCATGATACTGTTGGGCCACTGAGCGTTGGGTTTGTCCGCGTCCTCGTAGAAGTCGGGAAGACCGAATCCGTGGCCGATCTCGTGGGCAACGATGACGAGCTGGTCCTCGTCGAGCGTTGAAAGCATGTTCTCTCCGTTCACCTCCTGACCCCAGTCGTAGCCGAACCCGCCTTCCAGGCCTTGCTTCGGCTGCAAGAAAATGTCAAACGGCTCGCCCTTGCATCCGCTCGTGTCGGACCACGAGTCCGATCCATTGTCGTAGAACCTGTAACACTTCTGGTCGCACTGCGCAATACCCTCCGAGTCAAGGTCGCCCACAGTGATCGTGCCCATCGAGTCGTCAGTCCACTCCAGCAAAGACGCGTCCTTGACGGCCCAGCCCACCACGTTGATCTTGATCTCGTTGTACGGCCAGCAGTCGTAGCCAACGAGCCAGTGGTTCCACGCCGCGTACTGGCGCTCCAGCATGGCCTGGAACTTGGACGCCGTGCTCTTGGACAGCTTCTCGGTGCTGTCCCAGCGCACGCAGTAGTTGAGCGAGCCCTTGTTCTTGACGATGTGGTCCATGATCCAGTTCTTGTTGTCCATGACGTTCCAGTTGGCGTCACGAGTGGGCGCGTTGGGTCCGATGCGGTTAGTCCAGATCCAGTCGACGTCTGCAGTGCTCACATACTTGTTCGGGTTGCCAACGACACACTCACCGGACTTGGACGTGATGGTACCGAATGTGGCGTGGTCACCGCTGCTGGTGCTGTTGGTGGACGTTTGAGCTTGCGTGGCGTCCGAACCCGCTTGGGTAGCTGATGAGCCCGTGTTGGACGACGACCCGTCGACTGCGCCGTGCTCGAAGACGACACCGTGTCCGACGAAGAAGAAGAGGGCGACGAGGTTTGCGTCATCTGCGATGAGCCTTGGTCCACATTTCCGCTGGATGCCGGGGGCGTCGTCGTGGGCTGCGACCATCCCTGAGACCCACTCGCACTGGAGGGGCACTGGGGGCCACCGTAGGCACATCGTTGGAGGTCTGCGCCCACTGGTCCGGCGAATCGGTACTCGAGGTTTGCACCTCAGGTGCTACAGTAGCCACGTTCTGCTTGTTACCATGGTGGCCACCGGTCTTGGCGGCGGTCGAAGAAGCCGCCAAGGCGGCTACAATGAGAACTGGAAGACGAGTTGACACCATCGTGGAAAAATTGAGAATGAGGTCATACTAAAGCGACCGAAGAACGCGGGCTAACGCCATGCAGTGATACAACTCCCTTGCCGCGAGCCAATATCATCTCATCGACGCTCTCGTGGACGATCGACAGATGAACTGTCCACCATCATGATCTAGCTTACAAAAACTGTCACTCTAGAAAAGGTGTTTGTCTTTTCTTCGACAATTGTACCGCATTTCGCTCTGAGTGTGTTGTACGAGGGGTTCTGCAATACCAGCGGGGCTTACTTCGCTGACGAAACATGTTGATCTTAATTCTCAGCCGCAAGAAACGCTATAACGCTTCCGTAACTTGCGCTGGGTCCACGGACAAAAATGGGAAGGGGAGGCTGCGGTGCCTCCAAACGACACGACAGGTGGAACAGAAAGCTTGGGTTGGGCTTGCGTCTCGCATCACCGGGCGTGGTGTTGCCCAGTTGAATAGCTCAACGGCATGGAGACGTTATTCGCGTAGCTTGTTTATTGACTTTGTATAATTAATTTCTCAATGAGGTGCCACATGTAGCTCCGACCAACTGTGCCAACAGCCTTTTCTGTCGATGTTCGATGAGAACATACTTACAGTACCATGAACAGGGTTCCACTCGAGCGCCACACGTATACAACCATGCGCGTTATGATATCGCGAGACACGACTCATACCTACCTGAACTTTTAACGTTTTGATATCCAAGTTACGGTGTAGCTTATGAGATAGAATGATGTATTTGCGTTTATGTCATAATGTAAGATTTGAATGAAGATAGTTTACTGACTTAGTTGGTACCCGGCAAGAAAAAAATATAAACTCAAACATAACGTGCACACAACAAGATTTGATCTCGTACGAGGCCGGCTGCGTGCGTGTGGCGGCCGACCAGCGGTCTTACTTGCAGAATCGGCTGTGCCCTCTCGCAATTTCCTCAAGCACAAAAGTAAAATTATGCTGAATTTAGTTGACCGTGCTCGTGCAAATGTCTTCTAAATTGTTCGGTGCCAGCTCGTGAACATGTCTTCTGAAAACTGTCTGAGGTCGCGGATCCCAGCAGTTTGGCGTTCGTAATATCTGTTCATCTAGCGTGCAGGCAGATCCGTTAAATTGTGGTATTGCATGTACAGCACCGTACATGTAAGTATCTAACTTTTCTAACTTAGCTTGAAACTCACCTGGTACAGTACGTCGTAAGGCTCAACTTCACAGATGCAAACACAAGATCGGAGCTGTATAATACCAACGGCAAAGATGCAATTTCATTCCTGTCCGACGACATTGCATTGCCACCGAGTAATTCAGCACACGCACACACCAACGGAACTCCCTAAACAACTGAGACTCGCACTGCAATACTGGCTGACAGGCTTCTGCTGGAAGCGATGCCTATCGTGCTGCAGCTCGCAGCCAGACGTTTTAGACTGTCCTCTCGCCCTACAGCTTGACCTTGTAATAGTCACTGACGGCAATGTGCTTCGCGGCACCATAGAAGTCCAGGAAAACCAGATGCTCGATCTCCAGCACGTACAGCGCGAAGCCGTGGTTCTTGGGCCAGTGCTTCATCTGCGGGTGCCTGCACCGAACAAACAATCACAACGACAAGCGGTCGTGAGCTGAAGCTGCCAAACTACACGGCTTCTGTTGCTCATACTTTGAAAACACCACTCGTTCCGCATAGCTGCGTTGGCTCTCCTCAACCGGCACCACTCTCCCCGTCAAGGAGAGTCGCCAACACGTTGGGTCTTCCGGGTCCATGAGGCAGGCCTTTGCCCCTCCCTGAGCTTTGGACAGCGCCATCGTCGCGTTAGCGTTCGCCTTCAAATCCACCGCTAGCACACAGTTCCTGTCAGTTTAAGACTACCATGGAAGTTATGCGTAATAACCGTAGTATAACACTGTGGGTACATGTCAGATCCTCAATCGAGAGGTAGAAGTACATGGTGCCCGTGGCGTCCTCCTTGGCGAAGCCGACCCCATCTAAATCCATTACACGTATCACGTCAGAACACACCCCGTCTTCTTCTCGTCTCGATCACAGCGGCCTCACCGCTGTACGACACGACGTTGGCGAACGCTGCGCCCTGGAAGGCGACGGAGGTTGTAGCCATGATGCCCCACACGTTCTCGTGTACCAGCATGCGAGCGTGCTTGGCGTGGAACATGGCGATCGGGCCGCTGTCATCTTCATCCGGGATCAAGGAGGTCGTCAACGCACTGAAGACGTCGCTCCCGAGAGCTAGGGTCGAGGCGAGCAGCAGCGAGAGCAGCAGCAGCAGCGCGGGCATTATTGTTCTCCTTCGTCGAGTTCTAAAATGGGTTGCCAAAATGTAAGGGGCGTGGCCCTGATTGGGCGGAGACATCCGTCTAAGTGTCAACTTCAACATCGAGTCATCTTTTCAATCTTGGCTACACTCATGGAGGCATCTACAGTAAAATGAAGCCATCTTAGGCCTTGCTGACACTGATGGTCTGCTGGAGCGTGTACGTCTGGCCGGCGGGCAGAACCTGCTTCTCCGAGACGCGGCCAGGCTCAACGGCGAGCATGTTGATGTACTCTTCGGCGCCGAAGTCCTTGAACTGCTTGGAGCGCTCGACCCACGGGTTCCAGATGACGGCGTCGGTCTGGGTCCTGGTAGCCTTGCTGCCCGTGCTGATGGAGCCGGCCTTCTTGATCGTCACCTTGCGGTCAGCAGAGGAGACAACGAGGGGCGACGGCGCGTTGTAGTAGATGCTGTCGGTCTCGGCGGCGATGCTGAGCTCGGGCTCCGTCTGGGTCTTGTTGACCTGAGCCACCTTGTCGAAGAACTTGAGACCCGAGAGACCCGACACCATCGTGTTGCCGTTGCGCACGTCGTCCACGTAGATGTAGTTGTGCAGCAGCGCGTGGAAGTCGATGGGCTGCGTGAAGGTGTTGCGCACGCGCAGAGCCGTCTCCAGCTGGTTGGCGTACAGCTTGACCTCGTACTCGAGCTTGAAGTCGACGGGCCACATCTTGCGGGTCGCGTCGCTGGCCGCCATGGTGAACTTGGCCACGCTGGGGCTGTTCGTGTCAGTGGCGTCCGAGTGGCTCGCCAGCGTCCAGTTGGTCACGCGAGCGAAGCCGTGTCCGGGCAATCCCTTGGCGCTACCAAAGTTGGGGAACACGACAGGGATACCGCCCATGATCGGGTTCACGCCGTCCAAGTACGAGTGGTTGGACAGGAAGATGACATCGCTGGTGGGGTCCTCAGCCGCGCGGAACGACTTGACGTGAGCCCCGAAGAGGAAGACCTCGGCGTTCGAGCCCGACGGGTGCGTCAGCTTCGTGGTTGGGAGCTCTGCCTGCACGCTGGTCGCCAGCAGGCAAGCGACGATGGCCGCGAAAGACTTGAAGGCCAGCATGGAGGTTGGCACGGTGGTGTTCGCTCTGTTGAAAGGGGAAATGCACGGGTGTGAGTCAAATCGCACGAAGGTCGCCATGTGCTCGTTAATAATCGGCACAAACACACACACAACGCGCAGATGGGAGTGGCTCAGTGTCGAGAACCAGGCCCCAAGGAGCTTTCAAGAGCTCGGATTGGCCGCAACATGCTCTGCTGCGATCTCGCTGCTCGCCGAACAGTTGGGCGAACTCGTGGGGACGAGAACTTTCACCATCATGAGCACCATTATCGTTCCTTCGTCAGAGCCCCGATTGTAAATTACAATTTGTAATACACCGTATAATAGCAGCAGAGTGATAGTAAAAAAAATGCCCCTACCCGCAAGTATTTTGACTAATCAAATGATTTTGAGGCTGCTGTTGCATCACAACGATACGTATAATGGAGCCTGACAGTGCGAAACCTCCTCCATATTTCCCTCCTGGTACTATTCGTTAGGGGCTGTTTCATTTGAGAATAGCGCCGGGCCGGAATAGCTATTCTACGCTATTCAAACGAAACAGGTGGAGAATAAAGCCCCCAAAATAACTGAGGAAAAGAATATGCGTTATGGAGGGAAGCACATGATTGGCCGGCCGCCATTCACAAAAGTCCCTCTCACCAACAATGCCACCAGCACTGGTCGCGTGCTCGGCAGTCGAGCGCGCCATGCTGAGGGCCCTAGCGGGCTCTAGAGGAGCACTGAAGATGCTCTACCCTGCCACAATGAGCCCTCGTATAGACCGGAGGTTTCTCATCTCGCCACGAAGGCTAGGCGCACTCCCAGCAGCGTCAGCACGGCTGGCTTGCGGAGTTAGGTGGTTCTCGACGGAAAAGAAGAGGAAGCCCCGGCCATGTAGCTATTCCCCAGGAATAACTTATTCTGACTTTCAAAGTCAGAATAACTTATTCCTGGGAATAACTTCTGAGCCAATAGGATCGTCGTATTTTGTCGTATTTAAGCGGGAGGAATATCTCCCGCTATTCTTATTCCAGTTATTCTCAAATGAAACAGGCCCTTACCATCGCAGGCACTGAAAAGCTCTTGGCGTGGCATTATGAGAGTAACAGATCAGATCCGCCTTACCACTAAGGCGTCAGTACACGGCCAACACTACGCATAGTATTAGCCAATCACATCGCTAAATTTGATTTGTCGTCAAACTGTCTTACGAATGCTCGACACAAGTGATTGATTGTGAGGCTGTTGGTGATAAATATCCTTGTCAATTACAATAATTGATTGTTGCGGAATCTCAATCGGGCAATCTAAATAAACCCCATCATGTTTATATACTGAATTTGGCCTTCGACACGGCTTCCATTACAGTGCGCGCCAAAATGATAGTACCACCTCGATAATTTCTCATAACTCGGTCAATATTGATTATTTTAAGGTGCGGTTTCGAGGCTAGCTGCAAGACACGCTAGGAAAGATCAGGTATGCGCTAACACTTGCGTTTTTGCACTCTATGGGATAGCTCACATACAAAAAACTGTTTCTGCCAAGTCGACACAAATTAGGACCCCCCCCATCCCAATACAAAATCCTATAGTAAGGGAAAGCCTGTACAAAGCGATATGACTTCCGATTTGTATGGGAACTACTTTCACCGGCCCCTCGAACGCGCCCACTCATGCAGAAGCCAACACCAAGGGGGATATTCGATAAGCTATTCATGAAATACATTTTAGCTCAAGCGAGGTACGGGCCTGAGACCTAGTTTCTAACGGATGAGCCGCTATCTAGCGAGGCACTCGCCCACCGGTCTTTCTATAGCAAATCATAGGGATTTTGCAGGCGTGCTACAGAGACTGACGTTCATGCTTAGTTCTCGCTCAATATCGCTAATGCAGCGGTGCCATGTTCACACTCTGTAGGCAACTCTTCATACTACGTAAGGGTGACCATGGAATTGGCTCGCGCCATCCGTTTGTTAACGCACTGGCCGGTGAAAGTAGTTCCCATACAAATCGGAAGTCATATCGCTTTGTACAGGCTTTCCCTTACTATAGGATTTTGTATTGGGATGGGGGGGTCCTAATTTGTGTCGACTTGGCAGAAGCAGTTTTTTGTATGTGAGCTATCCCATAGAGTGCAAAAACGCGAGTGTTAGCGCATACCTGATCTTTCCTAGCGTGTCTTGCAGCTAGCCTCGAAACCGCACCTTAAAATAATCAATATTGACCGAGTTAAGAGAACTTATCGAGGTGGTACTATCATTTTGGCGCGCACTGTACGACCCGACATAGAAATAAGCAGCGTCAAGTCCACGAAACCAATCTTAGCTCCTAATAAGCGTGTCTGTGTTTCTGCTGCTTCAAAATACGGATATTAGGGGGCATCATGGGCTACAAGGTCAACATGATAAATAGAAAACCCAACATTGCATGTTCTGAGTTTCTTAAGCTTAGCGCCAATGCAATCAAGCAAACAGAGGTACTAGAATGATACTTTCGGAGCCACCAAATTGACCACGTTTCCGCTTCAGTTTCAGATGGGTGCGAACCTCAACTCAAACGTGGTTAGGTTTGAGCTAATCGGGGTTCTAGCTCAAACCTCAAACACAGTGTTTTGAAATTCATATAATATTATAGCCAATAGAATCGATGAAAACCTCGAAAGGTGCTAAAATTGCTATGGAATGTGGCGTGGTGAAGGAGCTGGTAACGCGATGCGGCCGCATGAAAGGCTGTCGACGTACGGCACAGCCGCGTGCACATTCACGGGCAAGAGGAATTCCATGTATCGTCAAATCGAGACAGTGTGGTTTACTTTGGCCTGCACGCTTGAAATGCGTCGGGGTGTCTCACAGACACGAACCGTTACGGACCTTGAGCTACCAAACCTTGTGCTCCTTTGTTTCTGCTGCAACGCTTCGTTAAGTTGGCTGTAGTTATGCTCAGTTGGACACGAAGTCCTACGTTTATACATCGATGATTGCATGTTGGCTAGTACATGCAGGCGCGTGCTAAGGCTAGACGACCAACGATCTCCGCGCACCCATGCCTCCGTGCCATTCGTTAGACGCTCTACCTCAATCTGAAATTGAAACTCAAGCCTGTTGAAACGCAGTATATCTTGAAGCGTCGCAGGCGTTGGCGCGCGGATGAAGAAGCACTTCAAAGAGGCGCTGTCCACCTAGCAGTTAGGCAACCAACGGAGAAGGAGTTACGAAACTACATTGGCCTTGCATCAATTCATCAGTCTTTCATTATCTACATCGAGCTCAAGTCCAAACCAACGGGTTATGAGCCCAAATGGCACCGATGACACCTCAAAGCAGCCCAACCCGGCCGGCGGCATCCGCGAAACCGATGTGCACGGCCTAAACGAGTCTCCCGACCCGTTCGAGCTGTTCGAGGGGCGCACTCGATCTCTAGCGCGTCCGACGCTCACGAAAGGGGCAGTCGGAACTCCGATGCGAGCTCCGAGCGACTGGATCGATTGGAAGGTCTCCTCGAAGGAATGGCGCGACAGCAGGCCACATTCATGGCCAACGGAAAATAATTAATTCCTGTTGTTCTACCACTACTTGGCTGTTGCTAGCTCACAGCCCCCTACTTACCTGTTAGCGAACCTTTTCGACAGTTGGTTTTTAAACAGGTTTTCAAGTTTGAGAACCTGTTGATGTGAAAACCTGTTGTGAGCGCTCTTCAAATACAAAGCAAACTCGTAGCGGTCATCAGGTTCGTTGTGAGTGCAAACATGCAATCACCTGGGCAAACATCTCGTACTAACGCTTGAGGGTCTTTAATCAGATGCAATCGAACATCAGACCGATAGTGTACAAGATACACCAATACACAAAATAAAGTGAGCTACAAGCAACTGGAAGTCATGTACAGAGCTGCAGCACGTACGCAAGAACGCACCGCCGCCACGGTACTGTAACATCAGGGCATCATTGCGCATCCGAACGAACCCGGATCAAGCTTGAAGGATATGGCAATTTGCAGCGCAGTACTCCCTTAACGCGTCCCTACCTTATTAGTCATGACATCGCGCACCGTTTCCTCATTTTTCTTTTCTCCTTCTATCGGTCGACAAGACCACGAGATGATCGACGACAGCGCGGAAAGGAACGCCCTCATCGGGAGTCCCACGCTCTGAAAATCGAAGTTTATTTTTTTAAGTTAGGGGCATTGCGTGGTAATAAAGGTGAATAACAGACGACAGCCGAGTAGTGCTAGCGACAGGTAGTCAGGGGCTGGAGAGGCACAACAGCCAAATAGTGCAAAAGTAACAGGTGATAAATATCACCCATGGCCAACCAGCTCAAGCTCCTAGCAGCGATGAAGCGTCAGGCTGACGCGCCGCGCAAGACCCCCTCCGAGCACTCGTTGGACGGATCGAGCGCCTTCACTGACTTCATCAGGGGGCGCGATCGTCGAATGAGGCTTGGCTCGCTCGAGGAGCCTATGCAACCTGCTGCACCACCGTGCGTGCCGCCACACAGCCACGTCAAACAACGCGCATGCCGCCGCCTTGAACGCCGCCGCAACCGCAGGTGCAACCTCTGCACACGGCGCAGCAGGACGTGCAGCCGAACAACTTTGGGCTGAAGATACCCAAGCCAAGCCAAGGAACCTGGACTGGTCCGGGTTCTCGAAGTTTTCGGGCAAGGACACTTATGCAGGAGTCGGTGCTAACTCTAAGTCGTGGGGGCTGCGATTCTTGCAGCAACTTGGTGCCGCGCAACAGATGAGCGGTGGGGACTGGTCTGACGAGTTCCAGATCCAGCGGAAAGCTGGATGGTACGGCCCTCATCTACTTTGAGAAGATGCTGCCTGGATGGACGGCTGTGTCAAACACGCCCGAGTACATCATGACAGCATGCTCATGATGTACTTAACGCCGATCCCATCAGCCAAGGGCATGGAGCTAATGTCCAAGGAGAAAGACCGGAGCATGACCTGGCCCGAGCACTACCAATTCTTGGTGTACGTGGCGGAGCGCTCCGACAACTCGGAGCAGTGTGTGCTACAGTGTCTCTGCAGGTTGGCACCACCGTTCATCCAGAACGCAATGCTAACGCGCCTCAACTCACAACGCACGGACCACCTCCAACAGGCAGCTGAGCTCGTCCTCTTCGCGATCGAGTAGAAAAACGGAAGTATTGGCCTCCGAGGAGGTCGTGCAGGACGTGGTCGTGGTGGCCGAGTTCCTAATGGTGTGCGTGGCGGTCAAGAAGAACGCGGTGACGGACTTGTCGCCCGTGTCGGAAATATGGAAACACGCACGTACCACAATTGTGGCGAAGTGGGCCATTTAAGGGCTAATTGCCCCAACAAGGAGAAAGGAGGCGACAAGGCAGCGGCGGGGTTCACGCCTGCCGTGAGGACCACCATCAACACGAGCATGTACTCGTGGATTCTGGACAGCGGATCCAGCGTGCACCTCGCCAACGACCTAAAGATGCTCAATGACGCAGTGGGCTGCGAACAGACGTGCCGCGCAGCAAACGGTGGCAGCGTTCATGTGAGCAAGGTGTTGACGGTCAAGCTGCGGACGATCATCCATGGACACGAGGTCGAAGTGGACCTCTCGGACGTCTACTATGCGGACAACCTAATGGACAACATCGTCAGCTACGACAGGCTCGAGAAGCAAGGGGTCTACCTTGAGCGGCGACATTGCCGAAGTTACGTCATTCGCAGAAGCCGGTCAGCTGAAAATATTCGAAGTACATCGTAGCAACGACGTATTAGCGGTCGACGTTATCGCCGAAATGTCCTCGGAGGCGCGTGCTTACGTTGTGAACACTGCCGTGCAAGAGTTGGGCGTGGGGTTGAACGGCGTGATGACCGAGACGACGCTGAAGGAGTTACACCAGCACCTCGGACACATCGCATATGACACGGTAGAACGCAAGGCCGACGCGAAGGGATCGGACATCAAGCTCACGAATAGAGCACGACCAAACTGCTTAACCTGCGCTCAAGGCAAGCAAAGCAAGAATAACCAGTCTAAGAAGGACACGGGCGTCAATGCGCCCATTGACAAGATCGAATGCGTCATTGGGAGCAACACCAAGGGGCCGATGACCCCGAGGGACCGACGTGGCAACCGCTAACTGATCAACTTTATCGACTACTCCACAAACTACGTTTGAGTCTTCCTGGCAAAGAACAAGGTGCAAGCAACGAAGCCGTTTGAACACTTTCTCGCGTACTTGGAGAAGCGGTTCAGCTACAGGATCCATGTGCTCCACACTGACGGTGGAAAAGAGTACACCAACGTCGACTTGTTCTGTCGAGCAACAGGGGTGAGGCGCCAGATCAGTGAAGCAGAGAACCAAGCGTCGAACGGCAAGGCCGAGAGGACGCACCGGACAGCGCTCAATGTGGCCCGGTGCATGTTGTTCGCAAGCGGCCGTTGTATTTCTGGGGCGACGCCGTCGAGTACGCGGCGTATCCATATGATATGAGCCGAATAGGAGCTGCTGCAGCGCTAACCCGAAGCGCTTGTCGCCACTCGAGATGCTGACCGGGACGGTACCAAACTTGTCAGACGTGGTGAGGTTCGGCAGTCCGTGCACGGCGAACAGGAACCCGGGCAAGAAGTCGTGGAAACCACGTGCACAAGTCGGCAAGATTGTCGGAAAGAATGTCGAGGCCAAGGGCTTCAAGGTCTACTTGCCAAAAGACAGAATTGTCATCACAACCCAGCACATAAAAAACGTCGAGACGCTCAACAGCGAGCAGAACGCGCCTAGCTCGGACGCGAGGAACCGGAACTGCGAGGCTCGAACGACGTGTGCGAGAAGGCTGAGAAGCGGAAGGAGCAGCCGACCGCAACGCCCACTGGCGACGCAGCACCAGTGTACCCGGCCAAGGACAAGCCAAGGATCAAGTCGAAGAAGAAGCTGGCGAAAAAGAACAAGCGGGCGAACAACAAGAAGAAATCTGCTGTGGGTCCTGTCGCTACAGGAGCGGAAGGAGCAGTCGTCGAAGAGCTACTTCTTGCTGAAGAAGAAACCGCGACGGCAGACGCACGCGTTTCATGGGTACAAAGAAGGTGCATATGACAAGGGTACAGGAGGTTCCGCCCAAAGAACCGAAAATTATCGAAGGACCCGCGGACACAGAAGTGGGAGCAGGCGATGCGCGAAGAGATCGCAGCGCTGCAGCGAAACGATACATGGGAGATGACCAAGAAGCCTCGAAATGCCAAGCTGCAGCACAGCAAATGGGTCTTCAAGTTGAAAACGAAAGCGGACGGCTCAATCGAGCGCTACAAGGCGCGACTAGTTGCGCGCGGAGACCAGCAAGAGTACGGCGTGAACTACACCTACACGTTCTCAGCGGTGCTTGATTTGACGTCAGGCAGGTTGATTTAGGTGGTGGCACGAAAATGGGGCATACCTGCGCGTCACGGCGACGTGCCAAGCGCGTACGTCAAAGCGGACAAAGAGGCCGAAGTTGAGATTTTATTTCGCATTCCGCTGGGAATGGAGATCAGCGAGGCGCTGCTCAAGTTGCTGGGCGTCAAAGACAAGAGGGAGCTCGCGCCGCGGCTCAAGAAGGGGCTGTACGGCCTCAAGCAGTCTGGACGACTTTGGAACGTTATGCTGCACGCAACCCTCGTGCCCTTCGATTTGACTCGGTGCTACACGGACAGCTGCATGTATGTCAAGGTCGAAGATGACGGCACAACACTCGTGGGTGTGTACGTCGATGATTTGCTGGTGACCGGTATCAGCACGGCCAAGACGGGCAAGTTCTTCGTTGACATGTAAGTGGTGGAGCTAAAGGACCTCGGCGTTGTATCAAAGTTCCTGGGCATCTCATTCCCGTACGACGGGGTTACGGTCTGGGAGCTGGATCAAGCCCAGGGCATCCAGGACATGCTGGAAAAATTCTAGCTGGATAAGGCAGCGCCCTCACGAGTGCCTATCGGCGGAGAACACGACGGAGACGACGGGGGAACTACTGCCAGTCGGAGGAGCAGGCACACCGCAGCGACCAACTGTGCAAACATTTCAGTCGCTCGTGGGCAGCTTGCTGTGGATTGCTCGGTGCAACAGGCCCGACATTGCATTTGCGGTGCACCGTGCGACCCGACGCTCACACGCGCCGCGCGAGAAAATTTGACGCCTGGCGAAAAAGATCGCCAAGTACTTGAAGAGGGCCAAGGACACCAAGCTGGTCATGTGCGGCAACAGGGCATCTATGGACAAAGACAGCGTGCTTGTTAAGGCGTACAGCGACGCCGACTACGCCGCAGACAAGAGCGACCTGAAGTCAGTTAGCTGCGGCGTGTTGATGGTCGCCGGCATCGTGGTGGGTTGGATTTGCAAGAAGCAAAGCTGCGTGGCGCTGTCCACCATGGAAGACGAGTTCGTTGCTGCGTCGCAGACGACTGCTGACGTGCTCGGGATTGTGGAGCTGTTGCAGGAAATTGGCATCATGCCGTGTGCGCCGTCAGTACTGTACGTCGATTACCAGGCGGCGATCGCACAGATCGAGGGCGAGGATACGTCAGGACGCGCTAAGCACATCAACGTGCGGTACAAGTTTTTCAAGGATTTGGTCAAGAAGGAAGTGTTCAAGACCGAGTACTGCGGGTCCAAGGCAATACGGGCGGACATCCTCAGCAAGGTTCTACCTGTGCCCCCTCTCAGCGAGCTGTAAGGGCTTGTGATGTTCAAGAGCTCGGATAGACCACCCGGGAAGGAGTGTTGAAACGTACTTAAGTAGGAGATCTGGATGCATCGCAGGCGTTCGCGCGAGCACTTCAAAGAGGCGCTGTCCACCTTGCAGTTAGGCAACCAACGGAGAAGGAGTTAGGAAACTGTAGTGCCAGTGGTTTCATACCCGGCCGAGTGGCCTTGCATCAATTCATCAGTCTTTCATTATCTATATCGATCTCAAGTCCAAACCAACAAAGTCTGTCTACGAAAGTAACGATTCTGTAGCTTTCCGATTACATAAATGTGTTCATTCTGAAGCTGGATCCTAACCCAAACGCGGTTCCGAAAGTCATCTATTGCGCCACCACAACAATTAGAAATGTGAACCTAGCAGAGTAAAAGTAGGCAAGAACATAGATTGCAATTATTTGTATTTGGGATTGTCGAGATTGCAATAATTGATTGTTCCAGATCTGAGGGCTCAATCAATAACCAATCTATATTTCCACAGCCCTGCCTGCCCGCACCGCAACGACCTCTGTTCTCGTTTAATGCCAGCGCTAAGTTACTGTACCGGTTCCACCACTTGGTGCCTTTGGAGGCTTTATGACTACAGTACTGTCGATAGGTTGCCTTTGCGTACCAGAAACCAGCTTTAACGTGGCGTGAGCGTACTGTATCACGACCATGAGGTCTGGAAGCTAGGAGCCGTGAGTCAGGGCTGTTCCAGAGCACCAGGTGTTTGCATGCATTCTGGAATGTTATAGCTGACAGTACAGACAATCCCCTCGCTAGTCATGGCCACTTTTTATTCCTAGATGAGGGTATTCCTGTCGTAGGGTGTACCATGGGGTGGTACACTGGACTGTACCACATATATGGTACGTATTGGTGCAGTCTTTTGGTTACATAGACCTAAAAAGGCTGCTCAAATCGATGAGCGGACATGAATGGAATTCGTGCAGATATCGATATATACCTCGGTAACATGGAAAAGGATAAAAGTATATTTAATATAATACCGTAAGACATGTGGGGCATGATGTAGGTAATGATACTGATGTGCGAAATAAGTTGCCACGATAGTAGTGAGCCCCATTTCAGTAATGTTGGCAAGCACCCAAGCACCATTCTATTCAAAGGAACGGTACTAGCAGGTCTGAAAGCCGGCTCCGAATGCTAATGCAAGCATTGAATATTACATGCCGCACGAAAACATGGACAATAGGAGCTGGTGTTGTTTTGTGCACTGGTGCGCAGAAGAGATGAAAAGATAAAGTGAATACATTGGGAGAGAACTTAGCCAACAATTCGCGCTACAGACACGAGTCTGTGCTACAGATATGAGTCTGCGCTACAGACACGTAAGTACCTCTGCTTCGTTTCGCTGTTGCAGGTCCGCGCAGATCTGGTCCGGCAGCACGCACCATGTCAGCTTCCAACACTCCTCCCCAGAGCTCCGCCGGCTCTGCATCAGTGGACATCGCTAAGCCCGATAGCCTCTCTCAGATCCTTCACACGCGGCGCAGGCAGCGGCTTCGTCAGCAAGTCAGCGAGCATCGCAGCACTCTCAACATATCGTGGTTTAAGCTTGCCCTTTGCACCGAGTCTTGGATGAACTTCAACTTGACGTCCACATGCTTGGCCTTGGACGAGCTTGCTTCGTTCTCCACTTGCGCTATCGCCGCCTGGTTGTCCATGTGCATCACCATGGGCAGCTCCACGTCCAGCCCAATTTCCCCCACGAGTTCCTTCACACCAAGTAGCTCCTGGGCACCCACCGTTGCCGCCACGTACTCGGCTTCAGTGGTCGACAAGGCCACTGAGCTCTGTTTCTTACACTCCCACGAGATGGTCATCCCGTTAACCTGCACCACCGCCGCACTGATAGACTTCCGGTCGGCAGCATCGCCAGCGAAGTCTGCGTCTGTATACGACTGCACTCGCAGTGGCCACTTCGAGCCACCATCATCTGCCATGCTCAACTTTGCTGCCCGTGTACCGCTCAAGTACCTCACAATGCGCTTAGCCAACTTCCAGCCGGCCAGGGTGGGTGCATGTGTGCGACGAGTGACGCAGTGAACGGCGAACATGATGTCAGGGCGCGTACAGCGTGCAATCCACAGCAAGCTGCCCACGATACTTTGGAAGTTCCCCACAGTCGGCATTGTCGGCGAGGTCTCGCCCGACGTGGTAGGCAGTAGTTCAGATAGGTCATCACCGCTCGGCAATTCTCCTCCGATGGGTGCGCGCACGGCATGAGCGTTTTGCAGACCAAACTTGTCTAGTAGTTCCACAATAGTTGCTTCTTGATCGAAAAGATACCCACGATCATCATCATACCGAATTCGCATGCCCAAGAACTTGCTAGCAGGGCCGAGATCCTTCAGCTCCAGCATCTTCATGTTTTCGAAGAACTGCGAGACTCTGCGCTCGCTGGTCGCCGTCACGAGCAGGTCGTCTACGTAGGTCCCAACCACAGTAATACCATCCTTG
The DNA here is from genome assembly GCA_024211575.1 of Phytophthora melonis. Classification (NCBI taxonomy): domain Eukaryota; phylum Oomycota; class Peronosporomycetes; order Peronosporales; family Peronosporaceae; genus Phytophthora; species Phytophthora melonis. The sequence goes on from JAMXKT010000018.1 coordinate 129,775, forward strand.
TCAGCGAGGAAGTACAGACACGAATCCGTGATGCACTGCTTGTAGCCCAGCTTGACCAGCGTGCGGTGTAGATGCATGTGCCACAGCCGGCCGGCTTGCTTCAGACCGTACAGGCTACGATCAAGCTGCAGTCCGACTGCATCAATGCTTGTCACTCCAAGTGCCTTTAGTTGCTCCTCCGTTACCACAAACCCCTGTGGAATGAACAGCACAATCACCACACCTTCCTCCGTGACAGCCTTCACGTAGGCATTCGGCACATCCCCATGGCGTGCTGCCACGCCCCACAGGTAAGCGAGCACGAAGATCAGCTTGGCACTGATCATGGCAAGCACCGCTGCAAACACCAGGAAGAAGTTCACGCCCCAGATCTGCTCGTTGCCACAGACCACGAGCCGAGCTTTGTATCGCTCAATCTTGCCGTCCCCCGTGCGCTTCTTCTTGTACACCCACTTGGTGTGAAGGCGCTGAATCCCAGGGTCACACTTCACTAACCTCCATGTGTTGTTTGCCTGCAGTGCAGCAAGCTCCTGCTGCTCAGCCACAGCCCACAGCGCACTCTCGGCGCATCTCCGCGCCTGGCGAAAGTTCTTCGGCTCTGGGTCCGCTGCGTGCGCCTCCTCCTGTGCAGCGTTGTTCACCACGGCACTTGCTTCAGCACGGGGCTTCTGACCCGATCGCGCTTCGGCTGCTTCTGCCACAGCTTCGTCCGCTTCAGCTTGGCGCCGGGACTTGCCCCGTTGACGCTGCGAGCGCCGAGGCTGCTTGGGTGCCACTTGCACTTCGGGCGCACGCGCCGACACTCCTCCGCTCGCGGGGCCTGACGCACCTTGCACTGGCAAAGCCGCTGCTGCCTTCGGCGGCTGCATGTTCTGCACGTGGCGAGTCACGATCACCTTGCGCTGCGACGGCAAGAAGACTCTGTATCCTTTGGTCGACTCGTCCTTCCCCACGACTTGAGCTTCACACGCTCGCTTCTTCATTGCCCGCTTACCAGGATCGCGAAAGACGGTGCACTTACTACCAAAAGCAACAATGTCGCTCACCAGAGGCGGACGACCAGTCAGCACTTCGATTGGAGACTTCCGTCCTTCATTCGCTCTCGTCGGGCTTCGATTGAGTATGTACACAGCGTATTCTGCAGCGTCACCCCAAAAACTCAGTGGCATGTCCGCCTCGAACACCATGCATCGTGCCATGTTAAGCACCGTGCGGTGCATGCGCTCCGCCTTACCATTAGCCGCTTGATTACCAGCTTCAGAGATCTGACGCGCAACGCCGTTCTCCTTGCAGAAGAGATCGACGGTACGGTACTCTCCTCCGCCGTCAGTGCGCAACACGTGGACTCGACAGTCAAAACGCTTCTCAAACTCAGCAAGAAACTCCTTGAATTTCTTCGCAGCTTCGTCCTTCTTCTTCGCCAGAAAGACTTTGCAGTAATTCGAGTGATGATCAACAAAGTTCACGAGATAGCGATTCCCGAGACGATCGAGCGGCGTCATTGGACCTTTGAGGTCACTGCAGATAACGCCACCGACCTTCTCGATGGGCGCGTGTTCGCCACTGTCCTTCGTCGGCTGACGTGCTCGCGTCTGCTTTCCTTCAGCGCACACCATGCAGAGTGCACGCGTTCGATCAGTGATCTTGATGCCAGAGCACGGGTCTTTCCCCATTCGCTCAACAGTGTCGAGCGATAGATGTCCAAAGCGAACGTGAAACCCCATCAAAGTGTCCTCCACAACAGGCTGCGTAGCCATTTCATCATTCACGACAGACATCACAAAGTTCTCCACGTGACGAGCGTGCACTATTGGTGCCTCGACTTGTGCCACTAGTACTCCGTGACGCAGCTCAACGTAGAACACAACAGTCTTGTCCTTGGTCAGCGCCAACGCTCCGTTGCGCCGAGCCATGATGCAGCCACGCTCCATCAACCGCCCGTAGGAGATAAGGTTACGCGCCAGAGTTGGCGCATAGTACACGTCACTCAGCACAATCTCGGTGGAGACACCGTCCACCATTGCCTTCAGTGTCAGTGTCCCCTTCTTGGAGACCCCCATGGGCTTGCCGTCGGGCATCTCACAGCCATCGTCCACCAAACAGTTCTCCGTGTTCGTCAGCAGCGTCACGTCGTTGACTAGATGACGGCTTGCTCCACTGTCCAGGATCCAGTTGTCACTCGTACCAGAGCGAGGTCTGTCTCCAACAGCCAGGGCGAACCGTGCTTTCGTCTCCTCGGTACCCGCCTTCTTCTTGTTTGGACAGTCTCTCTTTATGTGACCGACCTGGTTGCATTGATAGCAGCGCCGCGTATCTTCAGTCTGCTCCCTCACTGAGTTGACAACCTCTCTGCCTAGATGCTTGGGCGTCTTGTTCTCGTCGGACATCATCTGCGCCCACACTGCAAGCTCATTCGCCTGTTGAAGAGGGTCCGGACGCGTGATGTCACACTTTGCCATGAGCGCGTATCGCAACTCCGGGTCAGCGTACTTAACAATGTTCTCAAGCACCAACGTCGGCGACGAGTTCGTCGCGACCATGAGCGCGTTCAGGTACAAGAAGTGCTCATTCCACGACAGCGACGGGTCCTTCTTGGCTCCGAACAACTTAATGCCCTGCTGCGTCGAGATCGTCGTGCGGAACGACATGTGCATTTGCTCCATTACGAACCAGAGCGTCGGCTGCGTAGCCCACCATCGCATGACGTGCTGCTGGTAGAAACGCTCGGCCTTCCCACGCAAGTGCTGGCCAAACTTATTCACCTTGAACCGCTCGGGCCAGCGGTGCCCGCATGCCTGCTCAGCCATCTCGATCTGCTCTATGAACAGCAGAGCCCACTGCTCGAACCCACTTCCCAAGCCTTTGTACACTTCGGATCCGTCGAAGTTCCTCATGTAGATCTTGCCATCTCTCGCCGACGGCACCTTCTCGCTCAGTTGCACAGGATCCGGTCGATACGCTTGGTAATGAGCAGCAGGTGTTGGCGGGGTGGCTTGCGCTTGGGCAGGAAACGGTACGTCTCCAGCTCGGTGCGCCGCTCCGAGTCCAGCATACGCAGTTGGTGTCTGGATACCCATGCCTCCAAAGTTGGCCGCCCCCAGTTCATGCAGCTGCATTGTCTGGATCCCGAGACTGCCACCTTGCTCCAGCGCCTGCCGATAGACACTCCTGTTGAGGTCCTCCATCGGGCCGGGCGGCGTCACGGCCGGGGGCTCCGGGCTGCGCCCAGCGACCGCTCCAAGCTCTCCACCTTGTCCGTGAGCTTGCCCACGAGCTGCGCCAGTGCCCCCACGTCCGGCGCGACCTTGTCTTCTTGAGGCTCACTGCCCCTCTCGTGAGCAGTCACGGTGGCGGGTCCTGCCGCCGTCGCCTTATCCTCGGCGGAGCCAGGCATTGGGCTCAATAACCTGTTGTTTTGTGCACTGGTGCGCAGAAGAGATGAAAAGATAAAGTGAATACATTGGGAGAGAACTTAGCCAACAATTCGCGCTACAGACACGAGTCTGTGCTACAGATATGAGTCTGCGCTACAGACACGTAAGTACCTCTGCTTCGTTTCGCTGTTGCAGGTCCGCGCAGATCTGGTCCGGCAGCACGCACCATGTCAGCTTCCAACAGCTGGTATCCTGGTTAGACTACTGCAGACGTCCTGTACAGAATGGACTTTTCCCATAGTTAAGCACCCCAACACATTCATAATCCGTGTCCTTATGACGATTGAGGGGTGAGGGGGAATATCTACTTGGCTTTGTATGTGACGGTCATTCAGAAATCGTTGGGGCCCACCTTTATATTCCTGATGAGCGGGTATTCCTATCCTAGGGATTACTACCGAGGGGATCGTCTGTACGCTGCTGTACAGTATATTAGGTCGAGGAACATGTGTAGAGGTGTCGTGACTTCACATTGTGAAAAGTTACAGTAGGGGTAGCAATACGTGATGCGAGAGGGCTCTCCTGTACCATCTTATCAATCCCAGTTCTAGTATGACGGTGATCCCCACTTGCGCTTATAAAATAAATCTTGACTCCGGTCGTCAAATATGCAGCTCCGACACCACCAAACTACTGTACATCATGCGAGGGCAAGTCTTCGAATCAAGCCTACGATGTGTGTTCACTTTGTTGATTTAGCTCGCGTTTCTGCATACAGCGCGTCAGCTAGTAATAAATACCGGTACCGTGTAATACATGCACCAGGCATCTGTATCCACGAAATACGGGCAGCAACACATTGCTTCACCACCTGGAGATTGGTAAAACTGAAGGCGAACGCTGATTAGTATGACAGTCGTGCGCATCATCTCGTCTTGCGACTGGAGCGCAGTACAGTATACGTAGTGTAACATCATGTTCCGTGAAGGCGTCCACTTGTATTGCTTCATTCTCCATTTATCCACGATGGTTTCGAGTCTCATTTCAAGCGTCGCTGCTGTTGTCCTCGCCACCGCTTTGGTGGCAGCCCCTGCTGCTGCTGCTGCGGGCACAAACAGCAGCGCTGCCCACGCTCCGTTCGGAACCATCACGTCCAAGCCTGGTGAGTGCGTCGTTGGCAACCCGAACACGTACATCAGCACGGAAGACCTCCAGTGGATTTGGGACAACCGCATGAAGGCGGATGTAACTGGTCACGACAACTGGATCATTGACCACATCGTGAAGAACAAGGGCACGATCAACTACTGCGTCCGCTGGGACAGCAAGACCATCAAGCTTACCAAGGCTGATGCCGCCAAGTTCCAAGACATGCTGACACGTCAGTACGCGGCGTGGAACCACTGGCTCATCGGCTACAACTGCTGGCCGTACAACGAGATTAAAGTCAACATCGTCGGCTGGGCTGCTAAGAAGGCCTCTGACCTGGGGTGGTCGGACGACTCACTCGGCAAGATCTACATCGGCGACCTTGACCAGGATGGAGCTCCTCAGTGCCCCAACAACTGCTACCGTGCAGCGGACGGATTTGGCGGCTGGTCGGAGTCCAGCGGCTGCGAAGGCGAGCCGTTCGACGTGTCGTTCTGGCCTACGGAGGGCCTAGGCGGAGGCCTCGGTAACTACAACTTCCAGCAGGTTGGTATCGAAGAAATGATGCCGCATCTTGACGAGGAACAGCTCACGGTGACCGCGCACGAAATCGGCCACAGTTTCGGACTGCCGGACTTTTACCAGGAGCCCAAGCCCGACAACTTCAAGCCCTGCCTCATGGACGCGTTGTCCACGGACTCGATCAAGGACACGGACGGATGGATGGTTCGCCGCGTGCTCGAAAACAAGAAACCCAAGTACGACTTTTAAGTGTCGGAGGGCGGTTGTAAGAAGTGCTTAGAGTTTTCGTTTGTTCACAAGCCAATTGATGTGTTTACCGAATTACCGTTTTATATAGTGCTGTGCGAGGGGCTAAATTGAGGAGGTTTTCATTGATTTTATGGGGATAGAGGGAAGTGGGTTGGCAAAGCCTCTACCCGTCGACAACTCGCGAGTTGCAATACAGTAGATCAGCTCACCGGTGTGCGAGATGATACAGCATCACTTGTTTTGTCTTCGGAGAGATAACCCTTGGAGGGTACATGTATAACGTGACGTGCGCATGTGCAGCATTACCGGTACCCGAAAAGTTGGATGGCGCCAGCAGTGAGTCAGACCTTCATGATGTCGGAGTGTCTGCGTTATGAAGCTGAAAGCATAAGTTGTCGAAGAAAGCTTGTCAAGTACATGTGCTGCACTGAACTGATACAGTACAAATAAGTACATGTACAGTATTTTGTCAGTACAGCTACCTATACACTACTGCATGGTTATCATCACGTGGCAATGTCGTTCTGCTGTTCTACCCATCTGCATCCACGAAGCGCGACAACGTGCTGGGTCCGTTCCTCGGAGGCTCCAGCTCCACGAGTGCGATAACCACCTGGTAAAAAGTAAGTCAGCAAATGTTTAGAATCGTTGTCGTGAGCATCATACACGGTCTTTGCGCTTCTGGTAACATCATGTTACTGTACTTACTATAAGTACTGTGCACAGGCAACACCCCCTCGCTACAGAATTCTGTCTCGCCGCGATACCAGCGTGTGATCACTCTCCATTTATCCACGATGGCCCCAAGTCTCCTTTCAAGCGTCGCTGCTGTTGTCCTCGCCACCGCCTTGGTGGCGGCCCCGGCTGCTGCTGCCGGCAAAAACAGCACCGCTGCCCACGCTCCGTTCGGAACCATCAAGTCCAAGCCCGGTGAGTGCGTCGTCGGTGATCCGAACACGTACATTAGTCCAAAGGACCTCCAGTGGATCTGGGACAACCGCATGAAGTCGGACGTGGAGTCCCTGGACAACTGGGCCATGGACCACATCGTGGCCAACAAGGGCACGCTCAACTACTGCGTCCGCTGGGACAGCCAGACCATCTCGCTCACCAAGGAGAACGCCGAGAAGATCCAGACCATGCTGAATCGCCAGTACGCCGCCTGGAACCACTGGCTCATCGGCTACGACTGCTGGCCGTACGACGAGATCAAGATCAACATCGTCGGCTGGGCTGGTCGCAAGGCCTCCGACTTCGAGTGGTCCGACGACTCGCTCGGCAAGATCTACATTGGCGACCTCGACCAAAACGGAGTCCCGCAGTGCCCGCAGAACTGCTACCGCACGCCCGATGGATCTGGTGGTTGGTCGGAGTCTAGCGGCTGCGAAGGCAAGCCGTTCGACATCTCGCTGTGGCCCACGGAGGGTATGACCAGTGGCCTGGGCAACTACGACTTCCAGCAGTACGGACTTGAAATCATGCTGGAGCACATTGACGAGGAACAGTTCTACTTTGCCATCCACGAGACCGGCCATAGCTTTGGACTGCCGGACTTCTACGAGATGCCCCAGCCGCCCAACATGAAGCCCTGCGTTATGTGGGCGCTGTCGACGATGACGATGAAGGACACGGACGGCTGGATGATTCGCCGCGTGCTGGAGAACAAAAAGCACAAGTACGACTTCTAAGCGTCTTTGGGGCGTGTTCGTGCGAGAAAGAAGCACGTAGAGTTTTCGTTGTTGTTGATAAATCAATTTGATGTTTTTTTTTTTCAGTCTAGAAATATGCAATTCGTTGTCGCTAACGTGTTCGTTCACTCAAAAATATTTCTTCTTACCCACCCGTTATCCACAAAGAACCCAAGCATTAACCCCTTCGACGGCATTGTGGGCTTCTACGATACTTCCTCCATCGTGAACTCAAAAGACGATCCAGCAATGTTACGAGTCTGCGACTCGAACGCGCGGTTCATGGCCAGCTCAAAGTGCGCTTGCTTGATGCTTGTGTCACCATGGCGCACGGCGAGCAACGCCGCTTCATTCACAAGACTTGCTAGCTGAGCCCCCGAGCGTTGGCCCAGCTGGCCGCACTCCTCCGCGATGACTGACAGGTCCACTTCGCTGTCCAGACGCACATTGCGGCAGTGCACTTCCAGGATCGCCTCTCTTCCCTTGGCATCCGGTAGACCCACATACACATGGCGGTCAAAGCGGCCGGGGCGACACAGTGCCGGATCTAGCACCTCCGGCCGGTTGGTAGCGGCGATGACGATGACTCCATTGGCATTTCCTTCAAAGCCATCCATTTCCGTCAGCAACTGGTTCAGCGTCTGCTCCCGTTCATCGTTTGAGTTGAACCCACCGCGAGCTTTAGCCAAGGCATCGATTTCGTCAATAAAGATGATGCACTGCGGATACTGCGAGGCCTGCGTGAAAAGGTCTCGCACCCTCGCAGCGCCTCGACCCACCAGCATCTCCACGAAGTCCGATGCTGAGCAGAACAGGAAGGCCACCCCAGCTTCCGATGCAACTGCTCTAGCTAGCAATGTCTTGCCGGTGCCCGACGGACCACAGAGCATCACACCCTTGGGCACCTTGGCGCCAATGGCCTGGTACCTGGCCGGGTGCCTCAAGAAGTCCACAACCTCCTCCAGCTCCTTCCTGGCGCCGTCAATACCCGCCACGTCGTCGAAGGAGATCCTCTGCACCTGCTGCTGCTTGCGCGCCTTCTTGGTGCCGTCCTTGCCGACGCCTCCAGCGTCCGTGCCGTACATTCCCCGTAGCATCTTGTACGTCAGGCCTAGATACAGGAATGGCATCAATGCTATAGCAATGGGCACTAATTTGCTGGTCGTCGATGGCGTCACGGAGCCAAACTCGACTCCGGACCGCACTAGAGCATCCAATATGTACGTGTTCTCGGTCCTCGGCGGCACCAGCACCCTACAGCCACGATACACAAACATAATGTCATAATTTATATCACGGAATGTCTAAACTAATAGCCATCATATCCCCTGTGCTGTGGGTCCTGTAGCCGTCAAACCCGCCTCCACTTACTTGTATGTGTCGGCGCCATCCTGAGCCTGGACGATGCAGTGGTCCCCCGCTAACAGCACTCTCCCGATGCGGTGGTCTCTTAGGTCCCCCAAGAACGTGCTGAACAGCCTCCAAGACGGCGTCGCGGGCGCCCCAGCGGCCATGAGGGCGCGGAATTTGGCCAGCGCGGAGGCAACGAACAGGCGCAGCTTCTGGGCGCCCCTGCCCACCAGCAGCAGCACGCACAGCGCCGTCACGAACCGCCGAGCGCTTGGCACCCGCATCCTTTTCGAGGTAAAGTGGACTGTTGACTCAACGCCCCACTCCCAAGTTGCAACACTATTAATTTTACATACATAATACAGATAACGATGGAAATATACGCTCCACTAAAAAATACGCCATGCGACAAATCCAGACTTCTGATCCGATACAAATGAGCATATGTAATTTTAACCAATGAGGTTCAGCCTAACACTTCTAAAATCCTTGAAATTTGCAGAAATAATTGTTGGAGCAGTTCTGCAAGCCTTTAAACACCCCCTTGATGTGAGCAAGTACGTCTAAACCTCTATTGAAGTGTACCTAGGGCACTTAGTTTTAACCAGGCTTGGATTTGGGCGATGTTGCTAACATAGTTCGCCAACGGGGCTCTGTTTAAGCTAGATCACCAAGAAAATAACAAGAACCAGCCGAGTATATCTTGGTTGCTATTGTAGAATGACGCAATATGTTTTGCTTTAAGAAAGCTGCTTCTCGGAAGCTTTTTAACAGAAATTGACAGCTTTTTACCGACTTCCTCCGCTTGTAGTGGACAACCTCATATAAGAGCGCCCAATCATATCACAGGATTTGGAAGGCCTTCTCGGCTCCGCTTATAAGTTCCGCACAAATCATTTCGATACGTTTTCACCGGTAATTTATCGATGCGATGGAGCTTTCATTCATTTAAAGCAGCTGCGACTGCAGCCTAGAGCTACCTGCATGCGGTTGCTGCCAGTACCTACTACCTATGCTAGTGTTAAGCGCTACTGCGGCGCACGTGTACTATATAGACGTTCGGAGAGTGGTTTGTTTGCATCCTCCTTACACCACGTTGTTCCCATCGACCAATGGCACATGTTACCGAGTTAAGACTAAAAAGCTATGCATTACCTCAAAAATGGTCTAAAGGCAAGGCAAAGCATTGCGACGGCACTAGCCTCACGCGGGCGCGTGCCGCTCAGGGATTTGCAGAGGCAGCCTGTTGCCTGCCGTGAGGTGTCAAGCGCGACAGGTCGCTCAGGCAGCTAGCTGTGCTGTGCATGACCACCAAGAACGAGAGCAAAGCACAAAAAGTGTCAGCTAATCGACGGTACTGGTACCCGTACCGGTTGCAAGATTCGGCATATCATTTTTGAAGGGTGGTACAGTGTACCGGTATATGCCCTGTCCACTATAAGCGGAGGAAGTCGGTAAGCTGTCGAGTTCAATATCCACAAACAATATGATCTTTCTCTTGCGGGATCACTCGTCCTTCCATACACTATCGACCCTTTTCTAGGACGCAAAGCATAGTTTCGGCCAATCAGCTCTCGTGGCGTATTTTTTGGTAGCCTCCGGCTTACTATGGAGGATGGTGGTCATCGCTGGCGTATTTTTCCGTGGTCATCTGTAAAAATGCATGTACCTTCAAGTAGCAACAGTATCTTAGCATTTGGAGGTTAAATAAATCTTAAAATGTGTTCAATACAGTATGTAACCAGGGTCCGCCAAAATCCATGTTATGAAATTGAAGCGGGTGGGTGATAGACTTTGTGCGGGTGGGTGGGCTTGGAACATGGGTTTTAAATTATCGATGACGTCACGATTTAAGCTTGAAATTTGTATGGTACCGTGCATCGCTTTGACTTCATGTCTTCAATGCAATAGGCGACGAATAGGCACCATACAAAGACCAAGTAAGACGCTTATGGCTACTACATCCCCAAATAGCCCCTAAAATGACCCCGATGGGTGGGCGGGACATTTAAAGTTTCCATAACCCAAAAAAACTTTATCCTGCCTGTCGAACCCTGTATGTAACACCTTCATGGCAGCCACAATTTCACAAGTAAGCATGTAAGCAGTGGTTGTTGGCATGGAGACATCAATTGAGGTGCTTTTATCAACGTTACACGACGGGGGCTGGGTACCAAGACTTAGAAGTTGTACTTAGACTTCTTGTTCTCAAGCACGCGGCGCAGCATCCAGCCGTCCGTATCGCGGACAGTAGACGAGGTGAAGGCGTCCATGAGGGTGGGCGGGAAGTTGTCGGGCTTGGGCTCCTCGTAAAAGTCCGGCAGTCCGAAGCCGTGGCCCATCTCGTGCGAGACGATCTCGAGCTCCTTGTCGTCGAGGTGCTGCAGCATGTCGTCGAGGTCCACCTGCTGGAAATTGTACGTTCCCAAGCCACCACCGTAATCCTGCGTAGGCCACAGCGAGACGTCGAACGGCTTGCCGTCGCAGCCACTGGGCTCCGGCGAGCCACCAAATCCGTCCGCGGAACGGTAGCAGTTCTCGGGGCACTGAGGGGCTCCGTCCTTGTCGAGGTCGCCGATGTAGATCTTGCCGAGTGAGTCGTCCGACCACTCCAGGTCAGAGGCCTCTCTCGCCGCCCAGCCCACGATGTTGACCTTGATTTGGTTGTACGGCCAGCAGTTGTAGCCGATGAGCCAGCGGTTCCATGCAGCGTGCTGACGGGCCAGCATCGGCTGGAGCTTAGCTGCGATCTCCTTGGTAAGCTTGGTCTTCTTGCTGTCCCAGCGGACGCAGTAGTTGAGAGTGCCCTTATTGGCTACGATGTGGTCCATGATCCAGTTGTCGTATGGATCCACCTCCGCCTTCATGCGGTTGTCCCAAATCCACTGGAGGTCTTTCGTGCTGATGTACGAGTTCGGGTTGCCGACGACACACTCGCCAGGCTTGGACGTGATAGTTCCGAACGGAGCGTGGGCAGCGCTGCTGTTTGTGCCCGCAGCAGCAGCAGCAGGGGCTGCCGCCAAAGCGGTGGCGAGGACAACAGCAGAGACGCTTGAAATGAGACTTGAAACCATCGTGGATAAATGGAGAATGACGCAATGCAAGTGTTCGTATTGCGACGTCTTCACGTAACAGCATGTTACACTACTGTGTGTATGTACTTGTAGTTGCAAGACGAGATGATGTGCACGAATGCCATACTAATCAGCGGTCGTCTTCAGTTTATCGCTTTCCAGGTGGTGAACCTGCTTCACTGAAGCATGGGCTGTTTTGCTGCTCGATACAGATGCCACATCACAGCAAAGTCTGCATGTTATACATGTATGTATTGCCCAGGCACGAATTGTAACTTTTCATAGGTGAAGTCACGACACCTCTTATGTGTATTACACAGCTGTTCACACAGAAGCAACACCTGGTGCTGCAGAACAGGCCTGAGGGGGGCTAACCACTACGTACGTACAGTATTATGTAATAGACAACTCAAGAGGAATTTCCATAATCCAGTAGGTACAGTATACAGACGATCCCCTCGGTAGTAATCCCTAGGATAGGAATACCCGCTCATCAGGAATATAAAGGTGGGTCCCAACGATTTCTGAATGACCGTCCCATACAAAGCCAAGTAAATATTTCCCCTCACCCCTCAATAGTCATAAGGAATAGAAAATCACGGATTATGAATGTGTTGGGGTGGAAAAGTCCATTCTGTACAGGACGCCTGCAGTAGTCCAACCAGGATACCAGCTCCTATTGTCCATTTTTTCGTGCGGCATGTAATATTCAATGCTTGCATTAGCATTCGGAGCCGGCTTTCAGACCTGCTAGTACCGTTCCTTTGAATAGAATGGTGCTTGGGTGCTTGCCAACATTACTGAAATGGGGCTCACTACTATCGTGGCAACTTATTTCGCACATCAGTATCATTACCTACATCATGCCCCACATGTCTTACGGTATTATATTAAATATGATTTTATCATTTTCCGTGTTACCGAGGTATATATCGTTATCTGCACGAATTCCATTCATGTCCGCTCATCGATTTGAGCAGCCTTTTTTTAGGTCTATGTAACCAAAAGACTGCACCAATACGTACCATATATGTGGTACAGTCCAGTGTACCACCCCATGGTAGACCCTACGACAGGAATGACGCCAGAGGGGATTGTCTGTACTGAGTTGTCCCCCACTGATGTGTTAATCGAATATACTGAGCCAGTAAACATTAGGTTCGCTCTTTCTGGTCTACATGTACATAGTTCATGTTGCGAACTTAGCCGGTATTGACTTTGCGCTGATGCCATTGCGGCTTCTCCATGGTGGCTCGATTCCCCCGTCGCCGTAATATTTGAGACTAGGTTTTAGATGTAGGTGAGGTTAGCGTGCCTCGAAATCACTACTATTATATCTCCAATATCCGCGGCCGACCTTCATACAAGTAAACTCTGCAGATTGATTAGGAAGGATATAGTATAAAGAGATGCAGCCCTCATTTCCAGTGGTGGAAGGTAACGCTGCAGGAGTGCGCAGTATTGGTGTAGTTAGCCGTCTTAACCGCAACAAATTCAATTCCATTTACAGTGGTGGCCTCGCCGGCTACAAAGTGCCTCCACATACGGGTTTCTTACTTCAAAATGATCTCTGGTTCAAGAGATATGATTGTGAATGATTACCCTAGAGTCGAGCCCCTGTTTACTCGACTTCAGTTCGTGGCTATTTGGGTCAATATGCGCCGTACACTGATAAGTGGGCACGTGACTTTCGTAGTGAGAACGAAAATCCAAGGCCACCCCGTATAAAGTGTGTGTTCGGTATGAACATTTCCTGATTGCTGTCATATCAAGGTAAGTTCAAGCTGCAGCTAACAAGCTAATAGAATGATAGATGTACATATATACTACGCAAGATATATCACATATTTTTATGTGCATCGTTACTTCACCGCGTTGATCTTATCGATGCTATAGAAGCATCAGTGAACCATAAGAAAATAACAACGTTATGAGCAGACAGAAATATTCCTCAATATTGTGTTAAATTTTACTAAGCTCTTAAGGAGACGTACATCCTCCTCAGGAATGGACACTTGGAGGAGGGACTTCGGTCAATTTCTCTACTGAAGCGGCTGCACAGTGACAGAAAGGGGTGATAATCATATATCCGGTCTATATCGGGCCAGGTGGAGGAGGGGCAGTTTAATATGGGCTTTGCCTGCATTCCCCACTCGTCTGAAGCATGATTGGGTAATATTATAATGGATGCGTCCAACTTGTGGCGAGTAAATTTTGATTAACGTGGTTTACCAAATGATGGGCCTTACCAGATCATGGACCAAAGGTGCCTTTCAGCCAATTCGACGTGCTCAAATCCAACAGTATCAATGTGATTGGATGAATCATTTATTTACCAAATCATGGACCAGAAAATAAATTCCGTTCGCCTCGTAAGATATCCACCCCTCACTTCAGAAGCTCAGCGCGTGAAGATGAAGGCTCGCTACACCGAGGAAGAGCTAGAGGAGGCAATACATCGCGTTCTGGCCGGTGAGACGCTGACTGCCGTGGTTGACTCGTCGCCCGTCTCACGATCAACGCTAAAGCGCTACGTCACTGCCGACGAGAAGGACAAATCCTGCAGCGCCAGCGCCCCGGCCCCGCTTCCAGCTGACTGTGAAGCGGATATCGTCACCTGGATAGCGGCGATGCAGCGTCGTATGGTTCCGGTGCAGCCGTGGGAAGTCATCGAGGCGGCCAACGACATTCACCACCTCATCCATGGCAATTTACGCTCCGTTACGGTGGCTGATACAACCGTTTTGTGGATCGGCACCCGGAGCTATCGATGCGATCGTCAGAGCCCTCTCGCGCGCCCGCATGAGCACCACCGCAGCAGCATTCGGTTCCCTATTTTACGAGCTGGCAAAGCTCGTCATTGAACACGGGCTCGATACCAGCCGGATTTGGAACATGGATGAAACCAGTTTTATTAGTAAGCACCAGTCCAATAAGGTGCTTGCTGTTCGTGGGTCGTCCAACGTTTGGACGAAGGCGACTGAGTCATCATTCCACTTGTCTGTCGTTGCTTAAATTCTGCGTAAGAGTGACCTCTTGGTGACCCCACCTCGCAAGAAGCGGATCACCAATGCGCGGTCACGAGTTGTGGCGCCTCAGTTGGTTGCAGCGCCTGAACACGAAGATGCAACGGCAACTACGGCACAGGGGCTGTTCTTTCCGCTGGAAAGTGCACTGGTGTGAACGCAATGCTAGGTTACCATGGTCCATATTGGAACCTATGCTTTTATATGAAAAATTGTATGGAATCGACTGGTCAGCGCGTAAGAAAAAAATATATTTCAGCTTGCTTCATCTCATCGTATCTTTGTCAGGATTTGCTTAGAAATGCCACAAGGCCAGTTAAAATTGAGCTTTACGTCTTCTGATTGGAGCGCTACCGCAGCGGAGTCGCCAACACAAAAATTAGAGTTGGGGCGCTGATTCTTCGTTAGCATATCGCTGGTGGGCCATCAATTGGTAAACCACGTTACAATACCCGAATGAAGCGACCTGCTCTCGATACTAGGCATACCACATGGACCTTTTTATCGAAGGTCAAAGTGTCTTTTCGGGATGTAAGCTACTGTCAAAGCATATGTAGATACCCTCTGGGTAGACTTCCGTTGGGGTCGTATGCGAGTCCTCGACTCGGCCAGGCGCTGTGTCTGAAAAAGAAAAATTGGGTTGCAGCTCTCGCATTTGCTCGCTCGCGCAGACCCCCCCCCCCCCCCAATCGGTCGGTGTTGGCGGTCAGTTAACGCAGTGAGTAAACCTCGTACTCGCGCTGCTCGCACTCGGCCATAATGGCGCCTACCCTCAGGCGCAAATCGAGATAGATGTCTTGAATGATGTACTAGTATTGAAAAAAACCGGCCCGAACTACCGAGCGGGCGTGCATACGACCCCAAACAGAATCTACCAGTCCTCGGCCCTTATTGCCGCTCAGCAACTCGAATCACCCAGATTTTAGAATAAACGTAGAGGTTCACGAGACGCTCGAAGTTCATGGTGCTCTCATCGGCGCCCTTTCCGCCTCCCGGTCACATCGCTCAATCCCTGTTGACCCACCACTCCACATCCAGAGGTGTGTGTGTTGTGTCCCGTACCCAGATATACGGGCTACGCGCCAGGGGGTCGGGTACCAGACTCGGTGTGCTCTAGAAGGTCGTCAGTGAGAGGCGGCCTCGGCTCGTTGCCATGGCTGGCAATATGGTTTCCTCCTTCGATCATCACTTCATGGGGCAAGTAGACTTAATTAGCTTGCTAACCGTGGCTGACGTACCGCCTTCACAGTGCACCGATGGTGTGGGCGAAGCGTTGCGGCGGTTCGGGGAGCGTCGCGTAGACGCAGACACATCCTCTTGGCTCGGAGAGCCGGCAACGAAGCACGAGAGGGGCGAGGCTACGAGGCGGATCTCGCGAGAAGCTTTCTGCGGTCGAAAGATCAAAATACCTTATAACTTGAAGTCATGCGAGGGCGCGTTGCGCAGAGAAGTTATCAGAGAGTTCCACACGATGCGAATTCACTCGTTCGAGAAGAGGGCTTGACGGAACAAGACCCGGTCGTTGACCGTTAAGCGTGAACACCCGTGTCCACGGTTTGGTGGGGGAGGCTGTAACGGGGTTACCCGAATGTTACCCGAAGGGTTACGAAGTGTGCGACAAACAGACCTTGTGGGTACACACTGTCTAACCTATTTCAGTAGGATAATCATTACATGGCTTGCGAGCCACTGATAGTGCATAAGCCTAGGGTTCACTATGCATGATAGTGAACCGGATACATTTACAACATAGGCAGCTTGGCCGCGGTAAAGGGAAATACATTCAGTTTGAGAATCACAGCTAAGAGTTAAGGGTTGACTCTTGAAGTCCGTAAGGAGTACGGACTCGTGCGTTCTGGTATTACAACGGGCTATATTTAGCCGCGACTCTATGAGTCTGTTTCGTCTTCCTCTGACGCTAAAGCTACGGCAGCCCCGCTTCAGCTACAATGTAAGATCATCTCCTCTCGTGTGTGCTATCCTATTTCTATCGCGGAATTTATATGTGCTGTGATTGGTCAATAATAAATAGCAATAGAAATACAAAAGCGCAAGCCCACTCGCTCGAGCTATTGCAACGCACTCCAAGCAGATCTGTCGTAGAATAATCACACTGTACTTGCGATCGTCTACAACGTTCTACAGCTGTGAGAGACAAATAAAACTGTTGTAGCATAGATCACTCCAAATGCATATTACGCCGCTCCGTTCTGAGTACCTCCGTTTGTCTCGTACGTCAAATGCTTTCTTCTACAGCAATGAAAGTTCACTCGTACCAATTCCCATTCATTTCTTTCTCATAGTTGCTCTCATGTTGTCAAGCACCAGCTGCGCTACTGATTTGGCAGTTTTCTTCGACGCCATTGGACCATGGGACGACTGGATCATGGACCACATCGTGACCAACAAGGGCGCGATCGACTACTGCAACCACTGGGACAGCAAAAAGACCAAGCTAAGCAAGGCTCAAGCTGCCAAGTTTCAAGCCATGTTGACCCGCCAGTATGCTGCGTGGAACCGCTGGCTCATCGGCAACAAATGCTGGCCGTACAGTAAGATCAAGGTCAACATGTGAGCTGGACTGCGAGGGTGGCCTCCGACAGACTGCTATCTGGGCAAGATCTACATCGGCGATCTCGACAAAGACGGTTTTCCCCAGTGTCCTAAGAACTGCTACCGCTCGATATACGCCTCGCCATGTGTTTGGTCGGAGTCCATCGGTTGCGACGGCAAGCCGTTCGATGCCTACCTCCAACCCACCCAGGGTCTTTGTTCCGGCCTACGACCGACGCCGCCCATAAGCTTATTGACGCTGACAAGACTGGTAACGTGCTGAAAATCATGTTAGATAAATATGCATACTCCCTAGCTAGACAAAGTTCTATCAACCAATACGTGTCTTGCGTACTTCGCAAACGTGAAAAACTGGTTGCTGGATAAGTATACACAACAGGGAGCAATAGTGAAACCACAACTGCAAAAACTCCTGTCTGGGCTGGGAAAGTATTGCAGCGACCGCGAGGACGGTGCGCTGGAAAAGAAGGCCCCTCTGTGCTCCAAACAAGATCTAGAAAATATAGTTCGACTGCTGTATACGTCGGATTCGGCGGATACCATCTACCTCGAAGCTGCCGTTGTCGTCACGATGTGGTACCTGTACGGGCGTAGCTCTGATGCCGAGCAACTAGAGAGACAGCAGCTCTCAATTCTTCCTGGTAAGTCTTGAAGGATAATCATTGCATTTTTTATGTTTTTACTAAAAACAACTATGCATTATCAGGTGGCGTACTCTTCCTTCGCTTCAAAAGAGTTAAAACGGCTCTTCTTTAAGGCATTTCGCTCTTCAAAGCCCCGAAAAACTTTTTAACATCCCCTTTATTCGCTATAGCCGTAGCACTTTTAATGCAGAAGGATCCGTGTAAGCGCATGTTCCCGCAGTTCGTGGAGACGAAACGGAGTGCCGCTAATGTGAAGGACGTTGAAGAGCTCAGCCTGGTGGGGCTACTTGAGGCTGATAATGACTCAACAGCGCTGGTCGAAGTCGAGCAGGTATCGAGGAAGCCTAAAGTCCCTGGTGCTCAAGCCTATGCCAACCGGTTGTTAGTCAGAGTCAACGATATTGCCACAGCAACAGGGGCCAGACTTACCCCAGAACTTACCTCTCACTCGTTTCGGCGCGGTGCTGCCATGCACACCAACGACGGAAGCCTGGCCGAGAACTGGATTATCGAGTGGGGCGGCTGGTAACTTGACCGGAGGTAGCGAAACAATCCGGCGCGCCATCACACCTCCGCCTCCCAAGGTTGAGCCGCATGCCAATGACGCCCAGTCCGCAGCTGTAGTAGCGCTGTTAAAGCACCAGTCGGAGCAGATCGATATCCTCATTCTGCAGAACAAACGTCTTGATGAACGACTGTTAGCAGTGGAGGAGGAGCTTCAAGCGCAGTCAGACGCAGCAGCACTAAATGCGCTTAACGGCGTTTCAGCATCAGGCGGGCGGAGCCCTGCCAAGTAGCAATCCGCTACCAAGTCCGTGCGCCCGAAGAAGAAAGGCTCGCAGTCGTTGTCGGCACTCTGGTATGAGTGGCGCACTGCGAGCCTCGTGTATACGTATCACGCTCTGTCAAAAAGACAACACTGTACGAGTTTAGACACGCCGTAGAATACATGATGCTGTTCTTACCGAATGGCTTTGTACTAGACGTTAGCCGCCTCTGCGTTTAAAGAACGAGGTGCTTAACATGGGACATTTGAAACCAGGTAGATGATAACCGGTGACCATGTACGTACACTAAGCAGCTGTCCACAACGCCATCGCCACACTCAACACATCACTGCTGGCCTCGAACGCCATTACCTCGCCCGAGGCCACGCAGCTGTCCACCTCGCCACCGAGCGCGATCTTCTCCACCCCCACCGCCCCGCGTGGCACCACCTCCATGCTGCTGTCACTTCTGGCCTCAAGCGCCATCACCTCGCGCGAGACCTTGCAGCTGTCCACCTCGCGTCTTGCTCTTGGCGCTGTTGGCCCGGGTGCCCTCTCCACGCCCGAGCTCTCGTCGATGTCACTGTGTGGCTGTCTTGGAAGCTGAGTGAATGAATGAAGGGGATCAGTTGGGGTTTCATTATAATGAAATAAATGTCACTAAAATGATTTGCTTTTGTACCGGTACAGGTTGGACTCCTCGGTCGGGCAGTTAGAATTTTGACGGTATGGTGATTCCAAGATTCCAAAATACATTATTATGAGGGGAATTATGACAATTATTGAAAACACCATATATTATTAGGAATCACTGCGTTTGGCGCCAGGCCTGAGCTGGATCTTCCTCAGAGGCACTCGGGCTTGAGTATCATCGCCTAGCCGAAGTCTCCATAGGTCAAATCGAGTCGCAATTCTGTGGAGTGCTGGCAACAGTTCTGTCGGGAAACCTTTTCCACAGCGCGCTCAATCATCTTCTCTACTGCAGCCGGTACCTCGTCGCTCAATCCAGCACTTGAGCCGACCTGTGGTTCGTCCACATCATCCAATTCATCATCCCGTTCACCTCGCATTGCATTAGCCACTACCATGTCCAACTGCCTCAGCACATCTATCCCCAACATGGTCAACAGATCGTTGCCAAGGAGGAATTCAGTGCTATCACCAGGAATGACCAGGCACTCAACTGGATTGGCGATGCGTACCCTGCCAGCCGCTGTTGTCAACTTGAGATGCAAATTAACCATCATTTTCACTTCAATTGGCTTGCCGTCAGCACCCTTGCATGTGAGTGGTTCCTCCAGCCTCACAGCTTGTTCCGCCTCCGGACACGCCTTCACGAATTGTTCATACACCATCATACTCATTCCAGACCTGTCTGCACCGCTGTCAGCACAGAAAGCGCCACTTTGAAAGCGTCTTCCAGCAAAATTGAGCGTGTTTGTGTTGGCAGGCAATCTGCAAGTTTCCCGAGAATAGCGGTGCCTCCCCGCGGGGGGCTCGCCACCTTTCTTGCTCTGCTTGGAGACTGCAAGACGTTCACGGTCCTCCTTGGTAGCGGTGGGGCATGCACGGAGGTAGTGCGGCCCTCCACAGTTGAAGCAACCAGCCTTCGGCGCTCCTTTGGAACCGGCTTGGTCTTTCTTGTTCTTGTCGTCTGCGCTCGCTGTAGCCGGCTGCACCACCTTCCTTTGTTGTTTGTCCGACTTGTGCTGTTGCCCGGTGCGCTTGTTTTTGCGAAATGGCTGAGGCGGATCCCTTAACTTCTGCTTACGGCTCGAATTCTTTTCTCTCGCAAGCGCGCGGTGCTCAATAGCTTCCTCCAGCGCCTGCTGACAAATGAGCTTGTACAATTTCATCACGTTGCTCTGCGCTTCCGAGAAACAGTAGTCAATTTCATTCTTCACTTATCCTTGAACGTGGCGGGCAGCGGGTTCACGAGCAGCTTGCACTTCTTCATCGGCTCCTTCTCCTTCTCGAAGAAACTCGTGAGCCCATACTTCTTGATCAACGTGTTGCACGACATGAAGTAGATGGTCACACACACAGTGATGTCCTTGTTGTTCATATCCACGCGCAGCTTCTTCTGGAACAGCTCGTTGACCGGCGGAACCACTTGGTTCTGGTAATGGTCGGTGATGGCATGAGCAGAAACTCATCAGTCAGGTCGTCCCTCGTGAAGCCCCAATTCACCTAACACAGCGTCTCCAGTAAGTCGTCGTCAAACGAGTTCTTGATGCTCTTCAGCACCGCCTTGATGTCCTCCTTGTCATCCTTGCAGCGCTCCTTCACCTCCTCCTCGTACTCCTTGCGAAGCTTCAGCCACTCTACCAACTCGTCACGAGCAATAGAGGACACCCTTGGCGCCAACACAAAAAAAGAGAAAAACTGGCTGTAGAACACGAGACGTTCGTTTCGAACTTGCCCCACCCCAGTCTCCATCTGCAGTCCTGCCTCCGCGTCGGTGCATTGTCCGATCGAGTGGCGGTGGGTAGACTCGACGTCGCTACTAACGACCCGCTAGACGTAAACCCCATCTTGATCTTCTCCTAGTCCTTCCGTTCAGTCGCGAGACCTCGCAACTAAGGAATTCTTTGTAGTAGGTCTGAGCGAAACTCCTCTACTCCCTGGTAAGTTCATCAGTCTATAGGTAAAATGTATTCTGCCTCACCTAGCCACCCAAAACGAAAAAAATACACAATAAATTTCGGAAATGGACAGAGCAGTGATTGAAAAAATATATATTGGAAGCGAGTTGCGTGATTTGTCGTCATTGCAGTCTTGCATCGCAGTGTTCGCTCTCTTGCAATTGGGTATTGCAATCAAAGGAGTCTCCCAACAGCACCTTTAATACAACAGCACAACATCTGCTAAAGCGCCTTGAAGGTCTTACGGCGCCTTTAAGCAAAAAAGAGGGGGTGAATCAGCGGTGCTGCAGTACACTTAGAGCAAACCCCCGTAATAAGAAAACTAACACCAGGTCGTCGCAACGGATCACCTCGCTGGAATACCTGGTGCTGGTTCTATCTCCACAAAACTGCGCAGACCTGCTTTACGAGCGCTCCATGCAGGTTTGCTTGCTCCGACAACGTGTCCTCACAACTGCTCACAGCACGACCAGATGAGTCCATGACACCCGTCTGTCTGCTATCCGTCAATACAAATTCCGTCATTATTCTGATCTGTGTTAGGCTTTGCTTCTGCACACAGATTTTGCACAGATTGGATGGGCGCATGTAACGCTACGGCGCCTTTAACATGTGGACCACATGAGGAGGGATGACCTCCGGGTCTGATGGCTCTGAAAATGGCACCATGAAGGAGTCCCTGAGGAGGCGGAGGCCCTGCGCCTTTAACAGTGCTGTTGTGACGTTGACATAAAGGTGCTGTAACGGGTTCGCAATCAAAGACTTCACTACAATTTACACTGCAATACTCTGTCATGTGCAATATGTTACTGCACATAAGATATTGTAATATACAGATGGCTAGTACTCCTTTATTATGTATACAAAACAGAATTTACAAGAGTCCTTTATGTTCGATATCAGGGTGCTAGAAATTAACAGCAGATTCGCACTGATAATCGCTAGGGGCGTGCTGGAGAAGACAAGGTGACCAGAACTGAATGAGGAACGCCTGAGCGACCACAGCTCAGTATTTTGAGTTTCGCTGCAATATTGTATTACAATATGCGCGGCACATGCAATTGGGTATTTTGTATTGCTACCGCACTACAGTCTTGCATTTTGCTTGCAATATTTATCCGGCGTATACATCTTTTCAACTTCAAAATGGCAAATTGCTAGTTCAAAATGACAAAAAATGTATGTTCAAACTGACACGAATAGAGACGAGACCGCCCCACAATCTTGTACGAGCACGATTGGCTGATACAGTTCACTTTCAGCCAATAGATACTAGACGCTCTGTATTTCTATATATCCCACTAGTACATACAGGTTTTAGTATCTGTTTACAAAGTACTTCTCTGGTCCACGATAATATGCGCATAAGGTTTTATCTTTCGTACACAACAAAAAATATTGGCTTAAAATGTGAATTTCCGTCACCACCTAACAATTGACAAATCCATCTGTCACATTGCTCATGTCCAGCCAACGATCCCACCAATTCCCGACCAATGCGCACACCAGGAGCCAAGGACGTACCCGCGAGCGTTCGTGTAGGCGTCGCTCTGTTCTTCGCGACCAAGTTGAGAGAGGGGAGAGCGCACAGGGGGGGCCATTAAAGCTGAGGCGAAGCTCTTCAAGATCTCGAGACGGAAGGTTTCGGAGATCTGGCGCCAGCGCACCGACCCCGCCAGGCTAGTGACTCCACGCAAGCTGCGAGCCCGCGGTCAGACTAAACACTCAGCCGAGGAGGTGGCTGGGCGCATCCAGGACGTCCCTATGAACGAACGGCAAACACTGCGTTGCCTAGCAGAAGCTACGGACATACCTAATACAACACTGATGCGCCACCTGAAAGCTGGCGTGTTACGAGTCGCGTGAAGCCTACCCTGACGGAAGATCACAAGTCTAAGCGGTTAGCCTTCGCCCTGGCTCACGTAGAGCATCCATTCGGTTCGTAATTGTTTTTGCTTTCTCTCTAAATTATGATAATAATACTGAAAATTTACACAACAACTTTTGAATCTACTTTGTATTATAGGAGGGCGAGATTTCAGAATGCATCACATGTACGATATTGTACACATTGATGAGAAGTGGTTTAATTTGTACAAGGCCTACACAAAATATTACATCACGAAAGACGAGCTAGCGCCATACCGCTCGTGCCCCAATCGTCGATACATAAGTAAAGTTATGTTTCTCGCTGCGGTCGCGAGGCCTCGGTACGACGCTAAGGCGAAAATCCTATTTTGATGGGAAAATTGGCATGTGGCCAATTGTGGAGTACGTGGCTGCCAAGCGGAAATCCAACAACCGAGCAAGAGGGTCAAGAATATCAACATGACGAGAGCAATCTACGTTAAAATGCTTAAGGAAAAAATATTTCCTGCGATCCGCCGTCTTTGGCCAGGTAATGGAATTCACTACGATATCTATTTTGCTTATGACTAACTCTGCTGTTATTTTGTTTGTAGGAAGAAAGAAAATGTGCATCAAAGTCCAGCAAGACAATGCCGGACCGCACGTAGCCGAGGACTACGGGGAAGTGCTTGAGGCTGGGCTTGAGGAAGGCTGGACGATAGAAATGTCATGCCAGCCGCCTTGTTCGCCCGATATGAACGTACTTGACTTGGGAGTTTTTCACGCCATTCAAAGTGTGCAGTACCGTCACCCCACGACAAACCTGAAGGCGCTAGCCGCCGCTGTGGATAAAGCGTTTCGAAGTATCCCAGCTGCTACAATCGACAAGTGTTTTGTAACACGACAAAAGGTACTACAATGCGTTATAGCTGATGAAGGTGGGAACGCATACGCTTTACCTAGGGTGCGCAAGTATCATCTTGGCCTCGGAACAACAGCAATGCCTATGGCATTGACCATTTCAAAAGAAGCAGTCCTTGCTGAAGTGCGTGCACTTCAACCACAAAATAAATAACTCTGCTTTTTAGATAACTCTTCGCATATTTGTTCCTTAAAACGCAATCTTAAACTTAGCATAAATGTGAACTGTGCCGTGATTGGGTAAAAAGAAATTGCTGAATGTGAATCTCAACCGTGCAAGCAGGAAAAACCTCGTTCTTATTCGAGGCTCTTGCTCTCGCAAATCAACGTTTTTGCCTCTAATTCAGAGCTCACCAGAAAGCTTGTGTCAAGCATAATCCGAGACAATTCTTCGATCTAATATCGCTATTGTGGATTAAGTTTTACGAAAAAAAAAACTAATTTCAATGCCAGATGAGTTCCTTCTGTCGATAGTTTTACAACCAAAGACTTGCACAAGCTGCTAATAAAAAATACCATGTGCTTCGGCTCGGTTTCAGCTTTGCGTCGCTACCTTGTTTGTTTCGCTACCAGCAGAATTGGCACAGCTGTAGTAAAAAGAGTGATTCGCGCATATTATCGTGGACCAGTGAGGTATTGTCGTTTTGATTTTACATTTTGGCCTATTGAATTTTCTTTTTGCCATTTTGTGTTTTGAAGTTGAAAAGGTGTAGACCAATATATTTTTTCAATTTCTGGGAAAGAGAGTACATACAGAAGCTGCGTCTCTAGAGGTGAGCAAATCTCCACGAGATGTCGACCCGGAAACAACAAAGTACAGAAAGAAAAAAGCTGGCACCGGAGAGGATTCGCCGTCGCGTTTGAGGACACAACAATTTGTTGTGCAACTTTGTTGTCAACAAAGTTGTTGGAAAACACTACAAGCTGCTGCTGCTGGAGCAGATACGGGCTGACCACATGCATGCAGGGAGAAAGAGTGTGGCTACGGTCATTTCCCAAGTGAACAAGTTGCATTTGTGCGAGTGAGCTTTGTGGCGCCGCATTCCAACAGAGATCTCAACGCAAAATCTACAACAACAGCAATAAACTTTCCAGAGCCCAGTACACCACGCCCGGTACCATCGTGTCCCATGTCTGATCAGATAAAAAAAAGGATGATGCCCCTACTTACATGTTTTACGTGTTAGAATCACTGACCCGTTACCAGAGCTACGAGTACTATTAACTTGTTACTGTACTGACAGTACAGTTGCATTTTGGTATCTTGCAAACGCCGTTAGCCTTGTGGTCACAGCTGAAGCTTAATCGCTTTTCTAAATTAGTGGGTCTCAGTTCTGGCAGCAGCAAGATAGCGCTCTTTATACGTTTTTTTAATAGAAGACGCCGTTAGCCTTGTGGTCACAACTGAAGCTTAATCGCTTTTCTAAATTAGACAAAATCGATTAGTACCGGTAACACATCAAAATAGCAAACACTGTTCATCGCATCACCGTCACGACGACATATTAGGTGCACATGAACACTTAAAAGTTAAAAGTTATACTTGGCCTTCTTGTTCTCGAGCACGCGGCGCACCATCCAGCCGTCCGTGGCTCGCATAGCGTTTGAAGTGAGCGCGTCCATGAGGCACGGCTTAAAGTTGGCAGGCTTCGGTTGCTGGTAAAAGTCCGGCAGCCCGAAGCTATGGCCAATCTCGTGGGCGACGATCGTAAGCTGGTCGTCATCGATGTGCGCCATCATGTCGTCGAGGTCCACCTGCTGGAAGTTGTAGGTTCCGAGGCCACCTCCCATGCCCTGGGTCGGCTGGAGATAGGCATCGAACGGCTTGCCATCGCAGCCACTACCTCCGGGCGACGAGCCATCGACCGCGCGGTAGCAGCTCTCGGGGCACTGCGGGGCTCCGTCCTTATCGAGATCGCCGATGTAAATCTTGCCGAGCGAGTCGTCCGACCACTTCAGATCGGAGGCCTCTCTCGCAGCCCAGCCAACAATGTTGATCTTGATCTCGTCATACGGCCAGCAGTTGTAGCCGATGAGCCAGTGGTTCCACAGATTGTACCGGCGGGTGAGCATGGCTAGGAACTTGGCGGCTTGGGCCTTGCTCAGCTTGGTTGAGCGTGCCCTTGTTGGCCACGATGTTATCCATGATCCAGTGGTCGTAGGGCTCCACTTCAGCCTTCATGCGGTTGTCCCAAATCCACTGGAGATCCTTGGGGCTGATGTACGTGTCCGGGTCACCGACGACGCACTCGCCAGACTTGGACTTGATGGTTCCAAACGGGGCATGCCCAGTGGTGCTGTTCGTGGATGCTGCGGACGCGGTAGGCGTAGCAACTAAAGCAGTTGCCAGGGCGACAGCGGAAAGGCTTGAAAGGAGCCTTTGGGCCATCTTGGGTAAATGGGGAATGAGGCGCTTGGCAGTGCCATTAGGTCAAGGAACAAGACAGTAGCTGATTGAGGAATTTCCATAAGTCAGTTAATACTACTGAGATTTGCATTTTCGGATTAGTAACAATGTAGTGTGTCCCGGGTAGTAGACAGCAACACACAGGGCAGTGCGGGGGCAAACCCGCAGGAACGATAGCCTAGTGTATTGATGGATACAGGGTAGATAGAAGAGTGAGCTCCAGACCAACTGGATGCTTAGCCTTCGCTCTGAGATATAGAGAGACGGACTGCCAGTGGACAGAGTTCTAGAAGACGCTGTCCACCAGGTAGTCAGCCCTACAGAACATGCAGTTAGGCATACCCATTCCAAGTACAGGCTGAGTCAGGCACTGGCCGCCTGACCAGCAATACATCCATACAGTACAGCTGAACCGGAGCTGTAGGATACAGTCTGTGATGTCACTCTGGGGCGGGCGCAGCTATGACTGGAACCAAGCTGTAACGCCTGGCATCCACTACACTGCCCCCGAAGCTTGGTTCCCCACACCTTCCTTCAGAAAAGCGTGCTGGGCTTCAGCTTCGGCATCTTAGACCTTGCGATAATGCCACACTGGTGGTGTTACTCAGTCGTGACACCACGCGTCTTGCGTTTGCGTCTAGCCTTTTTTGATTGGTGCTGTCGACCGCTGCGACGTCCTCGTGCTGGCGTCGCCTCCGGCGCACTTGACGTATCTGCAGCTGCCGTCACCAACCTCTGACGGCGACCATGAGCCAAGTTATTCTCATCCGTGGTCAGCCTTCGGCGAGCATCTGGAGACAGCGCTCCAGTCTCGATGTTTTCGTTGTCTCCACCTTGCTGGGGGGTCTCAGTGGCACCGCCCCGAACAGTTCGGCGTCGACGTTTTCTGCCAGATAGCTTGCCCGCGTCACCCAAAAGCACCCGCGGCTCAGTGGCAGTTACTGGTTCTGAGGTGGCAACCTCGGTTCGCTGTCTGCGACCTTCACTGAGCTCTTGCCAATACTTCTTCAGCTGGGGATCCCCTGCTTGGTCCACGTAGTTGCCGAGCAGCACGCGAATGTCCGTCGATAGGCCTTGCATGGGCTCGTACGAGTCTTCTATCGTCTCCAAGCCCTTCCAACTCACCAGCACTTCAAAATCCTTGATCTCGGAGTTCCAGCGGTGTGCTTTGAGCTTATCCACGGCGAGCAGGATACCTTGCGCTGCTATATGCTCCATCAGCTCCTCAGTGACGTTAAGGCTGCTATCAGCGTAGAATTTGAGGCGCGACGCATGCACGTCGTGCTCATCGCCAGTCACCAAGTGCTTGACGCGAAATGAAGCACGAACCACTCGATATGGCCCGATCCATGTCACCTCTAGCCTGTTTCTATGTTTCTCGTCAACACGAGATCGGAGCACAAAATCGCCTTCTGCAAAGCTCACTACGTTTTCTCCTCGCTCCCGTTTCTTGTTCAACAGCCGTTGCTTGGCTTTCTGATCCTCAACGGCGCAATGCATCGCTTGTATGCTAGCGCGCAGCTTGGCAAGGAAATCATCGATGCGATCACTGTCAGGGACGGTTTGGAGCTCGTCTCGATCTGGCAGGTAGAAGTCTCGAAGCGGTGTTGGACACGACAGTCCAGTGAAGATCTCCACGGGGGCACGGCCACCCAGTGAAGGAACGGCCGTGTGATTGAGATTGGCCTGTATCATTGGCACCAAGTAGACCCAATCTTTGTAGCTGATCTTGTACTCCAAGATCATCGCCCGAACCACTTGTAGTACGTCTCGATTCACACGCTCGACAGATCCGTTAATCCAGGGAGAGTATGCCGGTGTGAACTGTTGACGCGTACGCAGGCGCCGGGCAAGTTCAGCCACGATTTCATTTTTGAAGTGTGTGCCACAGTCGGACACCCACTCGGGCGGCAGACCGAACCTCGAATGCCAGTCGAGTAGCGCTTCAACTGCAACGGTGCTGTCGGCTGTATCTGCAACCACCAACTCGCAGTAATGCGTGGCATGATCCTTGAGGACTAGGAGGTACTTGCTATTTCCATAGCTGTTGCCCATGTAGAGATAGTCAAAGTGTAGCAGCCCATTTCGTGTACTGCAATCGATCACTTCGCTCCAAGGGCGCGCAATGATTTCCCCCCCTCGGGAATGCAGACACAGCAGACACTGCTTCACAAATGAGGCCACAATCTTTGCGATGTTGTCGATGACGAACAACCGACGTAAGTGGATCAGCATAGCACTCTGTCCACGATGTCCTTGCGCACCGCAATGTGCCACAATGCACAGGCGCTGGATCAGTTTGGTAGCGTCACTTGGTACCCAAATTCGCCCGTCCAGCGTGAGCAGACCATTATCAGCTTGTTCAGCGCCTGCTGGCGGTGCTGACTTGGATTGAACCGCAGCGAGCTCCGTCACGCTTGGCCAAATAAAATCTGCATCGGCTAGCGGACGTAACGGTGGCCTCGCAGGAGGTTCTGACACATCTGGAGATGAAGGCACTGGTGTCGTTGCCAATGCAGTTGCCGAGCGAGTACGGACAGCCTTGATCCGCTTCACGGTAGCTTTCGGTGAGTGATTTCCAGCCCATCGCGAGATCATGTCGGCCCACACGTTCTCAGGGCCTGGCACATGCTCCACCACATGTTTTTTCACGCCTTGGTGCGGAGCGAACATGTGGATCAAATTTCGATGATCATAGTACATTCGGAACGGCGTCGGACGCAGCAACAAGTAGTCGAGTTTTTCACACGCAATCACAATAGGCAATGCTTCCTTCTCCGTCACGGTCCAGTTCAGCTGGCTCCCCGTGAACGTTCCGCTCATGCAATGAAGAAGCCGGTGTTGCTGCTCAGTAGCCGGCCGCTTGGGGTCAAAGTTCGCGACTTGTGTCACGATAAGGGCCCATCCAACATCCGACGCGTCCGAGAACAGACAGGTAGTAGCAGAATCATCGGGAAAATCGAGCGTTGCAGCCGTGGCCAACATCTCCTTGACATGGTCGAAGGCAGCACGCTCATCTTGTGTCAGGGCGAGCTCAATGCCAGCGGCAGCGCGACGAGTTCGCTTGGTACTGGCCAGAGCTTCGTCGAGACGCTTCTGCAGTGGGGCCACTTGCCGTGCATAGTCCACTATGCTCTCGCGCATCCAGTTAATTGCGCACACGAACTGTTGAAGCTCTGCAGCTGTCGTGGGGTATGGCATCTGCCGCAAGGTGTCAATACGATCCGGGTCGTGTCGAACGCATCGGCGATCCAGCAGGCGTCCACACCACTTCACTTCAGTCTGATAGAGACTGGATTTCTTGGCACTCAGCTTGAGGCCGAACTGGTTCAGCAGCGCGAAGAACTCGGCCAGCTTGGCCATGTAAGTGTCCATGTCCGCCGTATAGAGGAGCAGATCGTCTATCCAAATCAAAAGGTGCTCGTAAAGCAGTGACGAAAAACACGTCTCCATCGTCTTCTGGAAGAAAATTGCAGCATCGCTACTTCCTTGGGGGACGCGGCGAGGAGTGAAAATCTTTTCGTCTGTCATGTAGGATAGGAACTCCTGACAAAGCTCAGCCAAAGGCAACTGCCAGAAGCCCTTCAAAAAATCGAAAAGTCCAAAGTGTTCCATTCCACGTGCATTCTCCATCACTACAGCAAGTATTGGCACCACAGCCGCCATTACCTCTGTCTGGTCATTCAGCGCTCGGTAGTCCGTAGTCTGGCGGAGGTCCATGAGGTCCGCGGACTTCTTCACCGGCAAGACGGGACTCGCCCATCGACTGTCGGGGTTCTCGTACACCAGTCCTAGTGCAACGAGACGAGCGTTAAATTCACGGAGAAATTGTCGGATATGCGGCGGATACTTGCGGGGCTTACATTTGGTTGGACGAGCCCCGTCTTGTAGTCGTATCTCCAGCGGTGGCACATTCGCCGGAGGATCCGCACGCAGTTCCAAACGCCACACATCATAGGCATGGACTATGGTCCTCAGCTGCTCCACTCGATCCAAGGGGAACCCGTTCTCCACTGCACGAGCTATCAGTCGCTCCACCGCAGCAAAGATGTCATCATCACTTGACTGAGGTTCATTAGGGCTCACAGACATGTCGTCGGCCTCGAGCTCGATTGGGTCGCCACTCGTATCATCATCACCGTGGCCAGCCAGTTGCTCGAGCTGCCTGTCGACATCGATGCCAAGCGTTATTAGCAGATCGTTGCCCACAATGAACTCGTCGTCATCCACATCAACGATCAGCACATCGAATAACCCCATGGGCTCCACCGGTCGAGCAGCAGTGTGTATCAAGACTTGTAGTTGGGCCTTCCACTCGGCCGTTATCCATGCCGCTCCAAAGGCTTGGTTCTCCACGGGAACTTCGAGCCGCTCCTTGGTCACACTGGGATCGGCCGCGCACAGTTGTTGCCAGTGCGAGCGGCAAATAACCGTGTAGTCCGAGCCGCTGTCCGGACAGTACGGTAGTTCCAGAACCCCGTTCAGCGTGACACGGCGCCCGGAGGTTGGCAGCAGCTCTCTCAGCCGCTTGGTGCGGGCCTTCTTCGTCTTACGAGCGTCACGAGCATCGCGTAGCTTCTGGATGAGCTCGGCCTTCTCCTCTTCTGTCGCCACGGTGCACTCACGAATCCAGTGCATGGCTTTGCACTTCGGGCACGGGCCCGGCGGTGGCCGTGACGACGCAGCAGGCTTAGCAGCTGGTTTTGACGCCGGCTTGGGAACTGGCATGACCGGCGCTGGAGCGTCCGCCACAGACACCTGACGGGGCGGCTTGCTATTCCACGGCTTGCTCTGCTTTCTAGCCTTGGTCTTCTTGGCCGCATCGTCCTCGCGCCCCGTTGGTTCGCGCCTCTGCGCTTTGAGTCGCTGGTACTGCCGCTCGTGTTCGGTGGCGCGATCGACGATCAAGTCGAAAAGCAGCTTCGGGCTTGTCGCAGCGGCTTTGTCAGTGAAGCGCACTCTCTGCTTCACTTCCTTCTTCAACGCCGCCGGCTGCAAAGAAGCGATGAGCCTCTTGCACTTCTCTCGTGCGCCGTCCGTCTCCGCGAAACAGTCGGTCAATCCGTTGTCCATAGTGATCTTGTTGAACAGCGCGAAGTAGTTGATGTAGCGGGCTTTGACGTCGCTCTCAGCCATGTTGAGCTTCAGCTCCCGCATGTACAAGTCCTTGATGTCCGGCAGCGAATCATTCTTCACGCTCGAGATGATGCTCTCGATCTCAGCCGTCAGCATCCCATCCGTGACATCAGCTGACGCGACGCCGAGCTGCAGCTCGCAGAAAGTGTCCAGTAGATGAGGGTCGAATGCGTCCACGATGGACTCCGTCACCGCCTCGTAGGCCTCGCCGGTGACACGGCAACGCGCTCGCAGCTTGGCCTCGTACTCCCGCCGCTCCATCTTCCACTTGACAAGGGCTTCATGGGAGGTAGACTCGATCTTGGGCGGCAGGATCGGCGTGAAGAGAGGCACAGATCGAGTTGGTCCGGTGTTCCGCGCCATCGTGAGTAGCGTTGGTCTTCAGGCGTCCGCTGGTTGGCGCAACAGTATTGCTGCGCACGAGCAGCGGAGAATCCTACTAAAGAATTCTTTGTAGTGTGTCCCGGGTAGTAGACAGCAACACACAGGGCAGTGCGGGGGCAAACCCGCAGGAACGATAGCCTAGTGTATTGATGGATACAGGGTAGATTGGAGAGTGAGCTCCAGACCAACTGGATGCTTAGCCTTCGCTCTGAGATATAGAGAGACGGACTGCCAGTGGACAGAGTTCTAGAAGACGCTGTCCACCAGGTAGTCAGCCCTACAGAACATGCAGTTAGGCATACCCATTCCAAGTACAGGCTGAGTCAGGCACTGGCCGCCTGACCAGCAATACATCCATACAGTACAGCTCAACCAGTGCTGTAGGATACAGTCTGTGATGTCACTCTGGGGCGGGCGCAGCTATGACTGGAACCAAGCTGTAACGCCTGGCATCCACTACAAACAAGAAAAATACTGATCAGTACTTGTCCCACGCATTAGTATTCGGCTGTATTATTTGTAATAGTTCTATCTCTATGGTGTAATAATAGACATGCGTCGCGCTTGCTCATGCCGCTCCTGCAATGTATG
Organism: Phytophthora melonis; assembly: GCA_024211575.1. Classification (NCBI taxonomy): domain Eukaryota; phylum Oomycota; class Peronosporomycetes; order Peronosporales; family Peronosporaceae; genus Phytophthora; species Phytophthora melonis. The sequence goes on from JAMXKT010000018.1 coordinate 162,124, forward strand.
CCGACATGAGTGCCGTGGTCTGGATTGGTTGTAGGAGCACCACTTTGTATTTTTGCAGATACCAACCAAGATGGCCCCAGTCCTTCGCAACCCATCTAAGAAAAAAACTCGGGCGACCTAAACAACGTAAGACCAAGGCATGCTACCGCTGCAAGCGCACGTTTAGCTTGCCGACCAAGCTCAAGAACCACCTCGAACGCAAAAGGGGCTGCGGACCCAAGGCCATCGCCATGCAAAAGGCTAAGCGGCAAGAGGCCAGTCGATTCTCGAGTAAGGTTCACTCGATCAAGCGAGAGCTTCATAAAGTGGGCCTGTGGGAGTACGACGAAGACTCCGATGACGACAATGCAGATGATGAGCCTATGCGTGTCGCCAAATGGGTTCCCTTCACCGACAACCTAGCGACGGCGAAGGGTTTAGCTCGCGTGGACTGGTCGCAAGTGCTAGACTTGCGTTAAGTTAGGGCTGCCAACTCCAAGATAGTAATACTTGAGTTTTGTAGTAATCATTTGTATTACTTCAGGATTAAATATTACTATTGATACCTGGTTTCAAGCCCAATATTGGTCGGTTGTCTTAATACAGCACTCGCTGTAATGTGTCGTTAAGAGGTCAGTTTTGGCCCCTACCGCCATCATTTCAGTGCTAAACCACGTTGAAAACAGCCCGATTTCTCCTTTTCCTGCCCGTTTTGGTTTCTGAAATGGCCCCCACCAGTTGTAAGCTCAAATATCCAATAACCACCCGTACTATCACGAGTGTTTTTTTTAATTTCCGGACTTAGTATCTTAAAACCCAATGTTTTTTAAACTGTAAATTTGGTGGGTTTTATTATGGTTTTGTTAGTGGATTTTATCGATAGATATGAAGTTTTAAGTAGCGAAATGTTGGGAAATGTCGCCGTAGGCTCCTAGATCTCCTCGCGTAAGCTTCAATCACCCCCACCCCCCCCCTTTGCCTTTCGTCTCTTGTGTTTAGGCGGTGGGCCTGGCTTTAAGCCGCGCTTACCTTTCTCGCGAGGTGTCGACTTGATTGCTGGTACAACAAGTTCGGGATCCTTCCGCAAAATTACGTCGGTAGGCCAAGGTCGGAACGGGTAGTTGTACGTTTCTTTGAAATGGCCAATTGACAATCGAGCACAGTCATGCAGAGTCTCCAGAGGTTGACCCTCTGCTGTTGCTGCAGCGACAGCGTGGACACACGGAAACTCCGTGTCTTGCCAATAACCACACGTGCATTCAAATGCGGGCAAATCCACAAGACGCCACGGGTGGACATATCCTTCTTCTGCAGTGGGCCCTTCGTACAAAACGTTGTAGGCTCCGGCGAGACATGGCTGGATTTTGCAGGATGCTGCCGCTTTGGTGAACTTGTCACGCTTCAACGCCATTTCGGGCACAAGGTCTGAGTCGACTTTTTTCATCAGCCAGGTGGAAGCCTTCTGTCTCTTGTCAGAAACCAGCTCGTTCAACTTGCGGAAGAACAAACCGAACGCGTCAAGAGGTTTGGCGCTTCTGCAATCGTTACCAATCCAATTGTTGGCTTGCTCAGCCAGGTTCGAGGTTGTCTCTCCATACGTCGGTAGCTTGAAATGATCCAAATATAGACGTATTTCACCCAGTGCTCTTTTTCAACGCCGTCCAGATACGTTGCTGCCGCCGGCTTGGTCACTCTAAGCTCGGAATCAAACAGCTTGTAGTCTGTCTCGCAGTCGCTGTTGGCCATTTTGTTGATGATTTTGCGTTCTTGTTTAGTCAGCGAGCATCCGGAACTCTTGATGTTGCCCTTGATATGGCGCAAGCAAAAGCGGTGGCCGACATGAGGAAAGACGGTCTCCACCGCTCCTCGAAGGCCCTTGTCACGGTCGGAAAGTGCTGTAAAGCGCTGCGATTCACCCACGGCCTCTTTTATAGCGTCCAAAAACCATATCCAATGGTCTTTATTCTCGACTGGAACGAGAGAAAACCCAAACGGAATGATGAACCGGTTGTAATCCTTGGTAGTCGCCACCAAAAAAACCCCGTAATTATTCATCTCGCCTTTGAGATGGGTGCCGTCGAAGCAGTAGAGTCGACGAGCCATTTTAGCGACTCGGATGCCGATGTTTGGGATAAAACACGCCCGTTTGAAAGTCCCGTCGTCTTCTTTCTCGCACTTCCAGATAGACCCCGGTTTTTTTTTCAGCCATTAGCCTGAGATAGCTCTCGAGTTTCTGATAGCTTTCCAATCGATCACCTCCGAGGCTCTCATCAATGTCAGTTTTGATACGAGAAATGGCACTCGGGGCAACCCTATGGCCTTTGCTCCGGAGGAAAGCAGCGATAGCGGCACCCGTCATGTTGGCGGTCTTCCACGCGTAGCGCGGCAGCATCTCGGTCTTAACCAGCATCGTCATCCGTGCCATATCTTGGATGCGATTTCTCATGTCTGCGGCAGGACGTGGGATAGTTCCTTCAGCCACTGGCCGCCCTGAAAAACCCACGTGCTTCAAGTGGTTGTGGGCGAAATTGGCTCGAGTCACCTTCCAGTTCCCATTCAACCCGCTGACGCTGATAGAGAACGGGCACTGAAGCTCATCAGCGTTTGCCTCTTTGTCGAAAAACTGTTGCCCGTTCAACTTCTTGCAGACGTACTTAGCATTCCCGCCTTGGTTGGGCTTGGTAATGCTGCTATCCACCATCAGTTGAAACCCACAGGCTTGGGCCAGCTCCTTGCAGCGGGCTTGAATTGCTTTTTGAGTCCCGTGGGTCTCAAATGCCACATTCTCCCGTCGGCAGTATGCCACGCCATATCCTGGGTTGGACGCGTCGGTGTCTTCAATCTCAATGTCTGGACGCAACAGTCCCAGCGACTTTGCTACGGTGAGGTCTGTAGCGTCGAGCGTAAACGGAGCCCCGCCGAAGTTGTTTTTGTTTTTGGACCCTTGAGCCAGCCATGGAGCGCGATGAGATCTTGACTTGTAGGCTGCAGAAATTGTTGTGAATGATGCTTAGTGTATTTGGCCTCGGGTTACAATAAATGTAAAGCTAAACTTAGACAACGTAAGTTTGCGATTGTGCAAATGGAGACGGTAAATGTAAATTGGGGGGCTTCGGTTGGGTATCTAATTTGGTCGCGGGGCACACAACGTCGACATTAATAGAGACAAGAAACATTGCATTTTTAGAACTGTCGACCAAGAGCTACTGATCTTCAAAAATAGTAATGTAGTAGCAGTCGAGCAGAATACTATTTTCCAATCCCAAGAGAAAATCTCAGTAGTATTTACTGACTTATGGAAATTCCTCGTAGCTGATTACAACCAACAACTGTATGAGCCGTGTTCGTGCAAATGTGTATGAAAATACCTCTGCCCAGGTGTTTGCACGAATCTAAACTGTTTTACCCGTCCTTTGGATAGATTTCTGTTCAATAGATTTAATCTCTGATTTTGAATGGGCTCATGCATTTCCAGAATACAGATGTCAGGGGATAGCATTATGACGTACCAACAAGCTAACAATCATAGTACAGTGGCACCTCCCTAAATGAACCCCTCTAAGTGATCTATGTGTTCCCTATCTGGTTCGACTGCAAACAGGATTATATGGCTTTCACTGTAGGTGTTCTATAACTGATCAAAAACCTGTTTATTCTCTAAATGGTCGCCCATCTACCCTCTAAATGGACGCCGTAGTAATAGATCCAAAGTCATATATATTTCTCAATCACTTGCTTGCCTCCTCCCACGTTACCTCTACTCCCGCCACAACAAATCGAGCGTAGAGAGAAATTGTATTTGGGATGCTAAGTTGGAACAAAGAGTTTGCAGTAACTGCAAGCTTGTAAGTACTGACAAATAAGCTAGCCACAGTATTTTTACAATCAGCGTAGCGTAGATTATATTTTACAAAAAACTAAAAAAAATATGATGTCGAGACAACCAGGGGCTATGCAGTAGATACCAAGCAAAAGATAAACTGCAGGCATGGTGACAGAATATCGGGACAACAAATATTCCCATAATCTCACTGTTTTGAAACTCACGTACAACCTGAGGGGATGCGACTCTGCTAATACCAATGCGAAGAAGGAGTAAGAATAGACAATACGACGCCTACCGTTTAACAAGAGTACGAAAATGCTGGAGGGGTACCAGGTAAAGAAAGCCCTTGTATTCTGCACCTAAAATATGAAAATGTAGCCAATAGAAGTGTAGCCATTTCTTTATCTGATCAATTCTTTAACCGAAACAGCGAATTAGACCGAGCGAACTGGGTGTCATTTATAGAGGTGTGACTGTATTAACCCCCCCCCCAAACCGGAGCCCCAAAAGTATTTTTATATGCAGTATGCAGCATAATTAGTATTGACATTTGTATATAAAGGGATCGGGTTGGCGGCAAGCGAAAGGCTGAGCTTTTCAAAAGTGTAGAGCGGTGCTAAACTGTTGTGTACTGGATATTGTTTGCCAACGCCACACAACTAAGCTGCATTATACGGTTTACCAAGAAAATGGATAGGGCACCGCCGGAACAGAGCACGTGCCCAGCGGCACCGCACCTTGTCCTCATTTTCTAAAATTTCGAAAATCAAACTTCCCATACAATGAATCATATGCAGGTTGGGGTGTACCCCCTAGCTGGTAACGCGATCACACTTCACTGACAAGGCAATCAAAGGAAACGACACTGATCGTTTTTTGTTGTATACAAATATCTAATGAAGTAACCATCCAGCATCAACAGCTGCTTGGACATGCGTCTTGTCATGGTTCGATGCTCATAAACTGGGGCTGTAGGATGCAGATCAAGATCGGCCTGCCCGAACATGATGACGGCTGAGATGGACGTGGGCGAAAACAGGCGATTCAAGCTAGACCACAGTGGTAAATCAGCGTTATCCTGCATTATACTGTCTAGTATCATGTTAATATGCAGCTTAATCACAACGGCAACGTGCGACAATTTTTGCTTGACCCAGAGAGTGTCAGGCAAAGTTCTACCACCATTGCACTCAGACGGTGTTGCCTTCGATAAGTTTTCCATGTAGGGATCACTCGGGCGACATCTCAGCAGTTCGTAGCAGCATCATGTGCATGGTGCTGAGCCTTCATGAAGGGAAAATCAGACATCGTCAGCCGCACTTGTCATGCCCACCCACAACCCGTCATAAACGCATGATTAACTTTCACGTTCTGGCACTTGGTACGTTGTTGCGGTGAAAACACGAACCGACATGCTACTTGACCATGGTACGCCCAGGAATCCTTTGGCCTAAGAACGTATGCTGTAGGAACTAAGTCGACTAACGGAATGCTCGGATAAATATGTTCGTTTTTCCATTGTGAATATACACTGTTACTTAGAGGCTGCCTAAACGGAATAGCTCTGTTTCCGTTGTCATCTTGCGAACTAAGATGTCTTTCCATCTCGTTGACACTCCGGGTAGTACCCAGATCGATCTTCATGTGATTCTTCACCAACACTTCATCGTTGCCCCTGGACGTGTTTAGACGTTCTTGGCAAACGCAACGCAGCTACGGCCCATCTTGTCGTCATCCGGAGTGCAGCGAGGCTTCATATCGTCAGTGAAGCCAATCGCGCTAGTCTCAGTCGTTGTTGTCTCCTAACAACTTCTTGATGATCCTGCAAGCCTGATCAACGGCACAGCGTATTCAGTGTAATATTCAGTATAAGATGCAGGTTACAACACAGTATAGTACATCCATGCAGCATAACATTCAACTTACCCGACGCGCTCAGGCACTTGGGTCATGATGAGCTTGTTACGTCCGCAGTAGCAGGGAGCTTTCAGTTGCAGCCGCGTAACTCCTCCCACTGGCGCCGGCGGCGGCAGCGATACGGCCACCACTAGCTGCACACCAAAGGTAGCCTTAACCCGAGAAGAAAGTCCTAACACAGTCGAAGGATAGGAAAGGGTGTTGCTGGAGTACGGGTTTCATGTCGAGAACTGCACACAGAGCACATAAGCGCAGAGGCCTTTTAGCTAGCATAAACCAATAGAATCATACGAATCGCGTGGGACTCACCCGACAACTCATCGGGGAGGGGGGGGACACGCCTACGCCATTGATGTTGTTTGCTGCGCCCCCAGACAGCAGGCAGAAGAAGTGGTGACATAGCCCGTGTCCAGCCTTCCTCCAGCAAGCAATCACCAGAGCAGTTAAGAGCGATCGTTCCCACAGCTTCGCTGTTGATGTGTGCCCCGCGCGCGCATATTCTCGAATGAGGCGGTTTTTCAAAAGGCGGCGAGCGGTAAAGTCTTGAGCCACTCGTTTGGAGTGTCCCAAAAGCCTCTAGTATCATATTCAAATCTGTTGCAGTACGGTGAACCTGCTAGATTCCATATCTTAAATTTAGACAAAGTCTATGTCTTTTTCAGTCGTTGGTGTGTTGGGGGCGTGCTGCTGAATAGCAGCACCTCAAATCGATGTATTAGACAGTGGATAGTCTGCGGCCGTGCAGACTTTGCCCTGGGTGTGGCGTGGCGGACTTGAGCAGCTGAGCGCGAGTTCGCAAATGAGCGCTCTTGCCTACTCCTACTTGTCCTACAACCTCAGTAGAGCCGTTGTCCGTTTCCAAACGACCGTCCTCGCGTGGCATCTCAGCCTCACCACTTCTGAAAGCTTCTCTTCTGCACGAAATCCCCGGAAAACATACCATTCCTATGTAGCAAAAGAAAGGCTTGAACAGAAAACCGACAATTTTTACACTTAAAGTTTGTATACCCTTGTGTCGGAGGAAAGGACACCCATACAAATTTCAAGTCAAAAATCGCTTAAACTGAATATATACTGTTTAAGTGGAAAGGCTATGCTGCATTATGCAGCATCCGGGTTGGAGGGGTTAAGAATATATGTACCGTTCAACAAATCCCCCGTTTTGAATTTTGAAATGATACACGAACTTTCATTCAAAACCAGTTTTTTATTTAAAAATTAACCCCACCCACGCTCTGCACCAATGAAGCTACTTTTTAATGAGATCACAGGGACTACTACAGCTACGAGGTGGCGCACAATACAGTATTGGGGACCCGGGGGGTTTCGCAGTTCGAAGCTAGCTTGTACAGATATCCTTACAAGGAAGTCGATGTACTCGGGCATCCCCTGCGCCTGCTTCGCAGCCGCAGTATCTGCCTAATCTACCACAGCATGTACAATCAAGTTTACCAAGCTTCGTCGCTTCTTTTCAAAAGTATTGCCAGTTGATATACATATATCGTCACTCCAGCGAATTGGTACTTCACGTTTGGGTTTGACAAACCCACCGTGTGATTCTACCTCCTCCTACACGTCAGATGAGGACTCCACACATTTAGTTTTAACTTTAGTTATTTGTAGTTCGTACAGCGGGTCCGGTAATTGAAGGTACCCCCATGTTGAAGTGCGCATTTTGGAAGCTCCTGAAGGCTGTAGGCATCCGTTTGGCGCGCAGCTTGGACCACACGACGCAGAATTCGCCTGTGGGTTCGATTCCAAAGCGCTGATTGGTGTTTCGCAATAGTATTCAACCAATCATCGATAGAGTAGAATCGGGATGTGCAATAGTCAAGGTACCCAGGCAACTCTCTGCAATTTATATAGAAATTTGTATTAAGAAATTTAAGTTGCTCAAATGTTGCACTAACTTTACCGCCAAAACCTATGGACTGCAAGTGCTTGTGAAGTGCTTGTGGACGTCGGTGGCGCCTCGACGCCGTAGCGCATTCTTCATTCTTCCTCCTGAAGCTCATGGGGCGCCAACGCCACCAGTTCTCGCACGACATGCGGCTCCTTTGCCTGCAGAAGCACCTACGTGGCCTGGGCTACACTAGGATTAGCAAGATGCTCGAGATACCAAGGAACTCCGTTCGCAACATTGTCCACTTCTACAAGCGACATGGACATTCAGTTGTTCCGCCCCGCCGAGGCCGCAAAAACCTCACGGACGCCTGCCAGGACCGCCGAATTGTTCGTGCAGTAGAGGCCAACCGCTTCATTAGCGCGGCGCTGCTGGCCGCGCAAGTTACGAAGGACATTGGGCGGAAGATTTCGCGCTGGACGATCCGTTCGAGGATCCACGCGGTCGGTCTGAACGGCCGCTCCGCGAGAAAGAAGCCGTAGCTATCGCCGCGCCACCGCCGAGCGCGTTTGGCCTACGCCAAGAAGTACGGCGACCTAACGGCGAACGACTGGGAAGACGTGCTGTTCACGGACGAGGCCAAGGTAGTGCTTCATGAAGCGACTGGGCGGGTGTCCGTGTGGCGTCGAGGTCACGAGAGCTTCTCGGAGAAGTGTGTACTCCCCACGTTTAAAAGTGGCCGCCAGTCACTCATGGTGTGGGGCTCTATCAGCGGTAACGGCGTGGGGACGCTGCATATCTGCGAAGAGTCCGTCACGGGGGAGTACTACCGAAAGATACTACGATCTGAAATCCCGATAACCAAGCAGCTGAATGACCTGCCGAGCCCCACACCTTTCGTCCAGGACAACCCCCCGGCTTATCAAGCCAAGAAGACGAAGTCGTGCCTCGATGAGCTCAACCTGCAGAGCTTAGGACACCCTGCTCAAAGCCCAGACCTCAACCCAATTGAGAACGTCTGGGTTGAGGTGAAGCGCGGTCTGAACAAGACTCCTGCCTCTTCACTGGACGACCTAAAGGTGAAGCTGAGAACCATCTGGTCCGAGCTGGACGACGACATGACAAAGAAGTGCGTGAGGTCGATGCCCAAGCGCCTTGATGCGGTGAAGCAAACGCGCGGAGGTCACACCAAGTACTAGGCGGCTCAGATTTTACATGTACTTCAAGTTCTATACTTCGTTTTGTATAAGATATCGATCGTGGTCGATGGGAATAGAGGGTACCTTCACTTTTGCACATGACACTTCATAACTTTCGCTGAAATATTTTTTCTGTTGTTCTCTAGTGTGAGTACTGTAGTGTAAAATGATGGTGGTGTCGCACTGCGTCGTGTGGTCTAAGTTGTGCGCCAAACGGATGCCTACAGCCTTCAGGAGCTTCCAAAATGTGCACTTCAACATGGGGGTACCTTCAATTATCGGACCCGCTGTAGAACAGTCATCAACAATGAGCTAATCAACGTAATTTCCATCCTTCCTGCTACTAAATGCGCGCTGATGCCCAGGCAGAATCCTGCATTGCTTAGATTGCAGTGTTGTGCTCAGAAACAGACACTTGGCGATAAAACAAACGTGCATTCGAATATGTAGCGCTATCACGATAACTGTTCAACCGGACTTGCAGGATAACCCGATGAAGTCAGCAATTGCTTCAAGTTTGATGAGTGAAAACTGAGGTCTAGCAGATTTCGATAGCGTGTAGGAGTAAGATACATCGGTTGTTCGTCCTTCGCTTGATGATGTCCACTCGGGACTTCCTCTCGCACAGGAATTCGCGGCGTACGACAGCATAGGAGCATTCAAACTGTTTGTTAAGACATGGTACAGCCGCACGCATCTTTTGTCCGCGTCGCAATGTAGTCTCATAGAAGACAAGTCTAAATCAGCCAAGTCTTCGTAGACAAATGAAACGATTGGCGGGGATCCGGGTTCCCGCAAATGATACCAACCAAATCGCGATTTATTTATTTATTTGTTGGCCCCCATATTTGTACCATCGGGGCAAGTAAAATCTTCAAACTCAACTGCTGCCTACCCACAAAATCTGTCACCGTTACTGAATAGACCCGAATAACAAGTCTCCGCTAAATGATTCGTTCGCCACCGTATATGACGCCACCGTATAGGACGCCAACGCATTGTCGGCGGGTTTGGATTAAACAAATACGTTAAACAAAATAAAATCGAGCTCTATTTCCCTTCTTGGATTGCACAACCTAGGACTCTAAAAAAATAAGTTTTTTTGCAATGTTTTAGTGGAAGATTTAATACAATCCATCCAGATTAAGTCAAATGAGTGTGGGGATTCACACATTATCAGCCCGCCGACATTTTACGTCACGGCAAACTCAGCTGACCACACGATTTTCAATATCTCTCTGAGAAACTATGCATGCTGAAGAAAATCTGTGTCTGAAAGAGGAGGATATAGGTTATGACTTAAAACAGATCGAATCGATAATTTTACCGCTAATTGAATGAGTAAGTATTATTGCGCTGCATTTATAGTAGTGTAATACGATGCAGTGATGGGGCACCAGTTTGCCCAAGGTTAGCATCATTAGCACCGATGCATCATAGTGATCAAAAGAATACAATGTTTGCTTATACACAATGCGTTGTTCTTCGTAGTAGTCCGCTAATACACAATATGTTTTCCGGCGTAGTAGCCAGGTCAAATGGTGTCTGACATCAATCTACAGTAGAAGGAAAAGAAGCTTCGAGGCGAATAGGCATCCATCAAAACCTGTATGTGTCGATTGCTGTATGATGTTGTGTGAATGTTGTTTGATGTCATCCGCACGGGGTGAAGTGATGAATGTAGCGTGAATGTTGTTCGATGTCATCCAAAACCCTTCCCCAATCGACAGTTCTTCGAACTGCGAACTGTATTTGATACCAATTGACTCTGCTGTTCAGTAATTCCATGTCAGTATACTGCCGGTACTCGTCTGACTACACGTACCACTATGGATAATACTGCTGTAGTACTGGTCTACATGTATTATTATTGTTGTTTAATAAAAGAGCAAACGATACCGTTACTAAAGCCTGCGGCAAGCCAGAGCTACGAGAAATCATCATATTTAAAACAAGCATCCGCAATTATAAACCAAACGCATGAGGGTTAAACTGTAGTGATTGGGTTGCATCAAATGCCTGCTGTTTGTCCATAACCATAGGTGTTGCTGCAGCTGCTTTAGTCATTCCGCACCTGCATATGGAATCATAAACAAAACAAAGATCAGCATCAGTTTTGCTAGCAATGCAGCGTAAAGCTTACCCGACGCGCTCTGCTGCGCTCGTTGGCTCGACGGTTTCTCTGGATACGTTGAGCTTCGAGGAGCGCTCTGCGGACCTCGTTGGCGCGGAAGTGTTGCCGAACGCGTTGGGCTACCACACGATCCGCGTGGCTAGGTGGCTGGAAGGTTCTATACTGTTTGCCCATTGAAGCTCAGCGTCCACTTCTCTGTCTGCAGTGTATATCCATCTGACCACACGAATATACGGGTGTCTTTGAATAGTCGCTCGTGGCTCCACGCGTTCTGCATCAGGAATAACGTGCACGATCGGGGGTCTTGTTGTGGTTCGGGCGCAGCAGCTTGCTCGCCAAAGAAATCACCTAGCGCAAGATCTTGACGAGCATCATCATCAACCACACGCAGTGGCGCCTGTTCCGGTGGTGAAGGAGGGATTGCAACTGCTTCTGGTAGTGGCGGATGGATTGCAACTGCAGCCTGCACAGGGCGAGGAATATCATCATCTGGATTGATATGGCCGTCCGCATCGATCTCCTCGGTCATCTCGTGCCCATGTCCTGGGTGTTGGGTTCCGTGGGGCACCTGTGTCGGGTGATGGCGTACTGTCAGACCGGCGCCAACTCTCGGATAGCGATCGGCAATAATAGGGAAAGCGGTGACACCGTCTTCACGATTAACGTGTCCACCAGGTCCTTCAACAAATGCCCCGATCTCTCGACGCACATCAGCGTCAGCCACGCCTAGACGAATAAATGCAACTTGCAGGGCCTCCATCGCGCTTTCCTCCATCATCACGTCGTACTGCTGCATTAACTCAATGCACGCTCGTCGAAACTCCTTAATTGGCAGCATATCCACCACTGACGCCGTACAGCAGAATAAACACTAAAGAATATAGTGGAAAACGAACGATCTGTCCCAATCGAAGAAAACAAAACGCCCCATCCCATAGTCTCCATCATCCTCAGCCATTCGACATGGCAAGGGGGTGGGCTTGACACCGCTTCATACCTTCTAATATATGTGGCTACTACAGGTGCTACGTTTGTACACCGGCTCGGGTGCAACGTTTGTTCGCCAACATGGGTGTAGCGTTTGCTCACTAATCTAGGTGCGGCGTGGGCCCACGCATACAATGGCCAGCGCAGATACACAGGAATTTGAGAAGGCCAAGTTTAGCAACAAAGGTTCAAACCATTTACGCTGCACGGAGTAAGTATCCTTTCAAATCGCGGGATAAAAACAACATTTGGTGGCCCTGAAGATCACTCAAGAAAGAATGGAGGTAACTAGTTACGCTCAACGGCGTAACTATGCATCTAGAAATAGCATTGGGAGTCAAATGACTCTCAAATGTTGAGAGGGTAGCTGGGTCAGGAGGGGCGGCAGTAGCGCCAGTTCTCATTCGATCGACGGCTCGAATAGCAGATACTCGCCAACCCATCATGCGTGTTCATCGCGCTGTGTGGGTTTTGCCCAGAGTTTCGGTAATGACTACGCCTGGGCATATGCCGCGAGGCGTAACACCATGCCAGACGCACTCCGTGATGAAAAAGACTCCAAGTTTCTTCTTCGAAGTGGCGGTATCCGGCTACGTAACATGTGGGACGCTCTTTCGATCGAAGATCGCGAGAAGTTCATGCTTGAGACCCTGATGAATCGTTCCCAAAGAATACGACGGGAATTCTAGACGAGCGCACCGCCATTGCTGTGCAGGTCCGTCCCTCGAAGCAGCGGCGAACTGGACGGGTGCATTCGGACGCGCAACCGAGTCAAAAGAAGCAAAAGAAGACCGCGAAACGTACCAAGGCCAACGGAAACGAAGCTGAGTCAAGTCGGAAGACGACAGAACCTACACATCAGTCAGGTGGCGCGGCGCTCGTTGATCGGATGCTGTCTGCACGAGCTGACTATCACAAAGTCGCGTACAAGGAGCATCTTCTCCAGCTGGAAGCGAGTTACAATCAGGGGAGTTTGTATGGCGTCGTTTCCAACTTGGTCGCTAGCGTCATGCACGCAATTTTGAATTTGAGAGCTACTAGGCCGACAGGAGCGGCAGACGAAGTATATTCAGCAGTTGCGTGCCAAGTCACCGATGTGTTCGACTCGGCGTTGGCTACAATAAGTAAAGCGCCCGAAGTATTGGAGCCTGAAGAACAGCCATCTATCCCATTTTCCATCAACAGAATAGCTGGAGCGCTCGGACGCTATCAGGACTTACGAACTGCCATTGAGAGTCGACCGGTCGACGCCAAGTTACATTTCCAACCTGAAGCTATCCTCCAGCCCACCCACCGCTACTTCGGCGACATTCTAAAGTCTTCGCGTTAAGAGGAACTTCGTACAGCTACCTCCACTGAAGATACTAAGATCACGGAGGTCGTAGCATTAACCAAATACATAAAATCAAGCTACTTTTACTTCATCGACAGCGTTAGAAAGTGTGGTTGATACAAGGATACTTCATTAGCTCAAACACCCGTGTAGTCCGATTCGATATAGTTGAATACGAAATAGATGCATTGATGTATTAGGTGAATGCATGAAATGCATCGGCATGCAAGTAACTGGAATTGTTTCTAGCATGATCGAAGCCGCTGGTTCAATCTCTCTGAAGCGCATGGCCCACGATGCGAGGACGTCCGCCGCGGCGGCGGGTCGTATCCGTAGTTGTAGGAGCCGGTGAGCTGTTGGCTGAGCGCCCACGACCACTGTTTCGAATGGATGAGCCACCACGATTCCCACCTCTCCCTCCTCTAAAACCTCTACCTCTGAGAGCACGAGCACGAGCACTTCCACGTCTGACCACAACAGTACTCGCTCCTTGAGAACCGGGGTAGCTTCCGTCCCACCTGTGTTTCGCAGAATTCTCCGATTAGCTAGCAGCCGAGGAGGGTCTTTCCATCCAGGAATCTTGATTTTTCGAGTCTTCATTGAAACCAATAGATCGATACAAAACCTGTACTTGAAATACGCGCGGCACGGGCATGAACGCCGAGAAACGTTAACGATCCAGCCTTGTGGAGGCTGCCCTAAGCGCTCCATGCGCCGTTTGTTGACTTCACCTTTGTCCAGAGCATCGGCCCGGTCCTCGGGGCTCTTGTAGCTTCTGACAATCAAAATATCATCGGCTGACGGCAACTCACCAAGCAGGAATCGAATGTCACAACGAGGCTCTGTTACGACAACATGTGGAGTGTCGAACAGTCGCGAACGTAATGCATCTGATAGAGATGCTTGAACCCCAAGTGGGTGGCTTGCTCTGACAAATCTTTCAACTTCTCCCTCGCTTTTTTCATGACATGAAACCAGCACATGAGGTAAATCGCGTCCATATTTGAGGCCAAAACGCTATCAAACCCGTTGAACTGAGCGTCTTCTGCGTCTGCCATGAAGTAGCGGATTACCAAGCTGCGCCCAGTAACAAGCGTAAACTGGTTCGATATTGCTGTAAGAGCAGCCGAGTACTGGGTTTCCGTCCTCTGTGATACCATGAACAGCGCCACAGGAAAAAAAAAAACAGCGAGACGCATCCGAAATACCGCAGACCAACAAAGGGTATTCGACCGTGTTGAGCTTGAAAGTCGCGTCCATATGAAACGGAAATGTTTCAGGGTCTCGGTCCAGTTGGCGTATCATGGCCTTCGTAGAGAACGCTAATACGAACGGATCCTCATCCGTTCCATCCCCTAGAACAGGTTCCCCCTCGGCGTTTAGTTTGTATCCAAAGGTGAAGGGAGTAGACTCATCTAAGTTTTCACCATACTGCGCGTCTTTTGCCAGCACAATGATGTCCTCGAGTACGTCCGAATAGTTGAGAGCCAACTCCCTGTAGTTGTACACGAAGTTCTGGATCCTGCGCAGTTCCGGTACGTTGTGCTGGTTAAGCGAGAACATATCGATCAACTCGTTTAAAATCCGATTCGGTGTCACTGAATTTTCAGCCATCTTGCGGGCCTCGTACTTCATTACGCGCGCGAACGGCCTTGGATGAGGAGAACCAACAGGCGTAGCATGGCGTCCATCTTCGCAGAATTCATAGACGTTGGTCGGGCAGCATTGCAACACCTTCAGCCAGTACGTGCAGGTCGTAGGATGTCATTCACTCGTTGTCGAGCCACAATACCACACTTTATAGCGCATTTTGTGATTGTCGTAGTTTGCCGAACAAACAGAGCAGCGCTTCTTGAGGTTAGCGTACGACAGCAGTGTACGGAGTGTGTCCAGCTTCTCATCGGACGATCGTTCGCCTTGTATACTGGCAACATGCCGCCATCCATACTCGAACGGCATCTTGCTTGCGTGATGCGTAGTGAATAATCTAAAGGCACCTACGGGCGGGTGAACCAAAATAGCACTTAGGGTGGAGAGCTGCGCTCGTTACTAGTATTGCTAGAGGCGCGATAAGAATGCCAACACGTGTGGGTTTTGCGGTACATCAGATAGGGATAGGAGCATTTCCTCACCCCCTCAGTTCAATATTGATAGCATGGTTTCATCTTTTAGGGGATCGTGCTAGGAGTAAACACTTCGGATCACGTCTGCAGCTGTTAGTTTAAAAGTTAGTATTCTTGGTTTAGATCCCATGTCCTCTCCAGAGCTACCGGTATATTTTTGAGGTGCTGGAGTCTCCGCATCTCTACTTCGATGCCACGACACACAATCCTAAATCGTGCACTGGCGTTTCGGACCGCATAAGCCAACCGCAACTTGCGGTCGGTTTATGGAACAGTTTGCACTGTAATCACGAAGGCACTCAATGGTCCCCGACTGAGCGGCATGCCACGCGGCGTTTTTCCCCGACTGATCCGACTGAGCCCCGACACCGCCCCGACTGAGAAAAAGAGCCGGAGCTCGAGCTATATATGGCGTCATGTATACTGGATAACAAAATCGTGTGGGTCACACGAAAATCAACCCGACTCCCCAGTCGGGAAAAGAAACCCGACTGAGACGCATCAGTCGGGTTGCTAGACTGAGTCGGGTTGACTGGTCCGTTGCGTTTTCCTGGTCACACTGAGTCGCTGCGGAGGTGGCGACGCAAAGGACTGCGGAAGTACCCGCACCTCGCAGGACGAGGTCGATAGTAATTTGTATGGGCGAAGGCAAACTGGCAGCACTGCAGTGATCTCTGAAACGTGCCCATCAGATCAAACTATAACATTCGTATTATTAAGTAGGACTACCTTACACCACGAGCATGTTCAATCGGTTATTTTGTCAAAACGCGACCACGTGCACACTAAGTAACTGCTAGCGGCAACACATTTCTGTCGGGCTCGGTCGGTTTGATCCGATCAAACCTATTCACGCTACGAAGACTTCGCCGCGACGTCGTGGCGTGGAGCGCGTTGCGAGAAGCGCAGCTTCTGATGCCGTTGTTCATCGCTCGTCGCGCCTGCAGGCCCTGCCTACTCGGCAGCTCGCACATCCTGCAGGCCTTGCCCACTCTGCCGCTCGCAG
The DNA here is from genome assembly GCA_024211575.1 of Phytophthora melonis. NCBI lineage: Eukaryota > Oomycota > Peronosporomycetes > Peronosporales > Peronosporaceae > Phytophthora > Phytophthora melonis. The sequence goes on from JAMXKT010000018.1 coordinate 178,471, forward strand.
GCTGCGAATCTCCCCTGTTTGCGCACCTCCGCGATGTCCCTAGCCGACGTGACGTTGGTGCTAGGCCGTTGCATGGCGTCCTTAACATCTACAAACATGCACACATCGCATACAGCTTTCAACCAACATTACCTTGACGCATGAAGCGATTATTCTGTTTCTGGGCGAAGCTGTTCTCTCGAGCTGTCCGATTCTGAAATGGCAAATGAAATGGGTGGTGGCCAACGGTATACAGACAACGACGCAGAAATCCGACACCACTGAACGGCATCCCCCATAGTAAATTTACAAAAATCCCTGTCAGTAACCAGTGTAAAACGCTGTTTGACACAACATAAACTACACAGAAATGGACATAAAGTACATGTCGGGTGATATAAAGTACACAAAAGCATCTGGTATACAAAAACGAAGTCTACTGATAGATCCTGATTGGCTACTGAAGAACTGTTGTACATTGCACGGCTTTGTTTGTTGGATTTTTGTGTCTGTCGGATTTCTGCGTCGTTGTCTGTACAGAAGGGGTATACAAATGGCGGATGACCTCTCACAACGGCACGAAATGATTCAAAAGTTGGGATGTGAGTGACGGCTGTCAACACTGTAGGAGTGGCTTTCAACACTGAAAAAATGGTGACAAAATACAAGAAACACCTTCGTTTTGGGAGACCAGCACCCTCAAATGCATTATTCCACTCAGATTTGCCAGTGAGACACTGTATTATATCGTCGCATCATCGTACCCGTTCGCACCCAATCGGAGTCTCTTTGGTGTGGGTGTACCACACTACGCACATTACGAATCCTGGCCTCTCAGGCGCCGCACGCCACGGCACGCGGCGATGGCGTTCTCGCAGCCCTCCTGCATGCTACAAGGGTCGCACAGCTTGGAGAAGCGGCTTTTTCGCTTCCATTCGTTCCCAGCTCGGCGGACATGTGCAGATTCTCCGCTGAATCCACGGATGAGATGTTGAAATGTACCCGAAAGGGCGGGCAGAATGCTGCCCTCGTATAACTCACTATGTACGGCGTTCGGGGGCATCATTGAGCATGCGAGGAAGCGAGTTAGGCTGGACACACGCCACCAGAGAGAGAGAGATGATCGCGCGGGGCGAGCCGCTCGATGCGGTGGTGGGGGATAATACGGGATGGTGGGTGCTGTGTGTCTTGCTCGAGACGCATTGGTGGCGGTCGGAGGGTGGGTGGGTGGGGACCGCACAGCCATGGTAAGCAAAGGAGAAATTCGTGTTAGAAGCAGCTACGGTTCCTACGCTAACTCTAGTGCGGTTCGATTGTTTGTAGGTCGTCCAGCTGCTTGCTGCTCGCTCCGTTCGCGGCGAGCCTTTTTTTGACCGCGGTAGACCAGACACGCGCGGCCGAAGAGGTCGAGCAGATCGCGCACTGTGAGGCCATAGATCAGTTGAATGCAGCAGCCCACCTTCAGAAAGACTCGGCACCCGCATTTTAGGCTTCAACATCAACTTGCCACCCCGTAGCTGGCATACCCGCCGTCTCCATTCGCGCCTTCTGTGCTGACAGACACGCTGTCACAGGCAGGGCCGGCCTCCTTCGTCCATCGGTCTTGGGGGTCGTAGACGCGCTCAAGTTGGTCGGAGACAACATGCACTGTGGATGAGGCTGTCGGTGGCGGTGAGTCGCCAGTGAGGAAGCTGATGGAATGTTTAGCCGGCGTCACCTCTCGGATGGTTTTCGCCTTCATCATCTCGCGTACGCGGCGCAACATGTCAGGCCGCGGCTGAATCTGAGTGGCGAACGATCGGCCTCGAATCCCCTCTGTTCGCACGCAGAGGAGTAGCTGGTCGATGAGCGTTCCCATCTTCAGGCGCGAACGGAGCGTGTAATCGCGCTTGATAGCGCGGTTAAACTGCTCGACTGGATAATTCGTTGCGGCGAACCCGCGTGGGGTATGGAACGCTTACCAGCGGTGAAAGCGAGAGTTCAGCCACACGGACTTGAAGCAGGTAGCAAAGGCGCTGAGCTGAGGGAGCTTCTCCCACGCCTTCAAGCATTGAGCTTTGGTGGACTCGAATTCGGCTGGCGATGTGGCATGGTGCATGTCAGCCAGATCACGGGCGACTTGAGCAGCGAGAGCAATCTGGACGCCGCGCGTGTGCTTGTAGATCTTGGTAGCAACATGAAAGTAGCACATAAGGTTGACAAGCTCGTTGTCTACCCCCAGTACAGATTCCACAGCATTTTGCTGCGCTTTGTCGGCGTCTGCCATGACGAAGCGAACAGAGAGTTGCTTGCTTGTCACCGCAGTATACGTGCGCCGTAGCATAGCGAGCGCCTCCGCGAAATGGTGCTCTGTTTGTTGCGAGAGAATGAAAAACGCCACCAGGTGGAAGGAGCTCATGCAGTCAGAGACTCCGACTACCATGACTGGGTACTCCACCTGGTTCAGCTTGTAGGTCGCGTCCAGGTGGAGTCGGATCGCGGTCAAGGCGGTGCAGTAGCTGCTTGGACGATACACCCACAACAAAGGCATCCGCGTCCGAGCCGCGGCCAACAATCGGTTCCCCATTAGCGTCGGAGCGCCAGGTGAAGGTGAACGGCTTCGACAGCTCTTCGTCGCCTTGGAAGGCGTGCTCGCGCACCTTGGCCACGACGTCTTCATGGAAATCGCTTCCACCAAGACGCGCGCGGCGAACGTGTTGCACGAAGCGCTGCACCGTTGCGAGCTTCGGCATCGCAGACTCCGCGACTTGGAAACGCCGGATGATTCCATTGTAGATGTTCATAGGCTTGTGGTTGTAGGTGCACATGTCACGTGCGAATGCCTTCATCTCCTCCGTAAGGCGAGCCTGACGAGGCGGGCGAAGTGGTGAAACGATGCAGGCACGCCTCCCACAGGCTCGTCACGTTAGACAAGATGCAGATCTGCACCTGGCCCTTCCACGGGCATCGCGCGTATGGAGCCACGGCCTTGCCGGCCTCGCACTTGCACAGCAGCAGCCTCGTGCGGTGTCAGCTCGGTGCACAAGGAGCATGGCATTAGACCGCTCTTGTCCACGACGTGTTTCTTGAGCGATTCGAGGAGCATGTCGCTGTCGTAGATGGAGAGGTCTTTTGCGAGAAGGACCCAGGCGATCTTGGCGCGAGTCATAGGTGTGTGCGGGTTGCGTGGGTGGAGCAAAGTTTGTGTAGGCCGAGAAACCAAAGTGCCGGACGAGCGAGTACCTGTAGTGCATTGGGTATATTGAGCACAATTCATTGACTAAGCCCCCGGATTTTAGACGATTCTATTGGCTAGTATGGTGATAGGTGCGAGCAGCGCGTTTATAAGAGCTGGTGGGATGGTTGGTGGTGGCGCTTTGTGAAATGAAGGTGCTGTACGTTGATTGGCAAGTGCTCGTCAACTGAGATTGGTGCTGATGATGTGAATTGTGTGGAATCCGTAAAATTTAGGTGATTTTAGGGCATTGTCAAAAATGGTATTTTGCACTGAAGGGTTGGGTAGGTCTAAAACACCGAAAGAACGGCCTTCACCACTGAAGCGCACGGAGCCATTTATAATCGTACCAGAGTGGCAAGAAGGTGCTAAGTTTGAACGGGTCGCGAGCTATTCCCAGGTCTATTCCGGTGACCACAGTGCGTTGGCCGCACACTTCGCTCTCACTCACCTCCCTTCCGCAGAACCTAGCGCGCTTCAACCGCAGTAGTGTCATGGAGACATCTCCGCTTGATACATCTGACTCGAGCAGCCAGTCCGAGTCGAGTGTAGCTTCTAGCACCGCCGAGTCCGATCCATCCACTGAGTCCAAGGTAATGTGCTGACAGCTATAATGAATTCTGCGAGCTTCTCTAATAAAATTCCGACTCTACAGCAGAGCGACCTTGAAGGAGCCTCCCTTGAGGGAGAATCATCTCAACGTGATCGGCAGTCACGTCCTAAATGGAAGCATGTCTGGAGCTCGTCTGATATCACTGGTCAGAGCTACGCTGACGTGAAACAGAGCATGCCAACCCATGCAACTCATAAGAACGATCAATACGACTGTACGATGCAACACGCGCTCGACGGTCGCTACGAACTCGCCTGCACTGAGTCAGTGTCACAGACCACAAATTGCGCACTGTAATAACACGATGCACCTCAACGAGGTGCAGATTGAGCGGTGTAAAATGTGCTTGTCGGTACAAGATTAACCTGTGTCAGTTAAGCGACTACGTAACTATTGTCCAAGAGTGAAAACGCACCATCTTGGGAATGGATGGGGATTCTCCAAGAACTACTCGAGTTCGAGAGGTCGAGCAGCATTGAGCACGCTGGGGCTGCTCATCTCGGCTATAGCTCCGTTCCTGTCACGATACAATGCCCCCGTGTACCAGTTTTAAACGGCCCAGTCACTCAAGCTATCGAGCAGCCAACGTGCTCTCATCAACTCAATCTACTCATCTACGCATGCCAGTTCGTGCGCACCGATCCACGCATTCTACAGCGACACAGTGTGACCGGGCTATCCGTGTGACAGGCCACTGTCACACGGACGCCACCGCGTGTGCGCGGTGGCCAATCAGAAGCCAGTATAGGTTTAATGGTTGGGACGGTCTCGACACTCGAGACCATCTCGACACTTAATGCCATAGTTATATTTCCCTGCGCCTGTGTAAGCCGGTAACGGGCTAAGCCCGTTACACCTGGTAGCACTTCGTGATCCGTCCAACGACCAAGATGAACGACACGTCGATGAACGACGCGTCTTCCCTCGGCGGGACGACCGGCATGTACGCTCGAGCATGCCAGTTTCCCCCATCTGTCGCTGTTCGAGTGGGAAGCACTGCACAGACTCGCTGCAGTGTCAGGTGATGGCGTCGTCAAGACTTTGCTGACCGCCGGCACGGAACAACAGCAACGCCTGGCCGCCCAAGAGTTCATGGCGCGTGAGCTCGCCGACCTCCGTCAGCGAGCGACGACTCCACGCTGACCAAGAACAAGACCGACATCGTCAAGCTCGATGTCTCCACATACAGCGGTGAAGGCGAGGGCCGCCTTCTCCTGAACCGCTGGTTCTGCGAGGTGGACATCGCGATCGAAGCTCGGCAACTGTCTACCGAGCTCGCGCGCACGCGCTTTCTTCTGTCTAAACTGGCGGGGAAGGCGAAGGAGTGGGCGCTCGGCAAGCTCGTGGCCGACGCTTCCTGCTTCCCGACCATGGCACCGATGAAGGCGGACCTGCGGCTCGCGTTCGAGCCGCCCCAAGATGAAAGCGTTCAGCGCTCCGCCTTCCTGGCGTTGAAGCAGGGACGCATTCCATACTCGAGTACATCCAGCGCGCACGACACCTTGTGTCGTGCATCACGACACCTTGTGTCGTGCATCACGACGCATCCCGTAGACATGGCGACCCAAGTCCACGTCTTCATCTCCGGCATGAGCGCTGGCTACCAGCGCTTCTACCTGACCCGGAAGACCCCACCGACACTCGAAGAGGCCTTCGCTATCGCGCTCCGCGAAGACTACAGCGTGACAGCGTCGCAAGCTTTCGACGTCTCTCGGACTCCGGTGCCCGAGCCGGAGCCGATGGAGGTGGATGCGATTCAACAGTTTGGTGGCCGTCGGGTGCCGACGTCATCAGCAAGGCCGCCATCAGCCTCGGCAACGCGCAGTCCCCGACAATGCGCTGCTACCGCTGCGGAAACCTGGACATCGCGCGGCTGTCTGCCGCGCTCCGGCGCCGATGCAGGCGAACGTCACTGTCGCGAACGACGTCGCCGCTCCAAAAACGGCGACAACCAGTAGGTGCGGGGCGTCCTACTGGGCGTGGACGGAGAGATGGTTCTCTGGTGGCAGAACCTCCTCCTAGCCCTCCCGTGCTTCGTGCACAACTCTTTGCCACCACCTCCGGCAGTGACACGAGGCTGATTGTGCTCAGCCTCCACGTTGAAGGCGCGCAGCGCCCTCTCCGCGCTCTGCTGGACTCGGGCGCGACGAACAACTTCGTTCGCGCCGAGAGCCTGTCGGTGTTACCGGCGGACATGAACATCCGTGAAGGTCCTGGCGACATGATCGTGAAGTACGCTGACGGGGAGCCGCGGCGGACGCCGCGGCGCTCGGCGACCTTCGCGTACGAGTTCGACGGGTACCGCAGTTCCGAGGAGTTCTTGGTGATCGAGCTGAGTGGCTCGTTCGACTGTGTCTTCGGTATCCCGTGGCTCGCCCGCCATCAGCCTGAGATCAACTGGCTGACTGGCACGGTCCGTCCCGAGACATCGATGTGAATGCAGTGTTGGCGTTCCTCTGCGGAACGCCTAACCAATGGCCGCATGTTGTCGTCATGGACCCTGATCCATGACCCATGCTGCGCACGAAGTCAGCGATGGCCCTTCGCGTGCGGTATGCGAACTCGCAACCTGCGCCGGTCCTAGGCAGGAGGCTCAGGACGGGTCTGACGTGGTCGAGCATGCGTTCCCACGTCCCGATGAGCAGCGGTTCTTGGAAGCAGACAATGACGTGGTCGAGCCACGTCCGGACGAGCTGCGGCTCTCCAATGATGAAGAGCGAGAAGATGTGGTTGAGCGTGGTCTCCCACACGCGGTCGAGCATGGGCTCCCGCGAGTGGTCGAGCGGGAGCTCCCTGAAGAAGAAGATGTGGTTGAGCATGGTCTCCCACGCGCGGTCGAGCATGGGCTCCCGCGAGTGGTCGAGCGGGAGCTCCCAGAAGCAGTTGACGCGGTCTAGTCAAGCGACCCGCGTCCTGACGCCGATGTTGTGTCCCGGCGTCCGAGTTCTGCGGCCATGATCGAGCATGGGTTCTCATCGGCTGCTACGGAAGCCACTCCACGACCAGTCCGACGTCGTGGCCGTCGTAAACCACGACGTCCTCGTGCACGATCGGAGGACTCAGTCGAGCCTGAGCCCGAGGTTATCTCAGTCCTGATGGGGGACGACGCGGAGACGCCTCCACGTGTACGCAACGTTGAAGTCGCACGCCCTCCGTGCGACGCAGCCGGGATCACACGGCTGCCTGGACTCTCGTGGAAACACTTCCTGCGTGACTTGAAGAAGGGTGAGATCGAGCAAGTGTGTATGCTCGTGGCTGACGATGCTGCGTCCATTGCAGCCGTCGAGACCGATGCCTCGGACCACGCGTCCGACGCGAGGACGCGCCCGAAAGGAGCTGAGCCGAAGACCGCCCGTGAAGCACGATACGCGGCTCAGTCGTTGCCGGCCCTCGAAGCCGCCGGCAACCCAGTCGCTCCACTGGTCCGTGAGTTCATCGACATCTTCCTGACAAGGTGCCTGCCGTTCTTCCACCCGACCGCGGTGTCCGGCACGAGATTGACCTCGTGCCCGGTGCGAAATACTGCGTGACGCGGCAGTGGCCGCTTCCTCGCGACCAAGTCGAAGCCATTGACGCCTTCTTCGAGAGTCGCCTACAAGCCGGCCACGTTCGCGAGAGTCTCTCACCGCACTCCAGTCCGACGTTCTGCGTGAAGAAAGCAACCGGCGGCTGGAGAATCGTTCACGCCTTCAACAAGCTCAACGAGGCCACCATACCAGCGCAAACGCCGATCCCGCGGAAGGACATGGTGCTGGTCACCATGTCTGGCAGCACGAAGTACAGTGCCATCGATCTGATGGATGGGTTCTATCAGATCTTGATGCGCGAAGACGATGTGCCGCTGACAGCGGTCAGTACGCCCAGCAGGATGTTGTGGGAATGGCTCGCGATGCCGCAGGGGCTCAAGAACGCCCCCGCCACGTTCAACCGGATGGTGTCCAACTTGCTTCGGCCATACCGAGACTTCGCGCCAAGCTACTTCGACGACATCTTCATTCACAGTCGTGCCGAGGGCGGCATGACGGACGTTCAGGTCCACCTACAACACCTGCGCAAGGTGTTCGAGGTGATGAAGGAGAACAAGCTGTATGCCAACTTGAAGAAGTGTATCTTCTGCGCTCCCGAGATCCCGGTGCTCGGGAGCTACGTCAGCAAGGATGGCGTCCGCGCCGACCCCGAGTAGATCGAGGCCATCTGCGCGTGGCCGACGCCGCAGGACCAGAAGCATCTCCGGCAGTGGCTGGGACTCGCGACGTATCTTTACCATTACTCGAAGAACTTCGCTTCGACGATCCGTCCGCTGTTTCAACTACTCAAGGCTGACACCACGTGGTCATGGCGTCCCGAGCACCAAGCTACCTTCGACGCGGTGAAGTCGAGCTTGTCCACCGCGCCCGTACTCATGCTTCCAGACCACTCGAAGCCCTTCCATATCGTGTGCGACGCGAGCGACTTCGCGATCGGCTGCGCCTTGATGCAGTTCGATGACGATGGCCGCGAGCGGGTCATCAGCTACCAGTCGCGCCAGCTGAAGCCGGCGGAACGGAATTACCCGGTCCATGACAAGGAGCCGCTGGCCATGCGCTACGCCCTCATGTGTACCTCCTCGGTGATCGGACCTTCGCGATCTACACCGATCACGCGTCGCTGAGAACAGCGACGAAGAGCCCCCACCTGTCCCAGCGCATGGCGCGGTGGTTGTCCCTGTTCTCCGAGTACAACTTGTCGTGCACTACAAGCCGGGCAAGACCAACATCCTTGCCGACGCATTATCGCGTCGGCCTGACTACGTGCAGTCAGGTCGCCACGCAGTTGGCGACGGGGACGATGACGAGTGCGCCGTTTGCACTGCCGAAGACGTCGCTGCTGTTGAGGTTGCAGCGACCAGTCCGCTCCGCGACTTGATCGTGGACGCGTACAAGGAGGACGCGTCCTGCTTGGAGCTGATCCAGTTCCTGCGAGACCCTGGTGCCGTGGCGAAGCGCAAGCTGTCCCCACGTAGCCGCTCCCGCGTCGACCGCTGCGCGCTAGACGGCGAGCTGCTCACGTACCGCGTCGACCGTGAAGACCCTCCGCGCATCGTCGTTCCTCTGTACGACGATCTCCGAGCTCGGCTGATCCACGAGTTCCATGACACGCCGAGCGGCGGCCACCTCGGACGCGAGAAGACGTTCGCGTCGCAGTCCAGAGACTTCTACTGGCCGCATATGTACAAGTGGGTCCGGAAATGGGTACGCTCCTGCGAAGCGTACCAACGCGTGAAGCCGAATCCGTCCAAGCAGGCTCCGCTCCGACCTCTCCCAGTCGCCACGGACGCATGGGCGTCTGTCAGCATGGACTTCGTCTTCGGGCTGCCCCGAGACAGTCAAGGGCGCACTGGCGTGCTTGTCTTCGTTGATCGGTTCAGCAAGATGCTCCATCTTGCTCCTGTCGCTGCCAACATCACGGCGAAGCAATCAGCCGCGATCTTCGTGGACGTGGTGTACCGCCACCACGGGCTTCCGTCCTCCATCATATCGGATCGCGATCCTCGCTTTACGTCTGCTTTCTGGCGAGAGCTTTTCCGGTTGCTGGGGACGCGGTTGTGCATGTCCACCGTGTCGCATCCGGAGACAGACGGCCAAACTGAGCGCGGCAACCGTGTTGTTGAAGACGTACTACGCAGCTTCGATACGTCGTTCAAGTCGTGGAGTACCTTCCTGCCCCTGGTCGAGTTTGCCCTCAACAACGCTGTCCACGCATCGACCGGGCTGTCCCCGTTCTTCGTCAACTTCGGTCGCCATCCTCGCGTTCCAGCGCTCCTTGGTGTGGAGCTCTCTGAGACTCCGGCTGGTCGCGCTGCTGAAGACGCGGGCGATTCCGTGTCACACATTCCGGATGAAGACTTCGCTGGAGACCTGGACCCAGACCAAGCTGGGCGTCTTGACCCCGCCCCCGATGCTCTCTCCGCGTTGTTACATGGCGTCACCACTCGTCGAGGTTCCAACGCTCCGGCTGTCGGAGTGCGTACACGTGCCGCCGCGCGGGCGGCACACGAGAGACTACACGCCAACCCCGAACGAGCTTCGCGCACACATGCCGCTAGGAGGGCGGCACCTTCAGACATCGCAGCTTGGACTTCGCGCACGCTGATTGACCCGATGCCACGTCGGGCCATCGAGTACCAAGACGCTCAAGAAGCGGCGACACCCGCCACTCCGGTCCCTGCCAACTTTGATCCGCTGCCAGCGCCGCAGCCCCAAGACACTGCGGCTGTCTGCGACTTCCTGCAGAAACGGGAGTCAGTTGTGCGTTATGTACGTGACACCATCGCGGCGGCGGTGGACCGGCAAAGGCATATGCCGATCGACGCGGGCGACGACACCTGGAGACGTTCGCCGTGGGCAATCGTGTGCTGCTTTCTACGACGGGCATGTCGCCAAGTTTGGTGACGAACCTGGGCGCGAGCAAGCTCGCGCCCCGATTTATTGGGCCTTTTAAGGTGACGAAGGTACTCGGTGACGCCTACACGCTACAGCTCCCTACGGCGCTTCGGCTCCACCCAACGTTCTACGTCGGTCGTCTGCGACGGTACCATCCCGCCGCCATCCCCGCTGACGCAGATAACCAGGTCGATCAAGACGCTGCGCCACCGCAGCGTCAGCAGGAGGTTCGCGGATCCGCATTCCAGCACGACGGTCCTGCTCCACTAGTGGACGCTGCAGGGAACCAGCGTCACATTGTCGAAGCCATTCTCAACCACGACGACCACCGAAATGCCCCGCAACGCGCACGCACGGATCGCGGCGCTCGTCGCCGCGATGGAGAGATACCCCGCACCGCCAATACCTGGTTCGATGGCTTGGGCCGATGGACGACAGTTGGGAGCCACGCGCGGTCCTACTTGCGGATGTCCCCGACTGTGTGGCGGCGTACGAGACGTCGCTCGGAGAGGGCGCGGCGGCGAGCCGCACCTAACTCAACCAGCGGCTCGCAACATCGGACGATCCTGCAGCGATGCTCGACTTTAGACGACGGACGGCCTTCGGCATTCCACGGTTCGCGGTGACTCGGCCCACAATGAAGTCACGGTGTACATCAACTCGACGGACTTGCTTTGTTCCACGCCAGCGCCGGACCAGCCACCAAGGTCGCTCCGTTGATGCCCAGGATACTGCTGCGTCCCGCAGCTGCAAGCCCTTGATGACGTCCTGCTGTGCTGCTTCAGTCGCGCCGCGCTGCTGCGAAGACCTGCGTTCCCTTCCAGATTTTAGATATGTGTATGTTCCAACCTTGAATAGGGGGGTGGTGTGACAGGCCACTGTCACACGGACGCCACCGCGTGTGCGCGGTGGCAATCAGAAGCCAGTATAGGTTTAATGGTTGGGACGGTCTCGACACTCGAGACCGTCTCGACACTTAATGCCAGAGTTATATTTTCCTGCGCCTGTGTAAGCCGGTAACGGTCTAAGCCCGTTACAACCCGACCAATTACAAGCGACAGCCAAGGCACGACTGGGAGCTTCACGCGATCCACTAGCCGAGAGTCTTGCGACCCTACCATACGTCGTCTATCTAGGCACGGTCACTCCACTACAGTGCTTGCATTACTACACACTTAGTACTAAGACCCTTCAAGACGGTTACTGCATCTTCTTTTTATTCGGTTTTCGGCTCGACTCCTGTCAATACGTCGGCTGGTGACGGCTGAGCTCCACCGACAGCGAATGTCGAGTACAGACAACTTACCGAGTTGCCATAACACGGTAGACTTACCGTGTTATGGTAACACGGCAAGTTGACTGTGTTAAGGTAACACAACCAGGTGTACTTCGTCCGATAGCATGCCATCGTGCACCAAGTGACACCTCCTCACCGCACCATTAATTGTTGCCTAGGTAGTCGTGTGTGCCGGTCTAGAGCGCCCATCGGCCGTGTACAACGCGCAGCTAAACTATTATCTTCTGATTCTTTCAGCACTGCGATAACTATGAGCCGGTGGACACCCCAGCGCAGTTCACCACCAATGTAATGCTCGAAAACACCGAACTATGTTCTTCTTATTCATTCTACAACTAATTGAGTGAAGAAACTATCGCCTTTTTGAGAATGTATCCGTTAAGTGGTGAAGGCCGTCCTTTCAGTGTTGAGGGCCGTTCCTTCAGTGTTTTCGACCTACCTAACCCTCAGTGCAAACGACCGATTTTTCAGTGTTTCACAGCCGATTTTACAGTGTTGTAGGAGGTACCTCGTTGGGATGTGCCCAGTCGGGGAACGCAGGCACTTCCAATCACGAAACGCGAAAGTACTTCAAAGAACAAACCGATTCCCATCGTAGGCTCTGAGCTTGGTAAAGGAGAGTTTCAAATAAGGGGAAATTCCAAAATACGTCCGTTTTATTAAAGTAATTCCGTAATGCGTCCGTGCCGTATAAATATGTACCGTAGTCACCCTTATTATTAGGACGTGTACGTTTGGCACACACTCGCACTCAGACCGGGCGAGCGGTGAACGACAGTCGCGAACGAACAGCTCCGCTACCGCCAGCTTAAAATCCGCCTTACTCAAGAAGCGCTGTTGTTTCTCCATCGAAGAACTCAAAGTGTCGCTCCGAAACCATTTTGGTAGGCTCATCGGTATAAATAGATTGGTAGTTTTGGCTACATGGTACATAATGGCTACGCAAACCAAGAGGATACACGTCCTAATAATAAGGGTGACTACGGTACATATTTATACGGCACGGACGCATTACGGAATTACTTTAATAAAACGGACGTATTTTGGAATTTCCCCTTCAAATAATTATTGCTGCGTTATTAATAGCATGTGCAATCTTGTCTTACACGTATTCTACTTCCCTATACTTTGAAGTATATGAAGTATAATACAGTAGCACACGCAGAAGAGCATTGCGTTTTACCGGTAGGTGCTTCGATGAGTCAAGTGACCGACCAGCGCCTCCTGTTGCACTCATAATACCTTTTCTAAAGGTGGCGCCAAGTCGATTCCCTGCGCTTGTCGCGGCGACTCTGGCTGCAACGTCTTCCGCCATTGACTTCAGCGGCCAGAATGATATCACGCAAAGCGTAGGAACCGTCGCCCCGGGCGTGGAAACGCAGAACGGGGCAAGCAAGTTCAGGGGCTCCGATTTCAAGAACCAGTGGATGCAGACAGAGTCTTCGTCGAACAACGTGGCCCCAATAGCGTCAAGTGGCGACTGGAACCAGCCAGCGACGTCGGAATCCCCCTCCGTTTGGACTCAGATGAGTGGGCAGGCCACCGGAACCGAGTGGTCACCATCAGCGTCAACGGAGACTCCTGCTGTTTGGACACCTTCGATGGCGGAGTCTAGTGGGTACGCCAATCCACCACTTAGCGTAGACTCTAGTGGATCGAATTATGGTGTTGACTATGGAAGTCTCGAGTGCAGCGGGTCGGACGAGGGAGAGGAATCAGAGCCGTCGGTGCAGTGGTCGACTGCAGGCTCGGAGAACACCACTCCAGCGGCAACGACGACTCCGACGACGACGACGTCTAGTGGAGAAACCGATCAGGGATTATTTCAGCCTCCTTCGACAGCTTCTTCATCGGGTACAACCAGCCCCACGACCTCTGACACTGTCGAAAATTCTGGCTCGACGATAACATCATCGAGTCAAACTGGAGCCGAGGAGGATTCATCGCAGACAACGCAAACTTTCTCGACAGCTTCATCCTATGAGAGTGCGTCGTCGTCAACGACGGAGACTAGCACCGGTAAGCAAGAGAATCCGGAGCAATCGTCTTCTAACAGCACTTCAAGCGCTAAACACGCCCCCTTCGGAACCATCAAGTCCAAGTCTGGTGAGTGCGTCGTCGGTGACCCGGACACGTACATCAGCCCCAAGGATCTCCAGTGGATTTGGGACAACCGCATGAAGGCTGAAGTGGAGCCCTACGACAACTGGATCATGGATCACATCGTGGCCAACAAGGGCACGCTCAACTACTGCATCCGCTGGGACAGCAAGACCACCAAGCTGAGCAAGGCCCAAGCCGCCAAGTTCCAAGCCATGCTCACCCGCCAGTACAATCTGTGGAACCACTGGCTCATCGGCTACAACTGCTGGCCGTATGACGAGATCAAGATCAACATTGTTGGCTGGGCTGCGAGAGAGGCCTCCGATCTGGAGTGGTCGGACGACTCGCTCGGCAAGATTTACATCGGCGATCTCGATAAGGACGGAGCCCCGCAGTGCCCCGAGAGCTGCTACCGCGCGGTCGATGGCTCGTCGCCCGGAGGTAGTGGCTGCGATGGCAAGCCGTTCGATGCCTATCTCCAGCCGACCCAGGGCATGGGAGGTGGCCTCGGAACCTACAACTTCCAGCAGGTGGACCTCGACGACATGATGGCGCACATCGATGACGACCAGCTTACGATCGTCGCCCACGAGATTGGCCACAGCTTCGGGCTGCCGGACTTTTACCAGCAGCCGAAGCCTGCCAACTTTAAGCCGTGCCTCATGGACGCGCTCACTTCAAACGCTATGCGAGACACGGACGGCTGGATGGTGCGCCGCGTGCTCGAGAACAAGAAGTCCAAGTATAACTTTTAAGTGTTCATGTGCACGTAATATGTCGTCGTGACGGTGATGCGATGAACAGTTTTTGCTATTTTGATGTGTTACCGGTACTAATCGATTTTGTCTAATTTAGAAAAGCGATTAAGCTTCAGTTGAGGCTAGCACGGCGTCCTCTATTAAAAAACGTATAATCTTGATTAGTACGCCCTCATCGAATAGAACGCCCTTCGAATATAACCCCCTTGCTCAGAGCGTTGTATAAAAATAGAACGCTCTCCCTATTCTTTTTATAAACATAAGCTTAATAAAAAATATTCAGCAAGTTTGTCCTACATACACAAAAGGCAATTTGTTTTACTTTAATACAATATAAATTAAAATACTAGAACTAGTACTGATTAATTATGCAAGTGTGTAACTTTTTCGCACATTTACACTTTAGTTCTCATCTGGCACCTCGGAACCATATCTGTGTGTGTGTTTTCCAGAATCGAAAAAAATCGAATCAAATACACCAAGGTCTTTGGCGAATTCCATGAATTTGGCTCTAAAAAACTTATTTATTAATATTATTTGTATGATTTTCCTAATATTTGCAAAATATATGGGAGTTAACGGTACGATATATATATAGTATAACTAATATTACTGCAATGTCTAGTTTTGAAAACTCGATTACAACGCCCTAATTTGAAAATAGAGCGTTGTATAATAATATAACGCCGCGTACTAATATGTATTATACATTAATAGAGACGCAGCTTCTGTATGTACTGTCCCCTGATAGTTCAATGAGCTCGCTTTTCAAAATTTATTGTGTTTTTGGAGGGGTAGGTAACTATTTTTTTACTTTTTTGCTCATCACTCGACACAATTTTCACTTTTTGCCCCAACTGAGACTATGTCCCGCAAGTGCTCAGCGGAGGGCGCGTCCGGGCCAGAGCCCCGCGCGTCGCCGCGGGCCCAAGCCGCTGCTCTCAGTGGAGCAGGAGACGCAGCTGGCTCAGTGGGTGCTGGTGCAGCAGAGCTCAGGTCGACGCGTCTCACGTGACGACGTCATCAGTCAGGCCCAAGAAATGTCACGACTGGAGGAAACCCAAGAAGAGACGAAGCCCAGCCAATCAGTTGGCATGGGCTGGTGCAACCGCTTCATAGCGAGGCACCCGGGGCTCAATTTACGCCCTGGGGCTGCTCCAGTAGTCAAGACTCAAGGTTCCGACTCAACTGATGCAACTGTAAATTTCACGGTAGGTGGCGAAATGCCTCCAAATGCAGCAGTGGGTGGCCAAGAAGCCGACAGCTCAAAGGTTTCTGAGTCTTCAGAGCAATCGGAGAGTAAAGAGGAGGACGGAGAAGCTGAGGAAGCTGCGGGGCCGACCAAGACGAGGAAATACAACCGCAAGCACATGGAGGCGGCTGTGGAGATGTACCTGGCTGGGAAATCCATGAGCGAGGTGACGCAGCGCTTCCCGTTGTTGCATCAACGCACTATTCGACGTCGAGTGTTGCGTGTGCAACGGGGTGAAGTGGATCGGAGGAGGGGCCCACGACCGCTGCTGGAGGGGGAACCGGAGCAGGAGTTGGTGGCCTGGATTCTGGACATGCAGAGTCGAGGAACGCGCGTGACCAAGAAGGACATCCTCGCGAGAGCGAACGAACAGTATCAAGCGTTGACTGGAGAAACCGCTGAGGATAGACTGAAGGAAGGATGGCTGCGCAGATTCAAGGAGAGGCACCCCGTGCTGTCGGGTCGGGCTCCTACTAAAGTGCACCAGAAGGGAGACAGCAGCAACTCAAGTACAGAGAGCGAAAAGGGGTTTTCAAGTGGTGGAGACGGCGAGCTGTCAAGTAGTGCGCAATCGACGGGTGGACAGCAGAGAACAGTGTATGGAGAGGAAGAAGAGAAGCAGGAGCGCTCTGGGGCTGACTCGAGTGGGATTGGAGGCTCGGCAGCGTTGTCAAAGAGGCAAAAGACAGAAGACCCACTCTCAACTCGAAGCTCGAGGGGTTTAGATGCTGCAGGCCACAGTGCTAGTGCTAGCGGGGTTTCAGTCTTGCCTGAGCGACGCCAAGTTGAAAAGGCCGAGAACGTGCAATCCAACAATCGGCTGGAGGAAATGCAGCGTCAGCAGCTCGAAATGCTCCAGCAACTATGCGCATCAAACGATGTACTATCACGCATTGCTGGCGCGAAGCGGGTTGTCAAGAATTCCACTAGAGAATAAGCACGTGGGTGGTCACCGTCTCTTAAACAGCACGTCGCTTCGCGGTCGCTAAAGGATCTTGTGAGCTGCTATGAAGGGTTGTCTTCTGGTGCTGGTGTGCATAGTGACATGCTGCGCAGACGCGGAGACTCTGACGTCGAGCTGCATGCGAACGTGTGGCGAGTTCGAGCAGTGCTTCGTGTACAAGGACTCGGAGTTCTGCGCTGAAGTTTGCGCCCCCGGCCGGTGCAACGACGACACGGAAATGTGCACGTTGAGAGGCGTGGTGCCGTGTACAACGGAGCCGTGTTTGCCCGAAGCAGTGTGCGAGCCTCGAGTCACGTCAATGGTGACCAACTCGACCGCGGTTTCTTCCTGCGATCTGCGTTGTCAGCTCATCAGCTCCCCGGTCTGCGGCTCCGACGGCGTGTCGTACGCCAACTCGTGCTTCCTCAAGAAGGCGCGATGCACCACTGGGAATCCCGACTTGGCGGTGGCGTCTCGAGGATCTGCGAGCGTGAGAAGTCTCTAAACGCCCAGTACAACCCTCCACCGTCCAGCTCCGCCGATGATACTGCCACTTGTCTGGCTGCAACAACGTGCGCGGACGTGCTGGATCCTGTGTGTACGAGCGCAGGCACAATGCGGAACCTGTGTCACTTTAACCGCGAGAAGAGATGCAACCAGGCAACGCTGACGATGATCCGTACTGGGTCCTGTGAAGACTCGAACGTGGTGCCTCTCTGTCCTGCAATCTGCACAGACGAGTACGATCCAGTGTGTGCTTCCAACGGGCAGCTCTACGGCAACGACTGCCTCTTCCGGCAGGCCAAATGTGCGCGACGTGACCTGCTCGCAGTCAACATCGAGCCTCGACCGCTTGCGGAGTGTGCAGAGTAGACGATATAAAGTGTTTACTTGGTTTGTTTAATGTGTTCCGTTCTCGCGCGTTCGACTTCCTTTTGCCGAGTCGAATCAGCCTACAAAACATGCTTCAAAAGGTGACAGCGTAGTCCCAGCTCGCAAATGGCCCCATTACTGAGCTCCCTGGGCACCCATGGGGTTGTGTTGGTGCAGGTGCACCGAGTTCATGTTGCCTCCGCCGTCGCCTCCGAAGCGCGGGTCGTGGCCACTGGCGAGCGGTCGGATGCCCGAGAGCGTCTTGAGCTCTGTGATGATGCGAGCGCAGAGGTTCATGTACGTGAAGGCGTTGCCGTCCAGACGCTGGAAGTCTAGCAAGTAAATGTGCTGCTGCACCTTGTACAGCTGGAGGCCGATCTTGATGCGCTGCATCTGCTGCTGCAACTTGAGCTCGTCCGGGCTCAGCACGGCGCTCCCGTTCTGGTTGGTGGGGTCTCCCACGGGCGACTGCCACCGGCATTTTACGCGGTACGGCGCCACGACCTTCCATTCAAAGTGGAGCACGAACAGCGCCTTGTATACTTCCGACATCACGTGAGCCGGCTCCTTCTTCGACTGAATGCCCAGGTACCACCGTCGCCTCTTGGGCGTGGGGGCTGCGCCGTGGCCATCGTCAAAACCAGACATGCCATTACCCCCGGCAGCGGACATCCGCGGCGCTTGTCCTGGAATATTAATTCCCCGTCCACCGAAATTCCGAGGGTCCGGAAGCGCTGACGAGGGCGTGACCAACGGAGATGCGGCCATTGGAAGCGGTCCTCGTCCAGGAAGCAGCAAAGTGCTAGGTTCGGGGGTCGAGAACGTCTTGGGTTTGTTATTCACCGTTCGCACATCGCGTAATTCTGAGCAAAGAAAATAATAAAGTTGCGTTAGATCTCAATGGGCGTATGAGTAGACAGGGTTCGGTAAGCCGAGAGCCAACGGACGCACCATCAATACGGATCTTGGCGTTCTTGTGGTCAAGAATAAGTTCGTACGCCACGCGGAGCGGGTGGTTTTCTCGCCTCTTGAGCAATGCTACGAGCTGATCGTGGCCGATATTTGCAGCGTAGCTCAGAGCCAAACACTGCGACAGGCAATCCTCGTCAATCTTGAAGGTCTCGTGCTCCACGATCTCCGGCGGGTGCTGCAGGTACGGGGGCAAGTCAATCTGGAACCACGGGTGCTGCCTGATCTCCGGGATCGTGATGCGCTTCATGGGGTCCACCACGAGCATGCGCGGGATGAGGTCGCGCGCCATCTCGGACAGGTGGCTGGGCAGCGAGTACATGCCGCCGCGGATCTTCTTGAACAGGTTGGGGATGCTCTCGTCGTCGAACGGCAGACTGCCGCACAGCAGCGCGTACAAAATGACGCCGCAGGACCACACGTCCACCTCGGGGCCAGCATACAAACTGCCAGAGATCACCTCAGGGGCTGCGTAGTTCGGGGAGCCGCACGACGTGCGCAGAAAGTCTCCGTCCTCCATGCTGTTGGACAGTCCGAAGTCTGCGATCTTGATGTTATTATCCGCGTCCAGCAGCAAGTTCTCCGGCTTCAGGTCTCGGTGCACGATGCGGTGGAAATGGCAGTACTCCACGCCCGAGATAATCTGGTGGAAAAAGTGCCTCGCCTCCTCCGGCGCCAACTAAAATAAAATAACAAAAATGTTAAACACTTCATAACAATGACAACAACTCTAAAACAAAACGAAATTCACACCCACCCGTCCTTTAGACACAATGTAGTCGAAGAGTTCTCCGCCGGCAATGTACTCGAGCACCATGAAGATGTCGGTGGGCGTGTCGATCACCTCGTACCTAGAAAAATAATAATGAAAATACCGTTATTTTCCTGGATCCCCTTGATAATTTGATGCACTGCAACTGTGCACGTACAGCCGGATGATGTGTGGGTGGCGCATCTTGCGCAGCAGCATGATCTCGCGCCGCACCTTCTCGCTCATGTCGAGGCTGCGGATCTTGTTGCGGTTGAGGATCTTAATGGCCACCTTGTGGCCCGTGATGTCGTGCTCGGCCACTGGTTGGACACATACAAAGACGCAGATATGTGTGTAAGACTCTCTTTCTCTCTCAGTCGGCAGCACAATTCACCTAAACGGGGTGGCACAAAGTGGCAAGAGCGTCGCTAAACGTCTCTAAACGTGTCTAAACGTACGCTTGACCTTGCCGAAGGAGCCGATGCCGAGCGTCTTGCCCAGGCGGTAGTGGCCTAGCTGCACGGGGATGTCGCTCATGGTCGAGGGGACGGGGCGAGCGCTGCTGGGGCACTCGGACTCGTTACGTGCGGGTCGGTCGGGCTAATCGGCTTCGAGTGTGGCACAAAGAAAAACGGGTCGTGTGTGGTGTGCGCCACACCAACGGAATTACCGGTGTGGTACCGGTGAGACGAGGGAGAGAGTGTGGAGTTCGTGTGTGCCACATGGAATTGAGGGAGGCCAACCCCACTTCAGCTAAGCACCGGAAAAGATTCTGCCGCACATAGCTAAACGTGCTCGCTCGCGTCGCTGGGGGCAGCTTCAAGACGCTGAGGCTATCGATCGCGGGCAGCCAGCTAAATACATGTACCGGTAGCGCTACATGTACTAGCAAGCGGGCAGGGCGTTAGCAGAAATACGCGTGTGTGCGCTCTCCGATTTGCTCGGCGCTCTTCGATCAGCGTCATCCATCCGCTCAAGGGTTCTGCCCGTTTCGAACGCCCCGTGACCGTGTGCGGTCCGCTGGTGCGTTCGGGGCTTCTTTCTCGGTGCACGAATTGCAGTTGTAGCGGTGCCCATGCGTCGGCGAAGGCCACCTTGAGGCGTTCGGCGGGGCGGGTGCCTGTTGAAGTACCTTGGGCCCCGCCGAAGCTCGCGATATGGTGGGAGAGCGGTGCATGTCGGCGGAGGAAAGACGATTTCTTTATATGTTTTTCGACGCTGTCTGGAAGTACATGCATACGCTGCAGTACATGTAGCTACTCATCCGTCTGTCTGCGCGGATGACTCGCGGGTTTCAGAACTCACGCTTTCGGCTTGAAAGATGTGGCAGAACGTGGCGCTGGCATTGTCGAAGCGAGCGAGCCCAAGACAGATCCGGCAACTTCAGGCGTGGCGAAGGCTGTCGTGGCCACTTGCTCGTGGCCACTTGCTCGCCAGGGAGGTGCATGCATGCGTGGACACTTTCTTTTCGAGCACACTTGGCCGATCGTCTCCTCCCCGTGTGACGGGAGCCATGAGACGACGGCTACCAGCTGAGCCCGGGGTGGATTTTTAACATGAAACATCGGGGTGGCTGCAGGTCTGTATACGAAAGCAAGGCCTCTCGTTGCTGTGGCGGAGGTAACTCACGTACACAAAACAACTACGAGCAAAACGTAGTGGACATGTAATGCGTGCTTATCGGACTCGGTGAAATATATGTGTATCGGATAGAGTGCTAGCGGCTAGATGCCTCTTCGTGAGCACGCACCGCCGTTGCAGACGAATGCTATGCCTCTGCCGCCCGAACGATAGACCGTTCTCGAAGCGAGCCCACTTCAAGGTCAAGGTCGGTCGCCGGCCAGCATCTCCACGACGAGAGCCAATATTTGAGGCGCTCCATGGCAGCGCGTCTCGCGCCGCTCGGTTTTCAAGGCGAGTAGCTACTGAGTGCGGGCACTACGAGTCCTCTTCTGCTACCACTTTCCCTTGGACTCTCGTGTGTGGCGAGGCTGGGGAGGGCTCCTATACTTTTCAACGTTGTAGATCGCAGGCGACGTTGGCCTTGGGGTCAATAAACAGTACCGTTACGGCTACGTGTACTATACT
The DNA here is from genome assembly GCA_024211575.1 of Phytophthora melonis. NCBI lineage: Eukaryota > Oomycota > Peronosporomycetes > Peronosporales > Peronosporaceae > Phytophthora > Phytophthora melonis. The sequence goes on from JAMXKT010000018.1 coordinate 199,733, forward strand.
GTACCAACGAACATCGGCTCGCAGCGCATGGTCGTCACGGCTGTCGTTGGCGGCGCTCACTGCTGCTGCTGCGGCCACGACTATCCCCCTTCGCAGTGTATGTCGGCGTGCGATTTCTCCGGCGTCTCACCGCGAAGCCACGTTCACTCGAACTGTCTGCCGTCTTGTAGCTGCGTTGCCACCACTCAATTCATGCAGCCAGCGTTAAAGCCACTTGCTCGACGAGCAGTGGATGGATACAAATATATCGCGATGAACCGGATAATAATGCCACAGAACCTGCGGCAAGGCTTACTCTGTGACAGAGTAATACTACTCGCTCGGCTAGACTTCGCGGCCTTGATCCCGTACATGCAGCCACCTCCTGGTCCTTGTTGCAATTGAGCCGATGGGCCCAGTCATTAATAGTGGGGGTGATGCAGTGATTAGGCGCAGCGCCAGTGGTGCTGGTATTTTACTAAAGAAGCTCGAACTGAAGTGAAAAGGTTGATCGATCATGGCTTCTTATGAATGATTCAAAAGTTTTTGAATCAAAAGAACTAAAAGCGGGAATTTCAGTCACACCTCAAGTTGGTTCCCATATTCTATTTATCTTTTGAATTTGAATTTGTTAGTCGGCTACCTACTCCCGGAGACGCGCGCTGCTGCATCTCCGCCTACGGAGGTCGCACCGCTAGATCTATAGGATACGAGCCCGCGATAAAGCCCCAAAGCGAACAACATATCATAGCTTGAATTTCAATTCAACAATCATAAAAACACACATTCGCAATCCACCTTCAGTTCGAGCTGGCAAAACACTATCCATACATGTAGGCACCACTGGTGCTGCACGAGTTAGTTTCTTTTTGCGCCTAATCACTGCATCACCCCCACTATTAATGACTGGGCCCATCGGCTCAATTGCAACAAGGACCAGGAGGTGGCTGCATGTACGGGATCAAGGCCGCGAAGTCTAGCCGAGCGAGTAGTATTACTCTGTCACAGAGTAAGCCTTGCCGCAGGTTCTGTGGCATTATTATCCGGTTCATCGCGATATATTTGTATCCATCCACTGCTCGTCGAGCAAGTGGCTTTAACGCTGGCTGCATGAATTGAGTGGTGGCAACGCAGCTACAAGACGGCAGACAGTTCGAGTGAACGTGGCTTCGCGGTGAGACGCCGGAGAAATCGCACGCCGACATACACTGCGAAGGGGGATAGTCGTGGCCGCAGCAGCAGCAGTGAGCGCCGCCAACGACAGCCGTGACGACCATGCGCTGCGAGCCGATGTTCGTTGGTACAGTATAGTACACGTAGCCGTAACGGTACTGTTTATTGACCCCAAGGCCAACGTCGCCTGCGATCTACAACGTTGAAAAGTATAGAAGCCCTCCCAGCCTCGCCACACACGAGAGTCCAAGGGAAAGTGGTAGCAGAAGAGGACTCGTAGTGCCCGCACTCAGTAGCTACTCGCCTTGAAAACCGAGCGGCGCGAGACGCGCTGCCATGGAGCGCCTCAAATATTGGCTCTCGTCGTGGAGATGCTGGCCGGCGACCGACCTTGACCTTGAAGTGGGCTCGCTTCGAGAACGGTCTATCGTTCGGGCGGCAGAGGCATAGCATTCGTCTGCAACGGCGGTGCGTGCTCACGAAGAGGCATCTAGCCGCTAGCACTCTATCCGATACACATATATTTCACCGAGTCCGATAAGCACGCATTACATGTCCACTACGTTTTGCTCGTAGTTGTTTTGTGTACGTGAGTTACCTCCGCCACAGCAACGAGAGGCCATACAGACCTGCAGCCACCCCGATGTTTCATGTTAAAAATCCACCCCGGGCTCAGCTGGTAGCCGTCGTCTCATGGCTCCCGTCACACGGGGAGGAGACGATCGGCCAAGTGTGCTCGAAAAGAAAGTGTCCACGCATGCATGCACCTCCCTGGCGAGCAAGTGGCCACGAGCAAGTGGCCACGACAGCCTTCGCCACGCCTGAAGTTGCCGGATCTGTCTTGGGCTCGCTCGCTTCGACAATGCCAGCGCCACGTTCTGCCACATCTTTCAAGCCGAAAGCGTGAGTTCTGAAACCCGCGAGTCATCCGCGCAGACAGACGGATGAGTAGCTACATGTACTGCAGCGTATGCATGTACTTCCAGACAGCGTCGAAAAACATATAAAGAAATCGTCTTTCCTCCGCCGACATGCACCGCTCTCCCACCATATCGCGAGCTTCGGCGGGGCCCAAGGTACTTCAACAGGCACCCGCCCCGCCGAACGCCTCAAGGTGGCCTTCGCCGACGCATGGGCACCGCTACAACTGCAATTCGTGCACCGAGAAAGAAGCCCCGAACGCACCAGCGGACCGCACACGGTCACGGGGCGTTCGAAACGGGCAGAACCCTTGAGCGGATGGATGACGCTGATCGAAGAGCGCCGAGCAAATCGGAGAGCGCACACACGCGTATTTCTGCTAACGCCCTGCCCGCTTGCTAGTACATGTAGCGCTACCGGTACATGTATTTAGCTGGCTGCCCGCGATCGATAGCCTCAGCGTCTTGAAGCTGCCCCCAGCGACGTGTAACACACCTGCTTGTCGCGCTGCTCACGAACGGCAACGGCCGGCGGCGACACATCTTTCTCGCCCCGCGCGCCAGCCGGGCTCACCACCAGCCCGCGGCGCAGGTGCAATACACCGCCGATTGAAGATCGCAAATCGGCGAGAACACCAGCAAGCCTACAAAACGGCGGACAGCGCAAAACGGAGAGAGAACCCACCACCGCAAAAATGCCGTGGCCATCACCACCACCCGCTTGCAATCCATGTCCACGGTGAGGTTGCCTCGCCTTGCGTGCGGGCGAAGTCTATCAAATTTGGTTCGAGGAGAGGAGCTTCTGAGTTCACGGCGAAAGCGCCGTTTCGACTCGAGTTTCGAGCTTCGAGCTTCGAGCACCGCTTTTCCCGCCACATTCTAATCGCTTACGAAGGGCTCGGGTTTCAGTATCGCAGGTCGCCTCTATAACCCAACGCCCATTACCACCTGTATTCGTCTACTTATCCTCGCAGAACATCAGGTCTCGCAGTGCACATCCTGGCCCGGCGCTGGTGCGTGTCTGACTAGCATGGAAGAGCCAGGCACCGGCCCGGCCGCGCGCCAGCTCGCCGAGCTTGGGAAAGCAGTCGACCGCACGACGCGGTCGCCACCAGCGGCTTCCCTCGCCGACGCGGGCTCTGCGCCATTATCCTTTCGCCTTGGCTGCCGCCGACGCTATTGTCAACAGCACCGCAGCATACAGGCGTTAGCCATCCATCCAACCACATCTAGAGTACAGGTAACTCAGCCAGCCATGAGCCTCAAGCGACCACAGCACTCCATGGACGACCTTGCGTCGCCCGAGCGCAGCAGCTCCAGCAGGACTAAGGGCAGCAAGAGCCGCCGCAGCCGCCGCACGCTGCACAGCGCCGAGTCGACGTGCTCGTCGTCCTCCGGCAGCAGCTCGAGCGACGCGGGTTTGCCGCTGGCCTCGGCGCCGCGCACCGTCGAGATCATGTGGGGCGGCCGCTCGGCGCCCGGCTTCACGCTCAAGCGCAAGCGCACGGGCGCCATCCTCGTGAGCACCGTGACGCGCGAGACACAGGTGGCCACGACGCTCAAGGTCGGCAGCCAGCTCAAGCTCGTCGGCGGTTTCCCCGTGAACCGCCTCACGCTGCAGGACGTCAAGAAGGTCATGCTCATGGCCCCCAAGCCCGTGAGTCTCGTTTTCGTGAACGCAGACGACGTGGTCGTTGCCGACATGGAGGCGCGCACAGCCGACAGGAAGCTCTCGAGCTCGGACCGGCGGTCGCTCGCCTCCACGACGCTCTCCACCGCCAGCCTGCGCCGCAGCGTGAGCATGGACATGAACAGCCTCAAGCGCGACGACAGCGGCGAGGAAAGCGACAGCAGCGAGGTGTCCACCGTCTCCGCGCCCGCGTTCTACAGCACGCCCAGCGAGAGCAACAAGTCCAAGAAGCGAAAAGTCTCGACGCTGCAGGTGGCGCTGGATCGCGTCAACCAGCTGCTGAACCGTCCGGTGCGGCAGGCAGGTCTGCACATCGCGGCCGGCAAGAGCATCGTCGTGTAGACATCCACTTGTTCTTCTTCAACCACCTGCCCCACCAAGTTCTTCAGCATCACGTCAACCCGATAGACGGAGAGAAACAGCACAAGACGAAGCGGAGCGAGCAGCGCGCGAGCCATTAGGAAGCTCGGCGCGGATCTGCCGCTCTGCTCACCCCCGCAGAAACTGCTCTATATGTATTTATTCCAGCACATGCGACCGCCGACCGAGACTGAGATCGATGCCAGGGTCGATGCTAAGAGAAAAAATACACATCTGAAATTGGCCATGTGCTCAATCAACACTTTTGTGTCGCTAACGAAAGTTTCTAACGGTGTACTACTAGTACTACTAGTAGTAGTAGATGCCAAGCTGTTTAACAAAAAAGCTAGCTTACCTATAATCTGAGTCGCCTGGGGAAGTTGCTGTACGCGCCGTCAGCGATGCGCAGCATGTGCTTGAAGTCCTCCTTGTCGATGCTGCCTCGGCCTGACCGGTCGGTATACTGGAAACAACGGTTCAGGTCGTTGCGGAACGAGTGCGAGTACTTCCCACTCTGCTGGAACGGAGTGAGCTCGGCAATGTCCTCGAGTGTCAACAGACCGTCCTTGTCCTGGTCCACCATGTCGAACACTTGGTTGGCGCACTGGGCGAACACCTCGGGCTGCTGAGTTTGAAGCTGCGGCCAGTCCAACAAGGCGGCGCAAAACTCGTCGAGAGACAACAAGCCGTCGCCATCCAGGTCCAGATTGCGCAAGAAGCCGATGGCTTCACCTCGGGTCAAGCGGTAGCCTCCGCTAGTCACATAGGCCGCGAATTCCTCGAGTCCGACGCTTTCGCTGCCATCACGAGACACCTCGCTGAACAGCACCACCACGTCTTGCTTTGTTGCCAGCGGCAGCAGTCGAGTCACCTCGTTCAGTACAGCGTGCTGCAGACTGTTGAGTGATCTGTAAAGCTGGAGCCTCTGGACAAGTGTCCCGTTCAGCACTGGGCCTGCAATGCCCTTGGTGGCTTCCTTGGCAGCAGCAGAAGCGGTCGTCAGGGCTCCAGGCGAGAGAGGAGCACTAGGTCGAAGCCACGGATGCTTGAGAGCCTGCTCAGCTGTAAGGCGGTTGGAGACGTCCCGCTCGAGAAGTTGTCGAACCAAGTCCTTGGCTTCGTCGGAGATGCCGGTCCACGGCGGACTTTCGAGGTCGATCTCTTCGTGTAAAATACGCTCGTCAAGCAACGCTCCGGACTCGAAGGGGAAGCGTCCACTTAGCAGACGATACAAAATCACTCCGCAACTCCAGAGGTCTGACGGGTAGGCGTATTTGTGCTTGAGAACCTCGGGCGCTGTGTACAGCGGCGTGCCGTGCACCTCGTGCAGGAATTCACCCTCCTCCAAGAAGGCAGCGCCACCGAAATCAGTCAGCTTGAGCGGACTGTCCTCTTTCATGTCGGCAAACAAAAAGTTCTCGAGCTTGAGGTCTCTGTGCAGAATACGCAGCAAGTGGCACTGCCATACCACGTGCAGGATGTCCCTCATGTACATTTTGGCCCGCTCTTCTTGCTTTGGGTTTGCAGTCAGATCCAGCTCCTTCTCGCCAGATAACCTTGCCGATGCGTCTCCACCCACACAGCGCTCCATCACCAGGTACACATTCTCGTCATCCTCGTACGCTCCGAAGAAATGCACAACGTTCAGCGTGCCGCCCAGCAGCACCATCATGCGTCCTTCCTGCTTCAACGCAGCATAGTCCTTGCGGCTCACCACTCGAGACTTGGGCACGATCTTCACTGCCAAATCCAGCTGCAGCTCACTCCCACGCGAAGTCTCTTGCTGCATCGGTAACGCACAATATACTTCTCCAAAGGCCCCCTCACCGAGTTTATCCCCAAGCTTGTACTTGTCGAGGAAGTTCCTGGGCAAATTGAACTCGAGCTCTTCCGGCTTTGTGAAGAGGCTCGCGGCTTCAAGCGCCACGTGCTGAAGCTTCGGGAACGACGCCAGCTTGTCCATGTAGCCTCTCCAGCTCTTGCGGATGCTGCCATAGTGGATCCCCAGCGGCTTTCGGGACGACGAGGCTTGGATGCTGTTGTTCACGAACGCCGAGGCGCCCGGCGTCACCGCTGCGTCTGCTTGTTGCTGTGGCGGGTGCTGGTCCTGCGCGACCAAAAAGCAGCGGCGTTGGTTGCTGGAGGAGTCCGGGCGTGCGCGAACGAGAGGAGTCGAGCGACGTAAAGCCGAGGGTATCGCCTTCATACTTGATTCGGGGATATCACGACTTCTAGAGGTTGGACAACGACGAGAGAAGCATGTACGAGTGCGCGTGATCGAGGCGAACGAGGTTGTGTCACACACTGCACACAACTTGTGTGCAGTAGATCTACAGCGAAGGCCTGGGCGAAGCAGGAGGAGACGTAGCGCGAACCGCAGCCGCGCTATTCGTAGCGATCGTCGCGCTGACTCGGTGTCGGCCGTTTCATACCACCGAGAAGCTCCCGAGCGAAGCCATGTCTCACGGCCACACAAACGGTACGCAAACTGAGGTGTACCGAAAAAATGGTACGTACCGTTTTACATGTACACTGTCGTCAGTGACACGATGGATCCATTTGCACGACGATCGCAATTCCGACACTCGTCAGGCATTCCTGTGCGTTGAACTCCGCATGACAGCAAGCTTGAAACAGTCAGCCGAGCTTGAAGCGGCTGTGAGCAAGCTGTGCTCTTGCAAGTTGCAGGTGACTGATGGTACCAGCTCATTGCACACGACAGTGCAACGTGGTTGCATCGTCGGTGACGTGACTCGGCCGTGCGCCGGGCAGAGGCTTCTGCTCGCTTTCCGAGGTGACACACATCAAGCGCAACACGCAGCGCGAGCGGCGGTGTGAGCTGGCGTGTGGAAGTCCTCAAGGTAGTTGATGGATGGGGAAGAAGGCTCACTACACGTTTAAATTGAATGGCTGTCGATCACATCGGCGGCTGCAGCCTCGCCCGCGGGCGGTGGCACCTCCGCTCTTCTATCGGCCGGCGAGGGTGACTTGTCCTTCTGGAGACGCAGCACGCTGCCGGACAGTAGCCGACTCGCCGGCGACAGAAGGAACAGGATCGAGTGCGACAGCATAGCGGAGTCGTCGTGGATCTCGACGTCCGCTTCGTCCCCAGGTTGCCGCGGCGGAAGCAACACACAGTTCACCTGCACGTTGCGAGGCTGAAGCTTTGTAGCGAGAGACTTCACCAACGGCTCAATGACGGCGTCATCTTCAGCAGACGCAATATTCACAATGGTCCCGCTGCTGGGGGCTAGCCAGCCGTCCTCACCACTGTCCGGGAAGCAGCTCGTGGACATGGACTCGGTAAGAGCTTCAACAAGGGCTCTAGACGCACATCAATAGCATATACGTCAGCATAGTGCAAATGATCAGGCCTGCAATAAACACAAGGGACGTACGCGCTCGAGACGATGGGCTCGCTTTTCGTGGTGTCTTCGGCAGCGTCTTCGGGCTGCTCCTGATTTTCAGCCTTCACCACCTCGGTACCGGCGAAGTTAATCAGGAAATCGACGCGCTGGTATTTGGAGGCGATAGAGCTGCACCACTCAGCAACATCCTTCCGTGTCCGGAACGACCCCAGCACGGGCAACATCACACCACGCGTTGAATCTTCGCCCTCAGCGGGGAAGCGAGCGATGTGCTTGGTATTGAAATCATCTAGCGCCGTCATATTCCTGCATGATTCAGCGCCAACGTAAGCTAAGAAACCCCTCGTACATCAACAGATATGAAACACTTACGTAAAGGTGAGCAGTACGCTCGCGCCCAAAACCCACAGTTGCGTCGCTAGAGACGCCACAGACTTGTTGTCGCCTCCGGTTACCACCACCTACCACCATTACAGCACAACAAGCGCATCAGTATCTCGATTTAAACAAAGCAGCAACTTCAAACGTACCAGCTTGTTGTAAAAGACTGTCTGCCACTGTGCAGACATCGCGGCGTCTTGATACAGCATGTGCGAAGCCAAGCCGTCCACACTGACAGCCGCTCCATCCGCGCCCGCAACGTGAGGTACCGCTCCATTCGCACGCAACATGATCATCCCACCAGCAGAATACGCCGACGCCGCCATTGCAGCTGCATCCTTCTCACCCGCCGGAGGTGGTGGCGAGCTTTGCGCGCTTGCGGTTGCCCTCCAGGTCCTCACGCACGTTCATGTAGTCACCCAAAGCGCGCTTCTGGAGCTCGGTATGGTCCGCTGCAGTCGGACGGGCAGGAGCGCCGACATTCTGCAGCTGGTTGTAAAGTCCGTTGTTAATCTCCGTGCGCGCATTGCAGCGGCCCTCGCGCAGGTTCTGCAGGAAGATCTGCACCGCCAGGTCTCCTTCAGCCTCGCGCTTGTGCTTGAGCAGTCGCATGAACTCCGGGTGTTTGCTCATCAGGTGGTTCTCGATGCGGCCGCGGCGGCAGTTGAGGCGGCTCCAGACCTTGGTCAGCTCGCGCTTTGACGACGGGTCGTCGCACAGCATGCAGACAATCACGTCCTTCTGCTTGTCGGCACCCGCAGCTGCTGCAGCAGCGACGGCAGCGGCCGCCGTGGCCCCTCCAGCCGTGCGAACGGCCTTGAGCACTCGGCCGTCCATCTCCGTCTCGGGCAGCGACCGCTCGACGATCGGCAGCGAGTGCAGCCAGCGCTTCTGGAAGGTGAAGACGCGCTTGCGGGACCCGGAGCCGCCCGCGCCTTTGGGCGTCGTCTGCTGTTGGATGGAGGCCGCGGCTGCTGCCACCGCTGCGTCGGCAGCTTCGGCCGACACTTGCGCAGACGAATCGTGCATGGCGGGGGCGGAGAAGGAAGATGCCGAGGTGGGGGAGCCCGTGGCGCCGACCATCTTGTCCGTCATGACTCGGGGGTGCTTTGACTTTGGCGTGCCCGGACTTGCTTATATGGTGGTTTTGTATGCTTATATGGCGCTTTGTATGCGCTCGATTGTACAGTTTGAGTGGTACACGTGAAAGCGGGAAGCTCGGGATTGTACTTCAGAGGTGATTTGCGGTTGGCCATCATCAACAAAATAATATTAAGTATAGTTAACGGTATCTAAACAACTATATCTAGCAGTCATTATGAGACAAGATTGCTTATTTAAAGGTATTAGATACCATCATTCCACTACATCGATCGTGCAACAGAGGTAAATGGAGAGTGATTGTCCAAAAGGAAGTTGATCTTGCCCTTCGAAGTTCACCATTCCCCCTCCGGCCGAAAAGCTCCGAAGGCTCCCGCCGTCCTCCATCTACCCCGGGCGCGGCCTGCGTGCGTCTCTCTCCCTCTCTCTCTTCTCTCAGCGGCCCAGCGACGTCTCCGTGCCTCATGAACGCGCCGTCAGCTCTGAGCTCGCTGTATTTCTCAGCGTCACCGGCGAGCGGCAACTTCCACGAGCCCGAGCAGCCGCAGTCGGTGCCGGTGTCGAAGCCCAAGGCCAACTCGACCGTCACGATCCTCCCGGCGCCTACCACTGCCTCAGCCATCACAGACAGCGTCTCTGCTGCTCCGCCAGCCCCTGTGGCCGCCCCATCGAGCCCTGCAACTCCCCAAGTTGACGGATACTCGTCGCTCAAGTCGAAGTTGCTGAATAATGAAAATCAGAATCAGATGCAGCAGCCGGAGGAGATGCCGTCGCCGTCGCCATCACCGTCGTCCGTGAGCATCACGGGCAAGAGGAAGCGGCTGGACATGGACGACGAGCTCACGTCATTCTTGGCACCCACGCCCACCAAGCGCAAGGGTAGCAGCGACTTCCTGCGCAAAGGTCAATGGACCAACACGGAGGAGCGACTCGCCAGGCTCCTGATAGAGGCCTTCGAGGACGGATACCTGCCCATTTACACGGGCATCCGACTGCGCGGCTACTTGGCCGTGCAGTTACAATGTGACCCTATGAGGGTGTCCAAGAAGTTGTGTGCTGGGACCATTGACGGCAAGCCTGTGCCCAAGAACTACGGGCAGAAGAAGTTTAAGCTGCGCAAGAAGCCGCTCTGGGACTGTGAAGAGGCGGAGAGCCGCATCGCTGAGCTTGAGAGACTGACCAAAGCATTGTGGAACGAGGCGCGCATGAAGAAGCCCTCGTTCCTCACGCTCTCGACCACGCGTAATGTGAGCAAGACGGGCGACGATGAGTCTGCATCTTCGCCGTCGAGTCCAGCTACCGGCCGCGCGCCGTCGTCAACCCCCAAGTCGAAGAAACAAAAGGTGTTCCCTATCATTTATTTAAATCTGTCCAAGAAGCTCAAGCACTACTCGGTTCGCGGACTGGACAGCAGCAGTAGCAGTGGCAGCGAGCCTGCATCGAACGACTCCGACTCGGACAGTGAACCCGTAAGACTTGACGGTGAGTCGCTGCAAGCTGCGTATGATCTGCTGACTTTATGTAGTCCGCGAGGTAGCAAGGGCAAGTCCAAGAAGCGTGCTTCTAAGAAGAGCAAGGGCAACTCCGCCAAGGAGGACACATCCAGCACGGAAACATCGAGCGAGGGCACTGCTGGTAAGGAGGCATCCGTGGAGGACACAACCAGTGCGGACAACTTCGATGAGGACAAATCAGAGGAGCTCAAGGCTGCAGAAGATGGTCCCAGCCAGGATATCTTCGCTAACGACGTTTCTGTCTCCGTTAAGGACGCTCCTGCCACGGAAGTCTCCAAAGCGGATCCCCCCATTGCAGATGACAGCAACAAGGGCTTGTCCGGCAATGAGAACTCCAATGAAGTTCAACCTGACAAGGCTGCGGACCCTGTCGGTGAGCCCCAGCCCGTCAGCGAGGACACGTGTGTGGACAACTTGCTATTCGCCTCGACGTCGTCGACGTGACGTGCCTTACCGCAGTCCAAGCGAACTCAACACCGTGCCTCCAACGCGTTGTGCGAGTGTTCTTGGGCTTCGCCCTCTCGTATTTGAACCCCATGTCGTTTTCTTGTAATGAACTGCGTGCCAACTTGACTATGATGCAACAAAATCCTTCACTTCAACATGAAGACGATCAGCCAATCACAGCTCTTCTCTATCCTAATTCGCCAAAATTCCCATGACTGCTCACTTGTACATGTACTTTTATGTGTCTATATCCGCTTTCGCAAATTTGCCAGCCCATGGTCAGATGTGGTTCGCTCTGTTTCTCCCAGCTTTAAAATTGCTCATGCGAAATCTCTTCGCGCGAGCTGTTGGCCACTTAGGCGACGAAGCGCCAGAAATTGTGGTGTTCAATGCCGATGTCTTCGGCTCGCTATTCGTATCGTGCTGCATGCAGCTGTCGCCTTCGTTTTGGATGACTCTTGGAGACTTTATCAAGAGCATACGTGGACTACTCATCATGGTGCCGTCGGCCACATCAGCTTGCGGGATCGTGCACCTACAACGCTGGAGCGCGCCAGTATACTGCTAGATCAAGAAGCCAACTCAACTGATCTCACTCCGATTGCCCCTTGTGGTGAATCTCTCCTTTCATCTCAACAGAAACAAGAAAGGCCGCTCAAGATTGCCAAACCGAAAACCCACTGCGTACTGCTGCCCCTCTGGATACAGCGACTCCTAAGTAGGCAGCACGTCGTTCCCATGTGTGAAAAAGACAGCAGAATTGTCGATGAAAAGCCAAGCATGCCAACTACACGGAGCTACACAATAAAGGTTCGGCGGTTGCTTTACATGGCTGAGTTCCTCCTCCTTATCTCGCATATTGTACGTAAGACTTGCGTCGTATACATTAAGGACAATCTTTTACTGCACGGTCACTGTCGCTGGAGCACCTAGGTAGGTTGCAAGTGTGTACTTGTCCGATGAGCTAGTGTCGGTCTAATTATTCTGTCTGGCAGGGAATGACTATACCTTCAAGTTTGCGTGGTTGCACTCAGCAGGTAAAATACACACAGCAATCAACCTTGGTTAAATTGGGTCAAAAGGGACTGATTGACTGATGAAGGAAGACAGACAGGAATCTTTCCATCCAGCAATAATGTACTGGTTCCACCACAATTGAACTCACTCGACCGCTGCGATGAGCATATTGTGGCTCTTCAACGCTTGTGTACGTGCAACCCAGCGGCAGGTTTCGTTCACTGAGTTGGAGTATCTTGGAACGGCCTGCGAGGAGTTTCTCGAGTATTTGCAGCGGTGCTGGACTGTGTACCAAGATCTCTGCGATGACGAAGAAGTCTGCATCGACAACATTATCCCGTCCACGACAATCGTGCAGAGCTCAGGTTTCGGGAAGAGCCGACTGCTGTTTCAGCTGGCAAACGAAGCACGGCAACGCGAAGAGCTTGGAATGCGGGTCTTCTACATGTGCGTGCGTGCTGAGTCAACTGAGGCCATGGGGGAGTACCCTGAAGCAACAGAGAGTTTTCCGTTGCGGCTGTTCAGCTCAAGTACAAACTCGCACCGCTTCAGTTTCGAATTGGAGGCGATTTATCGCTACGCAATCGAAAACTGGTCATCCGTTGGAGACGAATGGATTAAAATGTTTACAGAAAACAGAGCGGATGGATCAGTGACGACTAAATTGTCGAAAATTGCTGATTTTCTAGCGAAGGCGTCTATTGAGAACAAGTCGACTGAGCTTCAGGACACGGGAAAGTTGGTGGTTTTTGCTCTTGATACGGCGAGTGAAGTTATTTTCCCGGGTCCTTACAAAGTGGACTTCACGGAAGTATTTCGCTTCGCCCTCGTTCGGGCAAACCAGCGCATTCGCAGATATCATCGTTCAGGGGGAATTTTCGCAGTACTGAGCGACAGAGACGCTAAAGTTGCTGGCTACAAGAGTCCGATCTGCTCGACGACGGTGAAGGAGACTTTCCCTCCGTTTGTGCTGACGTACACGATGGATGCGTTTTGGCGCCGGTACTGTGATAAGTTGAATCTGGACGAGATGTCGGCGTACAAGCTCGTCGTGACGCAGAATAACGACGTAGAAGCGGTGACGTCGTTGGTCTCGATGGGCCGTCCGCTGTGGGGTAGCACATTCTACGGCATCTTGGAGGCTTACGCCAATCCATTCCAAGCTGCGAATGATGCAATCACCCTCGCATCGTGTAAGTTGCTTGCTGGGATGTATCCTAGAATCGCTAACTACACCGAGTACACTGGGTTTGGTGTCGCGTCGGTACTGTGTCGACTGGGGCTTCGTTGGCGTGTCAGTGCTCCGGGGGCGTCTCGATCGGTCTCGCACTTGATGGGGACGCTAGCTTACTTACCCCCGAAGTGTGACAAGCTTCTCGCTGTGTACTCCTCGGACCCGGTTCTGGCTTTAGGAGCGACGAAACTTTGGTACGCGTGGAGGAATGACCCCGTGTCTGCGTTGTCTGAGTATATTCTACCTGAGTTCAAGCGGCTCCTGGTGCGAGAGGAGCTTGCTGTGCACAGTGTAAACGAGCTGGTGGCTTGTATTGTATTGCTGCTGGCGGTAGACACGTGCACCGTGCTGGAGAAACAGTTGGCCAATCATGGGGCCTGTTACTTTACAGGTGAATTTGTGAGCGTGGAGTTGTTCCTGAAAGCTCTTGGTGGGGTCGATCCGGCTCTGATGCGTTCAAGAGAGAGATGTGCCGATATCAAGTCGGGAGGGGAGCGATTCAGGCAGTGGCGGTCGCGGTGGGCTGACTGGAAGCTGGGCTTTTGCTACTTCGTTCAGCTGCAGCTGGAGCCAACGGAAGAAACGCTGTGGTATCTGCTTGGTCGTCGCGCTGCTGGGATATTCCCACGGGACCGAGACGGTGCGGATCTGTTGATCCCGATGTTTCACGGATCGGAGGCGTCAATGATCCTCTTTCAAGTGGACCGGGACGGCGACTTTGATGAAACTATCGCGCTGATGCAGCCTTGCTGCGTATTTTCAAGTAAGAATTCTCTGTCGACAGTTCCGCTTCACGATATCATTCGAGTTTCAATGGTATTTGAAGAAGAGCGATCGTCCTGCAGCGATCCCGATCGGTACTTCGTTGCCGATGAAGGTGGCGGATTCACGCTGTGCATTCGCTCCGTGTCGCGTCCGTGGGGTATCTCGATGGGCAAAGTCACTCTTCCGGTCGTTTCACATGGTGTGGCGCAGAAGTTGGCGGACTTGGTGTCGTCGAGATGGAACCTGCCAGGGCTGGTGGTTGGTGACTTGAGCGACCGTCGTGACGAAGGCATCGAGGCGGCCAATGTCAGTTCGAAGCCGCGCATATCGGATAAGGTGCCGGACGAGGACTTGGTCGCATGTGCGGCAGACGTACTGATGCTGGAGCCGGACTCCAGCAGCTAGTTAAACTAGAGATCTGTTAGGTAAGCTCTTGTCCACTTCAACATGCTCCCGTAAAATGTAGCCATAATTGTCTTCACCAATCACATTTCTCCTCTCCTCTCATTCGCCGAAAATGCCCACCCTGATTAACTTACCGCGTCTTTGCGTCAAAAGTGAACGGACACCCCTCACCAAGGGCATTCATTATCCGATCCGAGCTCTAGCCCCTCACCCCCGATGGCGACGGAAGACCCCAGCAGTAGCTCCTCTCTGCGCCAGCGCAAGGGCAAGACCATGCCGGCTCTGGACACGCAGGATGCGTCCGATGGCCCCGTGAGCAAGTCGTCCCCGAGCTCGCAGCGCAGCAGCCCGAGACCCGAGAGCTGGTCGTACAACACGTTCCGCGCCTCGCACGGCAACGAAGTGGAGGGCCTGCTGCTGTTCCCGGAGCAGCCGCGCCAGATCTTCGTGCTGTTCCTGGTGGTGGCGGGCTTCTCGTACTACTCGTTCACGCACGACTCGCAGGAGCCCGTGCAGAATGTGCGCAACGCGCTGTTCGCCGCCATCCTCATCTTCCTGGTCTACTGCTTCCTGCAGACACGCGACGGGCTCATGATGCGCCCGCACCCCGGAGTATGGCGCGTCGTGCACGGCTGCTCGGTCATTTACCTGCTGCTGCTCGCAGCCATGCTCGTGCAGAACCGAGAAAGCGCCATGACGGCCATGCAGTACGTCTTCCCAGAGGTCGGCAGTCGGCCCAAGACAGTCGTGCCGGCGCAGCTGCAATGCGAGATCAACTCGGAGGTAATGGAAGAAGGGTACTGTATCGATAGGTATCGATGTAGTAGTGGTGATACTGATATTTTGGCTGATATGCTGGATGCCGTAGTCGCTGATGCGCGGCGTGTCGAGTATTTGGTTCGTGGCGCACGTGACGGGCTGGTGGGGCAAGATGTGCATGTTCCGCGACTGGAGGTTCTGCTGGGTGCTGAGTATCGCCTTTGAGATCCTGGAGCTGGCCTTCCAGTTCGTAATTCCAGACTTCCAGGAGTGCTGGTATGATACGAACATAGTACACTCAATCGGGTGGGGATACTGAGCTGACTTTGCTTTGATTGCAGGTGGGATTCGCTGCTGCTCGACATGCTGGGAGCGAACATGCTCGGTATGTGCCTCGGTCGCGTGACGTTGTGGCTGCTGGAGTCGAAGGAGTACGACTGGTCGGGTCGCCGCGGCAAGAAGATGGGCTACTTCCGCTTGGCGCTCAACCAGTTCACGCCGTTCAGCTGGGAGCAGTACCACTGGGAGGTCTTCTCGAGCTTCAAGCGCTTCGCGGAGATCGTGTTCGCCATGCTGCTGTGTCTCATCACGGAGCTGAACGCCTTCTTCATGCTCACGACGCTCAGCATCCCCAAGGAGAGCAACTTTAACTCGTACCGACTGCTCCTTGTGTTTCTGATCGGCATTCCTGCCGCTGCTGAGGTGAGTTTTGATACGTCTCTTTAAGATTATTCTACCTTGTTGCGAGTTCTAACACGGTGTTCTGCCTTTAGTACTACGAGTTCATCACGAACCCAGAATGCTGGCGCCTGGGGCAGAACTCGTGGATGATCCTGTCAATCGCGACGTTCGAGATTCTGGTGTGGGTCAAGTTCTCAGCGAACGGAGTTTTGTTCACGCAGCCTCCGCCGCCGCTCGTCATGTACCCGATCCTGGCGTTCGTGGTTATGTTTTCGGTCTGGATGCTGCTCTTCTTCCGCACCGCCCCCCACCAGCCTTCATCACGCCGTGCACGTGGACTCGTCACCGGTTGGGGATTCCTTGACGTGCTGTTCTGGGCGTCGTTCACGCCGCTGGCGTTCCTTACCACCCAGTGGGCATTTTGAAGCTGACCCCTGGTCTTCTCCACGACGATGAGGGAGAGTACTGCGTCAAAAGCGGGATTTTGAGTTAGATAGATAGCAGTGGCGCCCGCGAAGCCGCTTGACTACTAAAACGCTGGTAAGAATTTGGGGTCAAGTAATCACATTCGTCATCAGCGATTGCTTGGTAGCATGCGGGGGCCAAGTAAACGCACACATTCGTCATCAGCGATTGTGTTGGAGCTCTCTCTCTCCAGCAGTCCCAACCTTTCGTTCATTTTGGAATTCACCACCAACCGAGCCACCACCTTGTACCAAGCACCCCACCCACCATGGCGCCTGCAACTACCCACGACGCCAAGTCTGCTGGCATGACCTACCGATTCCTGGGGAACTCCGGCCTGCTCGTGTCCAAAGTCGGACTGGGGAGCTGGATGAACGCCAAGGAGGAGAACACGGCGGACGCCTGGTACGAGATGATGAAGCTGGCGTTCCAGCACGGCATCAACTTCTTCGACAACGCGGACGCCTACGGGGAGGGTCTCGCGGAGAAGAACATGGGCGTTGCGGTGCAGAAGGGCATCGATGAAGGCGTCTGGCGCCGGGAGGACCTCGTGATCACCACCAAAGGGGGTCTGGGCACGAAGGGCTTCCGGGACGCATCGGGGCCCAACGACCAAGGCTTGACGCGCAAGCACATCATCGAAGCGACCAAGGCCTCGCTCAAGAGGTTCAATCTCGAGTACGTCGACGTCATCTACTGCATTCGGCCCGATGTGTGCACGCCCCTGGAAGAGACCGTGCGAGCTATGAACTTCGTCCTGGAGCAGGGCTGGGCGTTCTACTGGGGCACGAGTCAGTGGAGCGCGGCTCAGATCGTCGAGGCTTGCGACGTGGCAGACCGCCTCGGCCTCATCCGCCCCGTCGTGGAGCAGTGCATCTACAACCTGTTGGACCGCTCCAAGGTGGAATTCGAGTACGCCGACCTGCTCAAGAAGTACAAGCTCGGCCTCTCCACTTGGTCCCCTCTCTCTGGCGGGCTACTCACGGGCAAGCACAGCCAAGATATCGTCAAGGGCTCTCGCATGGACGGCCCTTTGCAGTCATTCTTCGCGCCCGGTTTCGTCGAGCGCCAGGCCAAGGCGGACAAACTCCAGTCCGTGGCCGCAGAGCTGGGCCTCTCCCTGACCGAGCTCGCGTTGGCGTGGTGCATCAGCAACGAGAACGTCTCCACGGTCATGATCGGGGCCAAGAACTTGGCGCAGTTGGAGCTCAACTTGAAGGCGCTGCCTGCGGTCGAGAAGATCACGCCGGAGGTCAAGGCCCAGATCGACGCGCTCGTGCCGTTCGTGCCGCAGCTCCCAACGCCCGACGGATTGGAGAAGCGACGCACCAAGTTCCTCTGAGGCGCTGATTGACCAGAGCGGCACACAGCCACGGCAACGAACCGCGCCTTTAGCATAAAGCTGCATGCCAGTATTGGTCTAGCGACTAGCTAAGTCTGCAATCAATGAAGCAAAACGTGGTCTGTGTTGAGTGTTTCGAGTGCGTAATATGCTGAAGCTGAGCTGATGCCTCGGCAAGTCATCGCTATTGCTCCAGCATCAGTACGTCAGCTGCACATGCGACCAAGTCCTCGTCCGGCACCTTATCCGATATGCGCGGCTTCGAACTGACATTGGCCGCCTCGATGCCTTCGTCACGACGGTCGCTCAAGTCACCAACCACCAGCCCTGGCAGGTTCCATCTCGACGACACCAAGTCCGCCAACTTCTGCGCCACACCATGTGAAACGACCGGAAGAGTGACTTTGCCCATCGAGGTACCCCACGGACGCGACACGGAGCGAATGCACAGCGTGAATCCGCCACCTTCATCGGCAACGAAGTACCGATCGGGATCGCTGCAGGACGATCGCTCTTCTTCAAATACCATTGAAACTCGAATGATATCGTGAAGCGGAACTGTCGACAGAGAATTCTTACTTGAAAATACGCAGGAAGGCTGCATCAACGCGATAGTTTCATCAAAGTCGTCGTCCCGGTCCACTTGAAAGAGGATCATTGACGCCTCCGATCCGTGAAACATCGGGATCAACAGATCCGCACCGTCTCGGTCCCGTGGGAATATCCCAGCAGCGCGACGACCAAGCAGATACCACAGCGTTTCTTCCGTTGGCTCCAGCTGCAGCTGAACGAAGTAGCAAAAGCCCAGCTTCCACTCAGCCCACCGCGACCGCCACCGCTTGAATCGCTCCCCTCCCGACTTGATATCGGCACATCTCGCTCTTGAACGCATCAGAGCCGGATCGACCCCACCAAGAGCTTTCAGGAACAACTCCACGCTCACAAATTCACCTGTAAAGTAACAGGCCTCGTGGTTGTCCAACTGTTTCTCCAGCACAGTGCACGTGTCTACCCCTAGCAGCAATACGATGCAGGCCACCAGCTCGTTTACACTGTGCACAGCAAGCTCCTCTCGCACCAGGAGCCGCTTGAGCTCGGGTAGGATATACTCAGACAACGCAGACACGTAGTCATCCCCCCACGCGTACCAAAGTTTCGTCGCTCCTAAAGCCAGCACCGGGTCCGAGGAGTACACAGCGAGAAGCTTGTCACACTTCGGGGGTAAGTAAGCTAGCGTCCCCATCAAGTGCGAGACCGATCGAGACGCCCCCGGAGCACTGACACGCCAACGAAGCCCCAGTCGGCACAGTACCGACGCGACACCAAACCCAGTGTACTCGGTGTAGTTAGCGATTCTGGGATACATCCCAGCAAGCAACTTACACGATGCGAGGGTGATTGCATTATTCGCAGCTTCGAATGGATTGGCGTATCCTGGATAAGTCTTCAGGGTGCCGTAGAATGTGCTACCCCACAGCGGACGGCCCATCGAGACCAACGACGTCACCGCTTCTACGTCGTTATTCTGCGTCACGACGAGCTTGTACGCCGACATCTCGTCCAGATTCAACTTATCGCAGTACCGGTGCCAAAACGCATCCATCGTGTACGTCAGCACAAACGGAGGGAAAGTCTCCTTCACCGTCGTCGAGCAGATCGGACTCTTGTAGCCAGCAACTTTAGCGTCTCTGTCGGTCAGTACTGCGAAAATTCCCCCTGAACGATGATATTTGCGAATGCGCTGGTTTGCCCGAACGAGGGCGAAGCGAAATACTTCCGTGAAGTCCACTTTGTAAGGACCCGGGAAAATAACTTCACTCGCCGTATCAAGAGCAAAAACCACCAACTTTCCCGTGTCCTGAAGCTCAGTCGACTTGTTCTCAATAGACGCCTTCTCTAGAAAATCAGCAATTTTCGACAATTTAGTCCTCACTGATCCATCCGCTCTGTTTTCTGTAAACACTTTAATCCATTCGTCTCCAACGGATGACCAGTTTTCGATTGCGTAGCGATAAATCGCCTCCAATTCGAAACTGAAGCGGTGCGAGTTTGTACTTGAACTGAACAGCCACAACGGAAGACTCTCTGTTACTTCAGGGTGCTCCCCCATGGCCTCAGTTGACTCAGCACGCACGCACATGTAGAAGACCCGCATTCCAAGCTCTTCGCGTTGCCGTGCTTCGTTTGCCAGCTGAAACAGCAGTCGGCTCTTCCCGAAACCTGAGCTCTGCACGATTGTCGTGGACGGGATAATGTTGTCGATGCAGACTTCTTCGTCACCGCAGAGATCTTGGTACACAGTCCAGCACCGCTGCAAATACTCGAGAAACTCCTCGCAGGCCGTTCCAAGATACTCCAACTCAGTGAACGAAACCTGCCACTGGGTTGCACGCTCGTGAGCGTCGGAGAGCCACAATATGCTCATCGCAGCGGTCGAGTGAGTTCAATTGTGGTGGAACCAGTACATTATTGCTGGATGGAAAGATTCCTGTCTGTCTTCCTTCATCAGTCAATCAGTCCCTTTTGACCCAATTTAACCAAGGTTGATTGCTGTGTGTGTTTTACCTGCTGAGTGCAACCACGCAAACGTCATTCCCTGCCAGACAGAATAATTAGACCGACACTAGCTCATCGGACAAGTACACACTTGCAACCTACCTAGGTGCTCCAGCGACAGTGACCGTGCAGTAAAAGATTGTCCTTAATGTATACGACGCAAGTCTTACGTACAATATGCGAGATAAGGAGGAGGAACTCAGCCATGTAAAGCAACCGCCGAACCTTTATTGTGTAGCTCCGTGTAGTTGGCATGCTTGGCTTTTCATCAACAATTCTGCTGTCTTTTTCGCACATGGGAACGACGTGCTGCCTACTTAGGAGTCGTTGTATCCAGAGGGGCAGCAGTACGCAGTGGGTTTTCGGTTTGGCAATCTTGAGCGGCCTTTCTTGTTTCTGTTGAGATGAAAGGAGAGATTCACCACAAGGGGCAATCGGAGAGAGATCAGTTGAGTTGGTAGCAGTATACTGGCGCGCTCCAGCGTTGCAGGTGCACGATCCCGCAAGCTGATGTGGCCGACGGTACCATGATGAGTAGTCCACGTATTGCTCTTGATAAAGTCTCCAAGAGTCATCCAAAACGAAGGCGGCAGCTGCATGCAGCACGATACGAATAACGAGCCGAAGACATCGGCATTGAACACCACAATTTCTGGCGCTTCATCGCCTAAGTGGCCAACAGCTCGCGCAAAAGGATTTCGCATGAGCAGCTTCAAAGCTGGGAGAAACAGAGCGAACCACATCTGACCATGGGCGGACAGATTTGTGAAAGCGACAAAGTAGGGGGTGTACACCGCGACCAGCAGCATATCCCAGCCCCAGATCTTGAGTATATCCACCACCATTCTGGTCGCTCCCGCAGTTTGACGTATTGAATTTCGCCATTAAATTGACAGGCAGAACAACACCATCGTGCCCCATGCTGGAATCGCAATCTGCATCATAAACGGCGTCGGAAAGCCAAGAACTAGAGCCAAGCTGTAGTCCATAGCGCAAGCGAGTGCAGATACCAGTAGAGTATCGCGGATGGCGAACGCAATTGGGTATGCAGGTATGTGCACACCTAAGCGGAATTGGTGGATACTAAGGAAAGCTACCACCAGATTCACTAGGAACATCCGAGCGTAGCACGACTTGTTTGAGTCGACACCGGTCGACGGGTTTGAGAGCGGGACGAGGTCGATGAGAAGCGTCGGAAGCAAGCTCAGCACTGGCGTTGCCACTGCGAGCAGGATTGAGCGAACCCAACTTGTACCACGCACGATTTTCGCAAGGTCTCGCACTCGCCTCGAGGAGTAAATGCCATGCAACTTCACCTGCGTAGACTTGCGTCGCGGATCTGCGCATCGCCTTCGACCAGTGGAGCGAGGGGAGATAGTGGCAGTGAGACGAAGAGCGTTAGTTGGAGTGGCGTGTAAAAACGATAAGACGTCGGTCGTAAACGCTGTACTTAGAGGACGATATTTTTGCTTACATTTCGGAGAATAAAAATAGGGTACTGATCGTGCATGCTGCCAGGTTCGTCGACATAGATCCTCTAAAAAAAAATACCACTGGCGTATTCTTTTTATTTTCTTTAAGCGTTCAGTGGTGTCTGGTATTCGTTTTCCGACCTATTTGACGAACGCGAAATGAATATAAATAAGCATAACATACATTTATTCATGGGATGAAGCCGTAGGTGCTGTAGATATAAGGATCGCAGAGTGTACCCAACAGTAGGCCCAACGAACTTGAAGGGATGTTGTTCATCGAAAGTCTCTTGAACTTCAACGATACCAGGTTTTGCTCGAAATGGAACAGCGGCAAGTGGCGTACCGTATATCTGGAACGTCATGGACCATGGATTTGGCTGATGAGTCGCAGCGTACATGACTTGCTCATGCAATTAGCCACTGGGCCAATGCCCCTTTCGACCCCCCTCCTCTTTTTAAGGCTTTCCATGCTGGATTCCTGGAGCTCTGCGCTTGCCCGATATTGGAACAGCCTACATGCACATGTACTTCGACTAAGGGGATCGACTGGGAGATCTTCTGTAGACGATCACGGCGCATCCTGGCGTGCTCGTTAGCACACGCTTGATATCGAAGACTAAGCTAAGAGCGTCATATATTGCATTTCATCATATGATATGAGTTTTTCTCAATGAAATCATATCATAACATGTCAGATCTTTATAATATCATATCAAATTGGTCAAATCTTGGACATCTCACTCCGCCGATGCAATGCTCGCTTGCGAATTCGTCATCGTGTAGCAGCAACTGCCGCATGACCGCAGCTGTCGAAGTGCGGCGGACACGGTGTTTACTAAAGCTCTGCCAGCGGAGTAAACCATGCCCGTCCACCTACATGTATCATGGCGTCCAAGCAGCTGCAACCGCGAACCTCGTTTCAGACATTGCAAGGCACCGCAACGCGTGCCGGACTGAGCAACTGGTGGTTGAGGAGCGATTTTTTCGACGGGTAGTCGAGTTTGTCTTATTGATCGGTTGAAGTTGTCTAAATTACGCGTTCTGATTGGTCTCGAGCACGTGTTGGACGCATTGTAGACTCTGGACGATTTGTACGCTACGTGGACAGCAAGGCTCACGGGCCGTTCAGCAATGCTAAATCAGCACTGTACATGTAAGCACGAATTATCTCACGCCAACTACGCCGTCACATCATGCTCACCGTCAGCGATATGGATCCATAAGCTTTGGCTAGAATAGACACCCGCGGTGCTGCAGCGTACCTCCCTCCTACCAGAGCCATGTACATCGGAGCCACCGCGCTCCTTTAGTCGAGATACTTCCGATTAATTGCGTGGTTTACATATCGTAGTGCGAAGTATTCACGTTTGATCTACAGCGGCGCTGTTGGTCACTGTCCTCCAGCTGAGTTTGTGCACGCGGGTGCCGGTGTGCATTGCAGCTTGTTCTATGACCAAAAAGCGCGTGCCGGACCTAAGCAAGCATCAACTATTCGAGTGTATTGTTGATACCCCGCTGCTAGCGTGACAAAGATGAATGGACATGATCAGAGTATCCGAGCGGTCCATTGGACTAAGACGAATGCCGCCGCTGAACACCATACCACAGGAGATCGACCCCCGGCATAGTTTTCGGGCTCGTGCCATCGACCAACGGCAGTCGACCCTCGTTTCCCGCTAAAATTGAAGAACTCCGTTGTGGAGGACCGGAAAAACTGGTGGGCATCGAGTGACCGAGCTATTATCGATTGTGGTCGCTGCTTTATCATGGCGGCAGGTGGCTCCGTTATCCGGCGGCGTTTCCCGCGTTGCTGCTTGGCGCGCTTTGCTTCCCGAGTGACCAATGGATATCCGTCAGATGCTTCGCCGCCGCCGAGATTCACAACGATGCTTTCATGCCGCCGAGACTCAAAATCCAAAGACGCACTTCTAGCCGACCAACACCGGCTACAACTTGGTTCATAGCCCACTGTGAGTTCACATTGCGTTAGTAAAACTTAGGTAAAGCCAAACAGCAAACGCCGCCGAAGTGCGCGGCTCGATTGGGTAAGTCGCGCGTGATCCGCTTTTGCTCGCCGACGCGATTGGGCTTGCACGCGGGTCCTGCAGGCGAATGGAGCGGCTGCGCAGCACTCACTCAGCTCGCAAGAACGGGTCGCGCCGGCCTCACGGTCATAAGTCACAGCGGTGTGGTCAGCGCTCTGACATTTTGGCTCGACTGGCCACACGCGCCGTGCGGTGCTATGTCTGTTGTTCCTTCAAGGTTCGCCACGGGCGACTTTGTCTTTTAAAACGAACTCTTAGCCCCGCTCATAGAAGCGCAAACCGTTCGAGTGCCCGATATCTCGGTCCAAGATCGGCGCCAGTATCCAATCTGCTCCACCAAGACCAAGATGCCGTCGCTGAATGCCATCGCCGGCCTGCTCCCTCCTCTGGAGATCTCCATCCAGGAGGGTAGCATGCTCGTGGACCTCACCGAGACGCTCACGCAGCACAACATTGCGCAGTGCAGCACGGTCATCGTGACCAAGGACGGCCACGCCGACTCCAGAGCATGGAAGGAGCTGCGACGCAAGGACAACATCCGCGTCTACAAGGAGCGACCGCGCTCCAGGGCCATGCCCACTACGCCATCGCTGCTGCTGCTCGGCACCGTCAAGGGCAACCTCGACGACGTCATGTACGCCATGGTGACCCCACGGAGCAGGCCATGAAGATCAAGTCCAACTGCACGCACGACGGCGTGATCGACCGCAAGGTGCTGCACGAGATCGTGCGCCCGAGCGTGGACGACCCGTTCCGCCACGTGAGCGTCAACTGGTCGCTCTACGCCGACTCGGAGCCGCACGACTACGTGTGCGTCGAGGCCACGGGCGTGACGCACACGCTGCGCGGCGAGCGCGTGGGCTTCCACCTGTCGCACTCAGTGGCGTTCTCGCAGCTGCCGAGCTTCTCCGAGTCGCACGGCGTGGAGCGCGGCAACCGCTCCATCTGCTCGCTGTACCGCGAGACGACGGCGGGCGAGGTCGAGTGCTACGTGCGCGGCTTCTTCGACTTCCGCGACGGCGACAACGAGCTGCTGACCAACATCGCGCTGCACGCGATCGCCAACCAGTGGCTCTCGTTCTCGCGGCAGATCGAGTTCGCGCACATGAAGAAGCTCGTGTGGCGGCTACGGCGCAATAGCAGCGACTTGGACGACTTCGTCATGGCTGCGGCCGTGGAGGAGCACAAGCGGAAGATGTCGGAGGCGGCTCTGAACCGAGAGGCCACGTGCCGAGTGTGTAACAAGACCTTCGGGCTGCTGGACCGTAAAACAACCTGCAAGAGCTGCGAGCAGGCCGTGTGTCCTCGGTGTCGAGTCAAGAAGCGCGTGTGCGTGCTCGCTCCGGACCAACGTACGGTACTGGAGAAGAGACGCAGCTTCTGCGCCCCGTGCATTGCTGAAGTCACCACCAGCAACGCGCGCGTTATTGCGCAGGAGGAGCTGCAGGTTCAGGAGGAAGATCAACTGAAGGAGGCGGAAGAGCAGGTCGTCTCTCTCTCCAGACAACGCACGACGTCGTGGATGGCTACCAGCACCTCCTTTCGATCGTGCATATAGTTAGAATAGGTATAAGCAGGGTTAAAAGTAAATCAAGAATAGTATGACCATAAACCTACCCGGAAGAAGAATTCTCTGTAGAATTTCAGAGGCCCTAATGAGATGGTAATCCGGAATAGCGTTATAGTTATTTGTTGCAAGCATCAGCATATATTTCGTAGACTTTACACATTATCAGGACAAGTTTTCACTTGATGAGGGTAAGCAAGAAAATATCCTCGCCCTAGCAGTTGAGCGGGTTCAACGGCAGCTCGCGCGGTCCTTCGGCAGGGCTAGATCGATGTCCGGTTGCTTTCCGGACGCCGTGAGCGCAACGTATGGAGCAAGGCGGATGGAGTGAAGCGGAAGAAGGAAGGAAAAGGTGTTTTCTAGCAGAAGGAAGATCTTCGATACAAGATACTGGTACACTGTACCATCCAAGTGACATCGCCAAGATTTGTGGTTCATTTTGGAGTTCCCCCTTCAGACTCAGCACAGAGCACGCTGCCCAAGTATTCAAGCTACCGTCAGCCACGAGCCGTAGCAGATTTAACCCACCCACCTTCCCGTGTTGGGGTTGCCATACGGCATCTTGCTCATCAAGCAAGAATCCCTTAATGGCTTTGGGCTACACCAAATGAACCACATTTAACCCCCCCCATACATCTGTATGCTTGATAGAAAACGTACATGTAAATACAAGGAATTGGGGGAACTGTGTTTCAAGACTTGGGCCCGACATGGGAAGAGATTTGTCGTGTGTCAAATTACGGAGCTTAACTAACAAGTCACACATGCACCTCACGTTGTAGGGTTTTATGAAAGGACAAAAGCTGATGGGCTTATAGGCAATCACTGAGTGCTCAAGACCTACGAGCTCCGTTGGTAGAGCTACTCTTAGTGAAGCGAGTCAAAAGCGCCAATCTTCCTGTAATCAATGCCTTCACTTACGTTGTTCTGCTTTCAGTGCGCGGACTGCTCGAGGATTATTCTCATTATTCTCATGGCATCATGATACAGTTGTTTTTCTATCACTAGAGACATAAGCCAACTACAAAAGCGTCGTTGGGCCTCTGAGGGCAATTTTATCGGTGGCCCGCTATCGCTAAGAAATAAGGCATGCTGATTGGTCAGCTAACGGCGGCAACATATGCCACCTTTTTAGCGGGCCGTCGTTCTTATCGAAGCCCTCTATCGCTGAGCGCGCGTCCGCCGCTACGCAAAGCACGGACTGTCTATTTCTTAGATGCCGCCCCACTTTTTAGCTGGAAGCCAATCAGAATGTTCAAAAACGTTTAGATAGACCAATCAGAATCATCTGCGACGTGTGCGACTCGCTAAAAACGGCTGCTTTAGCGGGCGGCACACGTCGCAGCTTTTTTCCTTAGAGATAGCGAGACCGATAACTGTCCATTTCTCTATCGCCAACAGTTAAAAAACAAAATCAAAGAGAACTCAATTAAATTAAAGAGAAACCAGCTGTTCATTAGCGATAGCGGGCCACCGATAAAATTGCCCTGACAGCGCCGGAATTTACATGTTTGCGCTCATACCGTGGTTGGGGGACAACCATGCACTCTATTCAGATTAGAGCTACTAGATCGACTTCAACTAGGATCGAGTTGAACCCCCAGAATGTCGACCGTGTTGCTCTCACTGAAGGCGGTGCAGTTGGCTTGACCCAGAAACGATCTTTGCACCGAGCTCCTTAATGGAATCCCTGCACAGACAGATGTACTGCTTGAACGTGTCGGACGACCATCTTCCATGGAGCTGGATCGTGAGGGCATCTACTCCGGCACGGTACATATGCGTGGCTCCACCTGCTCTCAGCGAGTGTGTGCTGAAGCCCGATGTCTTGTGGCCCAGCGTGGCTGCTACTGTGCTGATTGACTTCGCCTTCGCCTGCGCTGAAACGCAGTCCGACCGGTGGCGTACACTGCGACAGGGATATTAGCCGGTAGTGTTTGCCTTGCCTTGAGGAGACACAGGGTCCCAAACACTGGACAGAGGAAGTTGTGACCGGAGCGGTTGAGCACACGCAGCGTTGGTTTACCCTTTAGGGTGGTCCTGGATCCCTTCAGGCGAATGTGAGTCGATACGGCCGCTTGGGCCTCGGCGGTCACCGCTCCACGATAGACCAGCAGAACGACGTCCTCGGCCTTCAACGCAAACCACGTAAAATCTTTCCCGACGGACGCGATCTCTAATCGACGGAGTAGGAAGAAGAACGACAGACACAAGCCCCCCCCCCCCCCAGGGTGCTTGGTCAGAGGGGAGCGACAGATTGATGGCAGCGAAACAGCGTTCAGCAGTTGCAGAGAGACCGGTGCCTTGCGCCGAATGGGCCCGTCGATACGGTTGATCCCCTTCAGCACCATGCGGATTTGGGAATGGTCGCTTGGGAACTCGAGTGCCACCGCGTTGAAAAAGTGGCGAATGCCATGAAGGGTGGCCGAAATCGTAGTGCCACGGATTCTCCGGCCTGCGCCAAAGTCGTGCTGGAACCCATGGAGCACGAAGTCGGTAATGTACTGGATCTTGGCGTCCATAGTTAGACCAAGTAGTGCTGGTGCGATGCCGCGGCGGGTCGCCCAGGAGTGACAGGCTTTCAGGGACTTGATATAGATCCCGTTCGTGGAGGGGGCAACAGAGTGCGCGCGGAGATGGAACGCCAGTTCACCTCCAGTCCTGATACCCTCACAGTTGGTTGGACATGCAACCATCCACGCGTTAGAACTGTAAACGGTTTGGCCGCAACCAGACTGTTAGATGCACGAGAGGAGAGCCCGCGTCCGTGACGATGTTGGATACGCCCAACACGTGTGCCGACGAGAAGCGGAGGCCGAGAGTCGTTTCCCAATGCCCAACAAGCCTGATGAACGTCTATGTCGGGTGATTCCGCGAACCCTTTTGTTCTGCCAGCTCACCCCGGAAGTATTGCCAAGCCAAAACCTGGACGTGAGTCGGGAGCTGGTGGGAGCCATCGCGTCGGGCTGACCAAGCAGGCCCCTATATGGGCACCGCGAAGACAGACGACAGAAGTTCGCGATAGTTAATGTCGAATCCGATCGAGGGCTGCTCTTTAGTCGCTCAAATAAGGTCGGTTTCCTCTTGTCGGAAAGGGTAGCAGAGAACCTCCAGGGACGTCGGTACCAGCACGCACAGACCGCTATCGGAGGCATCAATTTCCACAACGAAGTCAGGCGGTGGGTCGGACCGGAAGTGGACCAACAGAACGCCGTTGAGCAGAGGGGAGCGAAGGATGTGGGCCCACCATACGAGGTCGTGCTTCATCTCGGCCGCGACAGGGATCCGGTGCCAGCGGTGAAGATGGCATTCGGAAGCACGAAACCGCTGGAGGGAGGGTCGGGAAGAACGCGCATGTGTCGCCACATGATGGAGGCGGCCCCGGAGTGAGCGGTAGTCGGAGAGGCTGAGCGAATCCGCAGCATAAGCTGCTGCTACACAGGCTTGGGCCTTGTCAATCTTGGACTGCGGCGTGGAGACGGTCTGAGCGACGGTGTCGAAAATGAGCCCAAGAACCTTCTGAAACGTGCTCCTAGGTGTAAATTTGTCCTCCCATTCCCGAGGATCGTGATCATGGCGTTCCGAATGGAGAATTCCAGCGTCCACGCAGTTGGAACCGATATCGGCAGCAACATTGATGTGATCGTCGACCCAATAGTAGTTAAAAGGTCACGCGGCTGGAACGGGTTGGACGATAAGCCGTGTATGAAGGCAATGGCACCGCGGACGATCCATACGTGGCGGGGGTGGCAGAATAGCCGAATGCCGCCGCCAGGTCGATAACCAGCGTATTATCGGGATCGAGTCGCCCACCGAAAGGTAGGCGCAGTCGCTCTGGGTACAGATGTGTCGGAAAGCGGAGGCGACGTCGCCAGTCTGGCGTTTAACCTCCGCGCTGGGATGAGCGTGTTGCTGGATAAGAATTCCGTCGTGATTGCATCGCACGTCTCGAATGTAGGGGAACCTAAACACGCGGAATCAGTGTGATCGTTAATGGAGCGACCGACGGGGAAGGAGAGGTCATGAATGGTCCGGTCGGTCGTCAGCGGATCCGAGTCACCTTTGTCTACGACACCAAATGGGCGGATGTGGACCTCCGGCTAGATCTCGATAATGTCTTGGTCGAACACGAGACAGCGTCATCGGTCTTTTCTTTCCGGACGTTACAAATTAGTACTGGGTACCGATCGTTGGCGGACTTGTGGTTAGCCGGGTAAGTGTTCTGCCGCTGGAGCGGCGCCAGGGGCGGGCCTCAAGCCCCGAAGCGAGTTATATCAAGAAGAGCGTAACGGTGCTGATAACCTTCGCAAGCCGAGCGCAGGACCTTCGGCAGCATGTGTTTGTTAGGCCGATAATCCTCCGCCGTTTGACCGCGAACCAACTCGACAAAACACGAGAGCGGAATCTAGGTGTGAGGGACATACTCGGACAGCACGCGTTGCAACGGGTTTGTTAAGCGCGGGCGAACCGTCGGGCGAGGCCTCGACAAAGGATGACAGGCGCAAGCCGACTTGACCCAGTGCATCATTGATGCGGCAAAGCCGAGTTCGCTCCCACATCTCAGCGCGTTGACCGGCGAGCACCCCAACGGTCCGCGCAGAGGTCGCACTAGGGACGGCGCGCAGTCGGGCAGGGACCGCGGGTGCCGGACAGGAGCACAGGAGGGAGGGTGCACGGAGATGCGTTTGGGGCAGTAGTGCGGAACTTTCGACCACGGACGGAGCCGGGGAGATATTGGTCGGTCGAGGGATACCGACTTCCTCCGCTTATAGTGGACAGGGTATATACCGGTACACTGTACCACCCGTCAAAAATGATATGCCGAATCTTGTAACCGGTAGGGGTACCAGTAGTCGATTAGCTGACACTTTTTTGTGCTTGGTCATGCACAGCGCAGCTAGCCGCCTGAGCGAGCCTGTCGCGCTTGACATCTCACGGCAGGCAACAGGCTGTAACTGCAAAGCCTTGAGCGGCACGCGCCCGCGTGAGGCTAGTGCCGTCGCAATGCTTTGCCTTGCCCTTAGACCACTTTTGAGGTAATGCATAGCTTTTTAGTCTTAACTCGGTAACATGTGTCATTGGTCGATGGAAACAACGTGGTGTGGGAGGATGCAAGCAAACCACTCTCCGAACGTCTGTATAGTACACGTGCGCCGCAGCAGCGCTTAACACTAGCATAGGTAGTAGGTATTGGCAGCAACCGCATGCAGGTAGCTCTAGGCTGCAGCCGCAGCTGCTTTAAATGAATGGAAGCTCCATCGCACCGATATACTACCGGTGGAAACGTATCGAAATGATTTGTGCGGAACTTATAAGCGGAGCCGAGAAGGCCTTCCAAATCCTGTGATATGATTGGGCGCTCTTATATGAGGTTGTCCACTACAAGCGGAGGAAGTCGGTACAAGGACCAGGAGTTCGCGCGCGTCAGCGGGTCATGGCCGAGGTTGCCCCCGGCGCCATTGGACGCTTGAGTATGCACCTGCGTAGCAGTGCTGGTGGTAGTCGCAGTGCGTGAGAGGTGCGTCACTTGACCCGGGGTCGGAGGATATGGCGCGGGCAAGTTCAGACTGGAAGGAGAAAAGGGTTCGTTGGCAATACCGAAGGGAAGCATAGCTGTATTTACACTACTACACCCAACCCAGTCCCGATCGCCACTCAGGCGCAGGAGCCTGCACCGGCGCCATCGCCCCCTCGGCCACCCCACTGGCGGCGCCCCACATGCCTGCGGGCACGCGCGCCCTGGCCGAGGTCGAGCCGCACCGGCCGCCGTTGTCCCTCGATCCTGCGCCAGTCCTGCCCGCGCAGCGCACCACGTCCTCCCCGCCGGTCAGACGTGATCATCATCGACGACGATGCCGCGCCGCACACGGCCGAGGGGGCGCCGTCCGGCCGGTCGAGCTCCCGCCTTCGTGCCAAGCGAGCCGCGCAGGTGCTTCGTGCTGCGAATCGGCAGGTGAAGCGCGTTGGTCCTGCCTCTGCCGCCGACATCGCGGCCGCTCGTCGTCGCCGCCGCTCGCGTCCGCTGTCCACCTCGTGCGCTCTCCGGGGCAGTCCCGGTCCCACCCTGTGTGGTCTCGTGCCTCGCGGGCTCTCTTGCAGGCTCGCAACCAGCAGCGACGGACATGCCACCCGTGCCGTCAGCATTCGCAGCACCGGCCACTTCGGTCGTGGAGACTGTGGCGCAACCGCCGCCGTCGAGGTTGGTGCCGCCACAAGTGCCGATGCCGGATGCGCTGGCGTGTGCGACGACCCCGCCGCCTGCGTCAGCCCGCGCAGTGGAACAAGTAGCTGGTGCTTGGCATCCGCAGTCGTCGCAGTACCCTCGGCAGTCGCCGTGCCTCTCGGTGGCTGTCGGGCGGCGTCGCCTGACGCCT
This sequence comes from Phytophthora melonis, assembly GCA_024211575.1. Lineage (NCBI taxonomy): Eukaryota > Oomycota > Peronosporomycetes > Peronosporales > Peronosporaceae > Phytophthora > Phytophthora melonis. The sequence goes on from JAMXKT010000018.1 coordinate 231,351, forward strand.
CGGCTCCATTCCGCTTTGACACAACGTCACTGCCAGCTGCGGTTGCGCCCGCGCATGCCGCATTCGACCGCGAAACCTTTGCTCGCTCTTTCGAGCCCACCGAGTTCGCAGTACCGGATCCCACGCTGCAGCAGCGTCTCTCACTGGCCGATAAAGATGATAAACTGTTTGAGCTTTTCACTGAGCTTCGTTTTGAAATGAGCACCCCCACGCCACCAGGGCCGCAGCCCGTGACCCCGGTCGCACCCGCTGGCGCCACCACTGCTGCGGCGGCGGTCGGTGGCTATAGCCTTGCGACTCTCAACTATCGCCTGATGCATGGACACTACCCCCTGTAGGCAATGTGACCGATCTTCCCCTGCCAGAAGTCCCCCACCTGCGGTGCTCAAGTTTCCAGTCACCACAGGCGCGTGTTCGAGGCGAGTATTACCCGCCACTGGCTCACCAGCACGCGGACTATCGCCTGTTTCGGGGCCTGAACTCCAGTACATGTACGCAGCTCTCTCTCTGATGTCTTTTGTTTTACACGTGCGAAAGCTTGCCGATAAGAGCTTCGTGGAGTCGGCTCTTGAGCACTTAGGAGATTAGCGTAGGAGACTGCAAGCAGGTAGGCGAGAGGACTTGTGTGACAAGATGCAAATCGCAAAGTGACCACCAGAGGCGATCGTGTTTTATTGAGCTTCTGTGACTGTGAACTCCGGAGGAAAGCCTTTGGCTACAAAACCTCCATGGGCTAACCAGATTGGCTGCTCTGCAAGATCCTGCATTGCAGCCACCGGTTTGGAAGCCAGCGTTTGCACACGCCAGCGTTCCATCGATCAGAGAGCACACGGCATCTCAGCAGTGTGGCTCACACACAGTGACCGAGCCCATCCAAAACACACCCTACACAGGCCTCATCACCAACTTGTGCCGCAGTGCAAGTGACCGCCAGAATCAGGTTTGTTCCTGGCGAAATCCGAGCTTGATTCTCGTACTCCCACTTCACGCGCACTGCTTCAGCCCGCCTTCTGGTACAAATTCATCAAAACAAAACATCACAATTATGGCAATGACAAATGAATGTCTTCATTACCTCATGTGATCGCTCCGCTGGCGCTCACTGCCCTTCCCATCATGTTACCGCAGCAGCTCCGCTAAGGCCACCTCAATGGCCATCACCATCGAGCACCCTCAAAGACAATGCCAGTCTCTGTAGCTCGCATGTTACCATGACGCACGAGGTGTTACCGCCTTTGAAGCCACCACCACGACTGTTTCCAAAGTGCAGCGGCCACGTAGCACACATTTCGCGGTGTAGTCCTCCTGGAGATGCCGATATCTCCACGACCACCACCGCTGCTCCCAGTCGTTCTGCCACACGGGCAGCACACCACTGTCCGACCTCGCGTTGAAGACACACTAGTTGTCCGTAGTCGAGCTCTCCAACTCCCCGCGCTTCTCCCATGCTGTAAGCACATTCTCAATGCTGAGTTTATCCCGGAGATACTCGAAACGCTGTGGTCCAAGAGCCTTCGTGAAGATGTCAGCGACATTTTCAGTAGTCGAGACATAGTTCACAATCACCGCACCATCATCCACGAATTCAGCAATCATCCGAGCTTCTTTTGCAAAGCGCTGGACCTTTTTGCTGTTGCCACGATTGGCGATGACTTGGATAGTGCTCTGATTGTCACAATGGATTGTGGACACCCCAAGACTGATCTTCAGCTCATTCAAGAGTTGCCGCGCCCACACCAAATTGTCCACGCAGTCGGAGGCTGCGACCAACTCCGATGCGCACGTGTTTGTTGTTACACGACCCTGCTGCTTGCTCTTCCACATCCAGGTGCAGCCACCCAGTTGCAACACGAACCCCGTTGTGGACCGGCTTGTGTCCTTGCACATCGCGTGGTCTGCATCAGAGAATGCATGCAGCAGTGGCGGCGACTGGATCGGACGATACACGAGTCCCAGATGCTTGGTGCCGATCAGGTACCGAATCGCACGCTTAGCCATAGTGTAGTTCTCGCGAGTGAAAGCTCCATTGTACTTCCCCAAACAGCGCACTACGTTTGCCATATCGGGTCGAGTACACGCAACCACGTACTGAAGAGACCCAATCATCTCACGGTACGGCAGCGATTTGTCGTTGATCTTGGTCTTGTCTTTCTCGATTGCAGGCATGCGCTCGTTGTGCATTTGCGGCGAGCGCACAGTCTTTGCCTGGTCCATGCGAAACCTCGATGCCATCCGCTCCACATAGGCCGTTTGCGACATACACAAAATCACACCAGGCTCGAAATTGATCTCCATGCCGAGCAAGTGCTTGACGCGCCCCAGGTCCTTCACCTCGAACTTAGAGCTCAACTCACGCACCACAATCTCGATGTCCGCAGGTTTCGCAGCAATAATGATATCATCGACATACACAGTCAGATAAATCATTCCGTTGGCACCTTCCTTGTAGTAGACACCAGAATCAAAGACGCACTGTTGAAATTGGAGCTGCAGGAGATACGCGTGCAGCGTGTCGTTCCAAATCCTGGACGCTTGCTTGAGGCCATAAAGTCCTTTAAGCAGCCGACACACACGATCACTTCCATCATGGTAGCCCTCGGGCTGCTCCATGTAGATGTCCACGTCAACGAGCTCTCCATTCAGGAACGCCGTCACGAAATCCACGTGCCTGCAGTCCAGTCCTTGCATCAGCGCGATAATCATGACAAGTCGAACAGATTCGATGCGCACCACCGGAGAATATGTCTGCAGGTAGTCGATCCCGAATTTCTGAAGAAAACCACGTATGGCGAGTCGTGCCTTGAACCTGTCGACACCACCTTTTTCGTTTCGCTTGACAACCAGGACCCAGGTAGAGGTGAGAACGTTGACGCGCTTCTTCCTTGTAGACTTCGGCCGAGGTACGAGCTCCCACGTCAGGTTCTTCATCAAACTGTCATATTCCACATCCATGGCTTCACGCCACTGAGGCGCATGCTCCGAAGCAAGTGCCTGGCGCACTGTTGTAGGATTTAGCAGCTCGCTGACGATCCCAATGAGCATGCAAGACATCAGAGTGCAGGTCATCACCCACGACGGCTCGTACCGTGTGGGCTTCCGACGTTGGCGAGTCGAACGACGTGTTGGCTGTAGTGGAGCCGAGGTCGTAGCGTCTGTACCACCTGTACCAGTCGGAGGAGAAGGACTGTACGCTGACTGCGATGACGTCGATGAACTGCTCGTGCTGCTGAAAGGCGAAAGTAATGATGAGCCACTTGTACTGCTTGTAGCACCATCACCAGCAGAACTGCGATCCACCACGTGCGTAGGCACCCCTGTTGAGCCACTCCCACTGGATCTATGATTGCCGCTGCTTGCTGAGGAGGTCGAGGAGGAACTTGTGCTGCTACTAGACGACGAACTTGAGCTACTGTTAGACGGCGATCCAGTCGACCTCGGACTAGCAGGAGAGCCACCTGTATGACTTGCAGGTGGACTCGAAGTTGGACTCGCATCGCCGCGCAAACTCCCACTGAAGTGAACGTCCTCTGACTCATCACTGCTGCTGTCACTAGAGGCGACACGCCGTCGTTTCCTGGGGGGTCCCTCGCCACCGGATTGCCTAGCGTCTTCTCCAGACGAATCTGCGTCCTCCGGCGTCTTGTCCTGAAGATGAACCGTATCGAGAACAGCATTTACCGGCAGCCGAACAAAAGGGATGATGTCAGGAAGAACAACTTGGCTCCCAGTGTAGCGGCGCGCCAACAAACTCTCCACGTACTCACTGTCAACCGTAATATCGTCACGAAAAGAGACGTCACGCCTCTCCACCAAGTCACCAGTAAGCAGGTTAAGAAGCCGATACCCCATCGAGCTCTGTGAAAACCCGAGAAACAGAGTCGGAACTGCCTTCGGGCTCAGCTTGCTAGCTCGTTTCTTCTTCGGGACGTGGGCGAAAGCTACGCAGCCGCACACGTGCAGCTTGCCCACGTCTGGCTTCACTCCAGTGAGCTTCTGGTACGGAGTCATGTCAGGAAGAGCTGTGGTCGAGCTCAGGTTGTCGACTTCAACAACGTACATGAGGATCTCACCCCACAGCGACTCTGGCAGACCTGTTCCCTCGCGAATTGCGCGGACCTTGTTCATCAAGTTCCCATTCTGCTTCTCCACCAAGCTGTTCTCCTCAGGCGTGTACGTGTTGGTGGGGTGCAACTCGATGCCATGGTCAGCAAGGAAGCTCTTCATCTTCTTGTTCACGAACTCACCGCCCTGGTCGAACGTCACCCGATTAATCACATGCTCCTTCTCCAAACGCAAGATCAGGTTCGTCACATTCTTGGTCGCCTCACTCTTGTGTTCCAGCAAGTAGCACCACTTGTACCTCGAGGCTTCATCCTGAACCAACTGAAAATACCGGTTACCGCCCAAAGTCTCCAAGCCAATGCTGCATACATCCGACATCAGACGATCGTAGCAAACCTTGGAGCGCCTGTTATGACGCTTGTAGGACATCCTCCGCTGCTTTGCCATCGTGCAGGCAATGCAATCCAGCTGTTCCTTGAAGTCATCCAGCTTCAGCGACTGCATGCCTTCGACCATCTCCTTCAGGACCATTCGCTTGAGGGCCTGCACATTAAGATGAGCAAACTTCATGTGCCACCTCATGAGCGAAGACTGCTTCCGCGTAGTCACGACCGTGCACATACTCGCGTCTGCGACTTTCCGCTGAGTCTGGAGCCAGTAGTGGCCGTTACGCTTGGGAAGTGCCAGCCGAACGCCACCACGATCCAGGTACATGACGCGATCTTCAGGGCGCTCAGCGTCCGAATAGGAAGGCACCCAACCACACTGCTCCAGGCACTCCAGGCTCAACAGGTTAGTCGTGCCGCCACTAGTGTAGCGCGTGTCCTCGAGGTCCAGCACCATCTCACCACCCGTCGTAGCATCTGTTGCACAAATGGAGACCAGTCCACACGCTTCACTGCTGCTGACGTCACCTTTCCAGCCCACAAATGTCAGCGTATCCTCCTTCATGCTGGCAAACGCCGACCAATCAGTGCACACGTGAACCCCAGCGCCAGTATCAACCATCCACTCGTCGCTAGGTGCAGGGGCGGCGTAGCTCATTGTCACCATACCGATCGAAGATGGCCTCCCGCCACCAGCACCGCTCCATCGGATGAGCGACATGGAAGTTCCCTTCTTCTTGCCGCCCTCCTTCGCGGCAGAAGCCGCCACGTTTTGCTGCTTCAGACGTTGCTTCTCGAGAAACTCGTCGCAGTCCCGCTTCAGATGGCCCGGTTTCTTACAGAAATGACACGTTCTGGTCTCGACAAATTCACCATCCTTCCCCTTGAACTTTTTCTTGTTGCCTGACTTCTGCTTCCACTTCCGCTTCCCGCTTCCCCCTTGTTGCTGATGCTGCTGCACTTGGAGGATCTTGCCGGCTTCCGCAGGGGTAGCGCCCTTCTTCTTCGAGCTGGTGCGCTGCTTGTCGAGCTCGGCTTCACTTCGAAGAGTGTTCAGCACCTCAGACAGTAGAGGCGTGTTTCCTTCGCGCACGTCCTTGTCGAACATACGCACGACACCACGGTACTCGTAGGCAACACCCTGAAGAATGACCTTCACCATCTCTTCGTCCGAGATGATCTCGTTCATGTTGCGCAGCTGGCGTCTCATCGCCTCCATCTCATCCAGGTACTGGTCCATGTCCATGCCGCGGGTGAAGTCGTAGGCGTAGAACTTCTTGCGCACGAAGAGAGAGTTTGAGTAGTTGCGCTTGGTCTTCTCGAGCTCAAACGCCACCCACATTTCGCGCGCCTCCGTCATGGTGCAGATCTTCGCCGCATCCTTGACAGGCACGCCGCGAAGCAGTGCGTCGCGAACGAGAGCGTTCTTCTCGTTGTAGCGATCCGTCTCCGCCGTCGATGGGTTCGCTCCTAGAACGTCCGTCCCGTCCACGATACCCCAGCATCCGCGTTGCGCCAGGTACAATTGCAGCATGGCCTTGTAGAGGTCGAAGCCACCGTCGTCGTCGTACTTGGGTGGCTTCTGGCTGCCGAACTGGGGAGCGGCGATCGCGGAGTTGCCGGTGTTCATGCTTGGTCAGTCTCGGTGGTTTGGGCTCAATAACCTAAGAGCTTCGTGGAGTCGGCTCTTGAGCACTTAGGAGATTAGCGTAGGAGACTGCAAGCAGGTAGGCGAGAGGACTTGTGTGACAAGATGCAAATCGCAAAGTGACCACCAGAGGCGATCGTGTTTTATTGAGCTTCTGTGACTGTGAACTCCGGAGGAAAGCCTTTGGCTACAAAACCTCCATGGGCTAACCAGATTGGCTGCTCTGCAAGATCCTGCATTGCAGCCACCGGTTTGGAAGCCAGCGTTTGCACACGCCAGCGTTCCATCGATCAGAGAGCACACGGCATCTCAGCAGTGTGGCTCACACACAGTGACCGAGCCCATCCAAAACACACCCTACACAGGCCTCATCACCAACTTGTGCCGCAGTGCAAGTGACCGCCAGAATCAGGTTTGTTCCTGGCGAAATCCGAGCTTGATTCTCGTAGCCGAAGTCAGGTTTGATGCGGCCCCCGGTCGTGCTGGTGGCGCTGTATAGCGGTCGCCTTGGTTCTCGCGGCCTGACGATCCTGCATTTCCGCCCGCAGACGGAGATGGAGCAATTGGGTCAAGGCTCGTCCAATACAAACGTTTTGGCCGACAGTGGTGCTGGTGCATTGCTGCCGACGAGGGACGGTAAGTGCCCGTCCTACGAGGTTCTGTTGTCGGTCGTGAGCGGCCTCGTCGCCTTCGGCGACGCTCTCTGGTACGATCACGCGCGGCGGCTCCTGTCGCGATTGAAGCGCTTCGTCATGGCGAACCTCAGCGTGCCCCGGCCAACACCTCTGTGTGCGTCACGCTCACGATGCTTCACGTGAACAAGTGCTTCGGCCTGGCCCTGTCCCACCTGCTGGTGGATTCGCCCCACTGGTGGCGGGATTTCTGCGATACCGTCCGGGCCATCGACTAGAACGACTCGGACTGGCAAGCTGCTCTCAACGGCCTTGCCCTCCGAATGACTGCATCGTCTCAAGCAACCGCCCCCCACCAGCACCTTCTCGACAACCCACGCCGGCGTCCCGCCGGGGCGCGCCGTCGCGATTTCCGGTTATGCCAGACGAGATCCGTCGTTCAAACTTGGGGTAGGTAGTACCCTTCGCTGGGAGAATCGGGGCTGATGTCGTTGTTGGTTGGCGGTAGTTAAACCACTCGAGATAGAGCTTGATCTATGACCGCACACATCAGCGGCCTCTAGTACCTGGAGTAGGGATCTTTGCTCCTGGGTGATAGGTCACGGCACGCATGACCCGAGTCGTGTCTCGGCCATCTCTTCAACTAGATGTGCCTTCAAATCTCGGGTCACGGCGATTATCGCTTCCAACAGAACGCGATAGTTAGAGTAGCCCCAGCGAAGGAAATTATCACCTGAAGCACCAGCATGGACAGCGAGAAGACCCAATTCACAGCCCACCCTTGGACATGCGGTCGCTGCGGCAAGCACTCCAAGAAGACACCTGCTCGAATACCGGTAGCGGGGACCAGCAGCATGTGAACACGACTCGGGCTTTTGTTGTCGTCTTACAGTATAAACCGATACATTCTAGGCGCTCGACGGAGAAAGACCCTTGCCACCCCACTTGCATTTGAGCCCATTTTTCCTAGAGTTGCCTCCAATGCGAGTATTGCGCGGCTGGCTGATCCGCTGTAGCCGAGCGCATTGCGTTGAGAAATCGCAAGTGATTTTTTCGAGTGCGTTTTGGTAACACCGAAATTGGAGGTAGCGGGCGAAAGTGTCCCAAGAATAATACACCCCGAGAGTAAAAATTGCTTAGTTAGGACAGAAGAGCTAATTTATACCCTAGGGATGGAGCTCACAACAGAGGTATATTACGGAGACGCTGTAGATTCTCATCTTCGTAATGAGGTACTTATGTATCCTTATCGTTATTCCTTGCTAGCATCGACGTATATCTTGTACTTAGTAGACATAATAAGTATTGTGCTTTGCAGATAAAATGTCGCCCCGTTTTATAGCCTAGATCGAGGAAGGTCGGTCCCCAAATCAGGGTACAAATTACAGAGGGTAGCATGGACGATCTCGATTTATTATAGATCGGCTCGAATTGCGCTTTTGAAAACGCAAAAGGGATCGATTTACCGTAGATCGACCTCGTTCTGCTCAAATCTGCCAGGAGATCGACCTCGAGCCCTGCCGGCTTAAGTAGATCGATCTGTCCCTTTCTTTGACCTCATTTTATTAAATCGACCTCGAGATATTATAAATTGAGGAGGGCTCCAAGTAAAAACGACAAAACGTTTGCAAAGCACAACACATTGTAAGGATACATCGATCAGTTTAATTTATTACAGGTACCTGGTAGTATTATAGTTGTACTACAGTATTTTGCCTGACTAAGGAAGTCCTGATCTGCATACAATTTCCAAGTAAATAAGATAATGCACCCTGATTGGCTGATCTTGCGGTTGAAAATAAAAACCTAACCGAATACATTCTTTGAGGTTATTAGTTTATATAGCGTCCTTAGTCAGGCAAAATACTGTATTAATACTTCGAAGTGCGTATATTTAGAATGATGACAATTATTAGGCACTTCAACTTGAGTCAGCCCTTCCGCTGATCGCGTTTGTGTTGCGCGTGATGTTTCACTTTGTGCTACTTGCCTCAACTGCTGGACGCGACATGCGCGTGGATGCAAACGAGTGGCGGACAACGCACTGGAGAGCAAACGCGCATTGCTAACACGTTGGACGAGACCGACATTTCAGAACACCGTGACCTGTACCTAGACAGCAACGACCCCCCTCAGAACGCCACGAACGCTACGCATAGTCAGCAGAAAATTTTAATGCACGTTGACGCGCGGTTATCCATCGCGTGCCTCCACATCGTGGTCAACGGCCACAGGTTTCGACGCTCCATGCCTACGAACGCCACCAAAACTGCCTTTCGTCATCGGTCTCTTTCACCGCTCGTCCCCTGCTACAGTATCTTGGATCGTACGGATCAGTTTGTTCCAGTCCGTCATCGGCAGCTCCAGCTCCAACTTCACTCCTCAACTTGCGCGCCCGATGCCACATCTCGATGTTCTTCAACAAGTTGTCGACGCTCAGCTCGATTCATAACTTCGTGTGTCCATTGGACCTCTCGATGAATGAGGCCCGCATGCTTCTCCTGTTAACCAACGATCTCGTCCGCCACTGCACCGAAACTTGCAACACAGTTCTAGTTACCAAATGTGGTCACGCCGACGCCAGAGCATGGAAGGAGCTGCGACGCAAGGACAACATCCGCGTATACAAGGAGCGACCGCGCTCCAGGGCCATGCCCACTACGCCGTCGCTGCTGCTGCTCGGCACCGTCAAGGGCAACCTCGACGACGTCATGTACGCCATGGTGACCCCCACGGAGCAGGCCATGAAGATCAAGTCCAACTGCACGCACGACGGCGTGATCGACCGCAAGGTGCTACACGAGATCGTGCGCCCGAGCGTGGACGACCCGTTCCGCCACGTGAGCGTCAACTGGTCGCTCTACGCCGACTCGGAGCCGCACGACTACGTGTGCGTCGAGGCCACGGGCGTGACGCACACGCTGCGCGGCGAGCGCGTGGGCTTCCACCTGTCGCACTCGGTGGCGTTCTCGCAGCTGCCGAGCTTCTCCGAGTCGCACGGCGTGGAGCGCGGCAACCGCTCCATCTGCTCGCTGTACCGCGAGACGACGGCGGGCGAGGTCGAGTGCTACGTGCGCGGCTTCTTCGACTTCCGCGACGGCGACAACGAGCTGCTGACCAACATCGCGCTGCACGCGATCGCCAACCAGTGGCTCTCGTTCTCGCGGCAGATCGAGTTCGCGCACATGAAGAAGCTCGTGTGGCGGCTGCGTCGCGATCGAAGCGGCTTGACGTCTCCACCACCAGCGTCATGTCCCCAATACGAGACGGGATCTGCTGCGTCTGCTTCAAGTCGTTCGGGTTCCTGGGGCGGAAGACGTCGTGTGCCAGCTGCGTACGAGCGGTGTGTCCTCGGTGCCGCGTCAAGAAGCTGCTGTGTACCGAGGCGTCCGATGGGCGAATAGTGACCGAAAAGAAGGTCACCTTCTGCAAAACGTGTCTGCGAGAGAGCTTGTCGAGCAGTGGCCGCGTGATAGCGCACCAGGAGCTGCAGCTGATTGAAGACAAATCCCTCCTCCAGTCCAGGAGCGAGCTGATGAAGCTCGCACGACAGCGAACGCCGTCCTGGATCGCCACTAGTTCCTCGTTCCGTGTGCTTCGTCACGGGTGTTAGCACCACTAGTGAGACAGAGCGCACCGAGCTTGTTTGATGTGTGAACTTTGCCAGCTCCTGGACTCGCTTGGGAGAATAGGCGCCATGCAACTTCACCTGCGTAGATTTGTAAAGCCTTACAAGCTTGCTACATTGTGACATTATCACCCTTTAGTCTGCCAGTAGCGCGCGAAAAGTTCCTGGATAAGTATAGTTCATGTTGAGGGTGCAAAAAATAGTTTCTCAATCTATAATATTCTACATGTAGAAGTGCCATCATGGTACCCGAAATATTTGATGTTCTCAGATACGGCACGCGAAGTGAGATCAACATCCCCCATGCACGAAAACTACCCGCAATGTTGTCGAGTTTGTGAATGGAGCCGTCATGGCACTGCCCCGTGCCAGTCCGTGCGATGTATTGTGGTGGCCGCGCTGTCTACAATCAAAACAAAACCAGCGATATGACTTTGTGGGTCATATCCGAAATATCATATGATATGATATTGAAAGTTATATGACGTCGCTTAGTGTTCGATCTCCAGCGTATGCTAATGAGCACGCAAGGATGCACTTCTGATCGTCTACAGAAGGTATTTTGCCCAAGCCTTTATAAGGGCAATGAGGTTTTCACCCCAGCTCTTCGCATCCCGATCTGCGACTCCATCCATTTCGAGCAAACAAATATATCGTTGAAGTTTTAGGTCTGACTAAGCTGAAGTAGGCTGCTCCGAACGAGCGGTCTAAAGGACCCCTGAGTCAGGATATTGGTTGGTTAACAAGCACACTAATTCACGTAAGTCCTTCCGGCTATGTGTAGCAAAATGTCTGCAGCACCAAACTAGTTTGAGCGCTGATAGCGTCATAACAAAACCCGTCGAGGCTCAAGCAATCAAATATTCGGCACTGAGGGTGTCGCTAATCAAGTACTTCTGACTTGTTTCTCCTTGGAGCTAACTCAGCGATTTTAGTTTACAGCCCACTCTTGACCTGTCCAAAGCTATTGTGTTTCGTATCTGTCACGCAAATTTTCTTACGAATTTCTAGTGATAGCCTATTCTAGGCAAGCCGATAACAAGATTGCCCACTGCTTGCGCACACTATTGCCCAAGATGGCGTGGACGCTATCTCTCGGTCGGTCTTCATCCCCGCCATGCTGGTGTTGGATGTGTGGGTGTTCCAGTATCTCGTAGCAGTCTACTGCTCCAGAAGGCACGAGTTTCGCGTGCGTTCCCTGCTGTTGGCTGCTCTTTTCGACATTTCCGAAACGAGCTTGCAATTAACGTTCGTCACCCAGATCACGCTCATCGGCCGCGCTGTCTGCAAGAGGGTCAAGCTTCGTTCCATCCTCTACTTCACCTACGCTGCCGAGGTGCTGGTGGTGCTCGGGTGGCTCAACGTGCTTGGCACCATCCTGGAAGTCTCGGACGTGATCAAGGGCGACGCCCTCAGCTTGGTCGGAAACGTGCTCGATTCGACATCGCTCATCTTCGTGATGGTCTTTCGCTTCTACTACTTGTCACTTACGCACGGGTTCAAGGCTGTGCTTGAAGAGCGCAAATTCGAGATGTTCCTGTACGTGTTACTGGTAATCCACGAGTTCCCGTTCATGATACTTGAATACTACACTGGCGTCACGTGGGAGTTCGCCCAGGGAATCGGCAACAGGGTCTTCGTCGCGGCGTGCATCGTGCAGAACGTCCGTCAGAAGGCGATTTCAAGCAGAAGCAGCAGCAAAAGCAGCAACAAGAACTCCGCCGTGAGAAGCGAGCGCTATGCGCCTGCTTCAATGCAGAAGCAACTGTCGGCACCGACGACCCAAGGACCAACTATCAAGTCGAGTTTAGTGAAACCCGGATCGTTCTCAGCCACAAAGATCGCCGTCACCTCCACCAGAGAGCTCAGCACTGCGACATAGCTGAAAATTCTAAGTCACTTCACCTGTATTTACTTCAAGGTAATCGATTGTCGGCGCAGCTTAAATACAATCAAAACTATTTCGTTGAGATTGCTCACTCAGACATTGACCACCAGTCCGAGTCGCGGGTGTAGACTCGAAGATGAACCTCGTCTCGCGCGACATCTAGTGCGTTCTCCCGGAGGACGTCCTGGATGCACGGACCGCAGACTGGCAGCTTCTTCTCGAGGATGGCCGTGTTCTCCCAGGGCCTCACAGAGCACACGGTCCTCTTCACCTGGCACTTCGAACACACCAGTTGGCCGCACACTCTGCAGGATTTCTTGCCCGAGCCGAGGAGTCCGAAGCTCTTGGTACACACAGCGCAGTGGCTCGGAGCTTTGGCCGCCGCTGAGCTCTTCCGTCTTTGTGCCAGTATCATGGAGTCGAAGCTGCTCCCGCTGGAGCTGCACGTGTCGATGCTGATCCGCGCCGACTTCTTGCGCAGCCGCCAGACCAGCTTCTTCATCTCGGCGCACTCGATGAGCTGCGAGAAGGACAGCCACTGGTTGGCCATCGAGTTCATCGAGATGGCGGAGAGCACGGTGTCGTCCTCCTGGAAGTCGAAGAAGCCGTGCACGTAGCACTCGACGCTGTTGGGCGCACGCTGGCGATACAATGCACACACGGACAGGTTGCCTCGCTCCACGTCGGCGTTCTGGAACGGAGGCAGCTGAGGGAACCCGACGGAGTGTGCGATATGGTAGCCGATGGACTCGCCCTCGGTCGTGATAGCGATGCCTGAAGCCTCAACGCAAATGTAGTCGCGGTGTTCTGGCACGGCGTACAGTCGCCACGCCACGTTCACGTGTTGATACGGGTCCTCCACGGTCGGACGCACCACCTCGTGCAGCACTTTGGCGTCGACGATGCCGTCCTGCACGAACTTGGACTTGACTTTGATGTCCTCGTCGCAAGAAGCCGAGACCGCGTACATGACGTCGTTCAGCGTGCCTTTAATGGTGCCGAAGAGCAGCAGCGAGGGCACTGTCGGTTCAAGAGCATCGCGGTCTCTGCTCTTCTTGCTGCGCTGAGTGTACACCCGGATGGAGTCTTTGCGACGCAGCTCGCGCCACTCGCGAGGCGTCTTGCCAGTCTTGCGAACCCGCTCCGAGACGTCGAGGTACTCGTCGATGTTGCTCAGCACGAAGTTCTCCGCCAGGTTCTGGAGCTCGATCTCCTCGGCGTCGTTGAGTTTCAGAGGCGGCAAGGTCTCGACGAGTGAGCGGACGGACTTCATGCTCTGCTCTTCGTGCGACGGAATCGCTAATGATCCCAGTCGCAGCAGCAGTAGGCACACAAGTCGGTGGGATATAAGTCCAGCTCGCAGCGTGCCGCGCGAGGCCTTCTCCTTAGGCCAATCGTCGACGCTAGCGCCGGCAAAGTCCAGAACGCGTGATGGCTCCGACCAATGGAGCGCCACGCGTGACAAAGCGAGCCGCTCATCAGTCGAGAGCAGCAGGTGCTCGAGGCGAGAAGATCACGGAGTCACGTGCATTCCTGTTTCTCTCTGGGGCTATGGTACTAGTGCTGGACTACTCACACGACGACGGCCAGCAAACAAATTGTCCTCGGGGTTGCGTTGCCTCCGAGGGGTTCAGTTCATACAGCGGCGGGAGACTTGTCGCGAGCCTACAGCGCGCAGGTCTCGTCAATGTGCGGCGCGTCTTCGTCGTCCTGTGGCTGCCGCTCGTGCTCGGTCTGCAGCTCTCGGAGCTCGTCCTGGGCGATGGCCAGCGCGTCGCTCTTGGCCACTTGGCACACGCACGCGGTGCAGAACGTGCGCTTCTTGTCCAGCACTGTCCGGCGGTCCGGCGCCAGCACGCACACGAGCTTCTTGACGCTGCAGCTCGAGCACACGCCGCGCTGGCAGATCTTGCACGTCCGACGCAGCGAGAAGCCCAGGCTGCGCCTGCAGACAGCGCACCCACTGCCACCGCCAGCTTCACTCCTGTCGATTTGCTGCGCGCTCTCCTCTACCGGCTCGATGGCCATCGGCCCGTTCACTGGGAGGCCCGAGTTCTTGCGCAAACGCCACACGAGCTTCTTCATCTCTGCGCAGTCGACGATCCTGGAGACGCTGAGCCACTGCGTGGCCACCGCGCTGATGGACAGACTGTTCATGAGCTCGTTGCTGTCGCTGCGGAAGTCGTAGAAGCCGCGCGCGTAGCACTCGACGAGCTCGGGCGTCTTCTGGCGGAACAGGCAGCACAGCGACATGTTGGCGCGCTCGACGCCGAACTTGTCGAAGCTCGGGATCTGCGAGAACGCCACCGAGTGCGAGACGCTGAAGCCGATTTGCTCGCCCTTGCTGCTCGTGGCGAAGCCCGTGGCGTCCACGCACACAAAATCGCGCGCGTTGTTGTGCAGCCGCCACTTGACGCCGACGTGTCGGAACGGCTGCGCCTCGCTCGGAGCCACGACGGACTGCACCACTTTGCTCTCGAGCACGCCGTCCTGCAGACACTTGACGTGAGCTTCAGCTGCTCGTCGGTCGCGGCCGCCGCCACGAACATGACGTCCTCGAGCTTGCCCACGACCGAGCCGAGCAGCAGCAGCGACGGGATGCAGGGCAGCGTGGGGACGGACGCTGAGTGCGTCGCCGACCGCTCCTTGTACACGCGGATGCCGTCCTTGCGGCGCAGCTCCTTCCATTGGCGGGCGTCCGCGTGGCCGTCCGCCGTCACCTGCAACGCGTTGAAGCTCTCCATGTTGTGGACCACGAGCGTGTCGGCCAGCCCTCGGAGCGACGTCACGTCCGACTCGCCCAGCTGCAGCTGCGGCACGTAGGCCGCCAAGTCCTGCGATCGCATTACGATGTACAGTAGTGGAGTTCTTGCGCTCTTGTGTCCAATCCCAGAATGAAGACCTCCGATCGACCGTAAGCGGAGACCGTCATTGCGCGCACTTCAAGGCTCCTCGCGGCATCGTAATAGTTCGAAATCAGAAAGTGGGATTTTCGGAAGGAAAAAGTACATTAAGTATGGCATTATATGCAAACTGTACTATACTATGGCTTCGACGATCTATTGTGTTTTTGTACACATACATGCATAGGGTAGTTCCATGAAATGCTTCATACGTGTATTTCCCGATGAAACGTTCTAGGAACGAAGCTCCATCAGGTCATGCCTGCTCGTCGTCGCCGCGACCTGAATACCATCGCTCTGGAGAGGAGAATCTCCGCTTGTGTGGTCTAGCCTGGGCTGTAGGTGCTTCAACCCAGCCGTCACCTTTGTAGTGCAGCAAAAGTCTGCAGCCAATTCGCACTCGGATCATACCACGGAGCCCCTTGGCATCGTTTCGATTTCGAACGCGAGCTTGAACAGGAACGGCTCACTTTCGGTGGAGCAGCTTTCGCACCGAAAAGCATTAGGCATTATCCTGAGAGTACCAGCAGCATGTTGCGCTGGCCTAATCCTGTCGAGTTCATTGCTGCAGGACCTCAGGTCGGAATCTACTAACGTTAGCCGCATTTTGATGCGAGGTCCGTGAAGGTGGGGTGACCGCGCTGATGTTCCAGAGCGGGAAAATGCGTGCGACGGCGGAGCAACCCTCCTTGTTTTTTCCAAATACATGTATGAGCTTAATCCTGCTTTCGCTAAAATACTATCCTTTTTTAGTAAAACGCAGGTTTTGGACAGAAGAGAGCAGTAAAGTAGCATCGTTTCCGTCTCCAACGTACGGTAACATGCACCGACCAAGTAGTACGACTCGTTCTTACCTCGATTGCGCAGCCCTCGCTGTACTCTACAATGGTGAATGCCTTATCTACACAACGTGGTCCGTCAGCAGTAGGCCGCCATCTGCTTGTCAGCGTTCAGGATCTCCTCACGCGCTACGCACACAGCGTCGATCCGCACGACGTCGTTGATGCATTGCGCGCAGAACACTCGCTTCTTCTCGATCACGGTCACGTGGTCGGCGGCAAGCGCCACGACCGTCTTCACCACGGAGCATCGCGAACAGACCTGCTCGTTGCAAGCCCTGCAGCCCTTGCGGCTTGTTCCGAGAAACCCGAAGCTCTTGGAGCAAACCCGGCACAATCCCGGAGTGGGTGGCAATATTGGCAACTTCGGCTTGCCCTCCTCGCTCGTTAGCGACATAATAGACTCGCGGTTGTTGTGCTTGTGTGTCGTCCAGAGCAGCTTCTTCGTCTCCGCGCACTCGACTAGGCGTGGGAACGACATCCACTGAGCTGCAATGGCTGCGAGGGTAGCCTTGTTGATACTATCATTCTTGCCCAGGTCGAAGAACCCGCGCGCGTAGATTTTAACCGTCGACGGCGTGTTCTGCACGTACAGCGAGCACACCGACATGTTGCAGCGCGCGACGTCGCAACTGGCGAAGCTCGGTATCTGCTCGAACCCGATCGAGTGCGTTAGGTGGTATCCGATCCGCTCTCCTCTGGCGGGTGTGGCGATGCCTGTCGAGTCGAGGAAGACGTGGTCTCGAAACTCTGGCTCAGCGAACATGCACCACTTGACGCTGATGTGGTGGTAGGGGTCGTCCACGGTAGGCCGCGCCACGTCGTGGAGTAGTTTACAGTCCACGATGCCGTCCTGAGTAAGAGCCGACTTGATCCGCATCGCTTCGGTCGATGGAGCTACTACAGCGTACATGAGGTCTTCCAGCTTACCAACCACAGTCCCCAGCAGCATGAGCGAAGGCATCTCCAACGGCTCGCGCTTGGTAGCCCTCTCTTTGAAGACCCTCGTGTTTTCTTTCTTGCGGACCTCCTTCCAGCGGCTCTTGCTCACGGGTACACCAGTCTTCCCGAGATCCAGGCTGCTGTACTGCTCGATGTTGTGCAGGACCAACGTCTCCGCTAGGTCGCGGAGGTTTACCTTGTCTTGCTCGGAGCACTGCAGTGGTTTGAGTAAATGCGAGAACTTTTGTGTTGGCATGCTCGGGCGTATTTTATCTTTGGGTTAGTTGACCTCCCTGCTGTCGGTTCTTTTGGGATGTGGGGTCGGATCTACCTCCGACGGGTCTCGTCTTAGCTGCTCCAGCCCCACAGCTCGTGCCAATGCGGTGCTGCTGAAGGACACGCTAAGCAATACGTCCAGTGGAGTTGTCTTCTCGTCGCGCTCGATAACACCCAAAGCTGAGGTTGGCTGGTTCCGTGGCGAGTCTTACGTGGTGGTGGAAATCGGACTGGCGAGAAGGTGAGCCGAGCGTTTCCCATCGAGACGATGCGGCACTACGCTCGCATTGGGACCGTTGCCTTGGTCTCCGCTGAATACAGCGGACCAGCGTTCTATTGATTCGGCCCAGACTCCTCCGCCCACACCTCGAGCGTTTCCGCGCTAGCAACACCAACGCACGGCGCGTCACCTCTTTACTGCCCGTGAGGCATACAGTCGAAATGTCCACTAGCCTCACATGTATCGAAGGTCGGAACAAGCTCATGGTGTAGCAAACTGGCGCTGCTGGGCTGCGGTTGGCCACCGCGTCTGCGCCCTCGAACGCCTTGCACTGTTGTCGGGCACACTCGTCTCGGTGGCTTGATACCGTTTCTGTGATACTATACAACGAATGCTATCACGAACGCGGCAGCAGAGGTTGGGATGGCCGTGCCATCATCGCACCTTTGAAGTCTACGCTTACAGCAAGCTCACCCTTTGACATGGCTTACACACAGAGCGACGATTGCAACATAGGATCAAGCTGAAGGTAACTTTGCCGACACGGAACTTCGCGCACCAGCTCTCCAAGTGACTTGGTTTTTGTATGCCTTACGTTGAAGTTGACACAACAAGTTGAAGTTTGACAATCATTTATTGTATTCTCTCGACTTGATCTCAGATGAAAGAGTAAAATGGCAGCGACGAAGGCCTGAAGATGTCGCTTGGGTACATTTCCTGCTCCTCGGCGAAGTTCACGAACTGCTCCATGTCGCTCATGCTCTGCTGGAACTGCCGGATGGGCTCGGCCAGCACTGTTTCGCTCGCGAAGGGCTCCTCCTCGTAGAAGTGCAAGGCCGATGCGTTTACAGGCACCTCCCTACTGAACCACGAGTAGAGATACGCTATCTTTGGCACAGTCTCACTCCGCACGGCGTAGTCGAGCGGGTTCACCTCCACCCCTTTCTGGGTCGGCAGAGGCTTGTTGTAGAGCGCTGGGGCATGAAAAGGGGGCGCGATGCTGTGCCACGATGCCAGGCCGTTCATGAAGTGGTGCTTAATAGCATTCTGGAAGATAAAGTGGGTCAGGACTCGTACCAGATCGTCGGCGGTGGCGAACGCAGAAGGGAAATCGTGGATGTGCTCGAGACCGGAGCTTCGCGCAGCCCACGTCTGTAGCTCGGAATCTCCTCGAATCTCCTCGTCGTTCGCATAGTATGCTTGCACGTACTTATTTACAAACGTCTTGATCGCGTCGTAGTACTTGGTTCCGTAGCGATTCAGGCGATAATCGGGCAAGAATTCCATCTCACGGGCCGCCAAGTCCGTCGGGAGGTCGAGCGCGATGGAGGTTGTCTCGAACTCGCGCATCACAGCTCGTAGCGATCCAGTAGCGCCGTAGCCCGTGACTTGGTCGTACGGAGTACCGGGACTCAGCAGCTCCCGTCTGGCAAAGTATTCCATCCCGAAGTCCGCAAAGAAGTGATAGTCCAGCAATGCGTAGACCGGGTGTTCCGTCGCTAGACTTCGCATCATTTCGACTTAACGGGGACCGAGACCAGGTGCGTCTCGACGAAGTGCCGCATTTGCTGGAAGTTGACCTCCGTCGCGTGGAATGCCATCTTTGCAAGCTGCCACTCGCCCGGCGAGTCAGCCTTTGTATACGTCAGCTTTGAGTCAACAAGCGTGATCGCGAGTGGGAGAAGCTGCCGCGTCTTGACGTTATTGCAGAAAAAGCCGATGACGTTGGGGATGTACTTGCTGTCCTTCGCAGCCACGTCGGTGAGCTCGCCGTAGTCCGATAGGTCGGCGACAAACAGCTTGTGGTTGCTCAAAGCACTTGCCAACTTCGGCTCTCCACATACATCTTGGAACAGAGGGAAGGAGATATCCCACAGATACTCCGCGTACTCGCCAGCGTGCACCAGCTTCAAATTGTTGCCGAGGATACTGAGCCGCATGGCGCCAAAGTTCTCGTCGCTTGAGTCGAGTGCCAATGGCGCGGGCATCATCCCAGTGTCAGCCAAGTCCTTGTACGCTTGCTGGAAATCCTCCGAATCCCCATGCGGGAGCCGTTCCTCCAGGAAAGTCTGAACCTTGGACGCGTTGAAGTTGGTAGTCGCTGTAAGTGCCGTAGCCTGCTTTACCAGGTGCTCGAAGTACAGCATCCACTCGGTGGAAACCTCCGGCCCCGGGTTCAAGTCGAACGTTTGGTCTCCCACCGCGTAGGTTCGGTTGACGTTGCGGATCAGCATGGAGCTAGCTTGGACGATGGACGCGCGGTGGCCATCTTCGGGATCTGGAATGCTCAGTGCACTTGTGCTGGGCAGCAATGCACCCAAGACGGCAACAACCTTCAGGAGGGCGGTCTTCATCTTGAATTCTAGTACGGGGAAAAGTCTTGTCCAGTCGACCGCAAAATGCAAAATGAGCCCTTGAGTTGAGCGCTTTACGAGAGACCAAGAGCGTTGGTGCCGTACACGCAAAGACCCTCACGCTGTGGATTTCTTGGCTTCAAACCACGTACGTGGAGGTCGTTTCTGAAGGTCCACGCCTCGGCAAGTGGTTGACTGCACTCCATGCAGGCAACTATCATGCAACGTTCCTATCTCTTCAACTGCGTAGTTATGACAGAAGAGCCTCTCGAAAGCTTGGGTTGCCTTGACATTCAAAATCCGATATGCTGAATCGTGGTACAAATCCTCTGTAAGGACGTGCGTACATCGAGCAGGTCTGGACAATGCGTACACCGGGGCCATTACGTAGTCCCTGCCAAAGTCCCACAGACAGCAGAGACGTGGTGCATACAGTACTAATATCCGCCATACGAAAAAGAAATCCCGGCATGGAGTGTTGAGACCTTGTAGTGAGATGTTAGCTACAGTACGGATTTCCAGCTTCAGAAAAGATCTGCACTTTCTTCCTTACCTCCTCGCCTACCGGAATATCAAATGATACACTTTCGTCCCGAACTAACTCGCCTGCAGTATAAAGACTTACTCCTCCTTGTGCGCGCTGGTGATGTAGTTGAGCAGATCAATCCGCGTGGCGAGACCCGCGATCTTGCCGTCAGTTGAAGTCACGACAGCGAAGTAGTCCTTGTCGAAGATCGTGGCGAGCGCCGCCAGCGAGCTCTCGTGGGTCACGCGGCTGAAGTTTCCGAAGGTCACAGCCGCCACGGGGTCCTCGCGGCTCACGCGACCAGAAGACAGCATGGACAGCAGGTTGCCGATGGTCACCACACCCTGCACCGTGCCGTTTTCTTTCACGACGGGAAGCTGGTCGTAGCCGTGACGCTCCATCGTTTCAATGGCGGCAGCGCACGAGAGATGAGGCGCCACCGTCGACGGGTGCGGCAGCTCCAGCACAGACACAGGCTGCGCCGACCACCACGTGCCCGTTTCCTTACGGTACTTGGAGTAGTTCTCGCGCGTGTGCACCGTGTTCTCCACAAACTTGTTTTCATACATCCACGCGTCGTTCAGGAACTTGCTCATGTAGTTGCGCGTCGAGTCCGGCAGCATGACAACGCAACGCTGGCCAGCCTTCAGAGTTGAAGCAGCACGCACAGCGGCCGCCATGGCAGAGCCACTCGATCCACCGCAGAGCAGTCCCTCCTCGCGGATCAGGCGGCGGGACATAATGAACGACTCCTGGTCGTTCGTCTTCTCCCACTTGTCGACCAGGTTGCGGTCAAGCACATCCGGGATGAAATCGTAGCCGATCCCTTCAACCTTGTACGACTGGAGGCGGTTCTTGTCGTTCAGGGACTCAGGCTGAGCCAGAATCGATCCCTCGGGGTCCACGCCCACGACGATCACATCCGGGCACTTCTCCTTCAGCTTCTTGGCGATGCCGGAGATGGTGCCGCCAGTGCCGACGCCCACAACCACCATGTCGACCTTGCCGTCGCACTGGTCCAGGATCTCTTCGGCAGTGCCTTCGTAGTGAGCCAGCGGGTTGGACGGGTTGGCGTACTGGTCGAGGATGTGGGCGTTCGGGAGCTCCGCCTGCAGACGCTTGGCGATGCCGATGTGGCTCTCAGGCGAGTCCCACGCAGCCTCCGTTGGCGTGCGGATGATCTCCGCGCCCAGCGCCTTGAGGACGTTCACCTTCTCCAGACTCATCTTCTCTGTAAGAGCACAATTACACCAAGTCTCATGTAAATAGCGCACTTCAACCACCGGCAGCATCAGTACAGAGAATTGTAACCTTACCGGGCAGCGTGATAATGCAGCGGTAGCCCTTGATCGCTGACGCAAGCGCCAAACCAATACCTGACACAAACCAACACACCACGTCAGCCTCCCCCCATATTTAAGCAGCTTCAGAGCGGCCTACTAGGCCACGTACCAGTGTTGCCCGACGTGGGCTCGATGAGCGTGTCGCCCGGCTTGATGCGGCCCGCGGCCTCGGCGTCCTCCACCATGCGCTTGCCGATGCGGTCCTTGACGGAGCCGCCGGCGTTGAAGAACTCGCACTTGGCCAGCAGCTCGCACTGCAGATGCGCCTTCTTGCCGATGCTGTTGATGCGCACCATGGGCGTCTGGCCAATCGCCGCCTGGAGAGGGAGAGCGAGGAGGATACCGGTCAGTTGCTAGCGGACACACCATGCGAGATCGGCTACATCTCGGCTTCTACGAGGGACTGGGAAATCATTCCAGTATGCATGCACTGAGGAGACGCGAGGCTACGCACCATGATGTCCGGCAGGATCTCCAGCGCCGCGGGGGCAGGGACGACTCGAGCGAAGCGGAGGAAGCCATGGCTGCTGGTAGAGTTGCTGCTGGCAGGGTCGAGGTGGTAAGGGGATGCGCTGCACCGAGAAGGCCGAGTGATGTGGCGTACACAAAAACACCAACTTCACTTAACGATCTTGTGGCAGTGTGAGCCACTCCAGGAACGTGCCAGGGGTAGGGCTTTAATCTTGGCGTGTTCGACCTGCCAAATCGGATGGAATTCGTTGGCTGGGCGCCCTTTGCGCCGTCGGCGCGAACTCCGATCCTCGATGTACGTGTACCACACAGAACGTCCGTTAACGCCAAAGCCTTCACATCCTCCTCGAGACAATGCATAAACCGCGCAACTCGATCGGGATCCGAGATGATGGTGCAGAGTGCGGCCACCGCGCAGTCTGCGGTCTCCATTCCGCGCCGGCCGGGACGGACACTTTCGAGTGCGCATTCCGCATTTGGCTCCGTCCCGACCAAGCAGCTTCAACCCCCTCACCCACACACACTCCGCCACCATGGTTCTCGTACGTAGCGCGCCGCCTTGTCTCGCCTCCTGCAACGGCAGCATGAGACGCTGCCGCTGTTCTCTTCTGCGCAGAGCCCAGCCACTGACGCCTTTTGCCGTGTTGCTTCTTCTCTATCTCGCTACAGGCTGGTAACGCCACGATCGAGGAGCAGGACCCCGAGATCTTCAACCTCATTGAGGCCGAGAAGAACCGCCAGTGGAAGTGCCTGGAGCTCATCGCCTCGGAGAACTTCACGTCGCGCGCCGTCATGGACTGCCTGGGCTCGTGCCTGACCAACAAGTACGCCGAGGGCCTGCCGAACGCGCGCTACTACGGCGGCAACGAGATCATCGACAAGATCGAGATCCTGTGCCAGCAGCGCGCGCTGCAGGCCTACGACCTGGACGCGGAGAAGTGGGGCGTCAACGTGCAGCCGTACTCGGGCTCGCCCGCCAACTTCGCCGTGTACACGGCTCTGCTGCGCCCGCATGACCGCATCATGGGCCTGGACCTGCCCAGTGGAGGCCACCTGACCCACGGCTTCTACACGTACTCGAAGGCCGAGAACACGCGCAAGGCTGTGTCAGCTACGTCCGTGTACTTCGAGTCACTGCCCTACCGCGTGAGCTCGGAGACCGGCCTGATTGACTTTGAGAAGCTCGCCGAGCAGGCCGCTCTGTTCAAGCCCGCCCTCATTGTGTGCGGTGGCAGTGCCTACCCGCGTGACTGGGACTACGCCGCCTTCCGCAAGATTGCCGACGACAACGGCGCCCTGCTCATGTGCGACATGGCCCACTACAGCGGCCTGGTCGCCACCAAGGAGCACGCCAGCCCCTTCGACTACTGCGACATCGTGACCACGACGACGCACAAGTCGCTGCGTGGCCCCCGTGCCGGTATGATCTTCTTCCGCCGCGATGAGCGCAACTTCGAGCCGCGTATCAACAACGCCGTGTTCCCCGCTCTCCAGGGCGGCCCCACGAGCACCAGATCGCCGGTATCGCCGCTCAGCTCAAGGAGGTGCAGACCCCGGAGTTCAAGGCCTACGTTCAGCAGCTCAAGGCCAACGCCAAGGTGCTGGCCAAGACGCTGACCGACCTGGGCTACTCCATGTGCACGGGCGGCACTGACAACCACCTGATCCTGTGGGACCTGCGTCCGCAGAAGGTCACGGGCTCCAAGCTCGAGAAGCTGTGTGACATGGTGTGCATCACGCTGAACAAGAACGCCGTGCTGGGCGACCGCAGCGCCTTGACCCCCGGTGGTGTGCGTGTCGGCACGCCCGCTCTGACAAGCCGTGGCTTCAAGGAGGCTGAGTTCGTCAAGGTCGCTGAGTTCCTTGACCGCGCCGTCAAGCTGTGCATTGAGATCCAGGCCACGAGCGGCAAGAAGCTGGTGGACTTCGTTAAGGCCGCTGAGGTCCACGAGGGCGTGAAGCAGCTCCGCCGCGACGTGAACGCGCTGGCCACGTCCTTCGAGATGCCCGGCTTCAAGGTGTCGGAGATGCGCAACAAGACGATTGAGGAGTAAGCGCCTCGCTTAGATCGATCGCTTTTCCACTGCCTATAGATTGTGTGCGGTGTCAAACTCGGGAGCTGCACCAAGCAAGCACCTTCCGCCACTGGCATAGTAATTCATGTCGTGTGATCCAATCCAACCCACGAAACAAACCCCACTCAATATATTCAGCCGCAGTCGATGGCTTCAACTAAACACTTCAATCCTAGCTGTACGCTGTCCGTCTAGCAACTTGCTCACATGTCAGTTGCTGACTCAGCACTGTCGTATGTTTCCATCGTCTCCATCGTTGTCCGGCGGGTCGAAGAGTACGAGGAGCGGTGACCCAGCAGCTCCTCCCGGAGGATGAGCGAGGCGTCGCTCTTGGCTCCTTCGGCGATGCATTGCGCGCAGAAGACGAGCTTCTTGTCGTTCACCTTGCTCCTGTTGTGCGACGACACCACGCACACCTGCTTCTTGACGCAGCAGCGCTTGCAGACCCACTCGGCGCAGCAGGCACAAGCTCGCGGCGTCGTGCGCATGAACCCTCCAAAGCCTCGGTTGCAGACACGGCACCGAGTCCCCGCCTGCACCTTGGGCCGAGCGTGCTGCCGGATGCCAGCAATGCCACCGGAAGAAGTGGAACTGGAACTCTGGCTGCTGCTGGCGAACGAGTCTCGACCCGTTCGGATCCGCATCCACCACACGAGCTTCTTCATCTGCGCGCACTCGACGTAGCGAGCCATCGACAGCCACTGCGTCGAAATGGTGTGCAGCGAGATGTTGTTGAGCATCTCGTTGGTCGAGTGGAAGTCGAAGTATCCGCGCGTGTAGCACTCGACGAGCGTCGACGTCTTCTGTCGGAAGAACGTGCAGACACTCATATTCGCTCGCTCGACGCCGTAGTTGCGGTACACCGGAAGCTGCGCGAAGTCGAGTGAATGGACCAGATGAAAGCCCACGAGCTCGCCATAGTCGTTGGGCAGCAGCCCCGTCGCCTCAATGCACGTGTAGTCGCGCGGCTCCGACAACGAGTAGTAGCGCCAAGTAACATTAAGCGTGTGGAACGGGTCGTCCGACGACGGGCTCTCGACGCAGCACAGCACCTTGCTGTTGACCACTCCGTCCTGCACAAATTTGGAGCGCGCTCGCATGGAATCCGTGCTGGTAGCGATCGACGCGTACATGACGTCGTTCAGGCTGCCAGCCACGGTACCAAGCATGAGCAACGACGGGATGCCCGACTGCTCTGGATGGGCGACCCCGCTCTCATGCACGTGGCGCTGTTCCCACTGGGCATTGAGTTCTGCGGTTGGAACTCCTTGAACACGCGCACTCCCTCCTTGCGTTGCATCTCTCTCCATGTCCGCGAGTCGGGGAAGCCGTCCCTCGTTAGACGCAGCTCCTTCTGCTGGGTCAGGTTCGTCTCGAGCAAGCTCACAGACAGCTCCAGGATCGCCTTCATGTCCAGACTCGACAAGTGCAGCCGCGGCAGCGACTGCGCCATCAGGTCGTCCTTGGACCTGGTGGTGCTCGGCGGTGGCTCCGGAATGGTTGCTCACTCGCTGGAAGACTTAATTTCGTGTGCCGGAGCGCCAGATCTTGGAACACCCTGCGAAGTATGGAGCACGCCGTGAAAAACACAATGCCACAAGCCAAGTTAGCGACTGGTTAAATGATTCCCCCTCCATCGCTCGGCGTTACTGGCCCACAGAACTGCCGAACCGGCGACAACAGACAGATTCCGGGAAGGAGTGTGCCAGGTAGGAGGACGCCATGACATGCAGGCGCCCCGGGAGCGTTTGTACGGCCTATTACACCCACCTCTCGCCACAAACTTGACTCGGTTCAAAAGGAACCGATGCCCCAGCCTGTCGCTCCTGTTTGGACTTGGAGTCGTAGGCTGGCGAGGAAGCCCCCTCCCTGCGAACGAAGGCAATTCAGCGAATGCAGTCGCGCGGACACGGCACAGCGACGGAGGTAGCTGCAAACTGCATAAAATACCCGAAAGAGTGCAGCGGCGCGACTCATATCCAGGCGAGATACTTTTGCAGGACGCTTGCCACAGTGGCGTCGTCTTGACCTGCACTGCCTGCCTTGCTCGCCCCAGTCTTATTCGCGCTTGCCACGTGAGACTTGCCACAGACGCATCTGGCTACGCGTCCTGCGCCTCATTCGTTTGCAATGCGATGCTGTAGGCACGCGTACGTGCATCTCTTCGCGTACGTGCATCTCTTGCTCTGCTGGACGGAAGCGCGGCCTCTGCCTAATGCAGCTCAAAAGTGACAGGCAAAAGGAAAAAAAGTATCCTGGTTTCTGACTCGAATCGAGTCGGAAGGTACCCAATATCCAGATGTACAAACCCTTTGAAAACAGATAGTTGAAGTGAGCTATACAGGGTATCAATATGTAAACAGTAGCGCTGCTCGAGTCTCTTCGAGGCTCTTCGCGCACGAGGTCTCTCAGCCTTCTGCATGCCCAAGTCAAAATTGCGTTGCCCTTATTAGATTAGCTTCGTAGCAAATGCAACACGCGACTCCATGCGCACAGCTCTACGGTAGTTAGATTCTCTACCTCTGTTGGCCTCCACAGCCAAATACTCAACACTGATCGCCTCTATCTGCAGCTTTGTTGATCACCAACTTGGTGCTCGATGCGAAAGCTCCTTTCCTCTTTCTACAGGCTTCCTCACTGCTGTTCCTATACAGCCTGCTTGAGACGGCGTAGACAGGTTAAGTGTACGGCACACTACGTTTCTAATTCGTTTTTTAAAAAAATGGGTACAGCCCGGCCATCCGGGCTGTACCCATTGAAGCTCAGGGGCCAGCTGCAACTGGTACAGCTCCATATTTTGGGATGAATCTCATTGGCCGAAAGAGCCACTTAAACGAGTGACCTGTACACTTTAACAAGTGAGGTGGGTGCGAGTGGCTCTACCGCAGCATACCGTAAAAGTGTATTTCTATAGTTATATCCACAATGGCGTGAGAGTATACCGCTCACTTTTCGTTTCTAAACGTCCCTTCTTCAACTTGAGGAAGTCTTTTTGGATATTTGTGAAATCTGGACGTGTAAATACGGAAAACGTCTACACTGCTTCTTTTGTTGTCTTCAGGTTTGTATAGTCTGCCCGTAAGGAAGACTTCCATGGGACGACCCTTCATACTTGTGAATTGGTAGATTCAGAAATTCCACCTCTCGATTGACTCTCGCTTTGAAGCCATTTACTTTTGCATATTTTTTCAGCAAGGTACGGTACTACCCCGGCTAAAGTTAATGGTTTGCAACGCCCTTCAGGCTGAGAGAATCGATATCACGCTGCCGTTGCTTGTGTCAGTCGTATCGGCCGCGCCCGGCACCAATGTTCGCGATCACCGTGCTTTTCTTGAGCTACCTTTGGCGAGTCAGGTGCTCTGGTATCTGTGCACCCGCCGTTTCATCAGTAGCGGCGTGTACAACACCTGTCGAGCGCGAGTCAACTAACGACAGGCAATCGGCTGTCCTCCAGTCTTCCAATATGGATGTGAGGAGAGCAGCACAACGTGGCCCCCGCCTAAGCGCACCCGATAGCGGAGACCACAGATGGGTTCGCATAGGCGAGGTAGGAACATTACGGCAATGCAAGTGCGCGGGCAGATACAAATACTGGTTGATGCTTGCGTGCTCTAGATTTTCCCCACCGAATTCCCACAGCACGTTGGCAAGGTGAGTCTTGCCTCGTGTATCATGCGTTTGGGAACACCAATGTCGCTTTGAGAAAACAAATTTCACTATTTGTTGTCGCTTTGTGTAAGCATCTACGAAATGCACGCTACACTGTCCTCGCGGGTCAGGGGCAAACACCCACCCACCCATACTTACATATACCGATCAGCCACGGAGGATCCGTAGTTCTTCGCCTCGAAGCTTCAAGGCGAGCACCACACGACTTGGAGCTGATGACGATTCACCTGGAATACGTCGGCACTTTCATACTGCGCAGATTTCCTCTTGATCTGCGGACCCAGCGGCAACAGTCTTGACGGGCAGTGCTCTCGCTCTCGCATAGTGAGTGGCACAGAAGGCGGCTTCGTCGACACTTGGCGTGGAGGTTTACAATCTACCAACTGTGCTGGGCTTGTGCGGCCGCGACGAAGTCGTCTCGTGCTACGGCGCCGGCCTCGCTCCTCATCGCATCGGCCACGCACTGCTTGCAGAAGTTTTTCTTGCGTTCCCGTACACATTGTCGAGTGCGAGAAAACAGCACCAGCCTCTCCTTCACGCTGCAACGGGAGCACACATCTTCATCACAGGCTTGGCACATACGGCGAGATGCCCCGAGAAACCGGAAGCTCTTACAGCAGAGCTTACACCGGGACGCCGGGACCCTTGCCGGCTCTGGTGGTGCGGGTAATAGCACAACCGAGTTACTTGAGCTCGACGTAGAACTCGACATGGTTGGATTGTACGGGTTGCTGCTGTAGTGTCCAAAGCCGCCGTCTCCACTGTCGCTCTCACTGCCATCAGAAGATATGGCCCCCTTACCGCAGTTCAGCAGCCGGGCGAGCTTCATACTTTGCGCGTACGCTACCAGCTTGGCACACGATACCCATTGCGACGCAATAGCGTGCAGCGAGATGGAGTTGAGCATGGCGTTGGTCGTGTCGAACTCGTAGAAGCCTCTCGCGTAGCACTCGACCAGCGACGCGGTTCTCTGACGGAAGATCCAGCAGACGGACATGTTGGCGCGAGCAATGCCTTTGTGGTCGAAGTTGGGCAGTGCATCGAAGCCGACGGAGTGGATGAGGTGGTACGCGACCTGCTCTCCATGCGTAGTGTGACCCCAACCCGCGACATCCAAGCACACGTAGTCGCGCGGCTCGGACAGCGCGAAGTATCTCCAGGTCACATTGAGGAAGTGCATCGGGTCTGCCATCGTCGGCTCCACAATACGCGCCAGCACCTTGCAGTCGACTGCTCCGTCATCGATGAACTTGGACTTGGTCAGCATCGCCTCGGTAGTTGACGCCGCTGACGCGTACAGCACGTCATCGAGGTTGCCCTTGATCGTGCCCATGAGCAGCAGCGACGGTGGCACCTTGGCCGTCTTGGCCGAGCCATTCCCTGTTGCTGCCTGGGATCTGAGCTGCTGCTGTTGCTGGCGCGTGCTTTCCTTATAGACCCGCACCCTCTCGCTTCTGGATCGGAACCCACGAACGCGAGTCCGGGTGGCCGTCGGAAGTCACCGCCAACGAGCTGTACTGGTCGAGGTTCTGCTGCAAAGGGTCCCGGCCAGCTCCTGCATCATCTTTCATCGTGGCGCTCGAGCTCCAGCGTCGGCATCGAGATGCCGCTCTTGGACGGGGACATGTCGTCTGAGCTCGGAATGGTTGCCACGTGCTAGTGCTGGGCTCGACAATGAAGCCCAACGTCAAGTCTACTGCGGCTGGTCTGAAATGCGATCTCTCGACTTTGTCACGCGGCGATTTGGCAAGTGAGCGAGGTTCTGGCTCGTCCGAAGCCCGGATTTGAAGGCCAAATACGCCACAAAAGCGCCGTCGCGGGTTGAAGCAAGTGAGGCCTGTCCGGGCAGCGGAACTGGAACGAAAAGCGGCACGACGGTCGGCCGTCTTTAGTTGGTAATCGCTCGGAGCCTTCGTCTCGATCGCTCGTGCCGCGCGCCAACCATCTGCATCGTTGGAAGGCAAGTGGGTAGTATGACGACTAGGCCGGCGTGACTCGCCGTAATACTCAGACCAAGTCGTCACCAAAACGCTTGCGCTCTTGCTGGAACGCGAGCATGTGACTGCCCTGCTTTCAGTTTCGTGGGGGCGACAGCCGGACGACCGGAACCGCCTACGCACTTGGAAGACCCACCAGTTCCTGCTTGCTCTTAGTATGGAGAGCAGCGTGAGTCAAGCGCTACACTGGCAAAACCTGTATAATACCTTGAGTTGCGAGAAGTCATGCCCGATCCTTTGGCGCCTAAGCCATCGTGTTTCACTCCAGAAGTCGCTGGACTGACAATGAATTCCTCGTTCAGCGCTTCGGACGGACGAGGCGAAGCTGCTTTGAAGCACGCGGGTGCCCAGCGCTCATATTATTAGTTTGAGGCGGGCACTAATGATCGACACGATCACGACGCGAAGACGCAGACTTCCCTATGCTCTGATATCTATCTATCTACACAATGAGGTCTGCAGCTCTGCCACTTCGTGCCATAATAATCTTAGGAGCTAGACGACGCTTGTGTTGCGTACTTGAGAGTGCACCTGCTGTCAGGAAAGCCCCCCCCAAGATCGTCGCTGCCATCTTGCCTCCGTCATCTCGTCCCCGTGGTGCAGCCACACCCTCGTTGGCTTCCGCGACTTCCGTGGAGTGGGGAGGTGGTGACTTGGTGACTTGGAAATGCGGAGGGTGGAATCAGCGCCGATATCAAGTCCTTCAGGTTTTCACTCAAAAGCAGCTGGTTCCTTTTTGTCAAATGAAAGCGCGTATTTAATGGCTACATTTTTTCTATTGGCCAAAAGGAGCGGAGCTACTAAATTGGCTCAATCTACTAAATTGGCACTTTGCCTTATTTTATTCAAGTTGCTTGCGAAGCTAATCACGAAGCTAACGATCCGGGCTTAGCAAAATCAAAGAACCACTGACAGTCTTTCTCAAATAATTAGCTGACGTCGCATTTTTAAAGTTTGCGCAATATAAAATAAATGCTTGCGCCTGAACTAGCAGTATTTGCTGCTATGAGTACTGTCCTCGTTGCTTCTCTGTCACCTTTATACTTGGCTTTACATAACCCTGTTTTAATCTAAAGCTGCTACAGTGCGCGCCAAATCATTAGGACCCTTGATTTGGCGACACACTTTTGCCGATATCTCGGCTTGTAGCAGGAGTTACGAGTTGCTGTTTAGATATGTTGCTGGTACATGCTATACTAAGAGGCAGTATGTGTTAACAACTGCGATTTCCAAGTCCTTACTAGGGCTGGTATACAAACTGCCAGATTTGGCTCCAGCGACACAAATTAGTACCAGACCCTTTTTCTGACAAAATAGCACAGTTTTATGCAATCCCATACAAACTTCTATATTAAAAGAGTGAATGTCACTTGACGTTAGATGAATGGAGGAAACGTGCTGCCAGGCAGGTTGCTGCGGTGGCTAGTGCGCCTGTGTGCCTTTCATTTTGCTTTTTGCATGGGCCGTGGCAAAGCCCTCAGCAGCCAGGAGTACTGGTGGATCATCGGGCTTCACGACGGCGGCGTCTCTCTTCACGAGATCGCACGAAGGACTGGCCGAGCACGTACTTGTGTACGTAAGGCTATCAAGGCAGAGCGAGGACCGCTACAAGACAGCGCCAGCCCTCCCCAAGACCAGGAAGACGGCCGGCACTCACCGAGAGGGAAGTCCGGCTACTAGTGCGCAAGGCGGCGACAGGTGACCGCTTCGCAGCGGAGCTCAAGACGGAGCTCGGACTCAAGGCGTCCGTGCGCACGGTTCAACGGCTGCTGCAGCGGGTAGACAATCTGGTGTACACCAAGATGGATCCCACGCTGCCCCTCACTGCGGCTCACAAGGCAGCGCGGATGGAATGGGCTGAGGAGCACATACTTAACCCAGGTACAGTCTCTAAATTGTTTTATTTTTTGCTTCGGGATGCTAATGTCTGGTATATGTGAAGGAATTTGGAAATATACTGTATTTTCAGACGAAAAAAGTTTAACCTGGACGGCCCGGACGGATTCAAGTACTACTGGCGCGACATGAGGCAGCCCGCGCAGACCTTCGTGCGGCGCCAGAACGGCGGTGGAAGCGTCATGGTCTGGGGGGCATTCAGTGCCCAAGGCAAGAGTGAGCTGGCGATCCTGCGGGGTCGCCAAAACTCGGGCCATTATATTTATACTGTGTCTGAGTATATGCTACCGTTCGCTCACTCTAACCATGGTGTCGACTTCGTATTCCAGCAAGACAACGCGTCGATTCATGCCTCGCGTGAGACGACGAGTTTCTTGCAGGAAATGGAAGTCAACACCATGGCTTGGCCTGCCCGTTCCCCCGACTGTAACCCAATCGAGAACGTCTGGTCGGTTATGGCGGCTCGGGTTTACGCCCATGGCCGCCAGTACCGTACCGTGGCTGATCTCGAAGAAGCAATCGTGGCGGCGTGGGCTTCCGTCGAGCAGGAGTACCTGTGCAAGCTCGTGGAGTCCATGCCTCGCCGCTGCCTTGCTGTCATCAAACAGAAGGGCGGTCTCACTAAGTACTAACTTTTAATTTAGAAGTTTGTATGGGATTGCATAAAACTGTGCTATTTTGTCAGAAAAAGGGTCTGGTACTAATTTGTGTCGCTGGAGCCAAATCTGGCAGTTTGTATACCAGCCCTAGTAAGGACTTGGAAATCGCAGTTGTTAACACATACTGCCTCTTAGTATAGCATGTACCAGCAACATATCTAAACAGCAACTCGTAACTCCTGCTACAAGCCGAGATATCGGCAAAAGTGTGTCGCCAAATCAAGGGTCCTAATGATTTGGCGCGCACTGTATCGATGCATAAAAGCCAATACATAGTGCATACGACAATTTATTCTAGGAAATGCACCGTATCCTGGATCCGTTGAGCTCATACGCTTTGTTCGATCGCGAAAAAGCTGGATTATGCCGGCGGAAGTGACCGATGCGAAAAAAATAATGGGGGAGTTTGGGCCTTGTATTTTGTCCTCATCAAGACAAACACTGAATACAGTTGCTACTTCAATTTTTTTTAGTGCAGAGGTCGCATCAGTTCACCAGCCAAGTCGTATACTCCACTCGCATAGCTTTTGTATGGGCGATGGTAGACACCGCCTGCAGAATGTTAGAGAAATGCAGCACGCGCAGTGTCACTGACGTATTTTTGAGTTTTGTGTCAAGAAAAGACTGATGAATCCGAAACGCTGCTGTGTGCGTCCATATTTTCTACGGCTGGGTACATGTCAGTCTCTACTCTCTCTTGGCCTCTTAAATTTGGCAGTGGACGGCTGCAAAAGCCATTATAACCACCGGATACTAAGTGCAGCAAACCCCACACGGGAACCCAGTTTATGGCTACCAGTTGCGAGCATCCCACACCTTACCCACTAGGAAGGGGCCTTCAAGCGTAGGCCAGCTGTCGTGTATACGGAAGTGCCATGTAAATTGGGTCGCCTGTCTTCTGCCCTTATAGTGCCGTAGCAACCAGAGTAGATATTAATACAGTCAGTGATAGTATTTATGTAGTATTGTAGTAGATAACACACCACCTTCACTACTACTATTTGTAGTACTACTATAGTTCCACAATTAACGTCGGGTGGGGCGTTCAAGGGACACGGTCAAGCGCGTCGTAGCGAACGCTACTCGGGTCAAGTAGACAGAGCGCCCTCCACGAACTTCGGAACGCGAGCTGCGGAGGATAGTGCGCAAGGCTGCCACAGGAGAGATCAATGCAGCCCAGCTGAAATAGCAACTCGGTGTGAGCGCCTCCGTCCGAACCATTCAGCGGGTCCTGAGCGGCGTCGACTGGCTGCAGTACAGCAAGATGGACAACACGTTAGACCTGACGCCGGCTCACAAGCAAGCACGCCTCGCATGGGCCAGCGCGCACCTTCTCGCAGCGGACGGCTGGGGTTCCACTGTCTTTTCTGACGAGAAGAAGTGGAATCTCGATGGACCAGATGGGTATCAACGGTACTGGCGCGACGTGCGTCAGCCAGTGCGGCAGACCGTGCGCCGCCAGGTCGGTGATGGTGTGGGGCGGGTTTAGTGCGGCAGGCAAAACCAAGCTTGCCGTACTTGTAGGGAGGCAGAACTCGGACAGCTACGTCTATACATTGTCTGAGTATCTGCTTCCTTACGCCCACCTGCAGTGTGGTACCGATTTCACGTTTCAGCAAGACAACGCGAGCATCCACACGTCGGCCCGCACTAAGGAGTTCTTTGACGAGCAGAACTTGCGCGTCATGGATTGGCCTACCCGCTCACCAGATCTTAACCCCATCGAGAACCTGTGGGCCATTTTTCTCGTGTGCTGTTTACCCAAACGGGAGGCAGTACCAGAGCGTGGCCGAGCTGACAGCAGCAATTCTGGCCGCCTGGGATAATATCCGATGCTGGGCAATCTGGTTGAGTCTATGCCTAGGCGTTGCATTGAGGTGCTCGAAAGGAAGGGTAGTAAGACGCACTACTAATGCACTAGTTTGCGACCTTCATTTTTATCTTGATTTTTGTATGGTCTGGCTCTCGGCGATAATTGTGACGCGGTGCAAAATACCTTGGTTTGCATACCAGCCCTGTTAAAAAGTTCGAAATCGGCAGCGTTAACACATACACTGTACTGTAGTAGATAACATCAAACACATATCTAAATAGCACCTCCTAACTCTTAAAATTGACCGAGAAACGGCCCAGGGCGATAATTTACTAACGTTAGTATGCCTTCATCAGTGAATTTGGGCGAACTATCACAATCATTTTGTAAAATCTCAGTGAAAATCACTGATTTATGGAAATTCCTCTTAGGAATTAAGTGTTGTGCATATCCTCCTTTAGTTTCGTTAAGCCTAAGGCTTTGGTCGTAAATAATGTGAACCAAAAATAAAGGCACGCGCACTTCAGCGCTCTTGGCCTATTCGGGGAAGGTAAGAAAAGAACACGAATCTGTGCCAGTGTCCAGTTACGATGCCCTCTCGATTTATCGTTAGCCCTCAACTCTGTTCGTAGCAAGAGGTTCAATCGTCAACTGGTTCCCAGCGTGGGGATCACCGCCCAACAAAAGACCGGATTATCACAGCTCCCAACAATCGAAGACGAACACGCCTCACAGCGATGACCATCACACAAGATGGCATGGACTCGCTAGCTCGAACGCTCCTCATCCCCTTAATGCTCGTGCTCGACTCGGCCATGTTCCAGTACCTCGTGATGGTGTACTACGCGAGGAGAGCGGAAACCCGCGTCCGGATTCTTCTGGTGGCGTCATTCCTCGGCTTCGCGACCCAAGTGTACTCCCACGAGAGCAGAGAAATGGCCTTGGAGCTCAACGATATCTCGGAGACGAGCTTGCAGCTGACGTTCCTCACTCAGATTTCTCTCATCGGGCGCGCTGTCTGTACCAAGGTCAAGGTCCGCTGCATCTACTGGTTCACATGCATCGCCGAGGCGCTGGCTGCGTTGGGTGGCATTGTTGTGGTGTGCATAACCTTGGAAGTCGCGGATATCATCGAAGGAGACATCTTTCATCTGTGTGGAAACGCGCTCGAGTCCGTCTCGCTGCTCTTCGTGCTGGTCTTTCGCTTTTACTATTTATCACTCACGAACGGCTTTCGCAATGTGTTGCGAGAGCGCAAGCTCGATATGTCACTATACATGGTCCTCGTCTTTCACGAATTCCCGTTCATAGTGCTTGAGCATAAGACTGGCGTCTCGTGGGAATTCGCCCAAGGAATCTTCAATCGGATCATGATCGTGGCGTGCATCCTGCAAAACCTCCGCCAGAAGGCGCTACCGAGCAGCGGCAACAGCAGCAGCAACAAGGGCAGGACGAATTCCATTGGCTCCATCCCTACTCGACTGGCATCATTGAGGTCCCAAGGCTCGATTATTCGGAATGTTATTGCATCGAAAACGGGTTCGTTCCGAAAGTACCAAGCGCCACTAGAGATCTCCAGATTCACCGTGTCATCTAATAAACGGTTTGAAAGCTTCGGGCCCTCGGCCAGCATGATTGAGCCCCCGGGGAATGTCGAGACATTCGATTGAGCTGATTGATATCCACCATAATTAACAAAGTTCTGGCCAACTTCACCCTCGCACTGAGGCTGGTGGTCGATCATTCGATACGATTCACAGTTTTGATTATATTTTATGAGCAGTGAGGTTTGCGATTTCTGTGTCGGCATCTCAAATATTCAATGTAAAAACTAATGCAGCAAATTATCTTTCAAGTTGCAGTGCTGAGCTCTCGGATGGAGGTGACGGCGATCTTTGTGGCTGAGAACGATCCGGGTTTCACTAAACTCAACTTGATAGTTGGTCCCTGGGTCGTCGGTGCCGACAGTTGCTTCTGCATTGAAGCAGGCGCATAGCGCTTGCTTCTCACGGTGGAGTTCTTGTTGCTGCTTTTGCTGCTGCTTCTGCTTGAAATCGCCTTCTGACGGACGTTCTGCACGATGCACGCCACGACGAAGACCCTGTTGCCGATTCCCTGGGCGAACTCCCACGTGACGCCAGTGTAATACTCAAGTATCATGAACGGGAACTCGTGGATTACCAGCAACACGTACAGGAACATCTCGAGTTTGCGCTCTTCCAACACAGCCTTGAACCCATGAGTGAGTGACAAGTAGTAGAAGCGAAAGACCATCACGAAGATGAGCGATGTCGACTCGAGCACGTTTCCGACCAAGCTGAGGGCGTCGCCCTTGATCACGTCCGAGACTTCCAGGATGGTGCCAAGCACGTTGAGCCACCCGAGCACCACCAGCACCTCGGCAGCGTAGGTGAAGTAGAGGATGGAAAGAAGCTTGACCCTCTTGCAGACAGCGCGGCCGATGAGCGTGATCTGGGTGACGAACGTTAATTGCAAGCTCGTTTCGGAAATGTCGTTGAGCTCCAGAGCCATCTCGCGGTTGTCGTGCGAATAAATCTGCGTCACAAAACTTAAAAGAGCAGCCAACAGCAGGGAACGCACGCGAAACTCGTGTCTTCTGGAGTAGTAGACTGCTACGAGATACTGGAACACCCACACATCCAACACCAGCATGACGGGGATGAAGACCGACCGAGAGATAGCGTCCATGCCATCTTGCGTGATCGACATCGAGTTACTCTGTAAATCGATGGAATTGCAGACGAACTGCTATCCAGCGAGGGGTGAAATTGAATGTGAGAAGACCCGGTGTGTTCGTATCAGATCGCTCTTATCGTCATCATCACGCCTGGAATAGCTGTGCGGAACCGAGCACTAAAGATAACAAGTGCAGCTATTCTGCTAGATTAAGAAACATTAAGCATTTTAAAACGAACATTCCCAAATCGGTTAACTAAAAAAGTCGCGACTATAAATCTGTCTTTTAAGAAAGTGTAAGTCCTCAATAGAGAAAACCAGGTAGCTTTCTTGGATATAATATTTTGTGCATATATTTCTCATATCGTATTATATTTCGATATGATATTCCACCTCATATCGGTAAGGCTCTTAGCCAGAAAGGCAAAACACTGTGCACAGCTAAAGTCATCATTAACTTCACACGTAGACAGAGAGCAACCACGCTACGGTAGAACTTAACTCTAGCTACTCGAGTTTAGCCCGAAAACTCACAGTCATCGATTGTTACGCAAAAAAAAAAAAACTCGCTTAACTCGGTGGGCTACTGAAGCAAATATCGA
The DNA here is from genome assembly GCA_024211575.1 of Phytophthora melonis. Lineage (NCBI taxonomy): Eukaryota > Oomycota > Peronosporomycetes > Peronosporales > Peronosporaceae > Phytophthora > Phytophthora melonis. The sequence goes on from JAMXKT010000018.1 coordinate 268,877, forward strand.
TCGAAATAAACATGAACTTACTAAACTATTCACTTACAAAAACTTACCACGTAGTACCGAACCGCAGGTTGATGACGTGCAGCCAGGTTGTCAGGCTTACAGGTCTATGATACGCAGGTAAAGCTGCACGGCATCTACTCTTCGAAGTGAGCCCAGAAGCTCGCGAAGTTCACAAAACTGTCTCGCAAGCGGTATTACCGCCAATGTTAAGCCTTGTTCTGACGCTGATTGTCGAGATTACCCCTCTCTCGGATCCCTTGGCTGGCGTCAGTTTAAACAGGATGTTCTACTTGCGTTTATACCTCATCGTCCTGGCGTCGACAGTCAATTGCATTCACCAGTTTCGTCTAGGAGCACATGAACTATGCTTATCTCACTGTGCTTATTCATTCAATGGAGAAGTATGGTGCCGCAAACCCCGGGAGCACCCAGAATGCTCGTGCGTATGCTCAAAAATTGGTGCTGCGATGGGTTGCTGGTCGCGGTCTACGTCCCGTACTTCGTCACTTTTAACGCTTTATCAGGCCATGGTTGATCCTACTGCTACCAGCTTTGAAGCTGCTCATGCGAAACCTCTTCGCGCGAGCTGTTCGTCACCTTGGCAACGAGACACCTGAGATCGTGGTGTTTAATTCTGGTGTCTTTGGCCCGCTCTTCGTATCGTGTAGCATACACATCCCCCTCCATTCAGACGAGGCTGGTGGTTATGGTCTCGGACATCTTTCTAATGGGGCTATCGCTACATGATTTGAGTGTTGCACGCAGAGAACTCGGCAAACTTGAGCAGCGACTTGACCGGGAATGTATCTGGAGCAGCCAACGAGATCCTCAAACACCTACAACGAGCGCGCTGTCATACTGCTACATCGGAAAGGGTTCGTGCCAATGGAGCTCACGCAAGTGGCCGCGCATGTGGATTCTCCCATTTCCTGACCGGGATCGCAACAAATAGATGAAGGTCATGCTCAAATGAAAATTCGCGTTGAGGATACTAGTTCGTCAGCAATTCGCGGCGTGAAACAATTATTTTGTCGGAACCGATTCGACCCCAACTTTTATCAGGGTGATGCGAGTTTACTTCGACAACCGAGCGTTTTAATAACCCAGAGCTACACGACTAAGGTCCGGCGGCTGCTGTACACGACTGAGTTCATTCTACTTGTTAACTACGTCGAGGTTGTTATCCCGCTTGTCTACTGGACGTATCGTGATCTGACAGCAGAAGGCGACTGTGATCACTCACGATTTCTCCATGCGCAGCACTTCGCCTCGTCGCAGCCTATCGCATGGAGAACCACGAAAATATTATTTTGCGCTCATCCTGCTACTGTACGGCTTGCTTCAGCTCGCCTCGCTGCTCCTGCTCATCTACAAGCTTAGCTTCACGCTGCACCTGTAAAGCAATTGGGCTTTGTCTTGGAAAAACAAATCCCGTGAGTGCAAGTTCATCGGGGTTACTTTTGAGGAAATTTTCCTAACTTCTGAGGAAGGCCCTCCCATGCCTAACTTCTGAGGAAAACACTAACTTCTGCGTAAACCCTCGGCCTAGTTTTTACCCCTCCTTACTTCTGAGGAAACACCAAGGTAGAGCCCATACTGTCCGCAGTTTCAGCCGTCTGGATTCACTTCATGCGTGCCTGCGAAGTGACCTCCCAGCGGAGTCTCATAGGTAGTGGATAGTATATCTATAGCTAGACCAAAGGGTCACCGGGACTCCAATGACTGTATCTGTCTAGGAAGAACGTCCCTTACAGTGGCTAGAATAACGAGCAACAAGCAACAAGAGGCCAGGGCGATGGCAGTCATTGAGTGACGTCATTTTTTTTGGCTGTCTGACCCCACGTCGGCTAGCATGTTGTGCTCACTAGCAGACGGTTTCGACAAGTTTTGCATATTCTAACTGAATGTAACCTTACAACAAGCAATGTACAAACTGGACAGGTTACCTGGATCACAGACAAGCTACGTACGCGTGGAATCTATGTCATGATGCAGCATGTCTGCTGCTGGCACCCACGCAAGCGGGTACGCCAGCAACAGACATGCACGAAGAACACGTACCTGGTGGCCAGGAAGGCAGGCGTTGCAGCGCCGCCGCCTCCGCCGCCACAAGAAGTCCGCGCGCAACGTCGCGTGAAGGCTGGCGCCAGGCTTGCGCAAGACTGCCTGGCGCCCGGAATCCAGAACGCTACCTGCACAAGTATACAAACATGCATATATAGGATTACGAAAACAGAAAAACACTTGCATTTAGTATAGGTTAGCTCAGCTTCTAGAACGACACTAAGGAGAACCTAGAGGAAGGCCTAGAGCACGTAGTTAGCCCGAAGACTTAACGGAATCAATCTCACTTTGCATTTTACCCAACAACAAGCAAGCAACACAACCACTCCACGCACCTTCGCTACGACAGGCCCAGCGCACCCGGAGCCTGTCATTTGGTAGCACTTGTTGGTCCCCTCGCAACCGCGCTTCGCTCAACCTCAAGGAGGTCTTCGGGCACCGGCTGGGATTCGCTTTTGACCGCGCTTCGCTCAACCTCGGAGAGGGCTACGGGCACCGGTCATTGGCTGTAATTCGGACCCGCCTGACATCTGTCGAGGGAACGTCGGCATAAGTACGAGGCACCAGCTGTAGCGGCGCACCCGATCCAGTCCGGCTTCCGAGTTCGGCGGTTAGGTAGTGCAGTCCGCTCTGAGTTGCCCGGGCCGCTTCTTTGATTGGATGGCTGGACGTAGGGGTCGTCGCGTTGACAACGCTGTTCCCGACGGGTCTTTTGTGAGGCTTGGTGTAATCGACGCCACCGACATCGACAATCTGCGCACCGATTGCTACCGTCAAATCCGGCACGCAGTGCGAACGACTGAACGACTGCTAAGAGAACTTGCTGAGGTCAAGCCACTCACTTCGGAAGAGCGAGACCAGAAAAGGGCGGTCATCCATCAGCTCTGTCGCGCTCAGCGTAAACTCGGCAAGGCAACCGGTCTCGTCAACCTCGGTGTAGCCAGAGTCCTCGACCCACGTACTACCCGTCAACAACTCGAGCGCGACAACCGTCTCCGTGATCGCGAGGAAGCCCGCCGCCAGCGTAGCCTAGCAACTGTAAGGGAGCTGATTAACTCGTCTAACGAGCAGTAAACACGTTTTAGCCGCTTTTGTTTACGGCAATTCATCGTCGAGTGTGATAACGAATACCTTCGCGGGTATAACGTTTTAGAGGGAATCAGCTTTATTACTAGTTAGGCGTTTGGGTTAAGGCTTCCGCGTGTGAAAGGAAGGCGAACAAGATGGCGGACGTCTCTGAGCTCATGCAAGGAGTGCTGCAACCGATGCAGCAGCAACAAGAGATGATGAGAGTAATGAATGAGCAACGAGGAATGAACGACTTCAAGCTGGATGGGATTAGACTACCCAAGTACACGGGGCATGAGTCTGAGTCGTTCCGCCTGTATCAAGAAGAGTTGTCGCAGTACTTTGAGGCCCGCAACATTGACTGGAAGAACGAGCGTTGGGCGACGAGGGTACTGGCTATTATCGGGAGCACGTTGAAAGGGCAGGCTGGTCAGTGGTACCTGGCGCGGAAGCATGAGATTTACTCTGCGGAGCAGTTACTCCGTGAGTTGTCACGCGCATTTGTTCCGGCGGATCTTCAGTTGCGGCTGCGTGAGCAGTTGCGACACCTAAGCCAGAAATCTTGCAAGTCGTTGGGTGATTACGTTTCACGGTTTCGCAACATTGTACTTCAAGTGGAAAACATGACGGAGATCGACAAGGTAGTGTACTTCTCGCAAGGGTTGATGCCAAATACACGTCAGGAAGTACTGTACAAGCGCTGTGAAACCCTTACGGATGCCATTACGGTAGCGATGGACTATGAGCGCTCGCACTTCGGTGCTCCAGCGCGCACGGGACGTCGCGACCGTGATTACCCACGATTCCGCAGAAACGAGTCGGCTTCAAGATCAAATGGTCCTGAGCCAATGGAGATCGACAGTGCGCAAGAACTCAGTCTAGAAGAGTGCCGTCGGCAGAGGAAATGCTACAACTGCTTCCGTGGTGGTCATATTGCAGCCCACTGTAAGGCCCCTCGTCGGAAACAACGTCCCTACAGAGGTCCGAATCAGCGTCAACGAGACTCGCAGCACGTCAATGCTGTGGAGCAACAAGTCAGCGATGGTGAAGAGAGAATCGTGTACGACCAGTACACTGTGGATGCGTTTGAGGAAGTCAGCATGCATGACGTGGCTGCTAGACCGGATAATGAGCTCATCCGTAAACCCGGGAGAATTGAAGGGCGCCCAGTAACGATACTGCTTGACTGTGGTGCTACGGCAAATCTGGTACGACCAAGAATGGTGTCGAAGGTGACAGGAACTAAGGATGTACAAGTGAAGGGCTTCGATGGAGAGATCAAGGAGTATCGCGATGTCAAGGTAGTGGAAGCGGACATCGGCATGGAAGACAAGACGTTCGAGAAGATGCGCCTCACAGAGAGTCCACTGGCGATTGAACATGACGTTATCTTGGGTAAGCCGTGGTTTGCCAAATATCAACCAACGATCAACTGGCGAACGCATGAAGTAGTATTTCCGAGCAGGGAAGAGAGACCAAGGCCCAAGACGGACAAGAACGAAGACAAGATAGAAGATCAGGGAGAATGTGAGAAGGACGACACCACAATGGCCCCAAGCGAAGTTGAAGAGTCGGCGACAGCAGAAGAGCAACGAAAGAAAACGGAAAAGGAAGCAATTCGCGCACGCCATCGGTCACATCTCGCCTTGACTGAGGCGTGGCGTAATGGTGTCTTTGGGTCCACGAAGAAGTTCCGTCGTCGTATGCAGGACAGGAAGTTTGCGGAGCTGTTCTTCGTCAAGGTCTGTGTAGCAGTGGAATCCGACAACGTACCAGACTACATTAAGCCTTTGCTTGACAAGTTTGGTGATGTCTTCCCAGAAAAGCTGCCAGATGGTCTACCTCCCGAGCGCATCGTCGAGTTCGACATGGAGATGAAACCTGACGCCGCTCCTAGCACCCGAGCACCGTTTCGACTGTCTAAAACGGAGCAGGAAGCATTGGAAAAGTTCGTCGCGGAAAACATGAAGAAAGGGTGGATAGAAGTCTCCAATTCACCCTGGGTCTCCAATATCTTCGGTGTTCCTAAGAAAGATCCGGCGACTGGTCAAATCCCGAAGAGAGCTGAATGGTTGCGATCCGGGAATAGTTCCATCCCTATTCGTTGGGTCATCGACTTCCGCTATGTGAACAGTCAGACGAAGATTCCGAAGATTCCATTACCGCTAATCGAGGAAATCTTTGACAAGATGGTCGGCTGCACAGTGTTTTCGGTTCTGGACCTGGCCCAAGGTTACCACCAGATGCGGGTTAAGCCGCGTAGTCGTCAGTACACCGCTTTTCGTACGCACAAGGAGACTTACCAATGGTGTGTTGCTCCGATGGGTCTTTCGGGTATGCCTGGTGTTTGGTCACGACTGATGCGCGTCCTGTTCGACAAATTCGACTTTGTTGTGGTCTATTTGGACGATATCTGCGTCTTTTCCAAGACCAAAGAAGAGCATCTCAAGCATCTGGATGCGGTATTTGAAGTGCTCCGCCGTGAGAAGCTGTATGCGCACCGATCGAAGTGTTCTTTTGGTCAAGCGAGTGTTAACTTTCTCGGTCACACCGTGTCCGCAGAAGGGTTATCCGTGGATGCGAAGAAGACTAGGGCCATTGAGCAATATCCAGAACCAACGAACAAGAAGGAACTGCAGAGTTTTCTCGGTCTTGCTGGCTACTATCGTCGCTTTATCTGTGACTTTGCGCGACACGCCCTACCTTTGAGTAAGCTGACTAAGAAGCAAGCTACGTGGGAATGGGGCCCGGCGCAGGCAGACGCTTTTCGATCGCTGAAGCTCGCATTGCAGCAAGCTCCTGTTCTTCGTTTGCCTGACTTCTCGAAACCTTTCACGGTCACAACCGACGCCTCGGGTAAGTGCATGGGCGGTGTGCTCTCGCAAGACTTCGACGGTAGCAGCCATCCGATTGCCTTCTACTCCAAGAAACTCAATGTCCATGAAGTTGGCTGGCCTCCGCATGAGCAGGAACTTTTGGCCATCAAAACCGCTCTTGAGAAGTGGCGTCACTACCTTCACGGCCGGCACTTCGATGTCTTTACCGACAATGCAGCTTGTAGTTGGATGTTGCATCACCCTCAGGTATCGCCTAAAATGGGACGCATGCTAACGTTCTTCTCGCAATTTGACTTCACGATGCATCATGTGAAAGGTCATCTCAATGTCGTGGCCGACGCCCTATCCCGTCCAAGCCAGCTCCCGGCGGATGATTCCGACGACGAAGTTACTGGCGAGCCCGAGCCTTGGAAGTTACCAGCAGTCCATGATTGCTCTTCATCCTGTACGCATCAGGCTTCGAAGCTTCGACGCCACAGTGTCCACGCCGCAATGCTTCGCATGCTTCCGTCGGATGAACGATGTCTTCTTGTCGACGATCTGGACTTGCGGGGGGAGAGTCACCCCATTGGAGTTCAGCAAGAAGTCAATGTACACGTGGAACAAGTCCAGAACGTCGAGTACTCAACATCCAGCGTCCATTTGAGTGAAGACCAGAAGAAGAAGTTCCAGGCTGGATACAAGAAAGACCCCGCGTTCAAGGAAGTATGGAACCGACCGGACAAATCTGCAGACTTCGTCAAATCGAATGGGCTTCTGTACAAGCGTTCGGGTCATTCAGTCATCAGGCTGTGTGTTCCCAATAACGCCCGGCTAATCACGAACATCTTGGAAGAATTCCATGATGCACCCACGGCAGCTCATCCTGGAATCCGTCGAACGCAATTGAGGGTTGCTCAGTGGTACTTCTGGCCCACGTTGGAGAAGGACACGAAGGAGTACGTGGCAAGCTGTGGGACGTGTGCTAGATGGAAAGTTAGTACCGCGCGCAAGAAAGGAACTATGATGCCAATTCCAGTCCCGAGCGAGTGTTGGGAAGTAGTTACTATGGACTTCGTGACAGGGCTACCGGTTTCTAATGGCTTCGATGCAATCATGACTGTGGTGGACAAACTGTCCAAGCGGCCCAAGTACATTCCGACACATACGACGGCGGATGCTCCAGAAGTTGCCCGCATCTTCTTTGAAGGAGTAGTTCGTCATCACGGTCTGCCAAAGGTGATCATCAGCGACCGAGACCCCAAGTTCACATCAAAGTTTTGGAAGTCGCTCATGGATATCATGGGGGTCAAGTTGTCGCTCACCACGGCATATCGTGCCCAAGCGGATGGACAGACTGAGCGTCAGAACCTTGTCTTGGAAGATGCATTACGGTGCATGGTGTCCTACCATGGTCGAGACTGGGCTACGCATTTGGGAACAATCGAGTACGCACATGCGACGCTGGAGAGTTCCTCGACAACGTTTACGCCGTTCGAAGTGGACACAGGACGCAAGGTCAGGAACTTAGTATCCCAGATCACCCCTGGTGAAGTTCGTGATGAAGATGTTCCACTAGTTGACTTCGCGCAAAAGTTGCTGAAGAACGCAAGAAGATCGTTGAATTGGCCCGCAAGAATCTCCTGGCAGCACAAGAACGTCAAAAGAAGTATTACGACAGGAAGCGCCGAGACGTGGAGTTCAAGGAAGGAGATCTCGTATTGCTGGATACGCGTAACTTGCCTCTCAAGCGCATCACGGCCAACACGGAACTCAACCGCGAGAAGTTGGCGATGAGGTACATCGGCCCGTTCAAGATCGAGAAGATGATAAATTCCAACGTAGCACGGCTCAAGCTACCGCGGCACATGAGTCGTCTTCACCCGAGTTTCAACGTGGAGTTCCTCAAGCATGACGTTCCGAACCCTCAACGCTTCGCGTCGCGACCTTTGCCCAAGTCTGCACCAGTACTCCTCGACGATGCCACCGACGAAGAACTGCATTTCCCAGAAGCTCTGCTCCAGCAGAAACAGCGCAACAACAAACGTCTCTGGTTGGTCAATTGGCATGGTCTCCCGATTCGGAAAACACATGGGAATACGAGGTCAAGCTAAAACGAGTATCGCATTGGCGTGAACTTCTCCACAAGTTCCGTCAACAGCGCCACCGCGATTAAAAGTCCGGGGGGATGTCATGATGCAGCATGTCTGCTGCTGGCACCCACGCAAGCGGGTACGCCAGCAACAGACATGCACGAAGAACACGTACCTGGTGGCCAGGAAGGCAGGCGTTGCAGCGCCGCCGCCTCCGCCGCCACAAGAAGTCCGCGCGCAACGTCGCGTGAAGGCTGGCGCCAGGCTTGCGCAAGACTGCCTGGCGCCCGGAATCCAGAACGCTACCTGCACAAGTATACAAACATGCATATATAGGATTACGAAAACAGAAAAACACTTGCATTTAGTATAGGTTAGCTCAGCTTCTAGAACGACACTAAGGAGAACCTAGAGGAAGGCCTAGAGCACGTAGTTAGCCCGAAGACTTAACGGAATCAATCTCACTTTGCATTTTACCCAACAACAAGCAAGCAACACAACCACTCCACGCACCTTCGCTACGACAGGCCCAGCGCACCCGGAGCCTGTCAATCTATATAATGTGCATAGTTGACCTCCAAGTGTACGTTTTGTCGGTAAGCAGTACCGTCGTGTAGCAGAACACGCTCGAGATAAGATAGCCTTCCTCAGAAGTAAGTGCCGCCACACACTTTGCCATTCCATATGAAACTGGGGGGCTATACTCATTTTTCCTCCCAGAATTGCCGTTCCTCAGAAGTAAGCCTCGTTCTCTCAGAAGTAAGGCCGTTCCGTTCATCGGATCGTTGGCGCACTACGGTTGGTTGATACATGTATAATCCAGTAACATTTGCTAATGACGATTACTGTTAAACACGTACAATATTGATAAGTTTTTTTTTACTTTACATGGCGGCTGCAATCAACAGAAAACTAGTACGGCTTCGCGCGTTCTGAGATCCGAAGTCCCCTAGCGGCTTCGCGAAGATTGAGCTCAGGAATTCGATCGAAATCGCTGCCCCTTCCGTTCTCTTGGTCGAAAGTCAGCTCCTCGCGAGCAACAGCCAACGTGTTACTCTTCAATATGCCTTCAACGCACCCGCGGCACAATGGGCGCTTCTTCTCGAGAACAGTGCGACCGTCAGGCGCCATAACACACACAACCTTCTTTAGCGTGCATCGAGTGCACATGAGTTGCATACAGATCCGGCAGGTTTCGCGGCTTGTACCGAGAAATCCGAAGCTGTTGAGACACATGGTACAAGCCCCTGGCCGAATAGATGACGATGGCGACACTTTGGCATTCGGAGGGGACCCAAAGCTGGAGCTTGAGCATGTACTTGAGCTGGAGCTGCTGGCATCTGAGCTTCTACCGTCGAGGCTGTTCCGGCGCAGCTTCCAGGCGAGCTTCTTCATGCGCCCACACTCCACTTTGCGTCCAAACGACAGCCACTGCGACGCCAGCGCCTGTAATGCCACGTTATTCAGCATCTCGTTCTTGGTCGGGAAGTCGAAAAACCCTCGCACGTAGCACTGGACAGTCGTCGCTGTCTTCTGTTTATACAGCGAGCACACCGACATGTTGCCTCGCAAGACGCCTTGGCTCTTAAACTCCGGGAGCTCCGAGAACGCGACTGAGTGAGACAAGTTGTATCCAACGCGCTCGCCCTTGCTCGAGTGCACGACTCCGGTCGCGTCCAGTGAGACGTAGTCGCGTCCGTGGTAGAGCTTCCACTTGATGCCGACGTGGTGGAACGGATCCCCCATCGAGGGCTCTTCCAGTTCACACAGCATCTTGGTATCCAGCATCCCGTCATCGACACAGCTCGACTTGATCTTCAACGCAGCGTCCGTGGACGCCACAACGCCGTACATGACGTCCTCGACAGTGCCGTCCACCGTTCCGAGCAGCAGCAACGAAGGTGTGAACGGCGCAACGCCCCGTGTTGAGCTTGGACGCTCGCGGTAGATCCTGAGTCCATCTTTGCGCCGCATCTCCTTCCACTGCCCCGTGGCCGAGTCCGGGTACCCGTGCTTGGTGACGAGCAGCGTGTTGCACTGCTCCACGTTGTGCGCGACCAGAGTGCTGGCCAGATCTCGCAGCATGTCTCGGTCTGCATCGGAGACCGAGAGATCTGGCAGTAGATCCGCCAGGCTGCTCTTCATCTTGGTTCAGCCTTTCGTGGCTGTGGACAAAAGTCGAAGTGAGCCATCTCCCCAGTCAGGAGGCGCAGAGCTGAAATTGGTGTCGGAGAGAGCGAGCCGAGGCTTTCGGGGTGCGAGATGAGCGCCGCAACTCGCTTGCAGCTCCAGGCGCGGCAGCATATACGCGTCATGCTTGGCGCAGGCCAATGCGCACGAAGAGACGCGGACTGACGCGCGTGGGATGCGCCATCGCCTGTCGGCCCCACGATTCTCTGGTTGAAGTTTCGGCGCATAGCCGCGCGCCGCTGACGTGTGATTGGCCCATCCCATCGTGAAAAATCGATGATTGGGTGGGCGAAAGTTACTGAAAAGTCGCTTATTAAGGAGATGGGTACATAATTTTGGGAATGGCTACATATACTTTTACATGTTCATTTCATACATACGGGAGTCTACCGAATGGACTCTTTATCATATCACAGCGAGATCTCGACGGGGTCGCTGTCACGACGCATATGAACGAGCTCGTCCCGAGCGATCGCGACGGCGTCGCTCTGCACGACCTCGTGGATGCATCTGGAGCAAAACGTGCGCTTCTTCTCGAGGATCGAGCAGTGGTCGGGCCCCATGACGCACACGAGCTTCTTGACGCAGCAGCGCGAGCACACGCTGTGGTCGCAGCTCTTGCAGGTTTTCCTCCGGCCCGGGATGAAGCTGAAGCTCTTGGCGCACACGCGGCACGTGGCGTCGGCGGACTTGAGCTTGAGCTTGTGCTTTGGCCGCTCGGCCGCGAGCTGGATCAGGTCCGAGTCGTCGCTGTTCTTGCGCAGCCGCCACGCGAGCTTCTTTATCTGCGCGCACTCCATGTTGCGCGAGAACGACAGCCACTGTGTGGCGATCGTCTGCAGGGCGAGGATGGCGTTGCTGTGGGTGCCGCTCGACAGGTCGAAGAACCCGCGCGTGTAGCACTCGACGGTGTGATTGGCCTTCTGGCGGTAGAGTGAACACACGGACATGTTTCCCCGGGCAATGCCGAGGTCGGTGAACGCTGGCAGCTGGGGGAAGCCCACGGAGTGCGAGACGTTGTAGCCGACACGTTCTCCCCACGGAGTTCGGATGATCCCGGTCGTGTCCAGTGTCACGTAGTCGCGGTCTTCGTAGAGTCTCCACTGGAGGCTCACGTGATGGAACGGCTCGTCGACTGTAGGGGACACCAGCTCCTCCAGCACTTTGCTGTCGACCACGCCGTCTCGAATACACGAAGATTTGATCTTCAGCGACTCGTCCGTGGGCGCCACAACGCCGTACATGATGTCGTCCAGCTTGCCGACCACCGAGCCCAATAGCAAGAGCGACGGGATGGCCGGTGGCGTATCGCTCGTCGAACGGGGGCGCTCGCGGTAGATGCGGATGCCCTCGACCTTGCGGGTGGGGACCCAGAGCCGACTGTCTGGGTGGCCGTCCTTGTTGACGCAGAGGTTGTTGTACTGGTCCATGTTGTGCGTGACGAGCGTCGTCGCCAGCTCTTGGAGAAGCCTTTGATCCGGCTCGGGGATCAGCAGAGTCGGCAGGAACTTGGAAATGGCCACGGGCTTCGGCATCGTCTCGGTTTGTTGGTTGGTGGCAAGTCTAGCAATGAGCTTCTCGGCTCCGGACACGAAGCTCGCGCTCCGACTCGAAAACCGGGAGCACTCGTGGATAAGCCTGCGCCGCGCCTCACCAAATTTTCTAAGGTTCTGTACGCTACGCTAGTGCGCCGCTCCGTAAGCAGTGGCAGATCCAGCGGAGACCTGGCCACCGACTTGACCGATCTTGGCGTTAAGAGCGTGTCAACTGAAGGTTGCCAACAATACTTGCAGCAGGCAGCACAGAGATGTGCGGGGCCCGTGAGGCCGGTCTCATCCTGGTGGAGGGTGCGTCGACGCGTCCCCCAAAGCCCAATCATGAGCCTCTCGGTGGACTCGCGCCAATCGCCCGCTCTCTCATGCCACCGTCAATGCTCCAAACGCGATGACTCAAGCTGTCCATCGGTGCCTCGTTACTTGCTGTTCTGGCTGTTTCTAGGCCTAGGACACAAGAACGATTGGGTTCCAGCTCTCGACTCCCGGAATTAAGTGATGGTGCTCTCTTTACGGGCACTGGGTTGTCTTCCGAGACAGGACTCGGGTAGAGGGTGGCTTGAATGCCATCGCGACAGCACCGCTTTGCATGCCGATGTTTGCTCTCCGAGTCACACCAATCGAGTGAGCTCTGCTCTGCGCTTGCGTGCTGCCGCCTTTCACCGACTGGACAATCCAGCAGAAGGCGATGTTAGTGTCGCTTGAGCACTGGCGCGTTCTGGTTTGCGGTGCGTCGCTATGTGCACCACCACCGAGGGGGGGGGGGGGGTCAACTCCACCGAACGCATCAGCTGCGCCATCCAGAGCAAGTGTGGCCATTTACCTATCGCGGAGTCGAACAATCACTCCTGTCCACTTCAACGTGCGCTTCAAGGTGCAAAGTGCTTGACGGCCGCAAATCCTTCAGGCTTCAGCTTTCGTAGCTACGAGATCCACACACCACGACCACCCCAGACACTTTGAATTGTGAATGGGACGCAGGACGCAAACATTTAAGTTTCAAACGGGCATTCATATTGGGGAAAGGCTAAACGCCAACGAGCGTTCAACTCATAAGATGCTACGGGGGGAAATGTAGGAAAGAAAATGTAAAACAAGCGAGAGGCTGCTCGTCCACAGTGGCCAAGCAGCGCACGAACCTGAGGCGGAGACGGCAAAAGAGGGCCTCTCCTTGCAAAAAAGAAATGAAAATGGAGAGCACTGTCGGGGATGACCCATACTCTGCAGACGTCGCTTAGCTCGTGCGCACGCGCGCGGCGTCGGCCATGCTCTTCCAGTTGGTCTTGCAGATCTTGACGAACGACACCACGCAGCCGAAGAAGATGCCGGCCGTGAGACCGAGCCACATGCCCTCGACGCCTAAGTCCATGCGGAAGGCCAGGTACACACCGAAAGGCAGGCCGATGACAAAGTACGCAAACAGGTTGATGTACGCGCCCAGCACGAGGCGGCCTGTGCCTCGGAAGACGCCCTGCATGACGGCGTTGATGGCGTCCAGCATCTGGTATGGCATGAGGAACAGCAGCGCGTGGCCCGCCAGGTCGATGGACATGGCGTCGTTGATGAAGATCTCCGGGATGAAGTAGCGCGTGGCAATGATGATCACAGCGATGACAGCCGACAGCGACACGGACAACAACATGCCCAGCGTCGAGGCCAGCTTGGCGTGGTGGGGCTTGTTGCTGCCCAGGTAGTTGCCAACGAGCACGTTCGCAGCCACCGAAATGCCCAGGAAGAAGTTGAATGCGAATGTTGACACGTTCACAAGCACCGAGTGGACGCTGATCGCGACGACGCTGTTGGGCAGCCAGCCGACAATGGCCGCCATGATCTCGAACGAAATCCATTCCAACTCCATCATGAGCATCCCTGGCAGGCCCAGCTCGAGGAACTTGCCCAGGTGATTCACGGCTTCCTTGACTGCCAGCCCGGCCACCACTCGGCCGGGATGTGCGGGTTGCGAAGGAAGTACGGCACCAAACACAACGGAAGCGCAAGCTCCGACAACAATCGCGCAATGGCCGCACCGTCGAAGCCCAGCGGCGTGTAGAACGTCAGGAAGACGCCCAGGCCCAGGTTCACCAGGTTGCTGATCACAGCGATGTACACCATCGGCAGCACCACATTCTGGGCCTGCATCACCTTCTTCAACAACTCGTAAACGTACATGGCTGGGATTCCAGGCAACAGGATCTGGCTGAATCGACCAGCAAACTGCGCCACTTCCGCGGGTTGGCCGAGCATCAGGAGAACCGCCTCAGTGTACCAGTTGACAACAAAGACCGGGATCAACGCCAAACCCAGCACGATCAAGCCACTCTGGAGGTAAATGCCGAGCTTCTTGGGCTTCCCAGCACCATATGCCTGCGAGCACAGCGTGTCCATCGCCGTCGCCAAGCCGAAGCCCACACCGATAGCAGTCAGATTCAAGACCATGGTCGAGAGAGCCACACCATCAAGATACTCCTTCGTCAAGGGGGAGTCCAAGTGGCCCACGAGCGTCATGCTGACCAACTCCGGGAAGAATTCCAGCACATACGTGAAAATAACGGGGTACGCCAACGTGAAGAGCTTGCGGACTTCCGTCTTGACCTCCGGGTGCGCGTCGGTCTCGAGATCTTCCAGAATACCCGACTCGATGTCAGTCTCCGAATCCCGCGCGTACGACTGAAGCAGCGGGAACTCCTCCTTGTCCTTGAGCGACTTTGTCGACTTGATCGCCGCCTTCTTCACCAGCACCTGAGACTCCCATCGGTCCGCGGCCGAGAAAGATGATGAACGGATCGGAATCGCCACTGGGCTGTCCGAGCTGTACGACGAGCTGTACGAGCTCGTGGACGTCTCCGAGTCATCCCCAGACTCTTCAGCTACCTTGGAACTTGCCTTGGCGCGGGCTGCAGCGCTGCGACTTGGTCCGTTGAACTGCTTCTTGATCCTCGCTCCGCCGCGCGGACTCAGCAACTGGTGCGCGTCCAGGCTCCACTTCTCGACATTCGACTTCCACGAGGTCGCGCTTGACTCGTCACTCGGAGGCTCCGACTTGGCCGACTTGAGAGTGCCGTAGCCGGAGAACTGTCGCGTCATTGCGGCGCTCTTCTTCTTCTGTGGCTTGGCGTCCTGCAGCGGCTGGAGCTTGAGCTTCCGGACGGGCTTGGCCTCGCCTCGAGGCTTGGGCTTGACGGCAGTGCCGGCCGCGTCGGCAGCCTGCTGGCTGTGCCGACGCTTGGCTTGGTCTCTGGTGCGGCCCGCAGCGGACGGAGTGGGCGCCCGGCGGCCATGGTTTCGTATTAAGCCGCTATTGCCGCTACTACTGCCACTACTGCCGGAACTGTCGCTGTCCCCGGCGCTGGAGCTGTCGTCCTCGCCGACATTGGCCACGATCATTCCCATCGTCCTCCTGGTCTGGGGCTGAGTCTGGCTGGTCGTCAGTTGGGAACTTGTGGGGCTTGGGGCCGTTGAACAATTAAAGATTGAGGCGTCTCGCGGTCTGATGCGATCGAGAGCTGCTGCTTGAAACGCCTAACAAGTGCGGTATCGATTGATTCTTGGATAAGCTGACGTCGCGATAGTCACACACAACACGCAAACAAACAGACATAAAAGTTAGTTTGGCTGCGCTATTATACAGATTCTAGAACGAAACACTTGAGTGAAAACCCCGAAGAGGCGCCCCATCGCTATGAATAGCAACACGGTCTCCGCTGAGGCCATACAAAAACCAAGATCAACCCGCAGGGTGGCATCTCCGTGGTATCTGATATGATGAAATGTACGTATCACTCAAGAAGTACGTACACGACGTCGAGGGTGGTCCAGGTAATGCAGTCGGCAAATTTCGCCATGCAGCGGGGGTGGCGAGGCTCCCTCTGTGTTTTAGTTTCGAGCTCGCGTTGCGTGGGGACCCAAGCAAGGCGAGGCGAGCGGTGTGGTGGTTGCAAAAAGTCCTGCAACGGGGGAGTCACTCCAAGGCGTTGGGTGGGTAGCTGAACGGTGCTGAGTGCGTTCGTGCGCCGCTTGGGGCTTGCTTCTGAAGGTGCGGGGTCTATCGAGGAGACTTGCGTGCGAGAGCGGAGGTTCGGAAATGATGGACAAGTCGCTCCTGGCACGCCGGCGATTGCATAAAAAACTGTGTTTTTAGTGTGATTGCAGAAACGAATAGCAAACCAAAAAATACGTTAAGACAGGGAATCAGTTTTGTTAAATCGGTTTGTATAGTTTAACCTACAAACTGTATATAGTATGAAAAAGCTAATATAGTTGTATGAGTCGAAAAAGGTAGACCAAATATCGGCTATTGCGGACTTAACGTGGGTGGAGCAGGGGGATGTGTGAGCTTGCATTTCTTCCTTCCGCCCTGCGGACGAGCACGACGTCATGGCCGGTCTGGCCTGGCCGCGGTCCATTTTGACTCCATGCGAGATCAGCGCGCTGATGTTACGATTGCTTGTGTTACGCCGCTGGAGTTTGCAAAGCGCGTAGCGCAAGCAAAGCTCTTCTTGTGCCGACGCCAGCTGGGGTCTCGACGCGCGACCATGGCACCAAGAGCAGCGATACCGTCGAGGCATCGCTCCTATGTATATTAGAGGACCTCTACTGTAAATGGCAGCCCAGCGCGTACATACCTGTACTAGAGAGAGCGTACATGTACCTAGCGCTTCGATCGGCGAGCACTTCAAACTGTGACACACGATAAGGCCTAGTTCTAACCGCGTGCCATCCGTGCCATGCCATGCCATCTCATTTTTCATTGGCCGAGAGCGCCTCAGGTCTAGGTAACTGGTGCCATGAAAGTGCCATGCATGGCACGCTTTGGTGCCATGGCAAATGGTCGTGCCATGTGCCAGAATGAGGATATTGATCGCGACGGATATCAGACTTCGCTCTGCTGGCATATACTAGCTTATACACCTATTAGGAGCCCATGTAACCCGCTTTTGGCCGACGGGTTGCTAAACTCTGCTTGTATATCCCTAGTTCATCTTGCCATGGCGCAGGCCATTTCATTCGGAAACGGAGTGCCACGCAAAATCGGTACCTAGCCCTATGGCATGGCATGGCACCATGGCGCGCGGTTAGAACTAGGCCTTAGGCCTAGTAAGAGACACTGCAAAACTGGCTCATGCGCTGGTTTTTAGTCTTTGCATGGTGTACTGTACTTCTACATGTACTTGTCATGTCCTCAGCGCGTTTTAATCGCTTTTGCTTGCGGTGCTAGTTAGAAAGCTGAGTTACAGTCCACGTAGGGCGGACCATTGCGTACCGCTCGAGGCTGAAGGAAGGCAGACAGGAAGTTAAGGCAGTTTGCCTAGGCGGCTTCTGGCGTGAGGACACCGTACGTGTACGTGCATTGCATGTACATGTACCTATGACCAGGATCTTCGCGCAAAAAAATGCGCGCGACATCATTGCGAGTGGGCCACATAAAGCCAATATTCATGTGGTACACATCGTTTCAGGATATTTTGTACAATACCGATTACCGGTATTGTGAATTCTGGCGAATATTGCCGATTCGGGTCATATGGGTTGAAATCGCTGAATACAAATTTCAAGTCTTTTCGAATCGACTGAGAAGGCCTACAGCTAATTCCCAGCTCGGTCTCTTTGCCAGTTACTGCTGGCTATATGGGTAGAATTGCGATCACCGCGACAACGAGTACAGCACCATTCAGTTGAAGCTGTCCAGTATCCGGTGGTACCACCGGCGTTTCCTGGATCGCGTCATCGGTTCGTCACCGTCCCTCGATATCCTTCTGCGCGGCATCAAGGGCCTATCAGATCCTACGCGCACGAAGCTGCCAATCACCCCGGCATTTTTACGTCTACTATACCGACGCCTCCACGTGTCGTTGCCCCGCTACCGACTTTTGTGGGGCTCCGTGCTGTTGGCATACTTCTTTTTATTAAGACGATCGGAATTCCTGAGAATTGGAATTGGATTATCCCGACATTCGTACTGCTTGAAAGCTGTTGACGCATTTTACTCGGACGCCCAAGGTTCCCCAGTTGCGTATCAAGTTGCAGCATCAGTGACAATTGAGTTATCCGGCTCAAAGAATGATCAGTTTGGGCGCGGAGCCAGGAGAACTATGCATGTGATTGGCGACTCGATTCTGTGACCTCAACTAGCTCTGTGGCACATTCGCAAGGCACGGCGAGAGCTCAAACGCGATGAGCACAAGTATTTGTGTGCAGACCTCGAGGCGGCTGAGGTAGCTCAAGAGCTGAAGTCGCTAGCTGCAAGTATTGGAGTGCGAGCGACAACTACTCTACGCACTCTCTCCGCATCGGCGGCGCAACGGCTCTGTTGAACGGAAAGGCAGACAGTCTCTCCATCAAGTTGCTGGGCCGATGAATGAGCTGCTGCTTTGAGAAGTATCCCGTTCAAGCCGCGCAAGCAACAGTTGGACTTTCGAGCAAGATGATATGAAGAGGACGCTTCCAAGCTCTAGTCCGCGGCAAGCATTTCTCATTGGGGCCGCTTGCCCCGCCCTCCAGCATGGAAGGTGCGGTCAACACGATTGCCCCATGAAAATGTCTTGCGTCGCGGAAATGCAAGCCGGGCTTGCTAGTCGTCCAAGCTTGGGTGAAAGGATTCACACAGCCGTAGACGATTTTGATCGACTCGGGAGCGTCGTGACACAAAGCGGTTTCCAGAAATTTGCCGACAACGTGCCGTCGCCCTTTCGACTTGGAGTTTGTATCGGATTATCATTGGTGGATAGCTTGGATGAACACAGCTGTATCCGTGTGACACGAATGACGTTGGTAGGAGAGATGTGATTCAGCGGGATGAATCCAGTGCCTGACCGCAGATGGGCCCAACTGACTGGAAGTGTGAATCCTGGGAGTGCACACCCAGGATTTCAGAAGAACACTCAGTCTAGTCCCGGACTTTCCCTTACGATGAGTACCTAAAGTCTGGACATCGTCACTATTCGTCTCGCGACGGGCACTCGTGTCACTGTGCCTAAGGTCCCTGTGTACCTGGGCGTGAAGGGTTTGGATTTTGATAGCGTGGAACGGAAAGCCGTGATCGGAGCAACGCCATCCAGGCGATTGGCCGGCATGATATTCAGACTGCTTTGGACCAGGGGCAATAGAGTCAGCTACTCCGACAACGAGAGTTTCAGCTCACTGCTGCGAGCCTTCAAGTAGCGTAAGATATTGCGATTGACGATCTCGGTAGACCCATTGGCCCACGGGCAGTAGGCGGTCACAAAGTAATGATGTACACCCAGAATTTTTTGAAGCCGAGAGATCACCGCGTTCTTGAAGTGGGCTCCACGATCCGAAACCCAGGTATGCACCACATCAAAGCGTTTAAACCAGTCCACGACACTCGTATAGACCTCCTCGGCGGTCGCGGCATCGCACTCGACTAACTCCACAAATCCACTCATTGGATCGTTGAGGACGAGGACGTAGCAGCTACTGGTGGTGCTGGAAGTCAAAGTGGATTACCTCATTGGGCACAGCCGCGGAACCCGACCCTTCGTCGAGCAGAGGCAATGGATGCAATGCTTGACAAAAGCGTCCACATCCCGCTACAGTGACTGCCAGTCAAACTCGGCGCTAATGGCGCCTGCTGTCGCGGTACCCTCCCCGGCCACCTGCCCCGGCGTGGGCGATGGCGCAAATCCGCTGCTGTAGGTCCGTAGCATCGGGCGGGATCTAGGCCTTGGCGGATGCGGTCTCGATAAACGCCGTTGACTCCGATAAATGCCACCCCGTGGGCAGATCAGCGGGGTGCTGCTCGCGAAACAAACGTTGGGGCTCCTGAATATGCACAGCCGTCGGCCACTCGAAATCAGGCTCTTGGAGAGGCGGAACCCTCGCAGCCGCAGCCAACTGTCACAGTTCGACTGGCGAGTCCACGATATCTTCGGCATCAGACAAATCGTCGGCGTCGGATAGCAGCACATTTACCCTCTTATGCATAAGTGCCGTGTGTCTAGTGTTGTACTTTCCTCATTTGTTCGGCGGTCGAAGATTTACTAGACTGGTTGCTATAAATACATCCAATCTCGCCTCGTATTGCCAAAAGCATTGCAAAGAACGATAGCATTTGATAGGAATTTGCTCATGGGCGGTTTACGGCCAACCCTTCGATTGAGGATTTGGCGTACCTCTTTATGTATATTCTGTATCTTTGCCGGCTTTCACAAATAGTATTGTGGCTTGCAGATGTATGGTCGCCCGGATTTAGGGTTTAGATCCATCTCTGTGGTAAAATAACTCGAGAACATAAAATTAGAGATACTATTAAATCGATCTGCTACATGGATAATTCTAGACCAGATATAAATAAGTCGCACCGCCTATTCAAACTTAAAAAAAACGAGAGCACCATTGTTGTCAGGAAACTAAGGCAGCGTCGCCGGCCACTGTGGCTCTAATACCAATATGTTGAAAGAAAGACCAGCGGTGCAGGAGCCTCTAATGCATTTAGAGACGAAGTACAATAGAGCCTTCTACACTGCTGATCTTTCTGCTTCATGGTGCTGCGAGCTGGTCGAACGAACAGTCATAGCTCATCTAATTAAAATGTAGGATCGGCTTTTATGTACTTTCGAACACGGGCTACTACGTCGCTCGTCCTGTTGGACGAGCGGTTAGCTGGGTTTTCTTTATCAACTAGAGATCCACCAAAAGAGTGTTGGAGAGGGGTTTCCAAAGTGCACGATGCACACTATCGGACTCGCCCCATGCCCCGTATTCCACAAAAAATGACGTTTGATATTGCAGCAGTCGAACCGGAAGTATGCCAATGCCAAGTGAGTCCTTCTTGGCAAATAGAAAACTGGTATTGGGATTAGCCTGGTATCAACTGCCTCAACTAAGACATGTGCGAGAATGAACCCATGTGAAGGGTCGAGTGAACCTGGATACGAAATCTCTGAGTTTGATTAGCCTTTCACTCCTAACACTTGTGAGCCGAGGACAGGTCGACGGTGATGGAGGAGGTTGCCATTCTCCCCCATATCAAAATGATGAACATGCCGCTTCAGCAGAGAAAGATGCGGTGAATGCTGGCACAATACTCGGTGCTGCCAGTGTCGAGGCGCACCGTGCCGTCGTCGTAGACTTCCTTGACGAGGTACGGGCCTTTGGAGAGTGGACCCGTCTTCTTGCGCTCTCGAGCCGGAAACCTCAGCATGACTTTGTCGCCTACTTTGTAGAAATGCTGCAGCCGCGTCATATTTTCTCGTTCGTTGTCTTGCAGAATATACAGGAAGCGCTACTTGGACAGGAAACTCCAGTTAGCGAAATGGAGTTGACGCGTAATCATATCTTCTCCGAAGAGTAGCTGAGCTGGTGACGCATGAGGGGCCGAATGATAGCTCGCTCTGATAGCGTGGACTGCGTAGTTCAAAGCAACCTCCAATTGGTCCATCAGATCAAGTCGCACATGGAGGATGTTCATGATTTCGAGATGCACGCTTTCACCGATTGTGTTTGCTTGCGTTTTTTTGGCGATGATCGGTTTCTACTTAATAGCAAGCGCTGCCAGAAGCTGCTGAAACTCGTCGCCAGTGAGCTCGCGGGCACAATTTTTATTTTTCTCTTGACCGAGGGTAGCGACAAAGCCACACGAACTCAAAACTTATGGCGTTCACTTTTGACGTCTTGCCTTGTTGGATAATGGCTTGTAGCCAACGAAACTGCTTGTCGATCGTCGTAAGGTAATAGTGATCGTCCGGTAGCGGTTCCACCAAATCCACATGCATGATGTCGAATGGGTGGTCATTGTTCATCAACGGAGTTGGCGGAATTCGAACATACTGTGGCTTACCACCGTGCAGCTTGGCACGCTTGCACGAAACACGGGTTTTCACGAAGTCGTGTACAGCTTTCTCCATTCCAGGTCAGAAGGAGGTGGAGGACATCGTCAGATACAGCTTTTCTCCTCCTGTATGCAGGACGTAGTCGTGATAAAGCTCGATCAAGTCTTTACGCAGTGACTGAGGGACGCGAACCCGGTTCCGGTATTGGAGAATTACAGTACCCAGCTCAGGCATAAGAACGTAGTCCGACTCATGTTCCTTGGCTTCGAGTCTGGGCACCCGGACCGGGGTTGCCGCGGGACCCGCCATCAAAGAAGAACAGATACCGGTTTTTCCCCTTTGGAGCAATTTGCGGCGTCTACCTCCAGGCGGATGCCAGCACCCGCCGCATAATCCGAGCCGCTAATTTATAAGAGTGCCGACTGATCTGGAGTTCCAGATGGCCAGCTGCCAGCTGGATGCGACGCTGTACTGTCAGCGAGCAAGCCCTTCGAGTGTTGAGTCGACAACTCGAGCTGTAGGAAGTTCAACTCTAGCCTCTCGAATACACTCTCAGTTTCTCATTAGCCACGTAGTGCTAGCCCCCCCCCCCCCCGCTGTGGAGGCACGCGGAACTCACTACGACGGAACAAATTGAAATTTAGCTCAGAGTATTGAGTTTTGAGTTGTGTGTTGCATGGACCGCCGTGCTCTCCTGTTGCCGATCAACATCAGTTCCAGCGCTAGTCTCCGTGCCGACGCGACAGAACAAGACGCAAGTGGTGAAGACGCACTCGCGGAAGCGTTTACACGCCGTCTGAGCATGGAGGAGTTACAGGGAGCGCAGGGTTGGCCAAGTCCACGACTCCAACGCTGCCAAGCGCGCCTGCGATCTTGACGCAGCGTCTGGTCTACCCGTTTGGTCCGACAGCCCAGACTCAAGTACAAGCGGAAGACGAAGGACCCGCTCCGTAGCCTGCCAAAAGCGACATGACGATGAAAGGTGTCTCTGGTGATCGCCCGTGGCCAATCGTTAATGCGTCGGTACTCCCCAAGCCACCTTGTTGCAATGGTAGCACGATGGCTGAGCGTCGGGCATTTATCCGTGCGTACAACACCTATTTTGCGGCTATCGGCGTATACGAGACGCAGCTCAACCGCCCGCTTGTGATGCCGGTTCACGCCTGTATCGACCAAGAGACGAAAAAAATCTATCGCCGTGTGGCACTTTGAACGCCTACCGACGGAGGTTACGGAGGCCGAGTGGATCGTCTATTTTCTCGAGGCCAACACTCCCGCATTCAAAGACTACGGAGCCGTTGAGTTGGCGATGCCCAAGTTGGCTATGGACACCCGCTTACCTCGCGTGGGTCGTCTCCAGCGTGATCTCACTCGAATCCTAGACCAGCACAGTCTGGCCGAGGTGATGTTGGCGCAAGAGCAAAAGTGGCTCGTAAAGTGCATGGTGGCGGCTCTTGCTCCTCCCACGTTTAACACTGGTCCTCTGGATAGAGAAGGACCAAAACGGCCGTTTGGCCGGGTGTTTTTGGGTAAGGTTATGTGCGGTATTTAACCACTTCACTATACAAATATATATTTAGAAAGCTTGGAATCTATCTGCTGCGTGAATAATGCTCAGGAAAGCATAATTCGCAAGAACTTCGCCCAAACACGGCACCTCCGCGAAGGTGGCCGCAAGTCCTAAGCAAGGTCTTGAAGTGCCTGATATTTACAAAGTAGTGGCCGATCTACAAAAACAGTGCACTCGTGTTTAAATCTCAAATCTCTTTCTCCTTGCTCATGCACCAAAAACAGCAATAACTTGGAGGTTGACAGCGATTTTAGCCAAACTATGCATTACAACTATTTAGTGATCATAGGCTATGAAATACAAGCTCTTTCATGGTCTACCGTGCTGTATTAGCGTCCCTTGGTGAGGCCGTTGTGACTGCCGATCAAAAGCAGATTTCATGGTACTTCAACGCTATTTGATATAATCGATACAGGGTTCGGTTAGTGGGTCGAGATACCTTGCTTAGGCGTTGCGGCCATTCGAACTCGAGAATGTGTCGAGTGGCCGACATAGCTAGCTAGAAAGCGCTATATCTTGACAAAACTAAAGGTGCAGCCACGAAACTTTACCACATGAAAGATAACATAGTAAAGTATGTACGTACCAATTCTCATAGCTTTCCACAGTATTCCATACATTTCCGCTGTATATACACCTGGCCTATATTCCTTCTAAGTAAGGAGGGTTGGTGTTAAGCACGAAGTCGAGCAGCCGTTCGAGCATGCGCAGAACAAGCCGCTTAAGTCCAACGTTGTTCGTTTTTCCAAGTGGATGGGGGGTCTCCTGCAGAGCTACATGGTGTGGGAGCGTGCACTCGAGCGGGACACGTCGGTCCGAGCCCGTGGTAAGCCGGAGAAGCAGCCGTCCGGTAGGCTACAAGTTATTCCTGTCTCGGCCGGTACCGTTGAGAACCCGTCTCCTACTGGGTCGCCGCCATCCGACAACCCGCGCAATAATGCCCAGAGTGGATGATCCCGCGGGGGTGGGCCTCCGAGTGGCCGCCGCCAAAAATACCCCTGCCTCAAGTATTACTCCATGGAGCATCGAGTTCGCGACTGTCCGGCCGTTCAGCCTGATGAGGCCGCTGCATTAGGTAATAAGTGGAGAGCCGAGCAAGAGCGAAGCCGATCTCCCCGACGGAGATGCGCGTGCTGGTCGAGACTCCGGTGGAGGGCCGGTGCGGGCGTTTTGGGGCCGTCGACACCGGCCGAGTCCCTGGCGTTGTGGAAGGCCTTGAGTTGCCTGAGATTCTGTTGGATTCCGGGGGCGACTCGTCGTTGGTCACGGGGACTCATGTCCGCGCTCGAAAAGCATGGCGTAGCTTTTCAGATCGCGAAGCCAACCAGGCCGAAGCCTCTCATCCCTGTTGGTGGCAATACGCTTTACGCCACCCGCCAAGTATGTTTCCGCAAAATTGTTTACGCGACCTCGGCGGGGCTCCTTGTTTTTAGCGATTTATCATGTTGGGTGGAAGAAGAGGAGGAGTCAATTTCGCTCAACATCAGTCGGCCAGTCAACCCTCGGCTATTCGACGGATGGCTGCTTGTGGCTGCGCTCACCAAACAAGCGGAATGGACGGCTCCTCCTGATCCCGCTCAGGACGACACCCCCTTTGTCCGCATGCAACGGCTTTTTTTTGTTGAAAATTTCGGCCTTTTATGGGGAGGACACGGCCGCAGTCACCCACGACGAACTGCTTTTTACACCCGACATGCTGGCCAAGGCGACCCAGTCGTGACGGACGTGTTTGCAGAGCTGCTGCGGGATGCTGCCCAGCAAGGGCTTAGCGAACGCGGGGCACGACGCCTACAAGCCTCTTTGGACAAGGGAGCGAACAATTTCCGCTTGGAGTTTGGAAATGACCCACCAGTCAAGGTGGCTCCGCTCAAAGTCCGCCTCAAGCCGGGGGTGAATCCGCTGTACCGCCCGTCGTTATCCGCCTCTGCACATGCGATTTCTCGAGAAGCACTGAGCAGATTTGGGGTTAATCTATCTCAACAACCGCAGTCGATGGTGCTCTGCTTCGAGAATCGTGCCGAAGAAATCGTTGGAAGAGCCTCGCATGACGGTCGATAGCCACCGCACTGATCCCATGGTGTGGCAAATGCCAGTTTTAGAGATTGCTATCACTCATGTCCAAGGCTCTCGCATCTTCTTTTCGTGCGATTGATTTAAAGGCTACTGGCAGTTGCCGTTGCATCCTGCTTCGCAGGAGTCTTTACGTGTATCACCCATCGTGGCATGTGGACACTTACTCGCGTGCCCATGGGGGCGACGGACGCTGTCGCGTTCTGCCAAAGCACCGTGGAAGATACCTTTGGGTCGCTCCTCTATCAAGGTTTGTTGGCCTGGCTCGACGATCTCCTCGGGTATGCGACTACAGAAGAGGAGCCGTGTGCTCTCTTAGACCAGGTGATGGAACTGTGTACCAAGTATGGCCTCAAACTCCACCCGGGCAAGTGCGTTTTTTTTGTATACCACCAAGATCAAGTGGTGTGGTCGCATGATCTCCGAGCGCGGGATTACGCACTGTCCTGATCGTATCCAGGGCTTGACTAAGCTGGCGCCCCCACTACTGCTGCGGACTTGCAGCATTTCCTTTGCGCTGTCAATTGGATGCGCGCGTCTATTCCTGACTACTCGACCCTCACCGCGCCGATCTATGCAGAACTTGAGCGGGCCATGCATCAGGCAGGGGAGTCGGAAGAAGGTCAAGCTTTAGCGGTGTTTCTTAGCTGCGGTTGGTTGGGGTGCGGATGAGGATACGTGCCTTCGTCGCGTGAAGGATGCTCTTGTCAACATGGTTGCCCATCCCCAGGCTGATTGGGATGTTTGTGTGTACAGCGACACCAGCGATCGATTCTGGGGTGCCGCGGTGACGCAGCTTCCACCTGGGGATGCCGATCTCCCGCGGGATCAACAGCGCCATGAGCCCTTAGCGTTCTTGAGTGGTCGGTTTGTGAGGGATCTGTGGTGGTGTAGCGGGATCGGCCAAAATCTGGTTAAGGCCTAATCCGAGCTTCCCACCAGCGCCCAGACACCGACTAACGGAGGCCCCCAACGATCCGTGATCGGCTGAACTTGTTCTCACCTTGTGTACCCGTCGGCAGGCTGGATCTGCTCTCTCGGGGCTCCGAGGATGCAGCACTTGGTGAAGATCGAATGTCTTGGCGTGACGCGGGGATAGTCCGTGGAGCAGCGCGGGAATCTTCGCTCTGCGTCCGAGTATTCGTCCCGATCGAGGGTTGATCGCTACGATCGGTCGGCCTGGAGTCGATCCAAGGCCTGTAGTTGCCCTTTCGCGTGTGTTCCTTCCTTCCTTGAGTTGCTTGCCGCTTCCTATAGCAGGATCGAGGTTGATCGAGAGGAGAACGATCGCCGGCCAAGCAGTATCCGGACGATCGAGGGTTCGCACACAAGAAATAGATCGCTAGAGTAGGTCAAGCTGGCCAATGTATTAACCCAGTCTTAACCGTACCACTAGTTCACTGTCCAAAGTGTCGACGCTTGCTGAGGCCAATGTAGTTCCTGGGACTTGGTGACTTGAGGGGACTTGTGGTCTTCTGTGCAAATTCTCTTCTGATTTATGTTTAGTTGGCTTCTCTCTCTACTGCTACCATCTTGTCTACCATCCTACAACTAAACAACAACTGGATTCCTGTCCTATCTTCGCTCCTCTCGTGCTTCCCATCTTGACCGATCGGCGATCCCGATCAACGATCCCGATCGGCGATCTCGATTGCATGATTGGATCGTTGATCGATTGTCGATCTTCCATTCGGGACCTCTGTCGACCGGCCCTGCCGCCTTTCTCGGAGAACACTTTCCGTTCGAGACGGATTTCTTATTCGGCGCTTCTCCACATCCGCCCCCTGTCCGGAAGTTGTGTCGCACGGCGGCTCACTTCGGACAGCGTGCCCCCGTTCACTCCTCAATCCGCCGGCTCCCGCGCAGATCACACACGATGAGCACACCACCGTCCGGTCCTCCCACACCGCCATCCCCATCGTCGGAGGGCGGCGAGTCTCCGCCCGGCTCGCCTCGATCAGCCCACTCGACGCCCCGATCGACCCGTTCGACAACTTCTCCACGCGCTGCAGCTTCTCCGGACGCTGCCCGCCGGATCGCCCGGCTGGAGGAGGAGCTGACGCTTGCCTACGCTTCTCGGTCCACCATGATCCGCGATCGGGCACGCCTGGCCGACACTGTCCGCGAGCTGACGGCAAACCTGCAGGACCTCGAGCGCTACCGCGGGTCCCAGGAGGACGAGATCCGCCGTCTCCAGACCGAAGTGAGTGACCTCCAGCAGAGCGCCCAAGGCCAAGGACCACAGCTGATCCAGGATCTCCGAGGCCAGATCGCTCAACAAACCGCCGAGATTCAGGACATGGATCGTCGGTTGGCACGCACCCAAGACGAACTCGCAGATGCGATCGCCGCTCAGGACCGCTTCGACCACCAGCTAGACCTCGCCGCCACAGACATCTCCGATCTCCGGTCGCAGATCACACGTCAGGCACATGATCTGGACATGTTGCAGTGGGAGTTAGCCACGACGCGAGGCAGCTTCGATCGCGTTCAGGCGGCGCTTCAGACGGCCGAGGCGGCTCTGGCCCAACGAAGCCCGTCCTCGATAGCCAGCTCTCGGGCCAGATCGGCCTCTCCGCCCCCGGCCTGCCCCCACCCTGATGTCGATCGGCTGCAAGCCGACCTCAACCGGACGGAGGGGGAATTACGTACGGCCCGTTCAGCCCTCGATCAGGCCAATCAAGATCGCGACGTCGCGCTTCGGGAAAACGCCGATCTCCGTACGTAGACTCCGTATCCCTCGTTCTATTGTTGATCATCTCTGACGCGATCGTCGTGCTGCAGGTGCATGCGTCGAAAGTGCGCGGCAAGTGATCCGTGCACAGGACGCCCACTTCGTCGACGTTCAAGACGCCTACGCCCTGCTCCGGCGTGTCAGCGATCGATCCAGCGAGGATCTCGACACCATCGCGGACACCTTATCCAGCGTAACACGCTGGATCGCCCTGCGCCAGCGTAGACCGCTCACACCCGCTCGCCGCGGTCGTAGTCCTTCCGGATCACCCGATCGCACTCCGCGGCCCCCCAAACGTTCACGATCGGCGCCTCCATCACGCAGTCGATCGCCGAGCCGATCGCCCCCTCGTTCTCCGTCGCCGGCCTTCTCGCTGCCGGATCATGACCAAGGATCGCCCGCTGAGAGCCAGCCACCGTCCGATCACCGTAAGCCCGACGATCAACATGAAGAGGAGGAGTCGGATCAGGAGGAAGAGGAGCCGGATCAAGAAGAGTCGAGCCCAGCTCGTAGTGCGAGCGCTGGCCAGTCGCAGAAGGACTCGTCGTCGGCCGAATTCGGTTCTGACGAAGAGGAATCCGAGTCTGAAGGCACGGATCAGGAGCCCCTCGCCGCGTTGGCTCGATCCCGGGCTGAGGTCCGGCGTCGTCAATCCGCTTCGCCAGCTCGGACCCGTACTCCGCCGATCCGTTCACGATCACCGTCGGTCATCTCGATACACTCTCGAACCGGATCGGCGCGTTCCTGGTCACCCCAAGGTCTCCTCCAGGATCGCCTCCGGGATCGCCGCCAAAATCTCCGCCGGGATCGCCCGGACGCCAGCCTCTGATTCCGCCACTGTTCCCGATCGGCACCATGATCCCGGGCTTCAACGCACCCCGGGCACTCACTCCAGGTGACGCGGATCCGTGGCCCGTGGGACTGCTACGTCAGCTGCAAATCACCGGCATGATCTTGTCGACATTGACCCACCACCTGCTCCTGCCTGCGGATTGGCTCTTCCCAGTCGCGGTTCGCGGTGCTCGGCAGCCGGCGGCCGGGATCGGTTACCGAGACGACTTGATCACCGGGCCGAACATCACCGCACTCCTGGCCGATCGCCCTTGGGAGGCCCTCCAGAACCCACGGGATCCGTTGACATTTGATCTGGCACTCCACCGAGGCGCCGCAACTCCGTTGGGTCGGATCGCCACCGCCTACCTACAGCTCGAGGAGCAGCATCGTCAGGCCTTCTGGGAAACAACTCATTACCTCCCGATCACCCGTGGACAGCGTCAGGATCCGGTCATCCAACGGTACCATGCCGAACGTCGAACCCGGCGGATCCACCTCGGCGATCGGTGGCGCCAATGGTTGGACACGACGTTGCCGATGATGAGAGCGATGTGGGCTGACATCGATCTGTTGTTGGATCCGTTCTTCTTGCACCTTCCGGTGCGTCCGCGAGACTCGGTGACTTGGTACCCCGGGGTGGTGTCTCGCGCAGCTAACGCCAACGATCCCACCCAGCATCAGGGTGAGCCGACCGACCTCCGGACTGCCCTGATCGAGGCTGACGCGCACGATCCCTGGCGAAACCAGTACCGCGATCACCCTCAAGACCACCCTGCCAGGCGGATCCCACGTCTTCGCAACAAGTTCAACCCCAACATCGGTGCCCAGCAGCCGTGATCTAGCGTTCGTGATACCAGTTTAGCTTGCGCGATCAGATCTAGTGATCGACGCGTCGACCAGCAAGCCCACTCAAAATCATAGTCATTCAGAAGTTGATCTGCTCCAATCGCCGTTCCACCATTCCAGATCCACCCTTCCCATTGTAATATCTCGTTTCTTGCGCCGGGCGTTACAGCCCTGTGTCGATCCACTCCTTACCCGACATGATCAGTCCGTACCTTCCATCGTTCCACCTCTCAGCGACTCCATAATCTCCCGATCTGCACTTTCACGCACAATACACATTCACACACACCCCTTTCCTCCGATCGACGGCCTCCCCGCCGATCCGCCACCAATCTCGCTCACCAAGGCGACCAGCTCGCCCTGGCGGTCCGATCTCACTCCTCCTCGTGAGACTGCACCGCGTTGAATCGGTTCCGGTTCACACGATCTCGAAGGAACTCATGCAATAAAGCTCCACAGTTGAGATCCGCTTCGTCGATTCAGTCAGGATCGTCGTAACCTTTCCAGTGTACCAGGAATTCTCGATACGTCCGGCCGTACCGCGTCCTTCGACCCGTCCGCATATCCGTGATCTTCTCCACTTCATACTCGTTCGCATCTCGATCTGGAGCCCAGCTGTCCTCCGGAAGTAGGATCTCGTCGAAATCGAGTCGATCTGCCTCGTCCACCGTGAGCTCGATCTGCGGTCGATCGGGGAAGTCTCTGACCAACTTCAGCTTCGAGACATGCACGATCGGGAACAGGTGATAGTCTGTGCCAGCGATCTGAAGCTTCATCGTGTACTCGTTCACCTTCTCGGCCACACGGAACGGGCCATGCCACAGGTGAGCTAGCTTCCGGGCGTACCCCTCCTTCACACGGTCCAAGTACAGCCACACCCGGGATCCAGCCTCGATCGAGTGCGGTCGAACCTCTTCGTTGTGTCGATCGGCCCGATCCGCGATCGCCTCGCGTAGACAAGCATTCACCTGGCTTCGAGCCTGATCATAGTGCCTCTGGATCCGATAACGCCACCGTCGCGGATTCCGATCCTGGATTCGAGTACTACCCAAAGGGATCGTCGCTTCCAGCGTCGATCGGGGATCCCAGCCATGTACCAGATAAAAAGGGGAGTCTCCTCGAACTCGATCATGAGCCGTATTGATCGCGAAGGTCAATCGCTCGGCGTACTTATCCCAATCCCTCTGATCCAGATCTTCCACGAACATCTTCAAGGCTCTCGTCGCCGTCTGCACCATTCGTTCCGCAGTACCGTTCGCTTGGGGCCGATATGCCATCGTCGCTCGCTGACGCATACCTAGGATCTTATTAAAGGCGCGGAAGAAGTCAGCCATAAATCCCGGTTTGCGATCAGGCCTGATCACCTCGCTGGCACCAAATCGCCGGAACACACACTCTTCGTAGGATTCGGCGATCGTCAGACCCGTTCGAGAGGAGCTGGCCTTCGCGATCACGTATCCTGTGAACAGATCGACCCAGATCAGCAGTTCGGTGTTGCCTTTGTACGACTTGGGCAGCGAAGGTATGTGATCCATCGCTATGATCTGGAACGGATGTGTCGCCTGGATGTTCCCTGACGACTCGCCCCTGATCGTGGGTCGCCCTTTACCGGTCTCACAATCGACACACTCTCCGACATACTTCTGCACACTCCTAAAGAGACCTCTCCAGTGAAAGTGATCACGGATCCGCTGATAGGTACGTCCAATCCCTTGGTGACTACCTTCCACAGTAGAGTGGTAGTGGTGCAGGATATCCTGATGCAGTGTCTCCGGAGCGACCAGCCTCATCAACCCGTCTCGATCTGCCTCCGATCTCTTGGAGGGGGAACAGTAGAACCGCAGATCATTGTCACCGATCTCGTAGTACGCCGCAATGTTGCCATAAGATTGGGCTTATTCTGTGTCAGATCAGCCACGTCTCCCATCAGGTACTTCTTCATGCCCACGATCCACGTCTCTTCGTCTTGCGATCGACGGATTCGATCGATCCGTAGTCCCGGCACAAACTCTTCCTGTAGGACAGTCGGATTCGGTCGTGATCTGGCGCTTGATCGGGTAGTCATCGGTGATAGCCGGGCGATCGGCTCGTCAGACCTGACAACCAGGATCTCATCGAGCCGGTTCAATGTCGTCAGATCCACGTGATCGGCCTCATCCTCGACGACGACGCCACCTTCACGTTGAAGCGCTGCGCTAGCCAAGCTGTCTGCGCTGCCGTTCCAGTATGTAACAGCTCATGATCTGGCCAGTTCCGTAACCGATCCAGCACCTTCTGCTTCAGTAACGTCAGCTTGGGTGCTTTGCAGTCGATCTCACCTTGTACTTGCCGGATCACCAAGTTGGAACCACCGCAGACCACAAGCCTGCCTCGGTCCATGCCGTCCAAGAGGTCGAAACCCAGCAGCAGGCCATGATATTCCGCTTCATTGACGGTCAGCCCCTCGGCATAGCCCGATCGTGCTCTCACCACACTCCACTGGGGCAGCTTCCATAGGATCGCACTGTACGCGCCCCCACCTCGCTTGACGCGGGCGGATCCATCGAAGCTTATCACCAGCAGTTCTTCATCCGCGCGTACAGTCGGGATCGGGGCTTGGATCTTCCGCCGGGGTTCCTTCTTCGGCGCGATCGCGATCAGTGCGTCGTCGACATCCGATCGAGGCGTAATACTGGCGGCGATCGCCCTCAATATCTCGTCCTCTCCCTTGGTGCACTTCGTGATCTCCAACGTCCAGGGCGATAGGAGTGCGGCCTACTGACCCAATCGGCCCTGAAGGCCTGGTGATCGGAACAGTCACGTCAACGTCGAGTGACCCGGATCGATCGTCCAACCAGGATGTTATAGTTCAGATCTAGGATCAGTAACAGAGCCAGAACTTCTTTCTCCACCACGTTATAGTTCAGTTCATTCGACCTCAACGTTCGACTGGTGAAGGTAACAGGGTGATAGATCTGGTCGTGCTCCTGCATCAGTGCGGCCGAGATCGCCCAGTCACTCGCGTACACGATCACAACCGGAGTCCGATCGCGATCGAAATGCCGCAGGATCGGCGTCGTCGCGATCTTCGTCTTCAGTGTCAAGAAGGCGCGATGAGCACGGATCCAGCGTTCGTCGCCAACCTCGACTCCATGAACGGGCGGCGTCCGATCGAGTCTGCCGGGTTCCGATCTACTGAGTTCAACACTTGACCGTCCATGATCTGGCGCAGATCTGGACGCTTCTTCAACTCGGCGAAGTCTACCTCGCGCAGTTCATACAGGATCGCCGCGTAGATCGCGTAGTCCTCCAGGAAACGTCTGTAGTTGTTAAGACTGCCCAAGAAAGACTGCATCAATCGGAGCGATCCAGAGAACGGTAGATCTGTCAGAGCCGCGAGGTCCTTCGGGTTGGCCTCTAGTCCATCGTTCGACACGCGATGTCCTAGATAGTCCACCTTGCGCATCCCCCAAGAGCTCTTCTCCACACTGATCGAGAGGTTCCACTTGTCACAGGCGTCCAACAGGTGATCCACACGATTACACAGCTCCTCCCATGATCCAGCCGTCACCAGAATGTCGTCGATGTACGATCTGCGGCCTAGCACTGACGGACGCCCCGGATCTTCTGATCGCCCGACTCGATCAGGTCCGTGGTGACTTCCGAGTTCGACGATCGCGGGATCCTGGTGAACCCGTACAACGCGTCATTCAGAAGTCGCTGATAGATCTGAGGAGCATTCTTCAGGCCGAACGGCATCCGATTCCATTCAAACAGACCCATGTGGGTGATAAAGGCCGAGATCGCACGAGCTCGATCGGTCATTGTCACCACCCAGAATCCACTAGCCATATCCAAAGAGCAATACCAGAGCACCTTGTCCAGATCTTCCAGCAGATCGTTGATCAGGGGCATTGGATACACCATGAGCCGGGTCAGACTGTTGACGAGCCGATAATCGATGCAGAGTCGGATATCCACGCCGTTCTTCTTGATGATCACGACGATCGGCGAGGCCCACGGTGATCGGGACTTCCGGATCATCTTGGCGGACAGCAATCCCTTGATCAGATCCGACACCTTCTCCACAAACTGAGGGGCGACCTTCCGGACTCGTTGGGCGATCGGTTTCGCATCGCCGACGTCGATGTCACATGTGGCGCCCCTGGCTGCTGGGGGAAGTGCGTTACCCTTGCCGATCAGTAGGTGCCTCCGATGCCAGATCTTCCTTCGCAGTCGATCGATCTCCTCCGGAGTGTTGAATTCCAGATCTCCCACCTTGATGTCGTCGATCTTCACCTCATCCGTCGTCGAGATCACAATTTCCGGAAGCACGGCCAGTTCGCCTTCGACGTCTTCTGCTGATAGACTCCCGCCCTCGTGGTAGTGGACTTGATCATCGGCGTCAACGTCTCGATCTGGTTCAGCTGCAGCAGGATCGCCCCGATTGACCGTGGGTTTGGTCTCTTCTTCCACCTGATCATCTCCGTCGATCGACATCGGAATACCGTCAACTGTGGTGTCGCTTCTTGATCTTGACTCTTCCACAGCTAAGGTCGCCACATGGGGTACCCAATCGGCACTCCCGCCCCCGAGATCTGGTTCAACGGCACAACCGTCGACCTGATCGGCCGATGGCAAGTGAGGGGACATTGTTGGGGACATTGTTCCACCGTTCTCCTCCAGATCACCAGTGCAATCATCTCGCGGCTTATCGTCATCCATCGCTTCGCCCTCTGGGCCGGCGGTCGGCGAAGACCGGTAGCCCACAAGCACCTGTTCCTGTTCCGGAAGCCATTGACCCTCCGATCCGGAGGGTCTGGCCGACGACCTTGTAGGATCCGACCGTAGGTCCGTCGGTTCTCCAACTAAAGTGGCTGAAGTAGACGATCTGGACTCTTCGGCCACGCGATCACTCTCCAGCGGTGATCCGCCCCCTGATCTAAGCGTATCAGCAACAGCTACCTCCAGATCAGGGCACCTCGCCCACGATTCGGTTGTGGGGTCGGGTAGGCTAATCGAGCGATCGACGATCGGGGAGACCTCGGATCTCCGGAGAATCGCTCGGGGTGTCGGATACGTCGGTCGCTCGACAGCCGATGCTGGTGGTACGACTGACGCCTCCTCATTAGCTCGCGGTTCCTCCGTCGTGGCTTGGAAGGCCAAGTTCTGCCATTCCATGTAGCGACGGGACCCGATCGACACATACCCTGGCACCCGGGGTACCCGATCTCCGGCCAACCACATGGCGATCCGTTCATTCCGGCGTAGAACGATGTCCTTGTCACTAATGTTGGTAACCTGGAGATACCTGATCCGGCCAGGTCCTCGAACTACAGTCGGCACCCAGCGATCTCCACGAGTGACCCATAGCTTCTCTCGATCTGTCACCTTCATTCGGAGTGGCAGTTAGATCGAATCGCCGATCGCGATCTGCATCCCTTGTTCCACACACACATGTCTGACGTTGTCGTTGTACAGTTGTCGCCGTCCGCTAAGTTGGATCTTGACTTCGTCAGGGAGGCAGATGGAGCCGCCGCAAGATCGAGGCGGGTCCCCGCCGGGACCATAAAGTCCATACCCAGGATCGCATCTTGTCCTGATAGATCGCCAACCCAGATATCGAAAAAGTACACCAGCGATCGTGCCAGCGTGACTTTGATCCTGGTCTTTACTTCCGTCATGTACACGCTTTCGCCAATCCCCACACATTCCTGGCTCTGACTCGTGTCGACATAGCACCCCACCTTACGAGCAAAGGCGGTGTCCACGATAGACACATCGGCGCCGGTGTCTAAGAGTAAGATCGACTTCTCATTGTTGATCTTGCCAGTGATCTTGGCCTGACGGAACCATTTACCCGGCGAATGATGCTTCCAGTACCCTCTGGACTCCCCTGGGAGGAGATCGAGTACCACATCGCCAGGTCTGCGGTGTTCACTGACGCGAGGCAGACTTCGATCGTGATCATGTTTCGGGATCTCGGCCGTCAACTCTCCGTCAACTGGCGTAAACCATTCTTCAGGTCTGCGTTGCTTCCCATAAGCTCGAGTTTCTCCAGACTGGAGATCCAAGGGCACTTCGGCGTCAGAACGGCTGAAGTCGTCCGATCGGTGTAGACTTAAGACCTTGGCGGCAGATTTCTCATGCAGATCACATGTATTACCGCGTAGATCAGTCCGTCCGCTTACTCGATCTACCGTGTTCTTGTTCACGTATGCATAGATGCAATACCTAGAACGCTCGGCTCGTACCGGATTCCAACCCGGCGAGCGTCCTAGTTTAACATCTTCTCGCCAATCGCGGGCAGCATGCCTGCGTGTTTCACCGGGTTGAACCATTGACGGATCTGATTGTAGAATTCCTCCATCGGACATTTGCCCATCTCGTGCAGCTCACCGCATCCACGACACACAAACAGGCAGCGATCCACCGGATGTCCTCGCTTTCCACACTTCTCGCACGTCAAACGTCTCCAGCAATCCAGATCCGTGTGCTTCCGTGATCCACAGTGCGAGCAGCGGTTCGATCGGTCCGATCCATCGGGCGACGATCGCGATCTTGGGTCTGATCGAGGTGAGTCATGACCGATCGGCACTTGGGTGCTGCGATCCTGCTTCGTCGTGTCGCCCCCAGCGTTGCGAGACTTGTCCTCAGCCGACGCTAGGTAGACGCGACGTAGATCACCTTCCGAGTCCGATCCGTCTGATCCCGTGTCCGATCCAGACTCTTGGTTCGCGATCTAATAAAAAAAATTACAAAATTTTAGCAGGTCGTGCATCTTTTTTCACACATATTTAGGAGCAGGCCAGGTCATAATTAGTGTCTAAAATGGTCGGCAAAATAATTGCAAACAAATAGTAGACTTCAAAACAGCATACATATGTCATCTATGCTATAATAAAGGCTCATGTGAATTTCAGTGCTCACTTTGTGAATTTGAGTGCGTTATGAGAATAACGCCTTGCAATGGTGTATAGCAGGACATTATGTAAGAGCATCTCCAACGGTAGTGCAAAACTCAAGGAATTGCACGATATTTGCACAATTGCAAAAAAATCAGTATACGCTACAGTAGTAGTGCATGACTATATTGCCTATTTTTTTTAAACTGCGTACATGTAGCTTCGTTCTTGCCGTGATGTGTGTGAGTGTGCTCTTGTTTAAACGCCACGGCAAAGGTCGAATACAGCAACTCGATACATGAAAATCGTCGTGATCAGTTATTTTGAGCATTGGTGACTCTCCACTTTGTTTATCGTTTACATGTATTTGTACCTCAATGGGGGTCGCAGAGAGGTGTAGGAGAGTACTCTTAAGAATTTCGAGGTGCTTTTTCCGGAGAACTTTGAGTCGTTTAAACAGGTTAGACGCCTTTTGGTTCCCTAACAAGTGACTTATATACGTTGTATACATATAAGCTGACACCCTACAAAAAGTAAGTTTCCGCGAAAACTTGAATCGTTTAAACGGCGGGGCTTATATAGAGAGGATCATATAAACAGGTTTGGCTGTATTACTACTGCAGCTTTGGCCTCGCAATACAATTGCATACTTAAGTACTGTATTGTCCGACCCCTGCTTCGTAGTGTCTATGTGCCTTCAGAACCAATGCAACTTGGAAAATATTAGACGAATAACCCTGGCAAGACGCCTTTGGGGCCCAAATTTTGGGTAAGAACTAGAATCAAGTATAAACTCGCACTGAATTGGCCTTTGCCGTTAAGCAATTTGTATCATCTTCTTCTGCTCGCTACCCTTGCTGTTACTGTGTATCGACCTTCGTCGGTAATGAGCTCAACTGACCCGGAGCAGAAGTAAGCGAACGATCTTGACCCGAGGCTAATTCCCAGTCCAAACCGCGGCCACCTGGTCCAGCTCCGCGCCCGAGGACCCACTCCATCCACCTAGTTGAAATCCATCAGGAGCGCAGTCCGTTCCTGCCTTGTCCGGTGCGGGGGTGCCACCAGCGATTGACCTTCCCGTAGTGGTGGTGATCTTGATGTACCTGACGCGCGTACGGCCGTTGTACTTACCCGTGTGGGCCTCAACGCACTTGATGCGTTCACCTGAGTTGAGGGTGAGCGTTTGCGGTTTGCCGCCGTTGCCGCCGTGGTACGCAGAGGTTCGTCGCCCTCCGGGGGGTGTAACGTCGATGCCAACGCCGTTCACCCTCTCGCCGGTGCGGATCGTGACGGAATGCACGGCCTGTCCGGATATGGCAAAACCCGTATCCGAGAAAAAAGTGCCATGGGGCTCGCCAAACGCCTTCCCCACTCTGAACCGTTCCCAGCCCTCAACGCTTCCCTCAGTAGTGCTTATCGCCAATAGCACGAACGCCGCCACGACCTGGGAGAAGAACTTCATTGTTGTAGCTTGAGCTTGTTGCTGGTAGGAGGGAAAACTGGTAATGAACTGAGGCCCTCGCCGCTCTCACTCGATCGTACTTTGATGTTTGGTACATGTACCCATATGCTAGCATGGTATGCATATGCTAGCATCGAGCTTCGCTTGCCAGAAGCTGCATCCAGCGCTATTAATACTGTACTACATGCACTTCTATTCTACGCAAGGATTCAAGACAGGATCGGTCGACCATTCGCAGTCGAGTTTCATAATACTTTAGGACATATTACATGTAACTTACATCATAATGTGTTATAATATCGTTTGATTGAGTTCATCGTAAAAAGAACAGCGGGTTCTGCGGAGAGAACGGCAGCATGATCCAGGCCGGCGTGTACAGCACCTTGTAGCAATGCTGCCGAGCGTAATAATACATTTTACGTTCTTCGTAAGCAGCATGAAGTTAATACAACAAACAAGTGTAACATAATGTTACAATATCGCTAACTACCGGTATTATCATTTCTAGTACCATACGATTGTCGGCTTCAACAGCGATTCGACACATACCGTGGTCACCGTTTAACCGAGATCGAATGATGCCAGGGTCGTTTTAAGAGCATCTTCACTAATGGGGCTTTTTGCAAGGCTGAATTGGCAAACACCTGGACCCTATATGCAGGTCGCATTTGTCCGGGGCTAAGCTCGTCACGGTGCCTTGGTTTTTGTATGGCACAAACATCCGGCGGCTATTCCATGGCCGAATTTATTGGAGTCAATAGCATCGGCTAAATCATGGGCTGATTGGGCCTGGAGAATAGCCGTTTCATTTCGTTTCAAGGTTGAGGTTAGATTGAGTTCATTTATCCTAACTAAGATAACGACCGACGCATTGGAGAATAGCCGTACTGGTGAAGATGCTCTAAGCATCGTGGCATCTCCAATTTCTCAAAACACCGTCAAAATATAATTGATTATACTACATACTGCTCCTGGTTTTACTGTCAACTGTGATCATGATATGGATGAATATCGTGTTTTATCGGACCATACTTATTTATTGTATGCCCATTAACAGCCAATTATAGATTTAGTTTTCATTTTGACCAGTCATAGTGTGGCCACGATGGGGTTTCGGCCAATAGATTTCGATAGGGGTAGGTTGGTCCGATAAACGACGCTATCGGACGTATCGGGTCCGAAGGAAACGCAAAATATGTGTATGACCATACAAATTCTAAGATAAATGCGTATCACACGCATATTTTTCATTATCCGACCTTATCGGACCTGTACCATAATTCTGGTACAAATGCTACCGGTGGAGTGATGACCACCTCGACGCCGTGAGGCATGAGTGTGCATGGGATAAATATGAGCGCGAAAAGCAAACCGCTAGACGTTT
Source organism: Phytophthora melonis (assembly GCA_024211575.1). Lineage (NCBI taxonomy): Eukaryota > Oomycota > Peronosporomycetes > Peronosporales > Peronosporaceae > Phytophthora > Phytophthora melonis. The sequence goes on from JAMXKT010000018.1 coordinate 308,233, forward strand.
GCATTAATGGCTAAGAAAATGTATTAAATATACGTATAATATATCAAAGAACTCATAACAATGCTACGTGGTCGCCATCGTGCAGCCCGCATGACGCCACCAGTTGCGCTGGGTGCTCTAGCGGCGAGCAGCAAGCCGCCAGCCCTCCAGGTAGGGCGCCAGCACTCGCGGGGTCTTCACGGCGTCGGCGGCTGCTTCTGCGGGCCGCGGTAGCCCCGGAGGGCAGCTTGCAGGCGCTCACCCAACGGGCAGCCTGCCGGCCGCCCTACCGGGCATGCCATCGAACTCCCGGGGCCACAGGGAGAACCTGGGCCCCGTCCGCCTCCGCGCTGCTGCCGACTGCTGTCCGCTGTCCATCCTGCCGCCGCCCGCTGCCCGTCCTGCCGCCGCTCCTCCTGCTCCTTAGCAGCGCCGTCGTCCTGCCGCCGCGTTGTACACCTCGCCGTCCCCGCCATCGTCCTGCCTTCTGGCCGTCGTCGTGCCACCGCTCCGCGACCACCTTGCCCCTGGCGCCTGCTGCTGCCGTCGTGCGGCACGAAGCCCGCAGCTCTCGGCGCCACCTCCGCCGCGAACCACGCAACGCTAATAAACGAAAATCTGAATGAAGTGTAATCGGTGTGTGGCCCACAACATAATACATAAACTAATATATTTGGTTTTAGAGTCAATCCTTTCTGGGGTACCAAGTTTTTGGTACCGGTCCGATAGGTCCTATAGTCCGATATTGCATGGTATGGGTTTTGGAAGGCGCCCAACTAAATTTCCAGAGCTTCCTCGTGAAAACGCTTTTTTTGTCTTAAAGTCGCGTCTTCTTTCATTTCTCACAAGAAACTACTGTGCATGTTTATTAATGCATGTATTCCCTAACTAATTTACAGCCTACTACTGTGGTGCATATAGTAGCCCACTACTTGTGTGATACATGATGTATCCACAAACCGGTAAAGCCAGCTAACGTTACTTGTCGTAAGCTCGGAGTATCGTCCATATTTGCTGCCTGGTTCTCGACTGGAGAATCCCCCTAACAGTAATAAAGTTTACACAGCAGAGGTGTTTTCAAAATTATCTTCCCCCGGCGAAATTCTTCTCAAAAGTGTGCCACATAGCTCGTTTCAGTGACATTCTGCATTTTTTGTTGTTATTAGCCAATCATCAGGACTGTTCTGGGTCATCTAACTTAACAATCAAGCCAACTCGAATTAACCGCGTATAATACTCTCGCAGGTTGGTCGGGCACCTCGCTCTCCGCGCAGCTTCATTGTCGAGAAGCGGATCGAGAAATGAGCACAACGGGCTGCACCGCTGTCCCTGTTGCTCTTGTCCTTGTCGTCTGTGACGCCCAACACCATCGGGGATTTGGAAAAGCTACTAACTTGGTGAGCTCGCCACCACCCTAACATTGTAAAGTTTGCGGCCTTCAAACTCCTATCGCACTACATACTCAGTCACCACCGATCCGTTCCGGCCACCAACGCCCCACCACCACGCTCGGCTTAAATATAATTTGCGGATAATTACTAAATGTAACAGTAGATTGTTGCTATACAAAAGTTTATTGTTACTTTTGGTTTAAGGAAGGGGGCTGGTACCTGTAGAACAATCTGAGTGGATGCCCACTCAGATAAGGTAATTCCTCACCATCGATCGGAAGATGAAGATGAACTCCACCTTTACGCAACGCTGTGCGAATCGGCAACAGTATCAGCTTTCATTGGTACTTAAGTACTACGTAGTAGCATTCTTTTGTCCAAAAAATGAATTAGTTAAAGGCTTGCACTTCCTAAGTCGGCGGCCGACTGTACTACATACTACTACTAGTAGTAAATAGGGGGATAGCACTTCACAGACTAATTATCGATGTTTGAGTTTGAAGGCTATGTATTATAATAGCTGATCCATAGCTACAATGTGACCAAAGAGCCGGCGTGATACCGCTTTCTAGGTCATTGCATACCGCATGTTGGATCTCATCCGCTTCAATTGCTCTCTCTCTCTTGTCACCTTCTTCCCAGCCTTGTACATTTTGTTTGTAGCCGTACCAGGAACTCGCTTCGTTATGGACGTCTTGAAGTACTTCAACGTGTCCATAAAGCTCCGCTCTTCATCAGTTCTGCCTTCCGCGGACACCGGGTCCCTCTTGCGCAACGCTCGACCACCAGTCTCTTGTGCTCCACCGATAGGGTAAACGGTGTCCCCATCGGAGATCACAGCGCGATTCGGGTTGGTGGGCGTGAACGCGCTGCCATTGGAGTAGAGCGAAGCAGCAATGGTGACAGCGAGGAGGTAGACAAGACGCATTCTTGGTGACTGATGGGGCAATTGTCGTTGGGCGGTAAGGTGGGGTCTCTGTGGTTTCCCGAGCAAAATGCCGAATGGAGCTTCAGGTGGGGCATTCACAAGTAGATTACACCATTTCTCGGTCGTCTGCTTCGGTCCCTCTGGTCAACGAGAACACGGTGGAGGATCTACATATGACTTGTCCATGCAAAGTTTAACGTAAGGCTGCAGTAATGTGCGTCAATAAGGAACATGTAGGAACTACTTTCCTTGTACATATAATAAACAGCTGGCCCAGATTTTCGCTGATAGTAATGATTTAGATTAACTTTTCATAAAGTTTAACACACTAATCCAGTACACAGAACCGGCTTTGTTACACTGTTTGGCCCAATAGCCTCCTTGCTTCTATCCATACCATGCAATATCGGACTATAGGACCTATCGGACCGGTACCAAAAACTTGGTACCCCAGAAAGGATTGACTCTAAAACCAAATATATTAGTTTATGTATTATGTTGTGGGCCACACACCGATTACACTTCATTCAGATTTTCGTTTATTAGCGTTGCGTGGTTCGCGGCGGAGGTGGCGCCGAGAGCTGCGGGCTTCGTGCCGCACGACGGCAGCAGCAGGCGCCAGGGGCAAGGTGGTCGCGGAGCGGTGGCACGACGACGGCCAGAAGGCAGGACGATGGCGGGGACGGCGAGGTGTACAACGCGGCGGCAGGACGACGGCGCTGCTAAGGAGCAGGAGGAGCGGCGGCAGGACGGGCGGCGGGCGGCGGCAGGATGGACAGCGGACAGCAGTCGGCAGCAGCGCGGAGGCGGACGGGGCCCAGGTTCTCCCTGTGGCCCCGGGGAGTTCGATGGCATGCCCGGTAGGGCGGCCGGCAGGCTGCCCGTTGGGTGAGCGCCTGCAAGCTGCCCTCCGGGGCTACCGCGGCCCGCAGAAGCAGCCGCCGACGCCGTGAAGACCCCGCGAGTGCTGGCGCCCTACCTGGAGGGCTGGCGGCTTGCTGCTCGCCGCTAGAGCACCCAGCACAACTGGTGGCGTCATGCGGGCTGCACGATGGCGACCACGTAGCATTGTTATGAGTTCTTTGATATATTATACGTATATTTAATACATTTTCTTAGCCATTAATGCAAACGTCTAGCGGTTTGCTTTTCGCGCTCATATTTATCCCATGCACACTCATGCCTCACGGCGTCGAGGTGGTCATCACTCCACCGGTAGCATTTGTACCAGAATTATGGTACAGGTCCGATAAGGTCGGATAATGAAAAATATGCGTGTGATACGCATTTATCTTAGAATTTGTATGGTCATACACATATTTTGCGTTTCCTTCGGACCCGATACGTCCGATAGCGTCGTTTATCGGACCAACCTACCCCTATCGAAATCTATTGGCCGAAACCCCATCGTGGCCACACTATGACTGGTCAAAATGAAAACTAAATCTATAATTGGCTGTTAATGGGCATACAATAAATAAGTATGGTCCGATAAAACACGATATTCATCCATATAATCAGTTTAATCCGTATTTTTTTAAATTACGGAAGCGGTTGCTTGAACGCGACCTTCGGGTAAAGTGAAGTTCAGTGACTGGTTTAATCACGTTGCTAGTTAAGAGTCGCATTAGAATTGTTTGATGAGACGAAAAAGTGGTCTCACAAACAGCTCCCCGTGATTAAACTTTTATTCGCAACTTTTGGTGAGGGTTTTGGAAGGCGCCCATTGCCCTGCAGCGTATGGAGCCAAACTACTTACGTGATTGGCTAGTTGTGTATACTACTTCAGTGGAATTGTATATTTGTTAATGTTAAAGTATTAATACACTCCTTTTCAGTCTCAGTACTTGATTGCAATGACTCTTTCTTTGTGCTTGATGCGTCTCCTTGCACATCACAACGTCAGTGACCACCACATTCAGTGCAACGGTACCTCCCGCACCTCTCGTCTCAAGCAGCAGCATGGCGGGGGCGCCAACCGTTAACGAGGTCCGCGTCCTGGAGAACGTGTGGATCCCCGTGGACGCCTCCACGCGCTTGTCCGCCCGAATTTGGCTGCCGCAGTCCCCACTACTGATACCAAGTACTCGGTCGTGCTCGAGTACATTCCGTACCGGAAGTCCGACTGGACGTCCACGCGGGACGCGCGCAATCACGTCTGGCTGGCGCAACGCGGCTTTGCAGTGGCGCGCGTGGACATCCGAGGCTCCGGCAACAGTGAGGGTCATTACTACGGCGAGTACACGCTGCAGGAGCTGCAGGACGGGGTCAAGGTCATCGAGTGGCTCGCGTCTCAGAGCTGGTGCACGGGTCGTGTGGGCGTCTTCGGCAAGAGCTGGGGAGGCTTCAATGGTCTGCAGTTGGCTGCAATGGCCCCACCTGCTCTACGCGGGGTAGTGTCGCTCTACTCCATTGACGACCGTAGCGCAGACGACGTTCACTACATGGGAGGAGCCGTGTTGGGCTCCGAGGCGTTAAGTTGGGCCACCGTCATGTTCAGTTTGAACGGGTTGCCCATGGCACCGGAGACGGTGGGCTCGGAGGACGAGTGGAAGAATCGGTGGCGAGAGAGGCTGGACAAGCAGTTCCCGTGGCTGCACGAGTGGCTCGCCCACCAGACTCGGGACGAATTCTGGGAGCACGGATCCATCTGCGAGTCGTACGACACGGTGACGTGTCCGGTGCTGGAGATCGGCGGCTGGAACGACGGCTACTTCAACGGCGTGGCGCGGATGGTCAAAGGCATGAAGAACTCGCCGAGCAAAGGCGTTATTGGACCGTGGAGCCACAACTGGCCGAACCACGCGACGCCAGGGCCTCAGATCGGGTTCCTGGAAATGTGTCGGCAGTGGTGGGAGCACTCGCTGAACGGCAAGATGGACGAGGCGGCGGCGAACTTCCCGGACCTGCAGTTGTTCGTCAAGGACGAGATCGAGAACCCGACGGCCAGAATTCTAGAGTACCCTGGCAAGTGGTGCGGCGTGGACGACGTCGACAAGCTGGAGCAAAAGTGGGTGACGTTCTACTGCTCAAGTGAGGGAGGCTATAAGCTTAAGGCTGAGGCTGAAGAATCAAACTCCAATGAGCGAGTGATTGCGTTGAACAGTCTGCAGGGCGCGTGGAGCGGCGAGTGGCTATCGTTTGGCGGTGAGGACATGCCGGGCAATCAAGCGAGCGAGGACGCGATCGCGACGACCTGGTCCACTGGCCCGCTAGGTGAAGACACTGAGATCGTCGGTCGGCCTGAGATCAGTCTGTTCGTCAAGTCCGACAAGCCCCAAGCGCTCATCATGGCGCGTCTGAGCGACGTTTCTCCGTCGGGCAAGTCGACGCTGATCACGCGCGGCGTGGAGAACCTGAGCCACCGTCACGGCCACAAACTCGAGCAATTGGAGCACATGCCTATTGGCGTGGGGACTCGCGTCACGTGGCAGCTCAACGCGTGCGCGTACACGCTGCGCGCCGGTCACACGCTGGTGCTGTCGCTCACGCCCAACTACTGGCCCATGGTGTGGCCGTCCCCGAGCCAGTGGAGCTCAAGGTCTCCTTTGCTGAGTCCAATGTAATCAAGCTTCCTATCCTGCCTGAAGGCCCCGCTCCGAGTGATAACGCGGCTAAGTGTCCTGTGGAGAACTATCCTTTGGACGCGGGGACGCCGTCGCGCACGATTTCACTGCGGGAGGCGCTGCCGCTGGAGCGCAACTTGACGCTGTTCCTGTCCGAGACGGACTCGTCGCAGCCCATGCAGCAACTCGTGGTCAAGGAAGACCAAGGCAAGGACCTGCTGGTCGACGAAGGCATCGCGATGGAGGAGACGGCCACCAAGACGTACACCATCGACCCGCAGTGTCTCCGCCCGCGCGTCAGCATCCAGCGCACTCTTACATACGAGAAGCTGCCGACAAATGAGCACGATGAGCTCCTGGCCAAGTTTTCCGATGAGGTAGCTACAGCGACTCAGGTCGACGACCTCAAGCTGGAGCGCACCGACTTCGCGGAGCACCCGGTACTGCCGTGGAAGGTCAAGGTGGAGACGGACAGCTCCATGGCTTCCGACGCGAACTCGTTCTTCCTCAAAGACCACATGGTCGTGCGTCTGAACGACGAGGTCTTCTTCGAGAAGAACTGGGAGAAGGAGATCCCTCGAGTCTTCCTCTAGGCGCACCCTCGAATGAACATCAAAACTATAAATTCCTGTCGATAGAATGTGATGTTACTTCCAATACAAGCAGATTTCGTGGTTGGTACCCCGCAATTTCGTCGAGATGCTGTCTGTGTGTTTGTTGGGGATTTCCAGCACTCGGTACATGCAGTTCCGACAACTGCGCCGATAATTTCGCGAATGCCTCCATCGATCGTCCGGTTGCGAGGGACTTGCGCATGTGATCGAGCTATTCCAGCGGGTTGCCAACGTGTCGATAGCCACGATGCTATCAGCCTTTTGGGCCAGACTTTACCTGCTACTGTAGTACAGTAGCAGGCTGCGTACGTGGGTTTGAGCTGTTGGAGTTGCCCCTAACTTTGTAAACTTAACTTGCTTAGAGTTAACTCTTTCAGTACCCGCTCACTTAGAGGTCCATTAGGACCTGTATGAGAAGTACGGCTTGAGACCTCATTTGCCGAAATATTTTGGAATGATCAATTTCGGGAGATTTGATACACTAAGAGGTCGAACGAGACCCGTAAGTGTATCGAACTTTAGGGATAAAGTATTGTGCGCGCGTTAGGGGTACCCGTTTACAATAACCATGCCGTATTTTCGTAGTCCTAGGCGACACCGTACCAACAAGATTTGTTATCATATGGTGCACAAATGCTAGGAATTATAATTATCAAGGCAAGTTTTAGTATTATTCGCTATCGCTGCAGCTACAGTCACTTCCAATGTCATCGTCGGAATACCATCACCAAGCTTCCGCTCGTTGAGATGACTCGCCCGACCCTATTCACAAGCCGCCTTAAATTGCTTAGCTGCGTTCTTCCATTTGCTAAGCGACTTCTCCTTTGCACGGTGTTCTTTTCGGGGCAGCACTCCGCAGAAGTGCACGATACACTGCTTGACCGAGAATCCTTTGTCGAGGTAGTCAAGCCAGGCTTTTTTGTCGCTGTACGCAACAGCGTGTCGCTTGTACTGCTTGCGTTGTTTGCCCTGCCCGGTGGTGCATGGGCGACCCATGCCTCGTAGTCGCGTAAAGCTGGAATGCGGTATGACCGTCGAATTAGCAGTACGCAAAGGTAAAAATAGACAGTGACATATGGCAAAATTATGACACTCCGATTGGCTAGATCTCCGTGTCGCTAAGGAATAAACGTCGCCTAGGACTACGAAATTACGGTACCTCCAATTAAGCGGCCATACTTACTAAGTATTACTTATTAATATTAATAGCGATTTGTTCAGCGTTAGGGTTACGCCGCGAAGTCCGCGAAGTGCTTTCCCCAACAACTCGCGATGGTAGCGTCTACAACGGTCAGTAGTATCGGCATCACCGCACGTCATACGCTCGACGACGGCCAGCTCAAGTAGCACCGGAAGTAGCGGTGACACCGCTGAAAACAACCCCGCTCCTCGGTCAGGAAGCTCTGAGTCGGGTGCCCCGCCATGACTCCCCGGGCGGCTCGGCCAGCTTAGACACTTGGACACGTGCATGGCGGCGACAGCGATGGGCAAGTTGCACAGCAGGCCGCTCGGTCAGTTGTATAGCTTCGTGGTGAGATGGCCGTGAGCACGCTGCGTTGTGTGGGAATGGCTCAGTGGTGTGAGGTGGCGACGGCTGCTGCCACGATACGTCTTTCGTGGCCTTGGACTCGGTCTCGGCGTTCGTGTATGGCTCGGCATCGTCTCGGTCTCGTTCTCCGTGTATGGCTCGGAGTATGTTTCGGCTGTGGTGGGTATGGCGGTCAGCGATGATGTGCAGCGGACCGGGTTAGCCGTGCGGCTGCCTTTTGTGTCAGCACCACTAGTCATAGGATTCGAGCGTCATCTCGTCCTTGCCAGTCCTTCCGGTGGCAAAACACAAGTTAGTTGTCACGACCAGAATTTACCACGTCAAAGTGCTGATCTACGCCACAGAGGACACTAGGAATGCATGGCTGGTTGGAGGATATTCTAGTGTGTTGAGCATTGGTTCAGTGTCCACGAATTTGTTTGAGATCATTGCATTAATGCCATGGTTTGAAGAAACAGCAGAATGATTAAGCATCCTGCTGCACTTACAAGTACTTGACGCTTCGAGAGGAAAAACTATTCCCCATATTACGGCTCATAGCACATGATTCTCCGTTGTTGTATACAAATACTGCTTTGAGAAAACTATCTAGCAAGTAACTTGCAGTTTGGCGAGTTGCGAAAACGAATGGTGGATGATTCAACCTTTCATTCTTTGTTTTTCACCATTAGCTCGTTGCGCTTCTGACAATTTTTCTTTCATATCACTGAAACGTAATCATAACAATGTTGAAAGTGTATGAAGTTGCTGAAATTGAAGCCACGGATGCAGAAAAAACAACAAAGTTGTTTGTTTATCATATAAAAGTTGCAGGGGTACCGAGCCGCCAACTGCTGTCAATCACCTGGAAGCCATTCCTCTTCTTCGCTTGAACTTTGTCGTTCGTGCTCATCTTCGCTGTCATCCTGCAATACAAAACAAAGTTATGAATGTCATCGGCTAAATACACGTACTTGGCTTACCTGACGAGCCCAGAGCCGATCTTGTGCACGCTGATTGCGCTCTTGGCGCTGGACCTCCGCTCGATCTTCGGAGGTGGGATCTCGTACGGGTTAAACGATATTACGGCGCTGGGTCCCTGCTTGGTCTTGATGCCCGCGTAGTTGACGCTGGGCCTCCGCTTGGTCTTCAGGGGTAAGATTTCTTACAGGTTCAATCGTGTTGTGCCATTGCTCGCTCAACAGGTTGGCCGTGCTCGGATCGCCCTGCAGCTTGGTTGTGGACCATCTCGACCTGGTTGGGATGTGCTGGGCCCTGCTGTACGGCCGGCTCTGGTCCACGAGGATCACAAGCTGTAGCGCAACCTGGTAATAGGAGTTCTAGGCTGTTTTGATGTTGATGTTCGGGGCCCTCGTCCACTGGTGTTTGTTGCACTTGGTGTAGCGGATTCGGAGGAGGCTGGGGTTCCTGTTGCAGCTCGACAAAAGCATTCACCACATCGGGTCTTCTAATTAGGCGTCGCGGCCCCAGTACAAATTCTCTTATGTGTTGGCGGATATGTTGCCCTTGAACACCCTGACGCATGAATGCACGACGCAGCGCGTCCATTGCGCTGCCCGTCATCGAGACTCCGTGCGGCAACATCCTTTTGCATTTTTTACGGAATTGACGACCCGAGATGAGGTTGCTAGGTGCTGACGCAACCTAAAAATAACCTTCATTATTTACTGACAACTGCGGTTCGTTCTGGGCGAAGTCGCCTGTGCCGTCCTCGCCGCACTCATCGCTCCTGTCGTCCTCGCCGCCCTCGCGGCACTCGTCGCTCATCCTGGACGCATATGTTTCTACACAAAAAGGAAGTGAACACTTTGGCTTTATAGTATAATGCATATATTTGACTCACAGACTATGATTGGCCTAAAATGTGTCTAGCCTTCCGATTGGTTGAGATCTGTGGCTAGCTTGGAAGAGTCGCCTTGCCCGCCAGGCTTCTCCGGTCTCTGCCGGGAGTGCGGCTAGAAGGCAGGGAACACCTTGGCCACACAGGCCCTGAGGCCAAGATAGCGAAGGACCACGGAACCTCACACTGCAATATACTTCGCGTTAGACGAGCGCCTGATCGGTAACTGTAGCATAGCCTTTTTTTCTGTGCAGCGTTCGCTCACGGGGAGGTGCAGCGTTTGCTCACCGAATGAGTGTCGTGTTCATTCACTATTATCGGCGCAGCGTATGCTCGCCAGCCTGTGATACTTTAGTTTATACTAACGCAAGTGTGCTTTACGAAACAGTTCCTCGGAGCAGGCGACAACGCTATAGGGCAAAAGAGCCTGTTCGGCCTCGTCTCGCCGTACGGCTACGTGGTGCGATGGCGGTGGCCACGCTGCGTTTTGTGGAAATTGCTCAGTGGTGGGAGATGGCGATGGCTGTTGCCACGATACGTCTTTCGTGGCCTTGGACCCGGTCTCGGCGTTCGTGTCCGGCTCGGCATCAGTGGGCGTCTCGGTCTCGTTCTCCGTGTATGGCTCGGTGTACTGCTCGGCTGTGGTGGGCATGGCGGTCAGCGATGATGTGCAGCGGAGCGGGTTGGCGAGCTCCGCCACCCCGGACGCGTGCGTGGCGAAGATAGCGATGGGCAAGTTGCGATGCAGGCCGTTCGGCCTCGTCTCGTCGTACGGCTACGTGGTGTGATGGCGGTTGCCACGCTGCGTTTTGTGGGAATGGCTCAGTGGTGGCAGGTGGCGAAGGCCGCTGCCACGATACGTCTTTCGTGGTCTTGGATCCGGTCTCGGCGTTCGTGTATGGCTCGGCATCGGTGGGCTGGTCGGTGTATTCCGTGTCGGGGCCCCGTGCATGGCTTGGTGTTTGCTTTGGCGTTGACGGGTATAGAGACCAGCGATGTTGTGTAGTGGGTCAGGCCGGCGAGATGCGTGAAGCAATGCAGGTCGTTGGACGTCGGTGAAATTGTAACTGGTAATGGGTAAGAGGCTGGAGTAGAAAACTTAATTATGGAGTAAAAAAGAAAAAAAGAAATGAATTACTAGTTTGGTAGAGTAAGCATGTCCAATGAAGTTGTCGAATTGTTCAAACGACGTCGGGTTTTGGACGGTGCGTTGCCGTCTTCTGCGTTTCGAATGGCTTCTAACGCTTTAGCAACACTTGGGGTTGGATTCTCAAATGCTTCTTTGTAATGCGCTACGGCAAAACAGGCAGCATGATACCCGACGCGACATTGGGTACACCCAAGGGGTGACTTGGACGCCTTTAACCCTTGCAGGCTGCACAAATGACAGACCAATTTTCCGCTGGAGTGCTCTTTGCTGTTCGGTGTGAGAATATGAAGCCCTTCAACAGGGCGGTCAGGTGTAACATCCTCTTGACATCGTTTCTTGGTCTTCGCTGCTCTTTGAGCCGTTGCTGAGCGTTGAGGTGTAGTCAGAGACTCACAAACCCGACGCTTAAACTCTCGTAGTGTTTTTGGAGCTTGGGGGGATTTCTTGATATGCTCCATCAACGCAAAAGCATTGATGACGGATAAATCCAAAAGCCATGTAAAAATGCTCATCGAAAGACGCATTTCTTTCCGCCGTGTAGGATTGGTTGAGCGGAGCTGGTCAACCCGATCAACACCGTTCATGCCAATGTTATAGGCAGCAACTGGAGTTGGAGCCATTAATGTTGTCCGGTGCATTACCTCATTTCCAGTCCAACGCCGTATCGGATACAATCCGTTACAGCATTCAATGGCTTCGCTGTTGTTTCCATCTAGGACTCGAGCACTTGGGGTCCTTGCTAAGTCGTTTGTATAGAAGATGACAGGCTGCTTATCGTGAAAAACGATGAATCCTGCACGGTCCGCGAACTGGATCGGTGGTGAATATGGCATCTGCAGGTGCTTGGGAAGCTTTTTTTGTGATCTTCTATGGGCGGCGCGGGCTTCTTTGGAGTCCAGTTCACTGTCGACAGCTGCGATCAACTCCCAAGAACCCCTTGGCATTTGTCCAACACGTTTCATCGAATCTTTAACTGCAGCGTGGTTCAATTGCCCAACCCAATCTAGTCGAGCGGTTCCAAGCATGCGTACTTCACCATCCGTCATTTCAAATACTGCTTTGGCGAGAGCGTGTCGAGTGTAAAAATTGTCACTTACCACGAGGCGTCTTCCCGACGTGGATGGGTGAAGCTTGGTTTGGTGAGAGATCATAGCTACCCACAGCGCCGCGGCAGCTTTGGGATCAATCGAGACTTCGGGACGGCTGAGTGTAACGTGAAGAGGATGGCGTAGCCTTGGAAACAGCTGCGTGTATCTTTGTCCTGCTGTAGTTGGCATCGTATTGCCAGACCCGTTATCCCAAAACGAGTGTACGTACAGCGATTGCCAGCCGACCACGGCATAGAACCGAATTGCGAACTTGTCGGGCTTCAACGGCATAAAGGATCTCGCCAGCGTTCGCGCTTTAGTTCGAACTCCAATTTCATCAATACTACTGATCCCAAATGGCACAGCAATCGATGCAAACTTCCGCTGAAAATGTTGCAGAAGAAGCCGGCTGTGGCGGAGTGGATCTTGCCTAGCCTTCGTTTCATTCTCTGGGCTTTGTGTCTCTAGTACATTCGCGCCATCCGAGGTGCTGGCCAAAGCTTCGCTCCTATCGGTTTCTTCCATCGCCACGCCATCGGTATCGTTGCGATATTCTCTGTCGGCAATAGCAGCAGCAACATTTGCAGCAACTGCTGCTGCTGTCGCTTCTGTCACTGCTACCGCCGCTGCCGCTGCTGCTGCCGCCGCTGCCGCCGCTGCCTCCGCGGCAGTAGATGCTAGCTCCGCTGCTGCAGCGGCCTCCGCTGCATTCGCCGCTGCCTCCCGCGCCGCACTAGCTCTAGATGCTGCGGCTGCCACCTCCTCAGTGTCCGAGATGTCCGCTGTGTCTTCAAGAGCTTCGTTCGAATCATATGGGGGATGTAGCTGAAACGAGCCTCGAATTACTTGGAAGCGGGTTCTGCTCATTGTCGCTTTGAAGTCGGGGTGGCCTTGAAAAGTTTTATCGGACCAAAACTCCTTGATGTCTGTTATCGGGACGAGACTCATCGCCATTTCTAGCCCAATATACGCGTCGATTTCACTCACGGTCGCAGGTGCTTCACCTTTGGCCGCAAGAACGGTGTTGGTCCAGATTCTCCACATTGTTTTTAGCTTTTCAGTAACAAAAAGACTAAATAATCCTCGCTCTTCATGACGATTGTACGCCTGTTGAGTGGCTTCTCGCTTACGCAAATGAAGCCCGCTGCCGCCTCGTAGGTCATCAATGTAGTTACGCGCCGCTGTTGTTGGAGCTACAGTGTTGTCGTCGTCGTCGTCCACCACTTCCCAGTCTTCATGATTCCATTCCCCAAGAAGGTTACCAATCTCCATCTTCAGAATTTACTGAATGGTGGTGGGCTTCAGCCGCCATTCGTTAGTACCGTATCGTGCGCTACTATGGAATATTGTACTGTATGCAAGTTTCAGCCTAAATGACCTCAAAAGAGGTCATTTAGGCTGAAACTTGTGATCCATAGCATTACGATTTGTATAGGTTATATGTTAGAATAGGATTTTACAGAAGTAAAAGCTCTACTGTACCCCCCCCCCCCGCCCTGCATACATAAACGCGCACGTAAAGAGCCCATAGTGCATTGATATGCATTTTGTTCGGTGTTGTACCACGTCCATACTAAGTGAACTCCTTTCTTTTGCAAACAAACCTATCCGATGACGAGACCTAGCAAGACGTGTCAAGGCTGCCACCGTCGCCATCTCCTACAACTGACGCCATCTCCTACAACTATACACCGCGCCATACACCGAGCCATACACAGAGAACGAAGCCGAGACGCCCACGGATGCCGAGCCGTACACGAACGCCGAGACCGGGTCCAAGGCCACGAAAGACGTCTCGTGGCAGCAGCCGTCGCCACCTGCCACCACTGAGCCATTCCCACAAACTGCAGCGTGGCCACATCCATCGCACCACGCCATACACGAGTCCGAGGTGGCGGAGTTCGCCAACCCACTCCGCTTCACATCATCGCTGACCGCCATGCCCACCACAGCCGAAACATACACGGAGCCATACACGGAGAACGAGACCGAGACGCCCACGGATGCCGAGCCGTACAGGAACGCCGAGACCGGGTACAAGGCCACGAAAGACGTATCGTGGCACCAGCCGTCGCCACCTCCCACCACTGAGCCATTCCCATAAAAAGCAGCGTGGCCACCGCCATCGCACCACGTAGCCGTACGACGAGACGAGGCCGAACGGCCTGCATCGCAACTTGCCGATCGCTATCTTCGCCATGCACGCGTCCGAGGTGGCGGAGCTCGCCAACCCGCCCCGCTGCACATCATCGCTGACCGCCATGTCCACCACAGCCGAAACATACACGGAGCCATACACGGAGAACGAGACCGAGACGCACACGGATGCCGAGCCGTACACGAACGCCGAGACCGGGTCCAAGGCCACGAAAGACGTATCGTGGCAACAGCTGTCGCCACCTCCCACCACTGAGCCATTCCCATAAAAGCAGCGTGGCCACCGCCATCGCACCACGTAGCCGTACGACGAGACGAGGACGAACGGCCTGCATCGCAACTTGCCGATCGCTATCTTCGCCATGCACGCGTCCGAGGTGGCGGAGCTCGCCAACCCGCCCCGCTGCACATCATCGCTGACCGCCATGTCCACCACAGCCGAAACATACACGGAGCCATACACGGAGAACGAGACCGAGACGCACACGGATGCCGAGCCGTACACGAACGCCGAGACCGGGTACAAGGCCACGAAAGACGTATCGTGGCACCAGCCGTCGCCACCTCCCACCACTGAGCCATTCCCATAAAAGCAGCGTGGCCACCGCCATCGCACCACGTAGCCGTACGACGAGACGAGGCCGAACGGCCTGCATCGCAACTTGCCGATCGCTATCTTCGCCATGCACGCGTCCGAGGTGGCGGAGCTCGCCAACCCGCCCCGCTGCACATCATCGCTGACCGCCATGTCCACCACAGCCGAAACATACACGGAGCCATACACGGAGAACGAGACCGAGACGCACACGGATGCCGAGCCGTACACGAACGCCGAGACCGGGTACAAGGCCACGAAAGACGTATCGTGGCACCAGCCGTCGCCACCTCCCACCACTGAGCCATTCCCATAAAGCAGCGTGGCCACCGCCATCGCACCACGTAGCCGTACGACGAGACGAGGCCGAACGGCCTGCATCGCAACTTGCCGATCGCTATCTTCGCCATGCACGCGTCCGAGGTGGCGGAGCTCGCCAACCCGCCCCGCTGCACATCATCGCTGACCGCCATGTCCACCACAGCCGAAACATACACGGAGCCATACACGGAGAACGAGACCGAGACGCACACGGATGCCGAGCCGTACACGAACGCCGAGACCGGGTCCAAGGCCACGAAAGACGTATCGTGGCAACAGCCGTCGCCACCTCCCACCACTGAGCCATTCCCATAAAAGCAGCGTGGCCACCGCCATCGCACCACGTAGCCGTACGACGATACGAGGACGAACGGCCTGCATCGCAACTTGCCGATCGCTATCTTCGCCATGCACGCGTCCGAGGTGGCGGAGCTCGCCAACCCGCCCCGCTGCACATCATCGCTGACCGCCATGTCCACCACAGCCGAAACATACACGGAGCCATACACGGAGAACGAGACCGAGACGCACACGGATGCCGAGCCGTACACGAACGCCGAGACCGGGTCCAAGGCCACGAAAGACGTATCGTGGCAACAGCCGTCGCCACCTCCCACCACTGAGCCATTCCCATAAAAAGCAGCGTGGCCACCGCCATCGCACCACGTAGCCGTACGACGATACGAGGACGAACGGCCTGCATCGCAACTTGCCGATCGCTATCTTCGCCATGCACGCGTCCGAGGTGGCGGAGCTCGCCAACCCGCCCCTGCACATCATCGCTGACCGCCATGTCCACCACAGCCGAAACATACACGGAGCCATACACGGAGAACGAGACCGAGACGCACACGGATGCCGAGCCGTACACGAACGCCGAGACCGGGTACAAGGCCACGAAAGACGTATCGTGGCAACAGCCGTCGCCACCTCCCACCACTGAGCCATTCCCATAAAAAGCAGCGTGGCCACCGCCATCGCACCACGTAGCCGTACGACGATACGAGGCCGAACGGCCTGCATCGCAACTTGCCGATCGCTATCTTCGCCATGCACGCGTCCGAGGTGGCGGAGCTCGCCAACCCGCCCCGCTGCACATCATCGCTGACCGCCATGTCCACCACAGCCGAAACATACACGGAGCCATACACGGAGAACGAGACCGAGACGCACACGGATGCCGAGCCGTACACGAACGCCGAGACCGGGTCTAGGGCCACGAAAGACGTATCGTGGCAACAGCCATCGCCATCTCCCACCACTGAGCCATTCCCATAAAAGCAGCGTGGCCACCGCCATCGCACCACGTAGCCGTACGACGAGACGAGGCCGAACGGCCTGCATCGCAACTTGCCGATCGCTATCTTCGCCATGCACGCGTCCGAGGTGGCGGAGCTCGCCAACCCGCCCCGCTGCACATCATCGCTGACCGCCATGTCCACCACAGCCGAAACATACACGGAGCCATACACGGAGAACGAGACCGAGACGCACACGGATGCCGAGCCGTACACGAACGCCGAGACCGGGTCCAAGGCCACGAAAGACGTATCGTGGCACCAGCCGTCGCCACCTCCCACCACTGAGCCATTCCCATAAAAAGCAGCGTGGCCACCGCCATCGCACCACGTAGCCGTACGACGAGACGAGGCCGAACGGCCTGCATCGCAACTTGCCGATCGCTATCTTCGCCATGCACGCGTCCGAGGTGGCGGAGCTCGCCAACCCGCCCCGCTGCACATCATCGCTGACCGCCATGTCCACCACAGCCGAAACATACACGGAGCCATACACGGAGAACGAGACCGAGACGCACACGGATGCCGAGCCGTACACGAACGCCGAGACCGGGTCCAGGGCCACGAAAGACGTATCGTGGCAACAGCCGTCGCCACCTCCACCACTGAGCCATTCCCATAAAAAGCAGCGTGGCCACCGCCATCGCACCACGTAGCCGTACGACGAGACGAGGACGAACGGCCTGCATCGCAACTTGCCGATCGCTATCTTCGCCATGCACGCGTCCGAGGTGGCGGAGCTCGCCAACCCGCCCCGCTGCACATCATCGCTGACCGCCATGTCCACCACAGCCGAAACATACACGGAGCCATACACGGAGAACGAGACCGAGACGCACACGGATGCCGAGCCGTACACGAACGCCGAGACCGGGTACAAGGCCACGAAAGACGTATCGTGGCAACAGCCGTCGCCACCTCCCACCACTGAGCCATTCCCATAAAAAGCAGCGTGGCCACCGCCATCGCACCACGTAGCCGTACGACGATACGAGGACGAACGGCCTACATCGCAACTTGCCCATCGCTATCTTCGCCATGCACGCGTCCGAGGTGGCGGAGCTCGCCAACCCGCCCCGCTGCACATCATCGCTGACCGCCATGTCCACCACAGCCGAAACATACTCGGAGCCATACACGGAGAACGAGACCGAGACGCACACGGATGCCGAGCCGTACACGAACGCCGAGACCGGGTCCAAGGCCACGAAAGACGTATCGTGGCACCAGCCGTCGCCACCTCCCACCACTGAGCCATTCCCATAAAAGCAGCGTGGCCACCGCCATCGCACCACGTAGCCGTACGACGATACGAGGACGAACGGCCTGCATCGCAACTTGCCGATCGCTATCTTCGCCATGCACGCGTCCGAGGTGGCGGAGCTCGCCAACCCGCCCCCTGCACATCATCGCTGACCGCCAAGTCCACCACAGCCGAAACATACACGGAGCCATACACGGAGAACGAGACCGAGACGCACACGGATGCCGAGCCGTACACGAACGCCGAGACCGGGTCCAGGGCCACGAAAGACGTATCGTGGCAACAGCCGTCGCCACCTCCCACCACTGAGCCATTCCCATAAAAAGCAGCGTGGCCACCGCCATCGCACCACGTAGCCGTACGACGATACGAGGACGAACGGCCTGCATCGCAACTTGCCGATCGCTATCTTCGCCATGCACGCGTCCGAGGTGGCGGAGCTCGCCAACCCGCCCGCTGCACATCATCGCTGACCGCCATGTCCACCACAGCCGAAACATACACGGAGCCATACACGGAGAACGAGACCGAGACGCACACGGATGCCGAGCCGTACACGAACGCCGAGACCGGGTCCAAGGCCACGAAAGACGTATCGTGGCAACAGCCGTCGCCACCTCCCACCACTGAGCCATTCCCATAAAAAGCAGCGTGGCCACCGCCATCGAACCACGTAGCCGTACGACGATACGAGGACGAACGGCCTGCATCGCAACTTGCCGATCGCTATCTTCGCCATGCACGCGTCCGAGGTGGCGGAGCTCGCCAACCCGCCCCTGCACATCATCGCTGACCGCCATGTCCACCACAGCCGAAACATACACGGAGCCATACACGGAGAACGAGACCGAGACGCACACGGATGCCGAGCCGTACACGAACGCCGAGACCGGGTACAAGGCCACGAAAGACGTATCGTGGCAACAGCCGTCGCCACCTCCCACCACTGAGCCATTCCCATAAAAAGCAGCGTGGCCACCGCCATCGCACCACGTAGCCGTACGACGATACGAGGACGAACGGCCTACATCGCAACTTGCCCATCGCTATCTTCGCCATGCACGCGTCCGAGGTGGCGGAGCTCGCCAACCCGCCCCGCTGCACATCATCGCTGACCGCCATGTCCACCACAGCCGAAACATACACGGAGCCATACACGGAGAACGAGACCGAGACGCACACGGATGCCGAGCCGTACACGAACGCCGAGACCGGGTCCAAGGCCACGAAAGACGTATCGTGGCAACAGCCGTCGCCACCTCCCACCACTGAGCCATTCCCATAAAAGCAGCGTGGCCACCGCCATCGCACCACGTAGCCGTACGACGATACGAGGACGAACGGCCTGCATCGCAACTTGCCGATCGCTATCTTCGCCATGCACGCGTCCGAGGTGGCGGAGCTCGCCAACCCGCCCCCTGCACATCATCGCTGACCGCCATGTCCACCACAGCCGAAACATACACGGAGCCATACACGGAGAACGAGACCGAGACGCACACGGATGCCGAGCCGTACACGAACGCCGAGACCGGGTCCAAGGCCACGAAAGACGTATCGTGGCAACAGCCGTCGCCACCTCCCACCACTGAGTCATTCCCATAAAAAGCAGCGTGGCCACCGCCATCGCACCACGTAGCCGTACCACGATACGAGGACGAACGGCCTACATCGCAACTTGCCCATCGCTATCTTCGCCATGCACGCGTCCGAGGTGGCGGAGCTCGCCAACCCGCCCCGCTGCACATCATCGCTGACCGCCATGTCCACCACGGCCGAAACATACACGGAGCCATACACGGAGAACGAGACCGAGACGCACACGGATGCCGAGCCGTACACGAACGCCGAGACCGGGTACAAGGCCACGAAAGACGTATCGTGGCAACAGCCGTCGCCACCTCCCACCACTGAGCCAGTCCCACAAAAAGCAGCGTGGCCACCGCCATCGCACCACGTAGCCGTACGACGAGACGAGGCCGAACGGCCTGCATCGCAACTTGCCGATCGCTATCTTCGCCATGCACGCGTCCGAGGTGGCGGAGCTCGCCAACCCGCCCCGCTGCACATCATCGCTGACCGCCATGTCCACCACGGCCGAAACATACACGGAGCCATACACGGAGAACGAGACCGAGACGCACACGGATGCCGAGCCGTACACGAACGCCGAGACCGGGTCCAAGGCCACGAAAGACGTATCGTGGCAACAGCCGTCGCCACCTCCCACCACTGAGCCAGTCCCACAAAACGCAGCGTGGCCACCGCCATCGCACCACGTAGCCGTACGACGATACGAGGCCGAACGGCCTGCATCGCAACTTGCCGATCGCTATCTTCGCCATGCACGCGTCCGAGGTGGCGGAGCTCGCCAACCCGCCCCGCTGCACATCATCGCTGACCGCCATGTCCACCACGGCCGAAACATCCAGGGGGCCCTACACGGAGAACAAGACCGAGACGCCCGCGGATGCCGAGCCGTACGCGGTTGCCGAGAGCGGGTACAAGGCCACGAAAGACTATCGTGGCACCAGCCGTCGCCACCACCCACCACTGCGCCATTTCCCTAACAAGCAGCGTGGCCACCGCCATCGCACCCCGTAGCCGTACGACGAGACGAGGCCGAACGGCCTGCATCGCAACTTGCCGATCGCTATCTTCGCCATGCACGCGTCCGAGGTGGCGGAGCTCGCCAACCCGCCCCGCTGCACATCATCGCTGACCGCCATGTCCACCACAGCCGAAACATACACGGAGCCATACACGGAGAACGAGACCGAGACGCACACGGATGCCGAGCCGTACACGAACGCCGAGACCGGGTCCAAGTCCACGAAAGACGTATCGTGGCAACAGCCGTCGCCACCTCCACCACTGAGCCATTCCCATAAAAGCAGCGTGGCCACCGCCATCGCACCACGTAGCCGTACGACGAGACGAGGACGAACGGCCTGCATCGCAACTTGCCGATCGCTATCTTCGCCATGCACGCGTCCGAGGTGGCGGAGCTCGCCAACCCGCCCCGCTGCACATCATCGCTGACCGCCATGCCCACCACAGCCGAAACATACACGGAGCCATACACGGAGAACGAGACCGAGACGCACACGGATGCCGAGCCGTACACGAACGCCGAGACCGGGTCCAAGGCCACGAAAGACGTATCGTGGCAACAGCCGTCGCCACCTCCCACCACTGAGCCATTCCCATAAAAGCAGCGTGGCCACCGCCATCGCACCACGTAGCCGTACGACGATACGAGGACGAACGGCCTGCATCGCAACTTGCCGATCGCTATCTTCGCCATGCACGCGTCCGAGGTGGCGGAGCTCGCCAACCCGCCCCGCTGCACATCATCGCTGACCGCCATGTCCACCACAGCCGAAACATACACGGAGCCATACACGGAGAACGAGACCGAGACGCACACGGATGCCGAGCCGTACACGAACGCCGAGACCGGGTCCAAGGCCACGAAAGACGTATCGTGGCAACAGCCGTCGCCACCTCCCACCACTGAGCCATTCCCATAAAAGCAGCGTGGCCACCGCCATCGCACCACGTAGCCGTACGACGAGACGAGGACGAACGGCCTGCATCGCAACTTGCCGATCGCTATCTTCGCCATGCACGCGTCCGAGGTGGCGGAGCTCGCCAACCCGCCCCGCTGCACATCATCGCTGACCGCCATGTCCACCACAGCCGAAACATACACGGAGCCATACACGGAGAACGAGACCGAGACGCACACGGATGCCGAGCCGTACACGAACGCCGAGACCGGGTCCAAGGCCACGAAAGACGTATCGTGGCAACAGCCGTCGCCACCTCCCACCACTGAGCCATTCCCATAAAAAGCAGCGTGGCCACCGCCATCGCACCACGTAGCCGTACGACGATACGAGGACGAACGGCCTGCATCGCAACTTGCCGATCGCTATCTTCGCCATGCACGCGTCCGAGGTGGCGGAGCTCGCCAACCCGCCCCGCTGCACATCATCGCTGACCGCCATGTCCACCACAGCCGAAACATACACGGAGCCATACACGGAGAACAAGACCGAGACGCACACGGATGCCGAGCCGTACACGAATGCCGAGACCGGGTCCAAGTCCACGAAAGACGTATCGTGGCAACAGCCGTCGCCACCTCCCACCACTGAGCCATTCCCATAAAAAGCAGCGTGGCCACCGCCATCGCACCACGTAGCCGTACGACGATACGAGGACGAACGGCCTGCATCGCAACTTGCCGATCGCTATCTTCGCCATGCACGCGTCCGAGGTGGCGGAGCTCGCCAACCCGCCCCGCTGCACATCATCGCTGACCGCCATGTCCACCACAGCCGAAACATACACGGAGCCATACACGGAGAACAAGACCGAGACGCACACGGATGCCGAGCCGTACACGAATGCCGAGACCGGGTCCAAGTCCACGAAAGACGTATCGTGGCAACAGCCGTCGCCACCTCCACCACTGAGCCATTCCCATAAAAGCAGCGTGGCCACCGCCATCGCACCACGTAGCCGTACGACGAGACGAGGACGAACGGCCTGCATCGCAACTTGCCGATCGCTATCTTCGCCATGCACGCGTCCGAGGTGGCGGAGCTCGCCAACCCGCCCCGCTGCACATCATCGCTGACCGCCATGTCCACCACAGCCGAAACATACACGGAGCCATACACGGAGAACGAGACCGAGACGCACACGGATGCCGAGCCGTACACGAACGCCGAGACCGGGTCCAAGGCCACGAAAGACGTATCGTGGCAACAGCCGTCGCCACCTCCCACCACTGAGCCATTCCCATAAAAGCAGCGTGGCCACCGCCATCGCACCACGTAGCCGTACGACGATACGAGGACGAACGGCCTGCATCGCAACTTGCCGATCGCTATCTTCGCCATGCACGCGTCCGAGGTGGCGGAGCTCGCCAACCCGCCCCGCTGCACATCATCGCTGACCGCCATGTCCACCACAGCCGAAACATACACGGAGCCATACACGGAGAACAAGACCGAGACGCACACGGATGCCGAGCCGTACACGAATGCCGAGACCGGGTCCAAGTCCACGAAAGACGTATCGTGGCAACAGCCGTCGCCACCTCCCACCACTGAGCCATTCCCATAAAGCAGCGTGGCCACCGCCATCGCACCACGTAGCCGTACGACGAGACGAGGACGAACGGCCTGCATCGCAACTTGCCCATCGCTATCTTCGCCATGCACGCGTCCGAGGTGGCGGAGCTCGCCAACCCGCCCCGCTGCACATCATCGCTGACCGCCATGCCCACCACAGCCGAAACATACACGGAGCCATACACGGAGAACGAGACCGAGACGCACACGGATGCCGAGCCGTACACGAACGCCGAGACCGGGTCCAAGGCCACGAAAGACGTATCGTGGCAACAGCCGTCGCCACCTCCCACCACTGAGCCATTCCCATAAAAAGCAGCGTGGCCACCGCCATCGCACCACGTAGCCGTACGACGATACGAGGACGAACGGCCTGCATCGCAACTTGCCGATCGCTATCTTCGCCATGCACGCGTCCGAGGTGGCGGAGCTCGCCAACCCGCCCCTGCACATCATCGCTGACCGCCATGTCCACCACAGCCGAAACATACACGGAGCCATACACGGAGAACGAGACCGAGACGCACACGGATGCCGAGCCGTACACGAACGCCGAGACCGGGTACAAGGCCACGAAAGACGTATCGTGGCAACAGCCGTCGCCACCTCCCACCACTGAGCCATTCCCATAAAAAGCAGCGTGGCCACCGCCATCGCACCACGTAGCCGTACGACGATACGAGGACGACCGGCCTACATCGCAACTTGCCCATCGCTATCTTCGCCATGCACGCGTCCGAGGTGGCGGAGCTCGCCAACCCGCCCCGCTGCACATCATCGCTGACCGCCATGTCCACCACAGCCGAAACATACACGGAGCCATACACGGAGAACGAGACCGAGACGCACACGGATGCCGAGCCGGACACGAACGCCGAGCCCGGGTCCAAGGCCACGAAAGACGTATCGTGGCACAAGCCGTCGCCACCTCCCCCCCCTGAGCCATTCCCATAAAAAGCAGCGTGGCCACCGCCATCGCACCACGTAGCCGTACCACGATACGAGGACGAACGGCCTACATCGCAACTTGCCCATCGCTATCTTCGCCATGCACGCGTCCGAGGTGGCGGAGCTCGCCAACCCGCCCCGCTGCACATCATCGCTGACCGCCATGTCCACCACGGCCGAAACATACACGGAGCCATACACGGAGAACGAGACCGAGACGCACACGGATGCCGAGCCGTACACGAACGCCGAGACCGGGTCCAAGTCCACGAAAGACGTATCGTGGCAACAGCCGTCGCCACCTCCCACCACTGAGCCATTCCCATAAAAGCAGCGTGGCCACCGCCATCGCACCACGTAGCCGTACGACGAGACGAGGACGAACGGCCTGCATCGCAACTTGCCCATCGCTATCTTCGCCATGCACGCGTCCGAGGTGGCGGAGCTCGCCAACCCGCCCCGCTGCACATCATCGCTGACCGCCATGCCCACCACAGCCGAAACATACACGGAGCCATACACGGAGAACGAGACCGAGACGCACACGGATGCCGAGCCGTACACGAACGCCGAGACCGGGTCCAAGGCCACGAAAGACGTATCGTGGCAACAGCCGTCGCCACCTCCCACCACTGAGCCATTCCCATAAAAAGCAGCGTGGCCACCGCCATCGCACCACGTAGCCTTAAGACGATACGAGGACGAACGGCCTGCATCGCAACTTGCCGATCGCTATCTTCGCCATGCACGCGTCCGAGGTGGCGGAGCTCGCCAACCCGCCCCGCTGCACATCATCGCTGACCGCCATGTCCACCACAGCCGAAACATACACGGAGCCATACACGGACAACGAGACCGATACGCACACTGCTGCCTATCCGTAGACGAACGCCTAGCCCGGGTCAAAGGCCACTAAAGACGTTTCGTGGCAACAGCCGTCGCCACCTCCCACCACTGAGCCATTCCCATAAAAAGCAGCGTGGCCACCGCCATCGCACCACGTAGCCGTACGACGATACGAGGACGAACGGCCTGCATCGCAACTTGCCGATCGCTATCTTCGCCATGCACGCGTCCGAGGTGGCGGAGCTCGCCAACCCGCCCCGCTGCACATCATCGCTGACCGCCATGTCCACCACAGCCGAAACATACACGGAGCCATACACGGAGAACAAGACCGAGACGCACACGGATGCCGAGCCGTACACGAATGCCGAGACCGGGTCCAAGTCCACGAAAGACGTATCGTGGCAACAGCCGTCGCCACCTCCCACCACTGAGCCATTCCCATAAAAAGCAGCGTGGCCACCGCCATCGCACCACGTAGCCGTACGACGAGACGAGGACGAACGGCCTGCATCGCAACTTGCCCATCGCTATCTTCGCCATGCACGCGTCCGAGGTGGCGGAGCTCGCCAACCCGCCCCGCTGCACATCATCGCTGACCGCCATGCCCACCACAGCCGAAACATACACGGAGCCATACACGGAGAACGAGACCGAGACGCACACGGATGCCGAGCCGTACACGAACGCCGAGACCGGGTCCAAGGCCACGAAAGACGTATCGTGGCAACAGCCGTCGCCACCTCCCACCACTGAGCCATTCCCATAAAAGCAGCGTGGCCACCGCCATCGCACCACGTAGCCGTACGACGATACGAGGACGAACGGCCTGCATCGCAACTTGCCGATCGCTATCTTCGCCATGCACGCGTCCGAGGTGGCGGAGCTCGCCAACCCGCCCCCTGCACATCATCGCTGACCGCCATGTCCACCACAGCCGAAACATACACGGAGCCATACACGGAGAACGAGACCGAGACGCACACGGATGCCGAGCCGTACACGAACGCCGAGACCGGGTACAAGGCCACGAAAGACGTATCGTGGCAACAGCCGTCGCCACCTCCACCACTGAGCCATTCCCATAAAAGCAGCGTGGCCACCGCCATCGCACCACGTAGCCGTACGACGATACGAGGACGAACGGCCTACATCGCAACTTGCCCATCGCTATCTTCGCCATGCACGCGTCCGAGGTGGCGGAGCTCGCCAACCCGCCCCGCTGCACATCATCGCTGACCGCCATGTCCACCACAGCCGAAACATACACGGAGCCATACACGGAGAACGAGACCGAGACGCACACGGATGCCGAGCCGTACACGAACGCCGAGACCGGGTCCAAGGCCACGAAAGACGTATCGTGGCACCAGCCGTCGCCACCTCCACCACTGAGCCATTCCCATAAAAAGCAGCGTGGCCACCGCCATCGCACCACGTAGCCGTACGACGAGACGAGGCCGAACGGCCTGCATCGCAACTTGCCGATCGCTATCTTCGCCATGCACGCGTCCGAGGTGGCGGAGCTCGCCAACCCGCCCCGCTGCACATCATCGCTGACCGCCATGTCCACCACAGCCGAAACATACACGGAGCCATACACGGAGAACGAGACCGAGACGCACACGGATGCCGAGCCGTACACGAACGCCGAGACCGGGTCCAAGTCCACGAAAGACGTATCGTGGCAACAGCCGTCGCCACCTCCCACCACTGAGCCATTCCCATAAAAAGCAGCGTGGCCACCGCCATCGCACCACGTAGCCGTACGACGAGACGAGGACGAACGGCCTGCATCGCAACTTGCCGATCGCTATCTTCGCCATGCACGCGTCCGAGGTGGCGGAGCTCGCCAACCCGCCCCGCTGCACATCATCGCTGACCGCCATGCCCACCACAGCCGAAACATACACGGAGCCATACACGGAGAACGAGACCGAGACGCACACGGATGCCGAGCCGTACACGAACGCCGAGACCGGGTCCAAGGCCACGAAAGACGTATCGTGGCAACAGCCGTCGCCACCTCCCACCACTGAGCCATTCCCATAAAAAGCAGCGTGGCCACCGCCATCGCACCACGTAGCCGTACGACGATACGAGGACGAACGGCCTGCATCGCAACTTGCCGATCGCTATCTTCGCCATGCACGCGTCCGAGGTGGCGGAGCTCGCCAACCCGCCCCGCTGCACATCATCGCTGACCGCCATGTCCACCACAGCCGAAACATACACGGAGCCATACACGGAGAACGAGACCGAGACGCACACGGATGCCGAGCCGTACACGAACGCCGAGACCGGGTCCAAGGCCACGAAAGACGTATCGTGGCAACAGCCGTCGCCACCTCCCACCACTGAGCCATTCCCATAAAAAGCAGCGTGGCCACCGCCATCGCACCACGTAGCCGTACGACGAGACGAGGCCGAACGGCCTGCATCGCAACTTGCCGATCGCTATCTTCGCCATGCACGCGTCCGAGGTGGCGGAGCTCGCCAACCCGCCCCGCTGCACATCATCGCTGACCGCCATGTCCACCACAGCCGAAACATACACGGAGCCATACACGGAGAACGAGACCGAGACGCACACGGATGCCGAGCCGTACACGAACGCCGAGACCGGGTCCAAGGCCACGAAAGACGTATCGTGGCAACAGCCGTCGCCACCTCCCACCACTGAGCCATTCCCATAAAAGCAGCGTGGCCACCGCCATCGCACCACGTAGCCGTACGACGATACGAGGACGAACGGCCTGCATCGCAACTTGCCGATCGCTATCTTCGCCATGCACGCGTCCGAGGTGGCGGAGCTCGCCAACCCGCCCCTGCACATCATCGCTGACCGCCATGTCCACCACAGCCGAAACATACACGGAGCCATACACGGAGAACGAGACCGAGACGCACACGGATGCCGAGCCGTACACGAACGCCGAGACCGGGTACAAGGCCACGAAAGACGTATCGTGGCAACAGCCGTCGCCACCTCCCACCACTGAGCCATTCCCATAAAGCAGCGTGGCCACCGCCATCGCACCACGTAGCCGTACGACGATACGAGGACGAACGGCCTACATCGCAACTTGCCGATCGCTATCTTCGCCATGCACGCGTCCGAGGTGGCGGAGCTCGCCAACCCGCCCCGCTGCACATCATCGCTGACCGCCATGTCCACCACAGCCGAAACATACACGGAGCCATACACGGAGAACGAGACCGAGACGCACACGGATGCCGAGCCGTACACGAACGCCGAGACCGGGTCCAGGGCCACGAAAGACGTATCGTGGCACCAGCCGTCGCCACCTCCCACCACTGAGCCATTCCCATAAAAAGCAGCGTGGCCACCGCCATCGCACCACGTAGCCGTACGACGAGACGAGGCCGAACGGCCTGCATCGCAACTTGCCGATCGCTATCTTCGCCATGCACGCGTCCGAGGTGGCGGAGCTCGCCAACCCGCCCCGCTGCACATCATCGCTGACCGCCATGTCCACCACAGCCGAAACATACACGGAGCCATACACGGAGAACGAGACCGAGACGCACACGGATGCCGAGCCGTACACGAACGCCGAGACCGGGTCCAAGTCCACGAAAGACGTATCGTGGCAACAGCCGTCGCCGCCTCCCACCACTGAGCCATTCCCATAAAAAGCAGCGTGGCCACCGCCATCGCACCACGTAGCCGTACGACGAGACGAGGACGAACGGCCTGCATCGCAACTTGCCCATCGCTATCTTCGCCATGCACGCGTCCGAGGTGGCGGAGCTCGCCAACCCGCCCCGCTGCACATCATCGCTGACCGCCATGCCCACCACAGCCGAAACATACACGGAGCCATACACGGAGAACGAGACCGAGACGCACACGGATGCCGAGCCGTACACGAACGCCGAGACCGGGTCCAAGGCCACGAAAGACGTATCGTGGCAACAGCCGTCGCCACCTCCCACCACTGAGCCATTCCCATAAAAGCAGCGTGGCCACCGCCATCGCACCACGTAGCCGTACGACGATACGAGGACGAACGGCCTGCATCGCAACTTGCCGATCGCTATCTTCGCCATGCACGCGTCCGAGGTGGCGGAGCTCGCCAACCCGCCCCGCTGCACATCATCGCTGACCGCCATGTCCACCACAGCCGAAACATACACGGAGCCATACACGGAGAACGAGACCGAGACGCACACGGATGCCGAGCCGTACACGAACGCCGAGACCGGGTCCAAGGCCACGAAAGACGTATCGTGGCAACAGCCGTCGCCACCTCCCACCACTGAGCCATTCCCATAAAAAGCAGCGTGGCCACCGCCATCGCACCACGTAGCCGTACGACGATACGAGGACGAACGGCCTGCATCGCAACTTGCCGATCGCTATCTTCGCCATGCACGCGTCCGAGGTGGCGGAGCTCGCCAACCCGCCCCGCTGCACATCATCGCTGACCGCCATGTCCACCACAGCCGAAACATACACGGAGCCATACACGGAGAACGAGACCGAGACGCACACGGATGCCGAGCCGTACACGAACGCCGAGACCGGGTCCAAGGCCACGAAAGACGTATCGTGGCAACAGCCGTCGCCACCTCCCACCACTGAGCCATTCCCATAAAAGCAGCGTGGCCACCGCCATCGCACCACGTAGCCGTACGACGATACGAGGACGAACGGCCTGCATCGCAACTTGCCGATCGCTATCTTCGCCATGCACGCGTCCGAGGTGGCGGAGCTCGCCAACCCGCCCCGCTGCACATCATCGCTGACCGCCATGTCCACCACAGCCGAAACATACACGGAGCCATACACGGAGAACGAGACCGAGACGCACACGGATGCCGAGCCGTACACGAACGCCGAGACCGGGTCCAAGGCCACGAAAGACGTATCGTGGCAACAGCCGTCGCCACCTCCCACCACTGAGCCATTCCCATAAAAAGCAGCGTGGCCACCGCCATCGCACCACGTAGCCGTACGACGATACGAGGACGAACGGCCTGCATCGCAACTTGCCGATCGCTATCTTCGCCATGCACGCGTCCGAGGTGGCGGAGCTCGCCAACCCGCCCCGCTGCACATCATCGCTGACCGCCATGTCCACCACAGCCGAAACATACACGGAGCCATACACGGAGAACGAGACCGAGACGCACACGGATGCCGAGCCGTACACGAACGCCGAGACCGGGTCCAAGGCCACGAAAGACGTATCGTGGCAACAGCCGTCGCCACCTCCCACCACTGAGCCATTCCCATAAAAAGCAGCGTGGCCACCGCCATCGCACCACGTAGCCGTACGACGATACGAGGACGAACGGCCTGCATCGCAACTTGCCGATCGCTATCTTCGCCATGCACGCGTCCGAGGTGGCGGAGCTCGCCAACCCGCCCCGCTGCACATCATCGCTGACCGCCATGTCCACCACAGCCGAAACATACACGGAGCCATACACGGAGAACAAGACCGAGACGCACACGGATGCCGAGCCGTACACGAACGCCGAGACCGGGTCCAAGGCCACGAAAGACGTATCGTGGCAACAGCCGTCGCCACCTCCCACCACTGAGCCATTCCCATAAAAAGCAGCGTGGCCACCGCCATCGCACCACGTAGCCGTACGACGATACGAGGACGAACGGCCTGCATCGCAACTTGCCGATCGCTATCTTCGCCATGCACGCGTCCGAGGTGGCGGAGCTCGCCAACCCGCCCCGCTGCACATCATCGCTGACCGCCATGTCCACCACAGCCGAAATATACACGGAGCCATACACGGAGAACAAGACCGAGACGCACACGGATGCCGAGCCGTACACGAACGCCGAGACTGGGTACAAGGCCACGAAAGACGTATCGTGGCAACAGCCGTCGCCACCTCCCACCACTGAGCCATTCCCATAAAAAGCAGCGTGGCCACCGCCATCGCACCACGTAGCCGTACGGCGAGACGAGGCCGAACAGCCTCTTTTGCCCTATAGCGTTGTCGCCTGCTCCGAGGAACTGTTTCGTAAAGCACACTTGCGTTAGTATAAACTAAAGTATTACAGGCTGGCGAGCATACGCTGCGCCGATAATAGTGAATGAATACGACACTCATTCGGTGAGCAAACGCTGCACCTCCCCGTGAGCGAACGCTGCACAGAAAAAAGGCTATGCTACAGTTACCGATCAGGCGCTCGTCTAACGCGAAGTATATTGCAGTGTGAGGTTCCGTGGTCCTTCGCTATCTTGGCCTCAGGGCCTGTGTAGCCAAGGTGTTCCCTGCCTTCTAGCCGCACTCCCGGCAGAGACCGGAGAAGCCTGGCGGGCAAGGCGACTCTTCCAAGCTAGCCACAGATCTCAACGAATCGGAAGGCTAGACACATTTTAGGCCAATCATAGTCTGTGAGTCAAATATATGCATTATAGTATAAAGCCAAAGTGTTCACTTCCTTTTTGTGTAGAAGCATATGCGTCCAGGATGAGCGACGAGTGCCGCGCGGGCGGCGAGGACGACAGGAGCGATGAGTGCGGCGAGGACGGCACAGGCGACTTCGCCCAGAACGAACCGCAGTTGTCAGTAAATAATGAAGGTTATTTTTAGGTTGCGTCAGCACCTAGCAACCTCATCTCGGGTCGTCAATTCCGTAAAAATGCAAAAGGATGTTGCCGCACGGAGTCTCGATGACGGGCAGCGCAATGGACGCGCTGCGTCGTGCATTCATGCGTCAGGGTGTTCAAGGGCAACATATCCGCCAACACATAAGATAATTTGTACTGGGGCCGCGACGCCTAATTAGAAGACCCGATGTGGTGAATGCTTTTGTCCAG
Organism: Phytophthora melonis; assembly: GCA_024211575.1. NCBI lineage: Eukaryota > Oomycota > Peronosporomycetes > Peronosporales > Peronosporaceae > Phytophthora > Phytophthora melonis. The sequence goes on from JAMXKT010000018.1 coordinate 339,732, forward strand.
CGGCAATAGGAACCCCAGCCTCCTCCGAATCTGCCACACCAAGTGCAACAAACACCAGTGGACGAGGGCCTCGAACACCAACATCAAAACAGCCTATAACTTCAATTTCCAGCTTGCGCTGCTGCTCTTGATCCTGGTGGACCAGAGCTGGGGCAAGATTATACAGGATCGATGATGTCGTGTAACACCACTTCACCTCAGCACTTATTTCAGTGCCAGCCGTTATGAAACAATGCCCACTTTCTAAGTAATGATGTGGGTCACGTTTGTCCAACATAACATTTCACCTCCTCGCCTAGGCTAGCTCGCAATTATGCTCTACTAAGGTTAACGAGAGCCGTTGTACTTCACCGTCGCCGGTAGCCCAGTGCGCGCACCCCACCACGTCGCTGATCCCCATGCTCACCGACGCCGAAACATACACGGAGCCGGAGCTGGAGAACGCGACCGAGACTCCCACCGATGCCAAGCCATACGCGAACGCCGAGACCGAGTCCAGGGCCAAGAAAGACGTGGCGAGGACGCAGCCGTTGCCATCTCCTACAACTCAGCCATTCGCCGGAACGCACCGTGGCCACGGCCATCGCACCACGGAGCCATACGACGAGGCCGGACGGCCTGCATCGCAACGTGTATATCGCTGTCCCCACCATGCACGTGTCCTAGGTGACGGAGCAGAGACGAGTGGATTAGAAACTCGATCTGAGCAGCATGCAAGGTCTATTAGACAAGATAAAGCAGAGAGATCCGCGTCTTATTGCTTCCGCGAGCAGGTCTTATTTGCCTTCGCCAAAACAACCAAGTACGGAGACAATTCGGTGAAAACTCCATATCGACAGAAAAATGTACTTGAAAGTACGAGAATTATTGAGTAAAAGCTTGTTTACGGTGTCTGTGTAAATTTGTACTGCATTTTTCAGTTTGAGGTGGCTGAGGATCCTACTGGCCGTATACTACGTAGGACGTAGGCAGGTGGTGTGAGCTATAGCTTACAAAATGTCTGTGCGGCATTCCACCGCGACAAATTCGATAAGCGGATCGATGATGCCAATGCGGACTCTGAAATTGCTGTCTTTGTAGGTACGACAAACTCACGTTACTTTTAAGTATCTACTTCCTCCGTTCACGAAAATTAGGGACGTTTTTGAAGTACTGCATAAAGTGAGTCTTGACTCATCGAGCATACTTCGCCAGTACCCCGCAAGTACTCCTCCCAAAAGATAGTTTTAATGCGTATCTAAGAAGGTATGACAAGCGTCATCCGAGCTCATGCATCCCGTTGTAACCAGGATTGGGCTTAGCGATACTATCTATCAGTAATGACAACCTGTCCGATTCCTCCAATGTGTAAGCGATGTAACCTATACAGCAACCAAACTTTGCAAGCATTAGCGTTTTGTGCGAATACTTTACTCCACTTTCATAAAGCAACCATTATCATGACCACCGAAAAATTGCGCCACTTTCTAAGTGATGCTGTGGGTCACGTTTGTCCAACATAACATTTCACCTTCTCGCCTAGGCTAGCTCGCAATTATGCTCTACTAAGGTTAACGAGAGCCGTTGTACTTCACCGTCGTCGGTAGCCCAGTGCGCGCAACCCCACCACGTCGCTGATCCCCATGCTCACCGACACCGAAACATACACGGAGCCGAACACGGAGCCGGAGACGGAGAACGCGACCGAGACTCCCACCGATGCCGAGCCATACGCGAACGCCGAGACCGGGTCCAAGGCCACGAAAGACGTATCGTGGCAGCAGCCGTCGCCACCTCCCACCACTGAGCCATTCCCACAATACGCAGTGTGGCCACCGCCATCGCACCACATAGCCGTACGACGACCTGCATCGCAACTTGCCCATCGCTATCTTCGCCATGCACGCGTCCGAGGTGGCGGAGCTCGCCGACACGCCCCACAGACACAGCCAAAACACGGGGTGGGAACCAGCGGGTGCTCGCAATTCACTCGCTTTCACTTGCCCGATGGGGGTGACTCGACACATGGTCGCCACGCTGCAGTTGTACGGGAACTCCGAGTACGCACGCGCCTTGTGGAAGATCTTGTGAGCCGGTTAATAGAGCCATCCGACCAGAGGTGCCATGATGAGACGGAAAACGCATGGCGCAAGTTCCTTCTGACCGCCTCAGCAGTGCTTATCAGACACTTATTGCTCGAACTCGAAGCCCGTCTTACCGCAATCCCGTCTTGCCGCAATAGACATGGTGCAGCGCGCCGCGGAGCTGCCGCGGGCAGCGACAAACTCTGGAGAGCCACCGGCGTTTCCAACTGTTGGCAGAGTTCATTGGGGCGACTTAAAATAAAGGAAAGGTGAGAATTGTAAAGCTTTTCACCACAAAATACCACTTTCCAAAGCCAACACGTCACGGCTACCTCCCCCATCCATTCGCTATAATTGACTATGAACCGTGATTGTATTGGCTGATGTTAGAGGTTTTAAGGGCCCTGTAACTTTCAAACGGTACTGAAAGAGTTAACTACTGTAACCCCCCTCACTTTGCTCAGGTGGACCACACTTATTTACCAGTCCATACAAAAACCTATATAACTACCGAGGTGTGGACCACACTTCGTCAGGGCAATCCTTCAGTAGAGAAGGATACCCTGACTCCACCACTCGTATCGTGTGTCATGGCGCGCAGCACCCGGGGTTGACGGCGAAGGCGACACTAGCACTCCTTGCGCATTACTCCGAACGCGGGAAATACACAGGTACTAGTGTGGGTCGATAAGGTGCAGATCGACACCGCTAGCGCCAGGCCCATCCTGAACGCTATCATCCACCTGCTGCTCGGCTGCGAGCCGACGTGCAAGGTGAACGTACACTGAAGGTTTGTATGCGAATGGACATTGTTGGCGGTCAGCGACCGCCATGTTGTAGGGTGAAGTGACTTAGCTCTATTATAGACTTACAGTGTTCTTGTATGGTGAATACACCTTTGCGGAGCGGCGTGTGTGCTGGTGCGGGTCGAGCTCTGCTCACTCTTGATTTTGGCAGCTCTGCGAGCACTGCCAGAGCTCGATCCCCAGACACACGCTGCCCTGTCGTGGCATCTTGCGCCGGCACATACAGTGTTAGGACATTTCCTTTATTGCTCCTGCTGTTAGCTATATTCTACGTGTGCATTGCCTACAATGGCACCTACACTGAGAAGTAGTCTACAGCCTGAGAGCCCAGTGACACGGAATGTGTCATCTCAGGTTATGAGCCCAACGCGGGCGCAGCCTACGACGGAGGAAGCTGTGAATGAAGATCCTGGACTGCTAGACGGAGATGAAGTCTCGGCAAGCCCTGGCGACGAGACGCATGAGAGTGCACGCAATGCAAACGGCACAGAGATGCTGTCTCACGCTGAAGCTGAGCGGCTCGTTCGCTCATTGGCTGAAATGCCAGGTGGGCGACCGCTCATGCGAATGTTGCTCGAAGGTGTCCCCAGCGAACACCGCCGAAGCCTCAGACGGAAATCCGCCGCCACCGCCGCCGCCGCCACCAAGTGATGGAGGAGATGGAGGAGACGGAAGCTACGACGAAGGAGAACTGCACGAGCCTGACACGCCGCCCCTGGACAACATGTTTGCTGGCGGCCGCTACGACGTCCGCGAGCTGGCCGAGTACACCAAGGCCCTGCGCAACTCGCCCAGCATCAAGCTCCCCCAGCTCCACTCCAAGGACGACTACAAGGTCTGGAAGAGCGAGGTGCCGCTGCACTTCGACTCCTGCACGCTGGGCGCCATCACCTACGGGGCGAGAGGCGGAGGGGCTGCGCAGAGCCAAGTACGCCGAGTGGTTTGAGACGCGCAAGTGCAAGGCGTTCTCGGCGCTCGCGCTGTCGCTCTCCGTGGACCTGCGCACGACCTTCAAGGTCGACGAGATCCGGGACAGCATGGACGCGCCGTCCGTGCTGTTCAAGATGATCACGCAGCATTTCGAAGCGGGCGATGGCATCAACCCTGACTATCTACTGCACGACGTCGTCATGCGCCGGTTGCAGCCGGCCGAGTCGGTGACCACGTACGTGGAGGACATGAGTCGCAAGGTGACGCTGATGCGTCAGGCGAACGGAAGCATGGAGGAGTGGCAGCATGCAAGCCTGCTGTTCTCCAACTGCGTGCTCAAGTTCCCAAACCTGGCGCGCGAGCACTCGGACTGGATCAATGCAAACGATCGCAAGTCGCTGAAGCTCGCCGAGGCGCTGCAGCGCCTGCGCTCGGCCGAGCACCAGCAGACTCAGCTGACGACGCAGAGCAAGCATGCTGCGCCGCGCACCATGCACGTCGCCCAAGTGAACGCTGGTCAAGGGCAGAAGCAAGGAAAGCGGCGCAAACACGGCAAGCACCAGCGTGACAAGGGCAAGGGCGATAAGAAGATGAAGACGAACTGCGCCAACTGTCACGAGGACGGTCACTGGTACGCTGAGTGCACCGCTCGCACCGGGAAGACGCTGAAGCCCGATCTCGCGAAGAAGCTCGCTGAGAAGCGGAGCAAGCAGCAACCGACATCGTTGGTGTCATCCGTGCGTCGTGTCGAGGTGATGCGTGAAGGAGGCGACAACCCAGGACTGCTGTCTGGACTCTCGCTGTGCGCCCCGCTAAGGGTGCCGGAGACGGTGGACCTCACGGCAGGAGACTCGTCGGCTGCAGCGTCATCTCCCGTCTACTCACCAACAACTCCTGCTAGCAGTAGCGAGGAAGATGGTGGTAATAGAGCCAATGACCAGTTACGATCCTTTTCCGCCGCAACAACTGCAACTTCAACACCGAGAGCATGAACGTGAGCAAGGTGAGGCGAGGCCGATGAAACCTTTATCGCCCAGGGGGGGGTTCGTATAGCGCAGCCCAAGAAGGTCCTCAGGGTGTAGACCCAGAGAACCGACTTGGGAGTCAACAGCAAGAAGGTAAATCCAGAGGTTCGCCTTTAAACCCTGAGGATCACTCTCCTTGGTTGGCGTGGGTACCTTGTGTAATCCCTGTCGGCTTGTTTGTCTTTGACGGAACGGCACTTCACCAAACTCGAATGTAGCCTCGAAGAAGCGCTGAGGTGCACGTCTAATCCAGAACGCACCTCGACACTAGAGGCAAAACCCAGAGAATCAGATCACCCGAAATCCAGAATATCACGAATTCAGGATTCAGGAATTCAGTCAACTCTGGGGTGAGGAACTCAGAAGACACCTTACCCAAATGCCTTCGTAGCTCGATAAAACCAACAAATACAGAGTATACAAACACTACAACTAGCCGTCACTTATTCTTTTGGACCCTTGGACGGTGGGTCACTCACACACTAGGCTCACTCGAGTCTGAAATTCAGGGGCCTAGCTCCCCTGAGACTCACACAAACGCGCACCACCTCCCGTACAGGAGGAAAATACAATCACTATCAGTTACCTTTCCCTTCACACAAGCCGTCAATACACAATCCTGGAGGCGACTACTTAGCACCCCAGAATACCCTCTGGAATAATATGAAATGGGCTACCACGAGCACAGCAAGTGACCCAACTAGGATATGAAATAGGTGGATCACTCCAGGAAGCACGAGGCCGTCGCTGGTCCCCACCTAACTGGACTTGAGTTTGATGGAGCCCACACAGACGGCTGTCCTTCGCCGTTGATGTGCCCTTAGCGTCCCGCCGTCGTAGTCTCGGGTCCTCCGGATTTCCGTCGGCAGGCTTGGCCGAAGTCACTTGCGCAGTACAGGGTAAAAGGAACTCTGTTTGTCTTTTATCAGCTACTTCTCTCTCTTACTTCTTTCTCTCTTCTGCATTCTTCTACGGGCAAATGTCTTCATTTCACTATGCTCGGGGTCAAACGGCTTGCCTTCAGTATACCTTGGGTTCAGCGGTCCAGCCTTGCGATCGGCTTGCGACTCCATCGTCGCAAGATGTCCACAGTGCCAAATGTGGGTCCTTAGACTTGGGTTTGTATAGTGCAGGACTCCCTCTCGACTCCTCGAAGGTATCCAGTCAGTCGATCTGCACTTCAATCTTCAAGGTCACGCATCACTTTGATTGCAGACTGACTCCCAACTGGCTCGAAATTCAGAGATTCATGTGATACTCTGGATTGCTTCTGAGGATCAGTGGAACTCAGGGGATCTCTTGAGGGTTCTTGGGGATTCTTGGGTGTTGACTTGGGAAACACTTGTTCTGAGTATGGGGAGTCTGGGGTCATGGTCCAAATCCAGAGGATCACTTGAAACTCTGGGTCACCTGTTCTTGGGGAGGTGAACTCTGGATCATCATCCGGTACTCTGGATTTCTTGTGTGATACTCTGGATCATAGGTCGTGTACATCACAGACTCGCGTGTATCTCCACAAATACGAACACTTAACGGGTTGTACGGCTTCCGGCGCATGTCCACGGTGGTAGTGGGGTTGGTTTTCAGGGGATCTGATCCATAGTAGTGCTCTGACCCACAGCAAGATGAGGTGTACTCTGGGATACGTTCTCCAAAGACACTTTCCGCCAGACTTTAGGCACTCATCGTAAGGGAAAGTCCGGGACTGGACTGAGTGTTCTTCTGAATTCCTGGGTGTGCACTCCCAGGATCCACACTTCCAGTCAGTTGGGCCCATCTGCGGTCAGGCACTAGATTCATCCCACTGAATCACTTCTCTCCCACCACCGTCACTCGTGTCACACGGGTACAGCCGTGCTCACCCCAGTTATCCACTAATCATACTCCGATACAAACTCCAGGTCACAAGCGTGACGGCACGTCGTCGGCGAATTTCTGAAAACTACCTCGTGTCAACCGCCCCTCCTGGTCCGGGTCCATCAAAGAGGAAATCACTCCGAACTGGTGAACCATGGCCAGGCCACAAAAACACCAAATTCGAGGTACTCTGGAGATCGATACGGCCGTTGCCCTCTGTCGACTCCCAGGATTTCACACACTTCGGCCCCCTGTCTCCCCAACGGTTGGTCGGAGCCGATCTTCAAGGTTCTCTTCTCAACTGCAAAAACTCCAACGGGCAGCGTACAATCACATCCCCATTTCACAGATCGTCAACATGGCCGACACGTCAAGCGACGGCCACCAAGCGACGACGCCGGCTCAAGGCACGGCGCCCACGGAGCCCCCAGACGGCACACCTCCCTCGGCGCACCCGGACAGCGCTCCTGCACGCGCCCCTCCTGAGGCTTTCTTCATTGCAACGCACAGGTCTTCCTTCATCCATGTCCTCGAAAAGCTCTCCATCTTCACCACTATATCGCTCCTGAGTAACACCGAAGCCTCAGCCACACCGTCCTCTGGGTTATAATCTTTAGTTCAAATGATGCACTTCCTCCACAATCAAATCAAAACCACATTTCCGTCTCCAACCTCCACACATTCCGTCGATCTTCTTCAGAGTTTCACCATGGTACTCAGGGTTTCATCCCCTGAATTCGACATGTGACTCTGGGTCAATGTCAACCCTGAGTGTTACACCCCTGGGTGATCATCTCCGGCTTGCATAGCCTGGAAACGGGCTCGCGCTCTCGCGCCTTGATTGAACTCATAGAGTAAGGCTCCGCAATTGAGCTTCGACACAGGCAGCCACTCGGTCTCATCATAGCCCTTCCACTTCACAAGATTTTCACGGATTCGCCTTGATGTCCGAGTTCGCTTAGTCCACCGCAAATCCAGAATTTGCTCGACTTCATACTCATCGTTCGCTGTGTCAGGTTCCCAGCTATCCTCAGGTAGCAGAGCCGCGTCAAAGTCATCATCTTCATTCACGTCGATCTCCACGGTGGGCCGTTTTGGGAACAGCGCTCTGGGTTTCAAACGGCTCACATGGACCCAGGGATTCACACGATATCCAGTGTTCTCGACCCTGAGTTTCACGCGGAAATTATCATGGATTTCCAGAATTCTGAAGGGGCCATGCCACATATGAGCCAGTTTGCGGGTCAAGCCAGGCTGCACTTTGGGTATGTACAGCCAGACAGCATCCCCGGCAGCGAACCCTGACTTCAGACGTTCCGAGAGCTCCTTCCACTTCTGGGTTTGCTCGGCAGAGCGCGCTCGCTTGGCCTTCTTCTGAAGATCTTCTGCGCAGGCTTGTGCATAGCTGTAGTCGCGTTGTAGTTTCCTGCGCCACTCATATGCCGTGCGTTCCTGGACACTCGACGGTCTGGGTCCCAGCATGGCGGACACAGTGCCGTGTGCATCCCAACCGTGCACTAAGAAGAAGGGGGTATCCATACGCGTAGCATCGAAAGAGGTATTCAGGGCGAACATCAAGCGCTCAGCATGGTCGTCCCTGTCACTCTGGTCCGCTTCAGCGATGTATGCGCGAATGCTGCGCACCACAGTCTGCACCGATTGCTCTTGCTGTCCGTTCGCCTGGGGGCGATAGGCCAGAGTGGCTCGCTGCTTGCTTCCCAGGAGCTCACGGAAGCGTGTGAACACCTCGCTCATGAACCTTGGGTCTTGATCGTGTCGCAGCATTGAGCTTGCTCCAAACCTCCTGAAAACCTGCTCTTCGTACACTTCAGCGACATCTTGGGCTGTCGTTGAGCTCATGGGTTTGCACATGACGAATCCTGAGAACGAGTCCTGAAAGAGTAACAGGAAGGTGTTCCCACGGTCAGACTTGGGCAGATGCGTCACGAAATCCATGGATACAACTTCAAACGGCCTTCTGGGTTCGATGTTCCCAGGGGACGGTCCTGCATTCTGAGGACGCCCCTTGCCGTTAGCGCAATCCACACACTCCTTGACGAAAACTTCGACGTCCGCGTACATCCCATGCCAGTAGAACTCAGAGCGCAATCTTTCATACGTCCTGGTGATCCCCTGGTGGCCACCCTGAAAATCTTCATGAGCGTAGTGCAAGATGTCCGGCTGTAGCGCCTTTGGAACCACAAGCCTGAGTTCATCGACCATGTCTCTGGGACGACCCCGTGTAGAACGACCCAGGCGATACAGGACTTCTCAGAGATCCAGCACAAAGTCATCGGCCACCTTCGCAAGTTTCCTCGCCTGAGCGTGTGACAACTTGCTCACGTCGCCCTTCAGAAAGTCTTTGAGTTGCAACAGGTGGTCATCTTTGTCTTGGTGCACCTTGATCCGTCTCCAGCGTTCGGCCTGGTATTCCAGAGGACCCATGGGTTCGCCTTGGTCTTCTGCCTCCTGAGTTTGTGCTCGGGTCATGACAGCGAAAACCTTGGCCGCCGCGGTCAATGGCGCGCACTCTGGTCCAGGGAAACTCAGAGTATCATCACTCTGGGCACCGCTCTTCTGAGGTCCAACGCTTAACAACACCTTCGGTTTCACCAACTTCTCGTGAATCTTGGACACCAACTGCAGATGCATTCGCTCGTCAGCGTCCTCGACCCTCCAAGATTCACCGAGCGCCAGAGTCTTCGACGTCAAGTAGTCTGCGGCCTGGTTGAACTCTCGTTTGACATGCACTAAGCGGACTGACTTGAACTTCGTCTTCAGCACCTCGTACTCAGCCAATTTCCTCTGGAGGTTGGGCTGATTGCAGTTGATGAGACCCTGGGCCTGCTGAATGGCAATTCTAGAGTCTCCCACCACGACGATATCCTGAATTCCACGTTCGATCGCCAGGTTGAGTCCCTTCAGAAGTCCATGGTACTCTGCGTCATTGACAGTCACATCCTCTAAAATGAAACCCTGGGCATCCAGGATCTCCCATCCAGGGACATGCCACAGGATACATCCACAGCTCCCTTGTCGTGTGGACGTCTTGGCAGCGCCGTCAAAACTCAGAATGCAACCTTCATAGTCCGCCTCTAGCATCTCCATACTGATAGGCACAGGCGGTTTGACGCGTCCCTTGGCTGGGATCAAGTTCTCAGCGACATCGTCCAAGTGTTCCCTGGGAGTGATACCAGCACCCAGGATCGCAGCCAATCCGTCTTCATCGCGTTGAACTCTGCGTATCTCCAGGTTCCAATGCGATAACTTCAGGCCCCACTTGACAGTCCGACCGTCTGCCGACTGGGACGTCAGCAACCACTTCAACACAGAATACCTCGTGTAAACAACGATCTTAGGACTGCCTTCAACCAGAGTGCGGAACACCTCCAGGACTCTCAGGATCGCGACCACCTCCTTCTCAGCAATGTGGTACCTCAGCTCTGCGTCATTCAGAACTCGTCCTGTGAAGCGCACTGGATGCACAATTCCGTCGTACTCCTGGCCCAACACCGCAGATGCTGCCCACGGATTCGCGTGGGGAATAATCACAAAAGGCCTGGAGCGGTCAGGATGCCGCAGCAGCGGAGTCGAGACGATCTTGCGCTTCAGAATCTCAAAGGCTTCCTGAGCTCTGGACAAGTCTCTCCTGAGTTTCACTTGTTCCTCAGTTAGCTCGTACAAAACAGCCGCAATCACAGGGAGGTCCTCAATAAACTTGTTGTAGTAATTCAGACTCCCCATGAAACTCTGAACACCCTTCAGTGTTGTCGGGAACGGCAAGTCCTGGACGCCCTTCGCGATCTTTGGAGTCGCCCTAATGCCCTCGGCACTGATCTCGTGCGAGAGGTATGGAATCGACAACTTTCCAAATTCGCTCTTGGGGAGACTCACAGAGATGTTCCAGTAACGCAGACGGAAAAGCAGCGCGTTCAGGTCTTGGCACAGCTGATCCCAGGTCGGCGCACCGTGAGCAATGTCATCAATGTACGAGCTCCGACCCAGAACGGGGCCCATCCGAGAGGGTGCCGGGATGTTACGCTGGAAAACCGTCATCTCGTCTGTCAACACTGAACGCCGAGGCTCAGCGTCCCCTGAAATCTTGGGTTCCTCAGGGTTTAGACCTAGAAAATACAAGACATCTTGGTCCACTTCAGCTTCTTCCTCAGGGGAGAGTCGCAAGAATCCCCACAGGCAATTATTGAGGACTGCCTGGTAGATCAGAGGCGCATTCTTGAGACCGAAGGGCATTCTGACCCACTGGTAGTGTCTGTAGGGGCAGACAAATGCAGAGATCAACTTGGCTCTCTCAGCCATCCTGATAGCCCAGAAACCGCTCGCCATGTCCAAGCTCATGAACCACATCGCCGACTCAAATCCGATCAGACGGTCGTCAATGAGCGGCAACGGGTAGTGCGAGAGCTTGATGAAGCCATTCACCACACGATAATCAATGCACATGCGGATGTCGACGCCGTTCTTCTTCAGGACGATGACAATCGGAGACGCCCAGGGTGATGTAGAAGTCTCAATCAACCCGTTCTCCAGGAGTTTCTTCAGAAGTTCATACACCTTGGTCCACAGATGTGGTGCAATAGACCTTGGACGCTGGGCGACAGGCCTAGCATCGCCCACATCTAAGTCACAGACCACTCCACGGGCAGGCGGAGGTGCAGCATTGCCATCCCCCAAGAAAATCTTCCGATGATACTCCAGAATTCGTCTCACTTGGTTGTCCATCTCAGGGGTCGTTTTCCAGGGACCCCAACGTCAGCTTCCTCGATCTTACATTCATGCGTCAGGTCATGTATCTCAGGGAGCATCACCAACTGATCACGCAACTGTGAGAGCAACTCGCTACCTTCACGCATGTAAACCGCAGGCTCATAGTCGAGATCCTCCGTGGAAATCCTCATGCAACGTTCGTACTCTTGCTTGAGCTTCTCTAGCGGAGTCCCAGGTATCCCTGAGGTTGAGATATCCCAGTAATCTTCAACCGCACTCTGAGAATCATCATCATTCACTTCGAAATCCAGAGAATCACCGCCTCCACTTCGCTGATCCTGAGAATCACTGCCACCTTCAACTTGTAAACTCAGGGTTTCAGCGGCCGTATCCCCTTCAGGATTCGTGCGCTCCAGAGTTTCATCAACTTGCGAGGTCGCAATAATCATAGTGTCCCGGAGAACTCCACCCAGGTCGCTCGTGTCGACAGCAACTTCTCGGAATTCAGGGGAATCCTCAGGAGGTACCTCATCGGTTTGAGTTGATGCATCTTCAGCGAACCGCACACGACGAGCCTCTGGTTTTCTGAGAATCGAGGCCAGCAGTGCCATGTCGGGTCCCTTCGCAGGTCGCGACAGAATCTTCTTAGGCCACTGATACTCTGGGGTCTCCACGCACGATGGCTCCAGCGCAGCTAAGCGCTCTGCACGCAGTCGTCCCTCACGCGATTGAACACTCTCCAGAATGAGAGTCTGCCACTCACGGTACGCAAAGGAACCGGGGCGTACAAAGCGCCCAGCCCGCGGGAAGAAACCGTATTCCACAATTCGGGCGACTGGAGTTCGATTGTGAATCCAAACATCCTTATCGGATATGTTGACCACCTTCACAGCGACCGACCAGGACCTCGATGCGTAGATCAGGTGCGTTACCCAGCGGTCACCGCGTCCTGCCCACACAACCTCACGCTGTGGGTTCGTCGCTCCATACGAAATCTTCACCACCTTGGATTCACCAGGGCCCAGGTACCAGCTTCCCGTAGTTTCCACGGGCATGTTGACACCCAGGCAATCCTCTGGATTCCAACCACACATCATGATCGCCTCTTCGTCCGGGAGCGTCATGAGACCTTCCCGAATACTGATCCGCACTCCAGCTGCAATCATGAAACTCATACCCAGAAGTACTTCAATTCCTTCGCCGATGTTAGCCACCCAGACATCCAGGAGATACACCACTCTCGGGCCGAGGGTGATCTTCACCTGAGCACTGGCGCCGATGTATGTCGGAACGCCTCCCATTCCAGACACCTTGGTTTGTTTGTGCGACTTAAGTCTGAGTCCGAGCTTACGCGCTAAGTCGAAACTCACAATATTCACAGTCGCACCGGTATCCAGGAGGACTTTCGTCCGACAATCGTTCACGGCACCATGCACCATCACCACATCACGTTTCTTCGGATCAGGATCGTTGTTTTCCCACCATCCATAGCGTTCCCCAAGGTTCAGCTTGTACTCCGTAATTTCTCCAGCGTTCACCTCTCCAGGGTTCACTTGCTCAGGACGTTGAAATTCAGGGGAAGTCGTGAAATCCTGAATCAAAGTAGTCATGCATTGTTGGTTATCTTGGGTTCTTGTTCTCAGCTCCGGGCCTGCATACACTAGAACACATAACTCTGGGGCCTTCCTCAGCCCGGCGCGTACTGGGTCCCCACCCAGCGGGCTTATTGGTTTGACGGCCTCCCAGAATTTGCTTCGCCATCCAGAAGTTTATCCAGAATCTGGCTCGGCATGTCCTTCAGTGCACCTTGGCGGGCGAGTCTCTTCACAGCTTCCAGTGTTTTCCAGTCTTCACAGGGTTTTCCGAGATGCAGCTTGCCACAATTCTCGCACGGTTGCGCACGGCACATGTGCGTCGGATGACCCGTCTCGAGGCAGCGATCGCACTTCATGTCCTTCCAGCAGTTCTCCTCCGGGTGTCCCCACTTGCCGCACTTCTCACAGAGCTTGTCCCAATTCGGATTCTCGCGGCGAGGCGGACGAAATCCAGAGTTCATGTTTGATCCTGGTTGGGCACTTGATGGGCGCCATCCCATGGTATCCATCACACGATACACCTCATTCGTCAGCGTCTGAGTCCATTCTGCATCCTTCATGCTTGTCGAGCTGCCAATGTTAGCCGTGGCAGTGTCTTCTCCAGAGATCTCGCGAGATGATCCTGAGTTCGCGCTTGACGTTCGAGTTGATACTCTGGATTCATCCAGATTTTCCTGAAAACGAGCGTGAGTTTCAGGATCTTCTTCCGACTCAGAGTCAGAGACATCGCCCCTAGTCACATACGCGCGTCCAGCACGCTTCGGCTTGAAACGCCCCTGAGGAATGTTGTCGGCACGAACGTCGCGAACTCTGGGTGGCGGCGCATCCTGGTCACTGCGACTCCAGACTTCTTCATCTTGCTCCAGAGCATACTCCAGATCGGCGATGCTTCTGAATCTCTGCCCCTGCAGCGACGTCTTGAGGCGCGTATCCCTGAGTTTCGTAATGAACCTCCGGATGTGCTTCTCCAGGCGCTTCGATGACTTGCGAAAGTCAATGTCCGCTTTACCGGCGGCGGAATTCAGACGATAAAAGAAATCCAGAGCACTCTCTGAGTTCCTCATCTCCATCGTGAAGTAACGTTCTGAGTATGACGAGCGCGCTTTGCAGTACTTCTTCCTGAACGCCGACGCTAACTCCTTCCAGTCACGTTGAGTGTGCTTGGGCAGTTGGTTGAACCAGTCACGCGCAGCTCCAGAGAGTTTCAACTTGAGCTCCTGAATTCGCATCTTCGTGGACCAACCTCCTTGAGCAGCCATGTTCGCGAAACGCTCCCACCAATGAACACGTTCTCTGAGTGACGCCTTGGTATCGAACTCACCCAGAGTATTCGAGTTGATGTATGGTCGGAACGTCAGAAGCGTGGTGCCAGCTTGAGCCGCAGAAGTTGCCGTCAGGTTAACTCCAGGGTTCTCGTCCGAGCTGTCATCACTTTCAGAGGACGAGCTGTCGTCGCTAGAGTCAGAACTTGGGTCCGAGTCTGAAGGCGGATTGAAATCCTGGCGCTTCTTCTTCTTTCGCTGGTTTTTCTTAGACGTAGAGCGCTTGGAGTCGGTCCTTGAGTCCTGCGAGGCCTTTGAGGCCGACGTCTTCCTGGAATCTGAAGTCTTCTCCAGAGGCACAGGCTCCTGCTTGATATCCTGCGTCACCTTGGTCTCCTTAGCGCCATGTCCTCGCTTGACATGCTTCGTTCTGCCGGAAGTGTCGGCGGAATGCTGCGTGAGGGTCACTTTCAGCTGGGAAGCGGCGACTTCGGAAGTGTTCTTCGAATCAGCTGTCTCCCGTCTCTGCCCTGCGACACTTGCGTTCTCATTGATTACGCCACTGGACTCCTGGGGTCGGGTTGCGATTTCAGGGTTCTGAGCCACTGACGACCTCACATTGGTTGCCAAATCAGGGGTAGCGGTTGCACGTCGCGCTTGAACTTGGGCCAATGTTGCCCGAAGGTCGCGCACTTGACTGGCGTGAAAGCGCTGGATATTCTGGGAAGACTCACGCTCCTGCTCTCTTGCAGCTTCGGTTTCTTGGACCTTCTGCTCCAGATACGCCACTTGTGCTTTCCCGTTCTCGTACGTCTCCGAGGCCCAGCGCGCACGCTCAGCGTCTGCTTCGGCTTCACGTTTTTTCCAACGTTCAGCGTATGCGGCCTCCAGGCGCTCGCGTTCCAGGCGTGCATTCTCAGAGAAATCCTGAGTCGCACTCTGGATCCTCGCGGAATCGGCGGACTTCTGCCTCTTGCGCACGCCGTTCAGCTTCTCCTCGGGCGATCTCCGCGTGAACCAGGCGATCGGTGAGCTCCTGGATCTGGCGACGCGCGTCCAAGTCACGTTGTTCCCTGAGTCGCTCGCGCTCCAGAGCATCAAGGCGTTCTCTGGCGAGGAACTCACGTTGCTCCTGCTCCATGCGGGCCTGCCACTCCTGCTCCTGTCGCAAGACATTCAGCTCGATTTGGGCGGGCCCAGACCTTGCGGACACGGACGAAGCTGACCCCAGACCTCTGGATCCACTTGAGCGGCTCGACACAGCTGATCCTCTGGATTTCATCGAGCGTCGCGAGCGTGCCTCACTCCTAGAGCCGTGGTGTTGACTCCACTCATCTGCGCTGACATCCTTGGGACCGGCAAATCCAGAAATCGGGGATGGTTCCCTGAGTTTCGGCTCGGCCGCTGTCGCTGGAACTCTGGAGAGAATTGCCTTCTTGGGAGCAATCTCTGGATCAGAATGCACAGACGACGCCATCTCAACGTCATCTTGGTCGACTGACACAAGACGCGGAGGAATGACCGTTCGGGTGACCTGGAAACCCAGAT
The DNA here is from genome assembly GCA_024211575.1 of Phytophthora melonis. NCBI lineage: Eukaryota > Oomycota > Peronosporomycetes > Peronosporales > Peronosporaceae > Phytophthora > Phytophthora melonis. The sequence continues at coordinate 355,543 of JAMXKT010000018.1, forward strand.
CTCCGGCAGCTGTGAAGCCGCCTGCACTCTGAGCTACCAGTGCCAGAGCTCCGACCCGTTGTCCCAGCGACTGCATCGACGAAGACGAAGAGCTGCCATAGGACGTTTGCACGCCTGAGGCCGTACTCTCATCTGAAGCTCGCGAGGTACCGATCACGCTTGGCACAGAGTCTGGAGCAGCGTCCTTGGTTTCCGACTCCAGAGGATCACGTCCATTCGACGTGGAATTCAGGAGTGGAATTCTGAAGCGAAGCACCAGTCGAAGACTTGTACGCTGGAAGAGAAGACAGCGATGGTGTGGACAACGCTGACGGCGTCGACGGGACTAGCGGGCGCGGCGGTTCGTGCTGGGTGCGCTTACGCTGCGGCTCGCCTTCACTTGACCCTCGCGGGCTCCGTGAAATCCTGAGTCCAGTGACTCTGAATCTCAGGACAAACTGTCGTCCCAATAGATCCGCATCGTAGTCCGTCATCAATAAATCACCGTCTCCATCTTCCTTGTGGTAATCCAGTCTTGGTGCTTGCTCCGGGACCCTTGTAGCCGGTTGCTCTTCAGAGTTCATCTTGAAAGGTCACCAGCCTCCACTCGACGAGTTCCACGGCGATGAAATTCTGAGTTTCTTCCATGACAGAGCGTACCAAGCTTTCCGGAATCCTGGATACACGCGTCGAAGACCAGTCGGGAATCAGGTTGACAAACTCGAAACCAGCTTCAAAGAACAGAGTCTGCAGAATGGCGACGCACTCGCGTGCGGTCATGATACTCTGGGGAATCGTAGTCGCCATGAGATCCTGGGCAGTTCCGACGCCCCACCGGGCGAGGTGAAACTCAGAAATCCAGGCTTCCTCTGGGTTCGCCAGAGACAACCGCCACTTGAAGTAGTCTCCAGTTGCATACGCGGCCGCGAAGTACGAGTTGGCATCCGGTTTCGGAGTCGGCCACTCGTAGACGACACTTGGGGGCGTCACCTTTCCGGGATTCACCTCTTCCCAGCGTCGAACTTCACGTCGGACGTACAACACCATGTTCTCAGAGTCTGGAGCGGGGGCAGTAGCATCCCGGACTTGGTTCTCAGAAGCAGTCCTGGGTTCCACCTGCGAACTCGACGCAGAATCCCTGGGTTCAGGTGGTGCGAACCCAGAATTCACCTTGGAACTCTGAGTCTTCGCCTCCTCCTTCGCTCGCACGGGCTCCGGCTTGACTTCCACCACAGACTCGTCCGAAGATGACACTAAGTTGATCACCTCCGGGGCTCAGCCGTATTGGCGCCTCCCTCAGACGCCTGAGCACCACCCTCACGGGTGTGCTCCTCTGGGACTCCAGGGTCTGCGACCCAGAAACCGCCTCCGATGAACCTTGATCTCTGGACGAAGCTTGTTCGTCCTGCGTCGGAGGTCCAGCAGCGGACTGATCTTGATCGGCAGACGCCTCAGCGTCCCCACCTTGTGCTGCCTCACTCTCGCGAGCAGCCTTCTTCGCCTTCCGAGCGTCACGGACCACGGTATCCAGATCCTTCTGCTCCTCAGGCCCCAAACCTTGAACACGACGCGACTGACGTGACGCCTCACCGCGTCCTCCGTCCCCGCGTCCACTCTTCTTCACCCCTCGTCCTCCAGCCATCTTGTTCGCTTGAAGTTGACGGGCACTCAGCAGTTCTTCGACTCTTGAGTTCGGTGAAATCCTCGACAATCAAATCCGGGCACGCGCACCAGCTGAGGCGAGGCCGATGAAACCTTTATCGCCCAGGGGGGTTCGTATAGCGCAGCCCAAGAAGGCCCTCAGGGTGTAGACCCAGAGAACCGACTTGAGAGTCAACAGCAAGAAGGTAAATCCAGAGGTTCGCAGCCGCAAAGCTTTAAACCCTGAGGATCACTCTCCTTGGTTGGCGTGGGTACCTTGTGTAATCCCTGTCGGCTCGTTTGTCTTTGACGGAACGGCACTTCACCAAACTCGAATGTAGCCTCGAAGAAGCGCTGAGGTGCACGTCTAATCCAGAACGCACCTCGACACTAGAGGCAAAACCCAGAGAATCAGATCACCCGAAATCCAGAATATCACGAATTCAGGATTCAGGATTTCAGTCAACTCTGGGGTGAGGAACTCAGAAGACACCTTACCCAAATGCCTTCGTAGCTCGATAAAACCAACAAATACAGAGTATACAAACACTACAACTAGCCGTCACTTATTCTTTTGGACCCTTGGACGGTGGGTCACTCACACACTAGGCTCACTCGAGTCTGAAATTCAGGGGCCTAGCTCCTGAGACTCACACAAACGCGCACCACCTCCCGTACAGGAGGAAAATACAATCACTATCAGTTACCTTTCCCTTCACACAAGCAGTCAATACACAATCCTGGAGGCGACTACTTAGCACCCCAGAATACCCTCTGGAATAATATGAAATGGGCTACCACGAGCACAGCAAGTGACCCAACTAGGATATGAAATAGGTGGATCACTCCAGGAAGCACGAGGCCGTCGCTGGTCCCCACCTAACTGGACTTGAGTTTGATGGAGCCCACACAGACGGCTGTCCTTCGCCGTTGATGTGCCCTTAGCGTCCCGCCGTCGTAGTCTCGGGTCCTCCGGATTTCCGTCGGCAGGCTTGGCCAAAGTCACTTGCGCAGTACAGGGTAAAAGGAACTCTGTTTGTCTTTTATCAGCTACTTCTCTCTCTTACTTCTTTCTCTCTTCTGCATTCTTCTACGGGCAAATGTCTTCATTTCACTATGCTCGGGGTCAAACGTCTTGCCTTCAGTATACCTTGGGTTCAGCGGTCCAGCCTTGCGATCGGCTTGCGACTCCATCGTCGCAAGATGTCCACAGTGCCAAATGTGGGTCCTTAGACTTGGGTTTGTATAGTGCAGGACTCCCTCTCGACTCCTCGAAGGTATCCAGTCAGTCGATCTGCACTTCAATCTTCAAGGTCACGCATCACTTTGATTGCAGACTGACTCCCAACTGGCTCGAAATTCAGAGATTCATGTGATACTCTGGATTGCTTCTGAGGATCAGTGGAACTCAGGGGATCTCTTGAGGGTTCTTGGGGATTCTTGGGTGTTGACTTGGGAAACACTTGTTCTGAGTATGGGGAGTCTGGGGTCATGGTCCAAATCCAGAGGATCACTTGAAACTCTGGGTCACCTGTTCTTGGGGAGGTGAACTCTGGATCATCATCCGGTACTCTGGATTTCTTGTGTGATACTCTGGATCATAGGTCGTGTACATCACAGACTCGCGTGTATCTCCACAAATACGAACACTTAACGGGTTGTACGGCTTCCGGCGCATGTCCACGGTGGTAGTGGGGTTGGTTTTCAGGGGATCTGATCCATAGTAGTGCTCTGACCCACAGCAAGATGAGGTGTACTCTGGGATACGTTCTCCAAAGACACTTTCCGCCAGACTTTAGGCACTCATCGTAAGGGAAAGTCCGGGACTGGACTGAGTGTTCTTCTGAATTCCTGGGTGTGCACTCCCAGGATCCACACTTCCAGTCAGTTGGGCCCATCTGCGGTCAGGCACTAGATTCATCCCACTGAATCACTTCTCTCCCACCACCGTCACTCGTGTCACACGGGTACAGCCGTGCTCATCCCAGTTATCCACTAATCATACTCCGATACAAACTCCAGGTCACAAGCGTGACGGCACGTCGTCGGCGAAAACCACCTCGTGTCAAAGGACAGTCAGCTGTGCAAGGTGTTGGTGCAGTGGGAGGTGCTGCGGTAGTGCAGGGAGCTGTTGCTGCTGAACCAACAGCTACGCAGTCAGCCATGATGAAGCAAGTGCAGCAGCAGTGGGAGGGCGGTCAGCAGCCTGGACCACAGTTCAGCTGGGAGCAAGCGTTGTACTGCCTCGGACAAGGTCTGAAGAGTGTCGTGGGTGGGGAGTCTACGCTTGAGCCAGAGCCATGAAGGTGCTGCCTGTTGTGAGTGAAGATGCAGACCATGCTGTCGCCCCGCCCACTGGCGCTTCGGGCGTGGAGACGACGTCGACATCCGCTGCTACCGTGTCAACACCTGTGTTGCGTCGCGCCTGAGCTCGGTGTTGCGGCCTCACTCAACACGGAAGGCGGTGTCACGAACCATGGCGATGTGATCGTGTCGACATGGCACGCGTCGCCAAGATCAAGTGGGAATGTGAGTCGATAAGGTGCAGATCGACACCGCTAGCGCCAGGCCCATCCTGAACGCTATCATCCACCTGCTGCTCAGCTGCGAGCCGACGTGCAAGGTGAACGTACACTGAAGGTTTGTATGCGAATGGACATTGTTGGCGGTCAGCGACCGCCATGTTGTAGGGTGAAGTGACTTAGCTCTATTATAGACTTACAGTGTTCTTGTATGGTGAATACACCTTTGCGGAGCGGCGTGTGTGCTGGTGCGGGTCGAGCTCTGCTCACTCTTGATTTTGGCAGCTCTGCGAGCACTGCCAGAGCTCGATCCCCAGACACACGCTGCCCTGTCGTGGCATCTTGCGCCCGGCACATACAGTGTTAGGACATTTCCTTTATTGCTCCTGCTGTTAGCTACATTCTACGTGTGCATTGCCTGCAATGGCACCTACACTGAGAAGTAGTCTACAGCCTGAGAGCCCAGTGACACGGAATGTGTCATCTAACTAGCTGTGCTAGCCTGTCAGCTACTCAAGCGGTGGTCGAGCTATTAATCAGACGGCTGTCCAGCAGCTCAGATTCGAAAACTGCGTCACCACGCTGAGAACAAGAACTGCCACTTAAAAATGCGAGTTAGACGTGAGCAGCTGAAGGGTCGATAGAGTAGCCGCGCTCTACAGTGCATCAAGGCGGCGCGACCGCGTTCCGCAACGCGGTGGTGATTTCGCTTCTGTCGTCGTTGCTCACTAGCCGAGCGCCGCCGCTACGCGGCGGAAATTTTAGTTGGTTGACGCTGCGCTCGCTCCGCTTTTGGAGCAAGCTGCCTACGCTTCGCTACGGCAGTAGTGGACCCGTTCCGATCGCCTCGTCGACTCGCTGCACTACTCTCAATGCCAGGTTAGTAATACAGCGGCCGGGGCGGGTCCTGCGGCCCCGCAATATCCTAAGGTGGGGTCGCCTTCGCTGCGCTCGGCAGCAAAATCGGAATTAGTGGAATTCGTACTTAGTGGGATAAGTGTGACGACTTCTGTGACCGACGGACAGCGTCGTTCTGATTGATACTTTAGACTAGCCGAGCGCCGCCGCTACACGGCGGGAGGTTGTCTGGTTGGTAACAGTAGTTAGGTCCGCCCACCTCCGCTTCGCTCCGGTGGGCTTTTATCCAGCTCAATTGTTAATATTTTCCATTGTGTTTGTTGATACAGGTTGGAATTACTATCAGCAGAGTGATGGGACTGGTATCAGCTTAAATATCGATTCCCACGTCAGAGTTACTATGATCAGATGCATGTTGCAGTGTAAAACATTCTTAGTTGTATGGCGTGCTAACGTAAGTTTGTCTACGTGTTTTTATTGAGTTTGTCATGCTACCGTAGCTCTCTGTTATTTAGTTTATAACCTATCTTTTTTACATTATGTACGGAGCCCCAAAGTATGGACTTCGTTTTTCCGTACTTAGCATAGCATTTCGTATCTTCTTATAAGAATACCGAATACTTAGTAAGTATACAACGTCGTATCAGCACTTCGTTTGGCCCATAATGGCTTTTGAGTTGCGGGGTGCACAAACTTCTACATGAATTGCTTCAACACTCGTTTTTTTATTAACCCCTCATTCCCCGCGCTCATCTTCGTGGAAGCAAGATTGTTTTCTTGTCGGAGGCTCATACATACAAGTACATAGATGTTTGTATGGATCTGCTTGGATCTGCATAAAACAGATCATTCGATCAAATTTTATGTTCTTCCAGCTGACGTACCTCCTACATGCACCTCCGACATGGTGGCAACAATAGCACATAAGCCTTCATGAAACATGTCGGAGGTTGCTACAAGCAATATCTTGCGGGCTTCTATGTTCAGTAAACTATAGGGCTAGGTAACTATTTCGTAGCCAGTTTCTGCGAATCCTCCCTTCTACGCCCACACCCACACACCCGAGTCTCCCCCCTGTCGTCCCGCACACCAGCATCTCGCCCCCACACACCCAAGTCTCCACCTGACGTCCTGCACACCAGCGTCTCCCACCCACACACCCAAGTCTCCGCCTGACGTCCTGCACAGCATCGTCTCGCCCCTCACACCCAAGTCTCCCCCTGTCGTCCTGCACACCAGCGTCTCGCCCCGTGCCTCCCCACCACCTCGTCGTTCAAGCTATGGGATCGTCCAAAGCGAGCTCCCCGCCGGAGATCGTGACGCTGAGGTCGCCGAGGTTGCTAAGCTGCGAGAGAGTGTGTCCGAGCTCGAACGCGAGCGCGAGCGCCTCATACATTCGACAAGGAAGGCTGATAACATGGCTGAAAAGAATTACTTGCTCACCCAGCAGTACCTCAGCATGATCATGAACAGAGAGGGCAAGGACGAGAAGCACGACACCGAGGTAGCTCAGCTGCTTCGAGAGGCAAAGGTGAAGGCGGAGAGAGCAGAGGAGAATGCGAACACGCAAGTCAAAAACCTGCAAATCAAGCTCGATGATATGCACCAGCGTGCTCTGAAGGCAGAGGATGCGCTCAAGGACGAGAAACACCAGCGCGAGACCGACAGGATTCGTTTCAGGGCAGAAGCGGAAAAGAACAGTGAGCGTGTCAAGGAAAACCAGGTGCTACGAGAGAGGTTCCAGAGAGGTATTGATGCGATCAGGACGTTGCAGGAGGAGCTCAAGCAAACGCGTGGTGCGGTTCAATCTTCAAGCGCGCGTGAAACTAGCCTGATACAGCTGCTACAAGACATGAACGTGCTGGTCGCAGGCATCGTCTCAAACTCACATGAAATGAGCGATCGACTGACGAGTTGCTGCAGCAGTCTTGGTGAGCTGTTGGGCGTTGTTGGCGCCGCAAACGTTGCGATATCGAATGCGCTGGTCGCTTCGCAACAAGGAGTGCGATTTGTGATATCGGAGCTGGGAGACTCGGCTCAGTTGAAGCTTATACCAGGTACTTTGGAAGGTACACGAGGACGGATGAAGGAAGAGGGCTGCCGAGGCCCTAGTCAGTTTCTTGCTGGGGCTGATCTGGACAAGGTACGGCACGAAGTAACAGAGGCGGGAAGGCTCGTGGTGAAGAGGAGGCTCGAGGATCAGGTAAGTCTCGGATCTATTTCTATGTTGAATATGTGGCAATGACAATATTATAGATTGATGTTGATGTTTCCACTAGGGCCAAGAAGCGACTGAAAGCGCTATCCTCCGATGGCGCGAGTTCTATGAAGACTTTGTGTGGACGCCGGCGACTACAATTATCAGTCGAAACCAAGTCACGCAGTTCTTCTTCAGTATCGTCACGACCACTGCAGAAGACCGACTCTGCCGTCAGCTGACTCGTCTTCACCTGGATGTGTCTGCAGAGGCAGCAGTTCTCGGAAACCAGCTCGAACGGGCGCAGGAGTCTCACGAAGCCTGTGAGAGCTACGTGGAGGTGTACAAAGGATACTTCAACAAGTGGGCGGCTGATCAAGCAGAACTCGCGGTCTGCGTGGCAGAAGCGGTAAATGAACTATCAGCCCAAAACCTCCCGAAATCGTAAGTCACGGACCCTGTCATTACGCGTTCGGGTACGGTTGTGGAGGGAGAATAGCGTCATGCCATTCGCTAGCATCCAGCACTGGCCATGAGAGTCGTAATTTTCGACTCGTAAATCTGAATCAAATAAATCGTTTACAAGTAAATATGTCTTTGTTATTATACAAATGATAAGGACCTACCCAAGCTTCATTTTTCGCCTCCCCAACAGTGAACTTCTCAGTTTTCAAGCAGCCAAATCAAGAACATGATTTTATATTGCCCAGTACTAGTGTTGTATTGTCAGCCGCCAGGATGCTGTAGAGCCCTACACGTACAGAACAGTACCACCGCTCGCCTCAGCCACCGTCCGACGAATATCGCGAGCGTCGGGCCACACCACGCGGTCTCTCCATGCAGCATGCCCCAGCACGCCATCACTCCATGCACCTTGCCACACGAACGAGCCACCCAGTTCCATTCAGCGTGTCTCCGTCCGCCAGGAACCGTCCGCAGGGCACAAATCACGTCTCGGCGTCAGAACCGACAGCGACCACCGTCATCGGGTAGATGTAGCCGTAGTAGACTTAGCTTGCCCCAGCACGCCATCACTCCTTGCGGCTTACTACACCCTCCCGCCTCTCAGTAGCATCCGGCGAGTGACAGCGGCCAGCACCGACACGCTTGCCGCAGTCCAGCAGGACTCCACCGTCCGATCACGGCGGCCATGGCCTACCGCGAGACCCAGTCCTTCGTCAGCAAGTATTGAGCTTCTGCATCGAGTGCTCACTCGCAATCCACCGTCATCGGGTAGATGTAGCCGCAGTAGACTTCGTCGATCGGCTGTCGATACCGCCGCCAGGCGCTGTAGAGCCCTACAAGTACACGGTGTAGGCTACACGTACAACAGTACCACCGCTCGCATCAGCCACCGTTTCGACGAATATGGCGAACATCGGGTCGCACCACAAGGTCTCTCCATGCAGCTTGCCCCAGCACGCCATCTCTCCATGCACCTTGCCACACGAACGAGCCTCCCAGTTCCATTCAGCGTGTCTCCGTCCGCCAGGCGCCGTCCGCAGCACACAAATCACGTCTCGGCGTCAGAGCCGACAGCGACCAGCACCGACATGCTGGTCGCAGTCCAGCAGGGACTCCACCGTCCGGTCACGGCGGCCACGAACTACCGCGAGACCCGGTCCTCACGCCAGCAAGTATTTAGCACCTCGATCGAGTGCTCACTCGCAATCCACCATCATCGGGTAGATGTAGCCGCAGGAGACTTCGTCGATCTGCTGTCGATACCGCCGCCAGGCGCTGTAGAACCCTACAAGTACACGGTGTAGGCTACACGAACAGAACAGTACCACCGATCGCCTCAGCCACCGTTCCAACGAATATGGCGAACGTCGGGTCGCACTACGCGGTCTCTCCATGCAGCTTACCCCAGCACGCCATCTCTCCATGCACCTTGCGACACGAACGAGCCTCTCGGCGAGTCTCCGTCCACCAGGCGCCGTCCGCAGCGCACAAATCACGTCTCGGCGTCAGAGCCGACAGCGACCAGCACTGACATGCTGGCCGCAGTCCAGCAGGGACTCCACCGTCCAATCACGGCGGCCACGATCTACCGCGAGACCCAGTCCTCCCGCCAGCAAGTATTGAGCACCTCCATTGAGTGCTCATTCGTAATCCACCGTGATCGGGTAGATGTAGCCGCAGTATACTTCGTCGATCTGCTGTCGATACCGCCGCCAGGCGCTGTAGAGCCCTACAAGTACACGGTGTAGGCTACACGTACAACAGTACCACCGCTCGCCTCAGCCACCGCTCCGACGAATATGGCGATCGTCGGGTCGCACCACAAGGTCTCTCCATGCAGCTTGCCCGAGCACGCCATCTCTCCATGCACCTTGCCACACGAACGAGCCTCCCAGTTCCATTCAGCGTGTCTCCGTCCGCCAGACGCCGTCCGCAGCGCACAAATCACGTCTCGGCGTCAGAGCCGACAGCGACCAGCACCGACAAGCTGGTCGTAGTCCAGCAGGGACTCCACCGTCCGGTCACGGCGGCCATTGACTAACGTGACTCCGGGTGGAAGTATTGAGCACCTCCATCGAGTCCGCACTCGCAATCCTCCGTCCTCGGGTAGATGTAGCCGTAGTCCATCGTCGATCTTCTCTCGACACAGCGCCGGCATGAAGGTGTAGGCACTACACGTAGCAATTCTTTTCGCCGGCACGCTCGCCAACAGCACGTCTGTATTGTTCCACGTGTGGGGCCATCCGTGCTGGAAGGGCGCCAATTATGGTACTATGTACCCTCCGTGTGGTGGAAGGACGCCAGTTGTGATACTATGTACCATAAACCGTGGATGCAGCGTAAGACCAAAATGCTGACCGGGCGGCGACTCGACGCTGCGCCGAAACTTTGGACGCTGCGGACGACACCTTGCAAAACACAACACGCTGCAAACTGGGAGGTTCACGGCGGCAACAAACAGCGTCAAGAACTGGGAGGTTCACGGCGGCAACAAACAGCGTCAAGAACTGCCGTGGTGCGGCCGCCGGTAGCGCGAGCTGCTGTCGTTGGCTGCTCGAGTCGGTGGTGCGGCCGCCGGTAGCGCGAGCTGCTGTCGTTGGCTGCTCGAGTCGGTGGTGCGGCCGCCGGTAGCGCGAGCTGCTGTCGTTGGCTGCAGGCTCTCAATTGGAGTGACTGCCGGTACGACTAGCGTGGAGTGGTCCGATCTTCGCATTTTACTACGGCGCTGTGGCTGGAGTCAACTGAGGATGTAGTGGGTGTGGCAAGCTGCATGGAGAGACCGCGTGGTGTGGCCCGACGCTCGCGATATTCGTCGGAGCGGTGGCTGATGCGAGCGGTGGTACTGATCTGTACGGGTAGGGCTCTACAGCACCCTGGCGATGCTATCGACAGCAGATCGACGAAGTCTACTGCGGCTACATCTACCCGATCACGGTGGATTGCGAGTGAGCACTCGATCGAGGTGCTCAATACTTGCTGACGAAGGACGCGGCCTCGCGGTAGTCCGTGGCCGCCGTGATCGGACGGTGGAGTCCCTGCTGGACTGCGGCCAGCATGTCGGTGCTGGTCGCTGTCGGCGCTGCCGACGAACGTGATTTGTGCGCTGCGGACGGCGCCTGGTGGACGGAGACTCGCCGAGAGGCTCGTTCGTGTGGCAAGGTGCATGGAGAGATGGCGTGCTGGGGCAAGCTGCATGGAGAGACCGCGTGGTGCGACCCGACGTTCGCCATATTCGTTGGAACGGTGGCTGAGGCGAGCGGTGGTACTGTTGTACGTGTAGCCTACACCGTGTACTTGTAGGGCTCTACAGCGCCTGGCGGCGGTATCGACAGCCGATCGACGAAGTCTACTGCGGCTACATCTACCCGATCACGGTGGATTGCGAGTGAGCAATCGATGGAGGTGCTCAATACTTGCTGGCGGGAGGACTGGGTCTCGCGGTATTCATGGCCGCCGTGATCGGACGGTGGAGTCCCAGCTGGACTGCGGCAAGCGTGTCGGTGCTGGTCGCTGTCGGCTCTGACGCCGAGACGTGATTTGTGCGCTGCGGACGGCGCCTGGTGGACGGAGACTCGCCGATAGGCTCGTTCGTGTGGCAAGGTGCATGGAGATATGGCGTGCTGGGGTAAGCTGCATGGAGAGACCGCGTGGTGCGACCCGATGCTCGCCATATTCGTCGGAACGGTGGCTGAGGCGAGCGGTGGTACTGTTGTACGTGTAGCCTACACCGTGTACTTGTAGGGCTCTACAGCGCCTGGCGGCGGTATCGACAGCCGATCGACGAAGTCTACTGCGGCTACATCTACCCGATCACGGTGGATTGCGAGTGAGCACTCGATCGAGGTGCTCAATACTTGCTGACGAAGGACTCGGCCTCGCGGTAGTCCGTGGCCGCCGTGATCGGACGGTGGAGTCCCAGCTGGACTGCGGCAAGCGTGTCGGTGCTGGTCGCTGTCGGCTCTGCCGACGAGACGTGATTTGTGTGCTGCGGACGGCGCCTGGTGGACGGAGACTCGCCGAGAGGCTCGTTCGTGTCGCAAGGTGCATGGAGAGATGGCGTGCTGGGGCAAGCGGCATGGAGAGACCGCGTGGTGCGACCCGACGTTCGCCATATTCGTCGGAGCGGTGGCTGATGCGACCGGTGGTACTGTTGTACGTGTAGCCTACACCGTGTACTTGTAGGGCTCTACAGCGCCTGGCGGCGGTAGCGACAGCAGATCGACGAAGGCTACTGCGGCTACATCTACCCGATCACGGTGGATTGCGAGTGAGCAATCGATGGAGGTGCTCAATACTTGCTGGCGGGAGGACTGGGTCTCGCGGTAGTTCGTGGCCGCCGTGACCGGACGTTGGAGTCCCAGCTGGACTGCGGCAAGCGTGTCGGTGCTGGTCGCTGTCGGCTCTGACGCCGAGACGTGATTTGTGCGCTGCGGACGGCGCCTGGTGGACGGAGACTCGCCAAGAGGCTCGTTCGTGTCGCAAGGTGCATGGAGAGATGGCGTGCTCGGGCAAGCTGCATGGAGAGACCGCGTGGTGTGGCCCGACGTTCGCCATATTCGTCGGAGCGGTGGCTGATGCGAGCGGTGGTACTGTTGTACGTGTAGCCTACACCGTGTACTTGTAGGGCTCTACAGCGCCCTGGCGATGCTATCGACAGCAGATCGACGAAGTATACTGCGGCTACATCTACCCGATCACGGTGGATGGCGAGTGAGCAATCGATGGAGGTGCTCAATACTTGCTGGCGGGAGGACTGGGTCTCGCGGTAGTTCGTGGCCGCCGTGATTGGACGGTGGAGTCCCTGCTGGACTGCGGCCAGCATGTCGGTGCTGGTCGCTGTCGGCTATGCCGACGAACGGGATTTGTGTGCTGCGGACGGCGCCGGGTGGACGGAGACTCGCCGAGAGGCTCGGTCGTGTCGCAAGGTGCATGGAGAGATGGCGTGGTGGGGCAAGCGGCCTGGAGACCGCGTGGTGCGACCCGACGTTCGCCATATTCGTCGGAGCGGCGGCTGAGGCGACTGGTGGTACTTGTAGGGCTCTACAGCACCCTGGCGGCGGTATCGACAGCAGATCGACGAAGTCTACTGCGGCTAGATCTACCCGATCACGGTGGATGGCGAGTGAGCAATCGATGGAGGTGCTCAATACTTGCTGGCGGGAGGACTGGGTCTCGCGGTGGTTCGTGGCCGCCGTGATTGGACGGTGGAGTCCCTGCTGGACTGCGGCCAGCATGTCGGTGCTGGTCGCTGTCGGCTCTGCCGACGAACGTGATTTGTGTGCTGCGGACGGCGCCTGGTGGACGGAGACTCGCCGAGAGGCTCGTTCGTGTCGCAAGGTGCATGGAGAGATGGCGTGCTGGGGCAAGCGGCATGGAGAGACCGCGTGGTGCGACCCGACGTTCGCCATATTCGTCGGAGCCGCGGCTGAGGCGACTGGTGGTACTTGTAGGGCTCTACAGCACCCTGGCGATGCTATCGACAGCAGATCGACGAAGGCTACTGCGGCTAGATCTACCCGATCACGGTGGATTACGAATGAGCACTCAATGGAGGTGCTCAATACTTGCTGGCGGAGGACTGGGTCTCGCGGTAGTTCGTGGCCGCCGTGATTGGACGGTGGAGTCCCTGCTGGACTGCGGCCAGCATGTCGGTGCTGGTCGCTGTCGGCTCTGCCGACGAACGTGATTTGTGTGCTGCGGACGGCGCCTGGTGGACGGAGACTCGCCGAGAGGCTCGTTCGTGTCGCAAGGTGCATGGAGAGATGGCGTGCTGGGGCAAGCGGCATGGAGAGACCGCGTAGTGCGCCCCGACGTTCGCCATATTCGTCGGAACGGTGGCTGATGCGACCGGTGGTACTGTTGTACGTGTAGCCTACACCGTGTACTTGTAGGGCTCTACAGCGCCTGGCGGCGGTATCGACAGCAGATCGACGAAGTCTACTGCGGCTACATCTACCCGATCACGGTGGATTGCGAGTGAGCAATCGATCGAGGTGCTCAATACTTGCTGGCGGGAGGACTCGGTCTCGCGGTAGTTCGTGGCCGCCGTGATCGGACGGTGGAGTCCCAGCTGGACTGCGGCAAGCGTGTCGGTGCTGGTCGCTGTCAGCTCTGACGCCGAGACGTGATTTGTGCGCTGCGGACGGCGCCTGGTGGACGGAGACTCGCCGAGAGGCTCGTTCGTGTGGCAAGGTGCATGGAGAGATGGCGTGCTGGGGCAAGCTGCATGGAGAGACCGCGTGGTGCGACCCGATGTTCGCCATATTCGTCGGAACGGTGGCTGAGGCGAGCGGTGGTACTGTTGTACGTGTAGCCTACACCGTGTACTTGTAGGGCTCTACAGCGCCTGGCGGCGGTATCGACAGCCGATCGACGAAGTCTACTGCGGCTACATCTACCCGATCACGGTGGATTGCGAGCTAGAACTCGATCGAGGTGCTCAATACTTGCTGACGAAGGACTCGGCCTCGCGGTAGTCCGTGGCCGCCGTGATCGGACGGTGGAGTCCCTGCTGGACTGCGGCAAGCGTGTCGGTGCTGGTCGCTGTCGGCTCTGACGCCGAGACGTGATTTGTGCGCTGCAGACGGCGCCTGGTGGACGGAGACCCGCCGAGAGGCTCGTTCGTGTGGCAAGGTGCATGGAGAGATGGCGTGCTGGGGCAAGCTGCATGGAGAGACCGCGTGGGGCGACCCGACGTTCGCCATATTCGTCGGAACGGTGGCTGAGGCGAGAGGTGGTATTGTTGTACGTGTAGCCTACACCGTGTACTTGTAGGGCTCTACAGCGCCTGGCGGCGGTATCGACAGCAGATCGACGAAGTCTACTGCGGCTACATCTACCCGATCACGGTGGATTGCGAGTGAGCAATCGATGGAGGTGCTCAATACTTGCTGACGAAGGACTCGGCCTCGCGGTAGTCCGTGGCCGCCGTGATCGGACGGTGGAGTCCCAGCTGGACTGCGGCAAGCGTGTCGGTGCTGGTCGCTGTCGGCTCTGACGCCGAGACGTGATTTGTGCGCTGCAGACGGCGCCTGGTGGACGGAGACCCGCCGAGAGGCTCGTTCGTGTGGCAAGGTGCATGGAGAGATGGCGTGCTGGGGTAAGCTGCATGGAGAGACCGCGTGGTGCGACCCGACGTTCGCCATATTCGTCGGAACGGTGGCTGAGGCGAGAGGTGGTATTGTTGTACGTGTAGCCTACACCGTGTACTTGTAGGGCTCTACAGCGCCTGGCGGCGGTATCGACAGCCGATCGACGAAGTCTACTGCGGCTACATCTACCCGATCACGGTGGATTGCGAGTGAGCAATCGATGGAGGTGCTCAATACTTGCTGGCGGGAGGACTGGGTCTCGCGGTAGTTCGTGGCCGCCGTGATTGGACGGTGGAGTCCCTGCTGGACTGCGGCCAGCATGTCGGCGCTGGTCGCTGTCGGCTCTGACGCCGAGACGTGATTTGTGCGCTGCGGACGGCGCCTGGTGGACGGAGACTCGCCGATAGGCTCGTTCGTGTGGCAAGGTGCTTGGAGAGATGGCGTGCTGGGGTAAGCTGCATGGAGAGACCGCGTGGTGCGACCCGACGTTCGCCATATTCGTCGGAACGGTGGCTGAGGCGAGCGGTGGTATTGTTGTACGTGTAGCCTACACCGTGTACTTGTAGGGCTCTACAGCGCCTGGCGGCGGTATCGACAGCAGATCGACGAAGTCTACTGCGGCTACATCTACCCGATCACGGTGGATTGCGAGTGAGCACTCGGTGGAGGTGCTCAATACTTGCTGACGAAGGACTAGACAAAAAAAACTCTGAAGAGCCACCGCTTTATCCACTGTCAATTGGTATTTTCCTACCGACGGCCCATGGCGAGAAAATCGGCTCTGCCTCCGCATCCATCTGTGTCCGCTCCGACGCCCCCGCCAATGGCTCCTCTGCGTTCGCCACGATCACCAAGTCCACCGAGTGAGTCGACAGCTTGCGTCTCGAGAATGTCTCCTAGATCTCCAAGCCCGCCCGGCGCGTCTTTCCTAATGACTCCTCCTGCTCTGCCGACAGCACCGAGCTCAGCTAGCCCCCAAGTGTTCCTGCTCCGCTGACAGTTCCTGCTCCGCCGGCAGCTCCTGCTCCGCCTACAGTTCCTGCTCCTCCTACAGCTCCTGCTCCGCCGACAGCTCCTGGTCCACCGAGAGCAGCTAGTCCCCCGAGTGGTTTTAGTGCTCCGCCGTCCTCACCTGGAGAGATGACCGACGCTGAGTCGGAGGGCGACGAGGACCCACCGCAAGTTGATTGGTTACCACCTGAGGAGAGGACATACCCATACGTGCGGGTAGTTGGTGCAGAACGGATGGCGGATGGAGAGGTTCGAGCATGGGTGGAATGGGAGGACACGCTCGAGCCTTTGTCCGCCTTGTACCCTGCGGATGCACGCGCCCTTGCAAGGTATCTGCGCCGACCACAAGAGGGCCTCCTACCTATCACTGCGAGGGTATACGGGGACACACTTGAGCCATTTTCGACCTGCGGATCGAGAGCAGATCGAGCGTGCTTACGGTATTGCAGGCAACTAACAGTGCATACACGCATAACATATTCTTTGATTTTTCCTCCCACTAAGTCGTTTGTTTTGTTTTCAAAGATATTCAACGTCGTCCTAGCCAATGTGCTTCATGTGCGTGCGTGCTAGCAGCACAGGCTATGTGTAGTACGCCGCTTCAATTATTTATCACAGCTCACGTGTTCTAAACACTCGTGGGGTGAGGGCCTCACCGTAAGCCATCGCCCAAAGAGCTGCTTGTGACCAGATCAGTATGGACAACGACCCGCTGGCTGTGTATTCGAGCAGTGACTCTACCTTGAATCATGGCAGTGTTGAACAAGGGCCAGATCAGGTCCCTCGTTCAAACCCGTCCACAGAAGTCTACTGCATATCCACCGAGCCCGCCTCACAGCGTCTCGCCGTCTCGCCAGCTGTCAGAGACACCAACTTGCGAGCCAGCTCCGGCGCAACATCACACCCATCAGCCCCGACAGGTCATCTACGTTAGCAAAATGCGGTCAGTAACGCATCTCCTGACGGGATCCGTACAGACAGCGACCAGCACCGACACGCTGGCCGCAGTCCAGCTGGGACTCCACCGTCCGATCACGGCGGCCGCGAGACCCGGTCCTCCCGCCAGCAAGTATTGAGCACCTCCATCGAGTGCTCACTCGTAATCCACATTCATCGGGTAGATCTAGCCGCAGTAGACTTCGTCGATCTGCTGTCGATAGCGCTGCCAAGACGCTGTAGAGCGCTACCCGTACAGATCAGTACCACCGCTCACCTCAGCCATCGTTCTGACGTATATCGCGAGCGTCGGGCCACACCACGCGGTCTCTCCATGCAGCTTGCCCCAGCACGCCATCTCTCCATGCACCTTGCCACACGAACGAGCCTCTCGGCGAGTCTCCGTCCGCCAGGCGCCGTCCGCAGCGCACAAATCACGTCTCGTCGGCAGAGCCGACAGCGACCAGCACCGACATGCTGGCCGCAGTCCAGCAGGGACTCCACCGTCCGATCACGGCGGCCACGGACTACCGCGAGGCCCAGTCCTTCGTCAGCAAGTATTGAGCAGCTCCACCGAGTGCTCACTCGCAATCCACCGTGATCGGGTAGATCTAGCCGCAGTAGACTTCGTCGATCTGCTGTCGATACCGCCGCCAGGCGCTGTAGAGCCCTACAAGTACACGGTGTAGGCTACACGTACAACAGTACCACCGCTCGCATCAGCCACCGCTCCGACGAATATGGCGATCGTCGGGTCGCACCACAAGGTCTCTCCATGCAGCTTGCCCGAGCACGCCATCTCTCCATGCACCTTGCCACACGAACGAGCCTCCCAGTTCCATTCAGCGTGTCTCCGTCCGCCAGGCGCCGTCCGCAGCACACAAATCACGTCTCGGCGTCAGAGCCGACAGCGACCAGCACTGACATGCTGGTCGTAGTCCAGCAGGGACTCCACCGTCCGGTCACGGCGGCCATGAACTACCGCGAGACCCGGTCCTCACGCCAGCAAGTATTTAGCACCTCGATCGAGTGCTCACTCGCAATCCACCATCATCGGGTAGATGTAGCCGCAGTACTTCGTCGATCTGCTGTCGATACCGCCGCCAGGCGCTGTAGAAACCCTACACGGTGTAGGCTACACGAACAGAACAGTACCACCGATCGCCTCAGCCACCGTTCCAACGAATATGGCGAACGTCGGGTCGCACTACGCGGTCTCTCCATGCAGCTTACCCCAGCACGCATCTCTCCATGCACCTTGCGACACGAACGAGCCTCTCGGCGAGTCTCCGTCCACCAGGCGCCGTCCGCAGCGCACAAATCACGTCTCGGCGTCAGAGCCGACAGCGACCAGCACTGACATGCTGGCCGCAGTCCAGCAGGGACTCCACCGTCCAATCACGGCGGCCACGATCTACCGCGAGACCCAGTCCTCCCGCCAGCAAGTATTGAGCACCTCCATTGAGTGCTCATTCGTAATCCACCGTGATCGGGTAGATGTAGCCGCAGTATACTTCGTCGATCTGCTGTCGATAGCATCGCCAGGGTGCTGTAGAGCCCTACAAGTACCACCAGTCGCCTCAGCCACCGCTCCGACGAATATGGCGATCGTCGGGTCGCACCACAAGGTCTCTCCATGCAGCTTGCCCGAGCACGCCATCTCTCCATGCACCTTGCCACACGAACGAGCCTCCCAGTTCCATTCAGCGTGTCTCCGTCCGCCAGACGCCGTCCGCAGCGCACAAATCACGTCTCGGCGTCAGAGCCGACAGCGACCAGCACCGACAAGCTGGTCGTAGTCCAGCAGGGACTCCACCGTCCCATCACGGCGGCCATTGACTAACGAGACTCCGTGTGGAAGTATTGAGCACCTCCATCGAGTGCTCACTCGCAATCCTCCGTCCTCGGGTAGATGTAGCCGTAGTCCATCGTCGATCTTCTCTCGACACAGCGCCGGCATGAAGGTGTAGGCACTACACGTAGCAATTCTTTTCGCCGGCACGCTCGCCAACAGCACGTCTGTATTGTTCCACGTGTGGGGCCATCCGTGCTGGAAGGGCGCCAATTATGGTACTATGTACCCTCCGTGTGGTGGAAGGACGCCAGTTGTGATACTATGTACCATAAACCGTGGATGCAGCGTAAGACCAAAATGCTGACCGGGCGCCGACTCGACGCTGCGCCGAAACTTTGGACGCTGCGGACGACACCTTGCAAAACACAACACGCTGCAAACTGGGAGGTTCACGGCGGCAACAAACAGCGTCAAGAACTGGGAGGTTCACGGCGGCAACAAACAGCGTCAAGAACTGCCGTGGTGCGGCCGCCGGTAGCGCGAGCTGCTGTCGTTGGCTGCTCGAGTCGGTGGTGCGGCCGCCGGTAGCGCGAGCTGCTGTCGTTGGCTGCTCGAGTCGGTGGTGCGGCCGCCGGTAGCGCGAGCTGCTGTCGTTGGCTGCAGGCTCTCAATTGGAGTGACTGCCGGTACGACTAGCGTGGAGTGGTCCGATCTTCGCATTTTACTACGGCGCTGTGGCTGAGTCAACTGAGGATGTAGTGGGTGTGGCAAGCTGCATGGAGAGACCGCGTGGTGTGGCCCGACGCTCGCGATATTCGTCGGAGCGGTGGCTGATGCGAGCGGTGGTACTGATCTGTACGGGTAGGGCTCTACAGCACCCTGGCGATGCTATCGACAGCAGATCGACGAAGTCTACTGCGGCTACATCTACCCGATCACGGTGGATTGCGAGTGAGCACTTGATCGAGGTGCTCAATACTTGCTGACGAAGGACGCGGCCTCGCGGTAGTCCGTGGCCGCCGTGATCGGACGGTGGAGTCCCTGCTGGACTGCGGCCAGCATGTCGGTGCTGGTCGCTGTCGGCTCTGCCGACGAACGTGATTTGTGTGCTGCGGACGGCGCCTGGTGGACGGAGACTCGCCGAGAGGCTCGTTCGTGTCGCAAGGTGCATGGAGAGATGGCGTGCTGGGGCAAGCGGCATGGAGAGACCGCGTGGTGCGACCCGACGTTCGCCATATTCGTCGGAGCGGTGGCTGATGCGACCGGTGGTACTGTTGTACGTGTAGCCTACACCGTGTACTTGTAGGGCTCTACAGCGCCTGGCGGCGGTAGCGACAGCAGATCGACGAAGGCTACTGCGGCTACATCTACCCGATCACGGTGGATTGCGAGTGAGCAATCGATGGAGGTGCTCAATACTTGCTGGCGGGAGGACTGGGTCTCGCGGTAGTTCATGGCCGCCGTGATCGGACGGTGGAGTCCCAGCTGGACTGCGGCAAGCGTGTCGGTGCTGGTCGCTGTCGGCTCTGACGCCGAGACGTGATTTGTGCGCTGCGGACGGCGCCTGGTGGACGGAGACTCGCCGAGAGGCTCGTTCGTGTGGCAAGGTGCATGGAGAGATGGCGTGCTGGGGTAAGCTGCATGGAGAGACCGCGTGGTGCGACCCGATGCTCGCCATATTCGTCGGAACGGTGGCTGAGGCGAGCGGTGGTACTGTTGTACGTGTAGCCTACACCGTGTACTTGTAGGGCTCTACAGCGCCTGGCGGCGGTATCGACAGCCGATCGACGAAGGCTCCTGCGGCTACATCTCCCCGATCACGGTGGATTGCGAGTGAGCTCTCGATCGAGGTGCTCAATACTTGCTGACGAAGGTCTCGGCCGCGCGGTAGTCCGTGGCCGCCGTGAGCGGACGGGGGCGTCCCAGCTGGACTGCGGCAAGCGTGTCGGTGCTGGTCGCTGTCGGCTCTGCCGACGAACGTGATTTGTGTGCTGCGGACGGCGCCTGGTGGACGGAGACTCGCCGAGAGGCTCGTTCGTGTCGCAAGGTGCATGGAGAGATGGCGTGCTGGGGCAAGCGGCATGGAGAGACCGCGTGGTGCGACCCGACGTTCGCCATATTCGTCGGAGCGGTGGCTGATGCGACCGGTGGTACTGTTGTACGTGTAGCCTACACCGTGTACTTGTAGGGCTCTACAGCGCCTGGCGGCGGTAGCGACAGCAGATCGACGAAGGCTACTGCGGCTACATCTACCCGATCACGGTGGATTGCGAGTGAGCAATCGATGGAGGTGCTCAATACTTGCTGGCGGGAGGACTGGGTCTCGCGGTAGTTCGTGGCCGCCGTGACCGGACGTTGGAGTCCCAGCTGGACTGCGGCAAGCGTGTCGGTGCTGGTCGCTGTCGGCTCTGACGCCGAGACGTGATTTGTGCGCTGCGGACGGCGCCTGGTGGACGGAGACTCGCCAAGAGGCTCGTTCGTGTCGCAAGGTGCATGGAGAGATGGCGTGCTCGGGCAAGCTGCATGGAGAGACCGCGTGGTGTGGCCCGACGTTCGCCATATTCGTCGGAGCGGTGGCTGATGCGAGCGGTGGTACTGTTGTACGTGTAGCCTACACCGTGTACTTGTAGGGCTCTACAGCGCCTGGCGGCGGTATCGACAGCAGATCGACGAAGTCTACTGCGGCTAGATCTACCCGATCACGGTGGATTGCGAGTGAGCAATCGATGGAGGTGCTCAATACTTGCTGGCGGGAGGACTGGGTCTCGCGGTAGTTCGTGGCCGCCGTGATTGGACGGTGGAGTCCCTGCTGGACTGCGGCCAGCATGTCGGTGCTGGTCGCTGTCGGCTCTGCCGACGAACGTGATTTGTGTGCTGCGGACGGCGCCTGGTGGACGGAGACTCGCCGAGAGGCTCGTTCGTGTCGCAAGGTGCATGGAGAGATGGCGTGCTGGGGCAAGCGGCATGGAGAGACCGCGTGGTGCGACCCGACGTTCGCCATATTCGTCGGAGCGGTGGCTGATGCGACCGGTGGTACTGTTGTACGTGTAGCCTACACCGTGTACTTGTAGGGCTCTACAGCGCCTGGCGGCGGTAGCGACAGCAGATCGACGAAGGCTACTGCGGCTACATCTACCCGATCACGGTGGATTGCGAGTGAGCAATCGATGGAGGTGCTCAATACTTGCTGGCGGGAGGACTGGGTCTCGCGGTAGTTCGTGGCCGCCGTGACCGGACGTTGGAGTCCCAGCTGGACTGCGGCAAGCGTGTCGGTGCTGGTCGCTGTCGGCTGTGACGCCGAGACGTGATTTGTGCGCTGCGGACGGCGCCTGGTGGACGGAGACTCGCCAAGAGGCTCGTTCGTGTCGCAAGGTGCATGGAGAGATGGCGTGCTCGGGCAAGCTGCATGGAGAGACCGCGTGGTGTGGCCCGACGTTCGCCATATTCGTCGGAGCGGTGGCTGATGCGAGCGGTGGTACTGTTGTACGTGTAGCCTACACCGTGTACTTGTAGGGCTCTACAGCGCCTGGCGGCGGTATCGACAGCAGATCGACGAAGTCTACTGCGGCTAGATCTACCCGATCACGGTGGATGGCGAGTGAGCAATCGATGGAGGTGCTCAATACTTGCTGGCGGGAGGACTGGGTCTCGCGGTAGTTCGTGGCCGCCGTGATTGGACGGTGGAGTCCCTGCTGGACTGCGGCCAGCATGTCGGTGCTGGTCGCTGTCGGCTCTGCCGACGAACGTGATTTGTGTGCTGCGGACGGCGCCTGGTGGACGGAGACACGCCGAGAGGCTCGTTCGTGTCGCAAGGTGCATGGAGAGATTGCGTGCTGGGGCAAGCGGCATGGAGAGACCGCGTGGTGCGACCCGACGTTCGCCATATTCGTCGGAGCGGCGGCTGATGCGACTGGTGGTACTTGTAGGGCTCTACAGCACCCTGGCGGCGGTATCGACAGCAGATCGACGAAGTCTACTGCGGCTAGATCTACCCGATCACGGTGGATGGCGAGTGAGCAATCGATGGAGGTGCTCAATACTTGCTGGCGGGAGGACTGGGTCTCGCGGTGGTTCGTGGCCGCCGTGATTGGACGGTGGAGTCCCTGCTGGACTGCGGCCAGCATGTCGGTGCTGGTCGCTGTCGGCTCTGCCGACGAACGTGATTTGTGTGCTGCGGACGGCGCCTGGTGGACGGAGACTCGCCGAGAGGCTCGTTCGTGTCGCAAGGTGCATGGAGAGATGGCGTGCTGGGGCAAGCGGCATGGAGAGACCGCGTGGTGCGACCCGACGTTCGCCATATTCGTCGGAGCCGCGGCTGATGCGACCGGTGGTACTGTTGTACGTGTAGCCTACACCGTGTACTTGTAGGGCTCTACAGCGCCTGGCGGCGGTAGCGACAGCAGATCGACGAAGGCTACTGCGGCTACATCTACCCGATCACGGTGGATTGCGAGTGAGCAATCGATGGAGGTGCTCAATACTTGCTGGCGGGAGGACTGGGTCTCGCGGTAGTTTGTGGCCGCCGTGATTGGACGGTGGAGTCCCTGCTGGACTGCGGCCAGCATGTCGGTGCTGGTCGCTGTCGGCTCTGCCGACGAACGTGATTTGTGTGCTGCGGACGGCGCCTGGTGGACGGAGACTCGCCGAGAGGCTCGTTCGTGTCGCAAGGTGCATGGAGAGATGGCGTGCTCGGGCAAGCTGCATGGAGAGACCGCGTAGTGCGACCCGACGTTCGCCATATTCGTCGGAGCGGTGGCTGATGCGACCGGTGGTACTGTTGTACGTGTAGCCTACACCGTGTACTTGTAGGGCTCTACAGCGCCTGGCGGCGGTAGCGACAGCAGATCGACGAAGGCTACTGCGGCTACATCTACCCGATCACGGTGGATTGCGAGTGAGCAATCGATGGAGGTGCTCAATACTTGCTGACGAAGGACTCGGCCTCGCGGTAGTCCGTGGCCGCCGTGATCGGACGGTGGAGTCCCAGCTGGACTGCGGCAAGCGTGTCGGTGCTGGTCGCTGTCGGCTCTGACGCCGAGACGTGATTTGTGCGCTGCGGACGGCGCCTGGTGGACGGAGACTCGCCAAGAGGCTCGTTCGTGTCGCAAGGTGCATGGAGAGATGGCGTGCTGGGGCAAGCGGCATGGAGAGACCGCGTAGTGCGACCCGACGTTCGCCATATTCGTCGGAGCGGTGGCTGATGCGACCGGTGGTACTGTTGTACGTGTAGCCTACACCGTGTACTTGTAGGGCTCTACAGCGCCTGGCGGCGGTAGCGACAGCAGATCGACGAAGGCTACTGCGGCTACATCTACCCGATCACGGTGGATTGCGAGTGAGCAATCGATGGAGGTGCTCAATACTTGCTGGCGGGAGGACTGGGTCTCGCGGTAGTTCGTGGCCGCCGTGATTGGACGGTGGAGTCCCTGCTGGACTGCGGCCAGCATGTCGGTGCTGGTCGCTGTCGGCTCTGCCGACGAACGTGTGTTGTGTGCTGCGGACGGCGCCTGGTGGACGGAGACTCGCCGAGAGGCTCGTTCGTGTCGCAAGGTGCATGGAGAGATGGCGTGCTGGGGCAAGCGGCATGGAGAGACCGCGTAGTGCGACCCGACGTTCGCCATATTCGTCGGAGCGGTGGCTGATGCGACCGGTGGTACTGTTGTACGTGTAGCCTACACCGTGTACTTGTAGGGCTCTACAGCGCCTGGCGGCGGTAGCGACAGCAGATCGACGAAGGCTACTGCGGCTACATCTACCCGATCACGGTGGATTGCGAGTGAGCAATCGATGGAGGTGCTCAATACTTGCTGGCGGGAGGACTGGGTCTCGCGGTAGTTCGTGGCCGCCGTGATTGGACGGTGGAGTCCCAGCTGGACTGCGGCAAGCGTGTCGGTGCTGGTCGCTGTCGGCTCTGACGCCGAGACGTGATTTGTGCGCTGCAGACGGCGCCTGGTGGACGGAGACTCGCCAAGAGGCTCGTTCGTGTCGCAAGGTGCATGGAGAGATGGCGTGCTCGGGCAAGCTGCATGGAGAGACCGCGTGGTGTGGCCCGACGTTCGCCATATTCGTCGGAGCGGTGGCTGATGCGAGCGGTGGTACTGTTGTACGTGTAGCCTACACCGTGTACTTGTAGGGCTCTACAGCGCCTGGCGGCGGTAGCGACAGCAGATCGACGAAGGCTACTGCGGCTACATCTACCCGATCACGGTGGATTGCGAGTGAGCAATCGATGGAGGTGCTCAATACTTGCTGGCGGGAGGACTAGACAAAAAAAACTCTGAAGAGCCACCGCTTTATCCACTGTCAATTGGTATTTTCCTACCGACGGCCCATGGCGAGAAAATCGGCTCTGCCTCCGCATCCATCTGTGTCCGCTCCGACGCCCCCGCCAATGGCTCCTCTGCGTTCGCCACGATCACCAAGTCCACCGAGTGAGTCGACAGCTTGCGTCTCGAGAATGTCTCCTAGATCTCCAAGCCCGCCCGGCGCGTCTTTCCTAATGACTCCTCCTGCTCTGCCGACAGCACCGAGCTCAGCTAGCCCCCAAGTGTTCCTGCTCCGCTGACAGTTCCTGCTCCGCCGGCAGCTCCTGCTCCGCCTACAGTTCCTGCTCCTCCTACAGCTCCTGCTCCGCCGACAGCTCCTGGTCCACCGAGAGCAGCTAGTCCCCCGAGTGGTTTTAGTGCTCCGCCGTCCTCACCTGGAGAGATGACCGACGCTGAGTCGGAGGGCGACGAGGACCCACCGCAAGTTGATTGGTTACCACCTGAGGAGAGGACATACCCATACGTGCGGGTAGTTGGTGCAGAACGGATGGCGGATGGAGAGGTTCGAGCATGGGTGGAATGGGAGGACACGCTCGAGCCTTTGTCCGCCTTGTACCCTGCGGATGCACGCGCCCTTGCAAGGTATCTGCGCCGACCACAAGAGGGCCTCCTACCTATCACTGCGAGGGTATACGGGGACACACTTGAGCCATTTTCGACCTGCGGATCGAGAGCAGATCGAGCGTGCTTACGGTATTGCAGGCAACTAACAGTGCATACACGCATAACATATTCTTTGATTTTTCCTCCCACTAAGTCGTTTGTTTTTGTTTTCAAAGATATTCAACGTCGTCCTAGCCAATGTGCTTCATGTGCGTGCGTGCTAGCAGCACAGGCTATGTGTAGTACGCCGCTTCAATTATTTATCACAGCTCACGTGTTCTAAACACTCGTGGGGTGAGGGCCTCACCGTAAGCCATCGCCCAAAGAGCTGCTTGTGACCAGATCAGTATGGACAACGACCCGCTGGCTGTGTATTCGAGCAGTGACTCTACCTTGAATCATGGCAGTGTTGAACAAGGGCCAGATCAGGTCCCTCGTTCAAACCCGTCCACAGAAGTCTACTGCATATCCACCGAGCCCGCCCTCACAGCGTCTCGCCGTCTCGCCAGCTGTCAGAGACACCAACTTGCGAGCCAGCTCCGGCGCAACATCACACCCATCAGCCCCGACAGGTCATCTACGTCAGCAAAATGCGGTCAGTAACGCATCTCCTGACGGGATCCGTACAGGCAGCGACCACCACCGACACGCTGGCCGCAGTCCAGCTCGGACTCCACCGTCCGATCACGGCGGCCGCGAGACCCGGTCCTCCCACCAGCAAGTATTGAGCACCTCCATCGAGTGCTCACTCGTAATCCACCGTCATCGGGTAGATCTAGCCGCAGTAGACTTCGTCGATCTGCTGTCGATAGCATCGCCAGGGTGCTGTAGAGCCCTACAAGTACCACCAGTCGCCTTACCCGCCGCTCCGACGTATATCGCGAGCGTCGGGTCACACCACGCGGTCTCTCCATGCAGCTTGCCCCGGCACGCCATCTCTCCATGCACCTTGCCACACGAACGAGCCTCTCGGCGAGTCTCCGTCCGCCAGGCGCCGTCCGCAGCGCACAAATCACGTCTCGTCGGCAGAGCCGACAGCGACCAGCACCGACATGCTGGCCGCAGTCCAGCAGGGACTCCACCGTCCGATCACGGCGGCCACGGACTACCGCGAGGCCCAGTCCTTCGTCAGCAAGTATTGAGCAGCTCCACCGAGTGCTCACTCGCAATCCACCGTGATCGGGTAGATGTAGCCGCAGTAGACTTCGTCGATCGGCTGTCGATACCGCCGCCAGGCGCTGTAGAGCCCTACAAGTACACGGTGTAGGCTACACGTACAACAGTACCACCGCTCGCCTCAGCCACCGTTCCGACGAATATGGCGAACATCGGGTCGCACCACGCGGTCTCTCCATGCAGCTTGCCCCAGCACGCCATCTCTCCATGCACCTTGCCACACTCTCGAGCCTCCCAGTTCCATTCAGCGTGTCTCAGCCAACGACAGCAGCTCGCGCTACCGGCGGCCGCACCACCGACTCGAGCAGCCAACGACAGCAGCTCGCGCTACCGGCGGCCGCACCACGGCAGTTCTTGACGCTGTTTGTTGCCGCCGTGAACCTCCCAGTTTGCAGCGTGTTGTGTTAGCAAGGTGCCGTCCGCAGCGCACAAATCACGTCTCGGCGTCAGAGCCGACAGCGACCAGCACCGACAAGCTGGTCGTAGTCCAGCAGGGACTCCACCGTCCGGTCACGGCGGCCATTGACTAACGTGACTCCGGGTGGAAGTATTTAGCACCTCCATCGAGTCCGCACTCGCAATCCTCCGTCCTCGGGTAGATGTAGCCGTAGTCCATCGTCGATCTTCTCTCGACACAGCGCCGGCATGAAGGTGTAGGCACTACACGTAGCAATTCGTTTCGCCGGCACGCTCGCCAACAGCACGTCTGTATTGTTCCACGTGTGGGGCCATCCGTGCTGGAAGGGCGCCAATTGTGGTACTATGTACCATAAACCGTGGATGCAGCGTAAGACCAAAATGCTGACCGGGCGCCGACTCGACGCTGCGCCGAAACTTTGGACGCTGCGGACGACACCTTGCTAACACAACACGCTGCAAACTGGGAGGTTCACGGCGGCAACAAACAGCGTCAAGAACTGCCGTGGTGCGGCCGCCGGTAGCGCGAGCTGCTGTCGTTGGCTGCTCGAGTCGGCGGTGCGGCCGCCGGTAGCGCGAGCTGCTGTCGTTGGCTGCTCGAGTCGGTGGTGCGGCCGCCGGTAGCGCGAGCTGCTGTCGTTGGCTGCAGGCTCTCAATTGGAGTGACTGCCGGTACGACTAGCGTGGAGTGGTCCGATCTTCGCATTTTACTACGGCGCTGTGGCTGAGTCAACTGAGGATGTAGTGGGTGTGGCAAGCTGCATGGAGAGACCGCGTGGTGTGGCCCGACGCTCGCGATATTCGTCGGAGCGGTGGCTGAGGCGAGCGGTGGTACTGATCTGTACGGGTAGGGCTCTTGCAGCGGGGCTGCCGTAGCTTTAGCGTCAGAGGAAGACGTAACAGACTCACAGAGTCGCGGCTAAAGATAGCCCGTTCTAATACCAGAACGCACGAGTCCGTACTCCCTACGGACTCCAAGAGTCAACCCTTAACTCTTAGCTGTGAATCTTCAAACTGAATGTATTTCTCTTATCGCGGCAGAGCCGCCTTCGGTGTAAATGTATCTGGTTCACTATCTAGCATAGTGAACCCTAGTCATATGCATAATCTGTGGCTCTGAAGCCATGTACTGATTCTCCTACTGAAATAGGTTAGACAGTGTGCACCACACAAGCCTGTGTGTGCCACACTTCGTAACCCTTCGGGTAACATTCGTGTAACCCCGTTACACCCTCCCCCACCAAACCGTGGACACGGGTGTTCACGCTTAACGGTCAACGACCGGGTCTTGTTCCGTCAAGCCTCCTTCTCGAACGAGTCAATCCACATCGTGTGGACGTCTCTGAGAACTTCTCGGCGCAACGCGCCCTCACATGACTTCAAGTCATAACGCCTTTTGGTCTTTCGACCGCAGAAACCCTCTCGCGAGGTCCGCCTCGGAGCCTCGCTCCTCTCGCGCTTCGGCACCTCGTGCCTGCAAACTCCCAAGCTCCCCGGCGCAGGTGCGCACACCGACCGCGCCTCCCAGGCTCTCGGTCTCTCAGTACTTCGCGGCGCAACGCCTCAAGCAACGCTCGCGGCGAGCACGCCCCAGCTCCCTCGAGCACCAGCCCATCCGACCATGGACCTCAAAGATCTCTTCGGAGATGAGGAGGAGGGCGAGGTGGACTACAGCGAGTCTGATGTCGGCTCTCCGAGCCATGAGGGTGAAGCAGCGTCCCCACAACGCTCCCCGAACCGCCGCGACGCTTCGCCCACGTCGCCGGCACAACGCGGAGGTGGCACGTCGGCCACAGTTGGCTCGTCGAGCTCCCGCGACCAAGAGCGCCGCGCGCGAGTGTCTCCTGCGCGCTCGTCGAGCCATCCCTCTACTGAGCGCACTGCGCTGTCGAGGGAGGAGCCGCGGCCACCGCTGCGCACTCCAAATCCGTTCCCTGAACGCTCTTCCGGGCTCCGCGAGCTGCGCGAGCTCACTGAGTCACGGTACTCTCCGCCTCGTGCGGGGGAAGTGCCCTTGGGCCCCGTCATCTCCAACCCTTTGGACGAGGCTCAATCCGAGCAGGTTGCGGCGCAGCTGGCCTCCATGCGCTCCCAGCGCCCCGAGTTGCGGCCCCTGCTGAACCCCAGCACCGCCGAGTACGGCTTTCGGCCTCGTGACCCCGCGGAGGCATGCCGCCAGGCTTTCCAGCCGACGCTGGCTCAGCATGTCATTGGGCCTGCGGCCCGTACTCCGGAGGAGATCGCTCTTCGAACGTCTCTACGACAGCGACTCTTGACTCCACAGTCTACGACTGTCTCCGAGTACCGCGAGCGGTTGCGCCTGCAAGGCAAGGTTGTCCGTGCCCGCAATGCGGACGTACCCTGTGGTGCTCAGCCCGGGCGAAAGCCTGATCGAACACGAGGCTCAGTTCGAGCTCTGGGCTGAGAAGAAGAAGAAGCTTAGCTCCATGGATGCTCTTCGAGCTAGCTTCAGCGAAGTGGATGTTCGTATCGAACGCAAGCTCCGCTTCGACTTTGCGAAGATCCGAGCCAAACGCAGCCTCTCGGCTAACGCTCAGCCGCAGACCCATTCTAGCGCTGCGCGCTTCGCTCCTTTGAGCCCTCCAGTCGCTCCTACCCGTGAGGGAGTGAGCGCTGTGGCTCAGGGCCAACCCCGGAGCAATGTGGCTGACCCAGCAGCTCCCAGCCTATTGCCGGGAAGCGCGGGACGGCCGGCATGCCGGCCTCGAGCCCACGGGGCGCTGGTGATCAAGCCGATCAAAAGCGTCCACGACGTCTGGGCAGTCTTGGCGAAGGGGCACCTCAAACTCCCATGAGTTCTCTGAGTGTGGGTACCCTCGCCACTTTACCAGATACTGGTTTTGACCCCGGCACCGCCGCTTCGCCAGCAGGCGCTCCACATGGTAGTGAAGGTTCCCTTGCTCATCGAGCAGCGCCGGTGGAGGACGCACCAAGCCGCCTCGCGACGTTTGATGAGCTGTTCGAGGTTCAGCAACAGACGACTCGCCTTCGGGACCATGTCCAGGATGTCGATGCGCGTCTCGCGCGTACTGCCACGGAGCTCGACGAGCTTGCTCGGGACTTGAGCTGGGTTCAAGTGCCTCGCGAGGTCTGGGACCGGCTCCGACACTTGGAGAGCTGGGTGCAGTATTATGGCGATCGCGACGATCGTCGTAGCCAGGAGCTCTCCGAGCTTCGGCGTCAGCAGGCTGCATTGCAGGGTCAGATTGACCTTCTGGCCCGCATGCAGGGCCCGCCCGCTGCGCCTCCTGTGCCGGTGGCCCCCAGCCTGCGGCACCTCCGACTCCGACCCTGCCCTCAGGGCTCGCGGCACCGCCGATGCCGAGCCTTCCGCCTGTGCCTGCAGTGCCTGCGATGATGGTCGCGTCTGTGACGCCTGCGACTGCGTCCTCGACGCTCGCGACCTCCGCGCCTGCGACCTCGTCGCCCTCGGTGCCTCCGTTTGCACCTGCGTCGGGTCATGGTACGGCTTGAGCAAGCCCACGTAGAAGACGGGGTGCGTCCGCATCTTCTTCGGAAGATTGAGCGTGTACGCAAGGCCCTTCCTGGCCACGACCTTGAAAGGTCCAATGAAGCGCGGGCGCAACTTCGTCTTGAAGACAGCGGACACTGCATGTGTAGGTAGGTTCTTAGCATTTAGCAATACCAGGTCCCCGACCTCATAACTGTCAACATTGCCTCTGCCTTTAGCATCCGCATGTTCCTTTTGCTTGTCTTGGCTCTCAGCCATTGCGTCACGCACGTGTCGTAAGACACTCAAGCGCGTCGACAAGAAAGTGTCAACCTGTTTACGAACAGTAGCCGGGCTGACATCAGCTAGCCGATCAGCTAAATCGGCTTCCTCTCCCCACCAAGCCCGAGGCCACCACGTGGCGGCGTCAGCGGGACGCGGGGATGGGACAAGCTGTTCACGTAGAACGGCGTGTAGCCGGTCGAGGCATGCACGGCGTTATTCAACGCAAACTCAACGAGTGGCAGCATAGCGCTCCAACGCTTCGGCGTCTCAGCGCAAATGCTGCGGAGCACGTCTTCGACGACGCGATTCACTCGCTCCGTCTGACCATCGGTCTGCGGGTGATCCGCCGTGGACATGTCCAGCTTGGTGCCAAGCACCGCAAAACCGCGCTCCAGAAGTTGCCCGTGAAGCGGGGTCTCGGTCCGAGACAATCGACTCAGGAGTCCGTGTTGTCGAAACACTCGGTCCAAGAACAGCGTTGCTGTACCCTTACCATCGATGGTATCCGGCACAGCCGCAATGTGAGCCATCTTGCTCAGTCGGTCTACAAAGACCACGACTTCCAGTGTTGCCCGCCGCATCCGCCGGCAGGCCAAACACAAAGTCCATACTCATGGATTGCCAACAGCCCGAAGGGACAGGCAAGCTTGCCAACGGGGCTGCAGCATGGGGTGACGACTTCACTCGCTGACACGTCTCGCACGTGCGCACATAAGTGCTCGTCCACTTGTACAGCTTCGGCCACCAGTAGTGGGTGCTCACCGAGCTGTAGGTCTTCTCACGGCCAAGATGGCCAGCCACCGGCGTGTCGTGGGCCTCATAGAGGATACGATACTTCAGGTCCTCATCATGAGGGATGACCACGCGTGGCGTGTCCTCGGAGCCAGTGCTGTAGAACAGCAGGCCACCATCGAGGGTGTAGCGATGCAAACGCGCGCGCACTCGCGCCGACAATTCAATGTCCGAGTCTTGAAACTCCTTGCTCCCGAGAGCCTTCAGCAACGCGACACAAGTGTCATCCTTGGCATAAGCCGTTCGGATCAGATCCGGTAATGACGAAGTCACGGTCGTTACATGAGCCAGCTCATAATCCGGCCTGCGCGACAGCGCGTCCGCGAGGACATTCTGCTTGCCAGGCTTGTACTTCACCTCGAAGTTGTACTCCGCGAAGAAGGACAGCCAACGGGCCATCCTTTGCGAGAGATGAGGCGACTGAGTCGCAGTGCGTAACGACGCGTGATCCGTGTAAATCACGAACGGCTGAGAGCCCAACAGGTGAACCCTGAACTTGACGAGCGCATACTTCATCGCAAGTAGCTCTTTGTCATGGACAGGATAGTTCTTCTCAGCAGCCTTCAGCTGACGAGATTCGAACGCCACCACGCGCTCGCGCCCCTCGGCGTCTGCTTGTAGCAGGGCACAGCCGATGGCAAAGTCCGAGGCGTCACAGACGACACTAAACGGACGAGCGGGGTCTGGCAAAGCCAGAATAGGCGCATGAAGGAGACTATCCTTAATTGCCGCAAACGCATCTTGATGCTCGGTGTTCCAACACCACTCCGCGTCCTTCTTCAGGAGATTGGAGAGTGGCCGAGCCATCTCAGCGTAATTCTCGCTGTACTTGTGCAAGTAATTGGCCAAGCCAAGCCACTTGCGAAGATCCTTCTGGTTCTGGGGAACCGGCCAGTCAACAATGGCCTTGACCTTGACCGGGTCGGCCCTCAGGCCACGCTTCCCGATGAAGCACCCTAAGAAGGGAATCTCTTCTGCTCCGAAGATGCATTTGTCAATGTTGGCATACAACTTGTTTTGACGCATGCACTCGAGCACAGCACGCAGGTGCTCGACATGGTTCTCCATATCAGTCTTCCAGTGCTCCGCACGACTGTGGACAAAGATGTCATCGAAGTACGTCTGCGCGTACGCCCGATGGGGCCGGAAGAGCTGCGTCACAAGACGATTGAACGTCGCTGGCGCGTTCGAGAGCCCTTGGGGCATCACCAACCACTCCCAGAGCATGCCGCTCGGAGTACTCACCGCAGTGAGAGGAATGTCGCTCGTTCTCATGAGCAATTGGTAGTAGCCATCGACCAAGTCGAGCGCACTGTACATCGTACATCCTGCCATGTTGTTCTGAAGAACGTCCTTCCGAGGAATCGGCGTCTGCGCCGGAATGGTGGCGGCATTCAGCTTGTTAAAAGCATGCACAATACGCCACTTGCCATTCGGCTTTCTGACACAGAACGTCGGCGTGGAGTGAGGAGACTTACTCACGCACCATGCTCCGCCTCGTGCTTCGCACGGAAGAACGCGTCAATGACGTCACACTGCTCCTTCGGCAGAGGCCACTGCCTCGTCACGCAGTACTTCGTTCCCGGAACGAGATCAATCTCATGTCGAACACCTCGATCCGGAGGTAGCCCTGAGGGCGGTTCCTTCGAGACCACGTCTTGATAATCCTTCACCACGTGGTACAAGGGGTCCGACGGATCCTTCAGGATCGCCGATCCGCTTCGCGCATTCAGCGCCTTCTTAGTGTCCTCCAGGACAGCTTCATCCAGAAGCGAGGACGAGTTCAACTCTTCTTCAGGTCGTATGACCACCACCTCCGCCAAGTCTCCAGCCTTCAAGGCTTCGCCCAACTCGGCCAAGGACATCTCGTCCAGCTCCAGGAGAGCAGATAGTGAGGGCAAGTCGGTGAGACTGACATCTCCGTCGACGTCGCCCGTCACCCATTCACGAGTGTGTAGAGCTGCTCGCTCTTGTGTGGAGCCTCACCGCTCGGCACACCCTTCTCGACTCGTGAGACCGCAGACGCCTTGCGTCGCGCCGCCAGCGCTTTGCGGCGCTGCCGCCTCTTCATGGACACTGTCCGCCCAGAAGAGCTCCGTGATTCCGCGTGCTTCTTGACGCCAGGTATCACCACCTCATTCAGCTCCAGAGGAGCACCAGTGTCTTGATCGACACTCAGCGAAGGGCTGCACGACCCGCAGCCTCCACTCAGTGGATTACGTGCCACTCCACGATCTTCATCCGGGCAGAGCCCCTTGTCCCTCGGCATCGTGCCGACCGCGCCGTCGCTGGCACGCAGCAGGGCGTCGCCCTCAGACGCACACCCGCTCAGCGGAATTAGTGCCGCTCCACATCCTTGATCCGGGCAACGCCCACCTTCACTCGACCTCTCGTCGACCGCGCCTTCACTGGCACGCAGCAGGGCGTCGCCCTCAGACGCACACCCGCTCAGCGGAATTCGTGCCGCTCCACATCCTTGATCCGGGCAACGCCCACCTTCACTCGACCTCTCGTCGACCGCGCCTTCACTGGCACGCAGCAGGGCGTCGCCCTCAGACGCACACCCGCTCAGCGGAATTCGTGCCGCTCCACCTGCCGTCCACGAGCCACGCTCGGAACGCTCGTTCTCGACACACGCAGTGTCCACCAACTCGGAAACTCCGATGTTCAGCACATTGACCGACTCGGTCCAGTGCTCGCGCCAGAAGCGCTTCTGCTTCCTAGCAGAGGTGGGTTCATGACTCGCCAATGCTCCGCCAGGAGAGAAGTGCGTAGCACCAAGGGTCTTCGACCTCCAATCTATCCAAGGCTCATGGCGTTCCAGCCACGCCATACCAAGGATGAGATCATATCTCGAATCGAGGTCTAAGACCAGACAGCGTTCCACGCTATCAAAATCTAAAAACTTCACGCCCAAGTCCACAGGGACTTTAGGCACCGTGACACGAGTGCCCGTCGCGAGACGAACAGTGACGATGTCACTCCCACGCGCTACCAGCGCCTCAGCATAAAGCTGACTTCCGTCCACCGTGGAACACCGGGCGTAATTACCCGACGCTCCCGAATCGATCAAAATCGTCCATGGCTTTGTGAAGCCCTTCACCCAAGTCTGGGCGACTAGCAAGCTCGGCTTGCATACACGTTCCGTGTTATAGAGTACAGCTCTCTTCGGGCTAAGTCCTGTCGACCTCCACCTCGCCGAGGTTCAATAGAACTTAGTTCTTACCCAGTAGGCCGCCCCGCGCCTACTGGGTTTTCTCGTTTCCCCGAGACGAACCAGAGCCCTGGCTCGAACCCGAAGAGCGGCTTGATGAAGCCTGGCGCTGCAAGCGCAGCGGACATCCGGCGCGCAAGTGACGCGTGTCACCGCAGATGAAGCATCGGCGGATGCCGCGCCGCTGCTCAGCAGCCCGAAGCTCGGCTTCTTCGTCTTCAGCATAGCTGAGGTCCATAGGCTCCGGACCATTGGACGAACTGGTGTGAGGAGCGTTCCACCCAAGTCTTGACGACTTAAAGTTGTGCTCCGCGTTCAACGCGATGTCCACAGCCTCTTCAAAAGAGCTTGGGTGAGTGCGGAAGACTTCCGTCCTGGCCACGCCAGTGCGAAGTCCTTCCATAAACACCGTGACGATGACTACCTCAGCCAGAGGCTCGGCAGACATGCCCGCAATGAGAGTTCTCAACTCCTGGACATAGTCCACCAAATCCTTCCTGCCTTGTCGGGTAGCCAGGAAGCGTGAGCGCACGCGATACGCCTCGTTAGGCGGAGCGAACACTCGGGACAGTTGCTGCTTCAGCTGGTCCCACGTCGGGAAGGCCGTGTCGACCGACGTCCCTGACGTTAGTGCCCACTCTCTCGCTCGCCCACCAAGCTTCGAGATAGCTAGCGCCACGCGCTGCGACTCCGTCCGGAGTAGAGCTGAGCTCATAGCCATCTCGACTTCACGGGTCCAAAGCATTAAGCTTTCCCTTCCTTGCCTTCGAAGGTCTTCACGCTCAACATGAGCGGCTTGGGTCTTGTTCCCGCGTCGGATGACGTAGCGGGCGCTTGCGGCGCCACGGCCGTCGCCATCCTCTGCTGGAGGTGCTCCAACAGAGCATTCTCGTAGCTGGAGAACGCCTCGAGACGCGCATTCACCGCGTCGGGGCCTTGTTGCGCCAGTTGCGTCACGCCCTCCGGGCCCAGCAAGGACATAAGCTTTTAAGC
Organism: Phytophthora melonis; assembly: GCA_024211575.1. Taxonomy (NCBI): domain Eukaryota; phylum Oomycota; class Peronosporomycetes; order Peronosporales; family Peronosporaceae; genus Phytophthora; species Phytophthora melonis. The sequence goes on from JAMXKT010000018.1 coordinate 391,316, forward strand.
GCATCCTGCTGGTTCGGGGCAAGTGAGCGAACTGCTCCATTCTCCACAGAGGGTCAGTCTATCCAGACTCAGGTGTCGGATTGACTACGAGTGCTACCAAGTGCAGCGGGGCTGCCGTAGCTTTAGCGTCAGAGGAAGACGTAACAGACTCACAGAGTCGCGGCTAAAGATAGCCCGTTCTAATACCAGAACGCACGAGTCCGTACTCCCTACGGACTCCAAGAGTCAACCCTTAACTCTTAGCTGTGAATCTTCAAACTGAATGTATTTCTCTTATCGCGGCAGAGCCGCCTTCGGTGTAAATGTATCTGGTTCACTATCTAGCATAGTGAACCCTAGTCATATGCATAATCTGTGGCTCTGAAGCCATGTACTGATTCTCCTACTGAAATAGGTTAGACAGTGTGCACCACACAAGCCTGTGTGTGCCACACTTCGTAACCCTTCGGGTAACATTCGTGTAACCCCGTTACAGCTCTACAGCACCCTGGCGATGCTATCGACAGCAGATCGACGAAGTCTACTGCGGCTACATCTACCCGATGACGCTGGATTGCGAGTGAGCACTCGAGCGAGGTGCTCAATACTTGCCGGCGGGAGGACTGGGTCTCGCGGTAGGCCATGGCCGCCGTGATCGGACGGTGGAGTCCCTGCTGGACTGCGGCCAGCATGTCGGTGCTGGTCGCTGTCGGCTCTGACGCCGAGACGTGATTTGTGCGCTGCGGACGGCGCCTGGCGGACGGAGACTCGCCGATAGGCTCGTTCGTGTGGCAAGCTGCAGAGAGAGATGGCGTGCTGGGTGGAGAGACCGCGCGGTGTGGCCCCAACAATGAATATGCGCTGCGAACTAGGACTCGGTAAAGCTACACAAAGCGATTGGGGCGTGTAAGCGGTTGGCTGGTACTTCGAAGTATCGTGCTGCTACGTCGAACAGAAGATGGTAGTAGTATTAGAGTAGGAAACAGGAACTGCATTGATGATGGAATCTTGTTGAAGAACTAAAACAAAATCAAGAAGATGTACTAAAAATCATGGTCCAGGAATATCGCGCCAATACCCAAGGCCGCTATCCGCCATGTCCGTGCGAGGATTGTTCAGGACTGTGTCGCTTCCCTGTAGGTTTCCGGAACTGCAATTTTTTATCAAGGTTCGCCGGGATACTCTTCCCGCAATCCCAGTGCTCATGCCAAATCGCATAGCAAGACTTCTTCTCGCCGAAAGACTCATGCCGCACCATTTGGCAGAGATAAACACTAAGAAACAAAAACAATGTGAGTATAATACCAAGAAAAATCAAAGGAGCTTCACTCACTCTCCGGTGTGACCGTCCGAACAAGCCCGACAGTACCACTTGGTGTTTTTTCCCTCTCTTTCCTTGTGGGGCCAGTAAGCTGCACACCTTACACGCTCGATGCATCCTTTTGCGGTTAGGATTTCCGACTTCACCTTGAAAGTCTTGAGTTTCAGTGGGTTCATGGTTGGATAGGTTTACCCTTCGATCCACGGACCTAGATGGGACAGTAATCGGGGGTTGTAGCGGCTTTTAGAGGAACAAAGCCACGTTAGCAATTCCACTTCACTATGCAAAAACAAAACTGCTGCAAGTAACTTACACTCGGTGTTTCCAGCATATCTTCCGGTTGAATTGCCAGAAGTTGCGCATGTAGCGTTGTGAGAAATTCCGAATGACTCAAGCCAGATTTTCCTAATCTGTTGTTGTGCTCCCGATGGATAATGTAAGCGTTCACAAGCGCTATGTCAAGCAGCCCCAGGAACAGACTTTTGGACATGTTAGCAAACTCACGACACACAACCAACAGACCCATAATACTTACGTCTTGTAGTACTTCTTGAATTTGAAAGCCTCCGTCAGTGAAAACAGTTGAAGTCGGAGTTGGTCGTGGATATCAACACCTCCCATATTGTTATGGTAGTCTTTTACCAACTTTGGGCACGGGATATCGGTGGGTTCGCCTTCCACCCAGGTTTTTCTGACTGTAGGTAGGTCAATAACAACAGACATTCAATGTTAGATTCGAAAACAATCCAATTAACCTTTGCAAAGCACGAACCTGTAGTAAGCTGCTGCACACTGGCACCTGTCGCAAGAAAATGGACAGGCTTCGAGTCCCACCAGCAACACGCTAGCATATCAGGAGCAGCTTTGCATCGGGCCAGAAGGTATGATCCGCGCGGAATATCGGCAGGCCGTTTCTTGCGCTTTTCTTTCAGATCCGATGGAAACCCAATGCGGCTGGTTTGAATTGTACCCACTCTGTAAATCTGGTTGGATAGTAGCTCAAGTGCCAGCGCGACAGACGTATAAAACCTGTCAATGACAACAATTCGATAGTCTTGGCGCTCGCTTGGGAGAACTTTGTCGAGATTTCGTAGAACTGCGGCCGGTCCAGATTTGTCGTCAATTGTTTGCTTACCACCAAGATGAGCCTTTTTTCCGCAGTATACTTCCAGTCTAACATCGTACGCAAAAATTCCACCGGTTAATATAGTAAAGCTATTCTTGTAGACAGAGCTCAATACATTACCTCATGCAGTAGGACGTGCGCGGGCAGCAAGTCATAAAAAGCTTCGTTCCCCATTTATGGGGCTTATCCTTCATAAACATCCGTGTCCCGTTAAATTTCGAATGGGAAGGAATCATTCCCTCGTCTAACGACAAAATGGGTCCAGGATTGTAACCCTTCTTGAAGGTCTCTTGGAGAGTGTTGACAACGGGGCGGATTTTCCACGCTCTATCTTTTGCTGCCATGGGGTCGTTGTTGTCCGAGAAGTGCAGATGTTGCATTATCTCATCGAACCTGTAAAGACGTTAAGAGGGGTTAAACAATCGTTAAAAAGCTAGAAATATATTCACAATAAGCAAGTTGCAGGCGAGCTTTACCTGTTTCGTGGTATCCATGAGCCAAACGTGCCACCCGGGATTGCACCAGTCCTTGTGGTACTCCAATGGCTCGAGAGTCGGCGTTTATGCGGACAGAGCATGCGCGCTATCAGGAGCCCGAACCCGGTAGCATACTCATGGGGCGCAAAAGGTTCCATGCGTCTAAGGCGCTGGTGTATCTGCTTCAGCGATTCCACGTCCTTCACTCGCGTACCCCGGCGCTTTGTTCGCTTTTGGCGGTCTCGTATTCTTCGAGCTCGCGTAATCACCGTTTGCGCAGCGTACCGGTTACTTTCATCCGCAATCGTGTGCAGCAGTTTCTTCGGGAAAAAAAAAAACAGAACAACTCGATTGGGGACTCTGCGATCTTGAGAATGTCATCTGTCGGTCCCCATGCACCGTTATACAACCCTCGGTACTCTGTGTTTCTTTCCATGGATCCTGGAACTACAAAACGGTGAGCGAAGATTCATCATTAAATAATATGCATTTCGTAGCAAGCGTATAACATCACCTGGCTCCCACCCAGACGTCTCCCATGATTTGATCTCGTTTCGGTTTTTCGCCATCTTGAGAAGTGCGTCATCGTCATTCATGTTGTCCATCTCATCCATAGAGTTTGTATCCTCATCCTGGGCTTGCGGATCTTGAAACGGAATTCTGGCCCAATCCTCCAAAGCTGAGTCTTCACTATTACATTCCTCATCGGACGGCCCGTCAGACTCAAATCTGGTGTACATGTTGCGATCGCCCTCCCGAAAAACATTGACATCGGCCGTCGTTGCCATCACCTGTTCTCGATGGCTCGCGCGTTGAGCATCGGTCATATCGTCGAATACATCACTTGCGCCAGACTCTTCGCTTTCACAATCACTTGCACCACTTGTATCTGAACCGATCAAAGCGTTTGCGCGCTCAAGCAGTTCTCGATTCGATGCCAGGACCGTGGTCTGGGTTCCACCAACTACTATTGACAAACCAGCTCGTGGTGGGGGTCTCCTAGACCTCGGCTTTTGCATCGTGGCCCCAGCTGACCCGACCACGGCGGCGTCGCTGCCAGCAGCGGATTCCGAGGACTTGGCAACTCGTGTTGCACGCCGCTTCTTGGGCATGGGCTTGGGCTTCTGTGTCGTGGCCCCAGTCGACTCGACCACCGCGGCCTCGCTACCAGCAGCGGATTCCGAGGACTTGGCAACTCGTGTTGCACACCGCTTCTTGGGCATGGGCTTGGGCTTCTGTGTCGTGGCCCCAGTCGACTCGACCAGAGACTCGACCACCGCGGCCTCGCTGCCAGCAGCATATTCCGAGGCCTTGGCAACTCGTGTTGCACGCCGCTTCTTGGGCATGGGCTTGGGCTTCTGTGTCGTGGCCCCAGTCGACTCGACCACCGCGGCATCGCTACCAGCAGCGGATTCCGAGGACTTGGCAACTCGTGTTGCACGCCGCTTCTTGGGCATGGGCTTGGTCTTCTGTGTCGTGGCCCCAGTCGACTCGACCAGAAACTCGACCACCGTGGCCTCGCTGCCAGCAGCGGACTTCGACACACTGTCATCGTGTGCACGTTGCTTGGGCTTAGGTTTCTGCGCCGCGGCCGCAACTGACCCAGCTGGTGGACCAGCGATCGCAGCATCGCAAGTTGCACCGCGCTCGGAGGTCAGGGTCTCCTGCATCAAGGGAGGAGTCAACGCAACGGGTGAGACCCCGATACCAGCACACTCCGTCACCGAGGGTAAGGGCGCGGTGCGTCGCCTTGGGCGCTTGGGGGGAGGGGGGGGGGAGGGGGGAGTTCTCACCAGAAACACGTTTCCTTCCAACCATATTGGACAATGAATGGAACAGAATGTGCTCCGCAACGTGGTCCACACACGGTCTTGTAATAGAAAAAATAATATTTATTATACTACTACTACCTCCGATCGGGACGGTTTCCAACTATTTCCGATTTTGAAGGTTTTTATATCCTCCTCAAATAGATACCTTGATAAACAAATGTGTATCCGTATGCATCGTTTTGAAGAGGGATCTGAGGAGAGGTCCAGATTCGAATCTCCCGCCCATTTCACTTCGCAAGTTCAAGGAAGAGCGGCAAGCTGCTGGACGATCTTCGAGGGCCCTCAACTCAAGACTCATGACCCCCCAGGCGCCGCGCGTGCGAGTATCCCTGGTGAGGACATGATTAGGTGTACTTGTGCGGAATGCTCGTGTGTTAACGCTCGCGCGCTGTGTGTATACATGTCCAGCACGTTCGCAGGTTGAGGAGGATACGAGGCAGCAGGTGAGCGCTGGGCGTACGTTGTTTAAGATTCGTGGAGAGCGCATCTAGACATCAGGAAGGGGACCATGCTACGGTTGTGAACGCGCTTGTCAGGCTAAGCATCCTGCTGCCCCCGAGACGAATGAAGCTCTGCTCGAGGTCTTGCAACCGTTGCTGGAGGCGGAAGAAGTACGCTGTGCAGCTTGCGGTGGAGCATGTGCCCCCCCGTCGCTATTGTTGCCTACTGCTGCCTTTTGTTGCCTCTTTTTGCATGGATTAGCGTCATGCGATGGCCTTGGTGCTGTCGCCTTGGTAGCTGTGTGCACACGCGTTTGCCCTCGTGGCTACGTATTCTGACTCAAAATTTGGTCATGCTCTAATTTACTACTACTGTAGTAGTAGTAGTAGTAGTAGCTCTTTGCACAGCTTATAATTCTCAAAAAAACGAGGCGGAGCTATGCGCAAAATTTTTTGAAACTGCCCTTATTTTCCAATCGGAGATAGTAATATGGAGGGTTCGCAAGATCACTTGTGATTCACAAGTCATCAGACATATATCTGGCGGGCCTTTCAGTGTGCCCGTCGATCATCCGCAAGCCGAATCGAAACCATCAAAAGAATCAATCAAAACGACGTTGTCCGTCTCACGTTTATTCACGAAGTACGAATTACACTTAGTACACTGCCAAGCGCAGCGTAGGCAGCCCCGAAAGCCTTACCCAGCGATCAGGCCTCCATCAGAGCCCTCCTGCCTATGTAGTAACAAACCTAACACGGCGAGTAGTGCAGCGAGATGACGAGGCGGGCGGAACAGGGCCGCGAACGCCCACCACCAACAAAAATAAACTTGCCGCCGCGAAGCGTCGGCTTTCGCCTAGCCACGAAGTACAACAACGTGTGTGTAGACGGCGGAACTGTACGATCATTGGTACAGGAAAGTCTACAACCAAATGGACGCACCGAAGCCTTGTACACGCAGACAGCTACGACCGCAGCCGATCCTAGTAAAGAGGTCTTGGTATCACACTCAAGCAGCACCGAATGGAGCTTGCTGTCTGAGCCTTGAGCCGTATAGAATCGAAGCAGCAGAGCAATCGGTAACTCGTAGAGAGGCAAATTCGTGAATGGCACTTGGTCTTCGATCCCCACAACCGTGAACCGGTGACACGTTCACGAACTCTTCAATAAAATATAGATTAAGGATAGGCGACATATGAATGGGCTGACATTCGTAAACGTTTGATGTTTTATATATATAACGGGAAGGGCGACGTCTGGGCGGCCGACGTCGAAAACGGTTACACAGTTTGTATGTAATGCAGGATGGGCGACATCAAACGCACCGAGACCAGTAACTTCAATCTGGGTACGAAGACCCATTTCGTAAAAACGTCGTAAAAATCAGTTACCCATTACGTAATTACTAAAACGTCCCAGGAATTCGTTTCCGTGCTCATTTTTAATTTTTTTTTACGACGAGTGCTCTGTGTATCATGGACGGTTGCGAAGCGGAGACGGCATTATTACGTGCGAAGCTGTTTGGCTAGAAGTGCTGACGCCGTGTACTTCGTAGTATCATTGTCTCCAGCAAATTTGTCTTGTATCCTGTGCACTAGTAGCACCCCTTAGTACTGTAGTCTTGTGCTCGGTCGATCCATCGTGTTGTATTGTGGTTCTACTGCAAACTGGCCGGATCAATTGGTTCTACCACCGGATCCCAATCGACCCGCCAATCGCTTCGTCAGCCTGTGTCTAGTACTCCATCGAGTGTTCACTCGCAATCCACCGTCATCGGTAGATATAGCCGTAGTACTTCGTCGAATAGCACCGCCAGGCGCCGTAGAGCCCTACACCGTGTAGGCTACACGTACAGAACAGTACCACCAGTCGCCTCAGCCACCGTTCCGACGTATATCGCGAACGTCGGGCCACACCACGCGGTCTCTCCATGCAGCTTGCCACACCGCGCCATCTCTCCATGCACCTTGCCACACTCTCGAGCCTCTCAGTGCCATCCGGCGAGTCTCCGTCCGCCAGGTGTCGTCCGCAGCGCACAAATCACGTCTCGGCGTCAGAGACGACAGCGACCAGCACCGACACGCTGGCCGTAGTCCAGCAGGGACTCCACCGTCCGATCCCGGCGGCCATGGACTACCGCGACACCCGGCCCTCCCGCCAGCAAGTATAGATCACCTCCATCGAGTGCTCATTCCCAATCCACCGTCATCGGGTAGATGTAGCCGCAGTAGACTTTGTCGATCTGCTGTCGATAGCGCCTCCATGCCGCTGTAGAGCCCTACACCGTGTAGGCTACACGTACAGAACAGTACCACCAGTCGCCTCAGCCACCGTTCCGACGTATATCGCGAACGTCGGGCCACACCACGCGGTCTCTCCATGCAGCTTGCCACACCACGGCATCCATCTCTGCAGCTTGCCACACTCTCGAGCGTCTCAGTGCCATCCGGCGAGTCTCCGTCCACCAGGCGCCGTCTCCAGCGCACAAATCACGCAGCTTGCCACACCCACTACATCTAGTTGACTCAGCCACAGCGCCGTAGTAGAATGCGAAGATCGGACCACTCCACGCTAGTCGTACCGGCAGTCACTCCAAGTGAGAGCCTGCAGCCAACGACAGCAGCTCGCGCTACCGGCGGCCGCACCACCGACTCGAGCAGCCAACGACAGCAGCTAGCGCTACCGGCGGCCGCACCACGGCAGTTCTTGACGCTGTTTGTCGCCGCCGTGAACCTCCCAGTTTGCAGCGTGTTGTGTTAGCAAGGTGTCGTCCGCAGCGTCCAAAGTTTCGGCGCAGCGTCGAGTCGGCGCCCGGTCAGCATTTTGGTCTTACGCTGCATCCACGGTTTATGGTACATAGTACCACAACTGGCGTCCTTCCACCACACGGAGGGTACATAGTACCACAATTGGCTCCCTTCCAGCACGGATGGCCCCACACGTGAACAATACAGACGTGCTGTTGGCGAGCGTGCCGGCGAAAAGAATTGCTACGTGTAGTGCCTACACCTTCATGCCGGCGCTGTGTCGAGAGAAGATCGACGATGGACTACCGCTACATCTACCCGAGGACGGTGGATTGGGAGTGAGCCCTCGATGGAGGTGCTCAATACTTCCACCCGGCGTCACGTTAGTCAATGACCGCCGTCATGGGACGGTGGAGTCCCTGCTGCACTACGACCAGCTTGTCGGTGCTGGTCGCTGTCGGCTCTGACGCCGAGACATGATTTGTGCGCTGCGGACGGCGCCTGGCGGACGGAGACTCGCCGGATGGCACTGAGACGCTCGAGAGTGTGGCAAGCTGCAGAGATGGATGCCGTGGTGTGGCAAGCTGCATGGAGAGACCGCGTGGTGTGGCCCGACGTTCGCGATATACGTCGGAACGGTGGCTGAGGCGACTGGTGGTACTGTTCTGTACGTGTAGCCTACACGGTGTAGGGCTCTACAGTGTCATGGCGGCGCTATCGACAGCAGATCGACGAAGTACTACGGCTACATCTACCCGATGACGGTGGATTGCGAATGAGCACTCGATCGAGGTGCTCGAAACTAGCTGACGAAGGACTGGGTCTCGCGGTAGTCCATGGCCGCCGTGATTGGACAGTGGAGTCTCTGCTGCACTACGGCCAGCGTGTCGGTGCTGGTCGCTGTCGGCTCTGACGCCGAGACGTGATTTGTGCGCTGCGGACGGCGCCTGGCGGACGGAGACTCGCCGAGAGGCTCGATCGTGTGGCCAGTTGCATTGGGAGATGGCGTGCTGGGGCAAGCTGCATGGAGCGACCGCGTGGTGTGGCCCGACGTCCGTGATATTCGTCGGAACGGAGGCCGAGGCGAGCCACGGTGGTATTGTGTGCGTGTAGGACTCTACAGCATCCTGGCGATGCTGTCGACAGCAGATCGACGAAGTACTACAGCTACATGTACCCAATGACGGTGAATTGCGAGTGAGCACTCGATCGAGGTGATCTATACTTGCTGGCGGGAGGGCCGGATCTCGCGGTAGTCCATGGCCGCCGGGATCGGACGGTGGAGTCCCTGCTGGACTACGGCCAGCGTGTCGGTGCTGGTCGCTGGCGGCTCTGACGCCGAGGGCGGACGGAGACTCGCCGAGAGGCTCGATCGCGTGGCCAGTTGCATTGGGAGATGGCGTGCTGGGGCAAGCTGCATGGAGCGACCGCGTGGTGTGGCCCGACGTTCGCGATATTCGTCGGAACTGAGGCCGAGGCGAGCTGCGGTGGTATTGTGTGCGTGTAGGACTCTACAGCATCCTGGCGATGCTGTCGACAGCAGATCGACGAAGTACTACAGCTACATGTACCCAATGACGGTGAATTGCGAGTGAGCACTCGATCGAGGTGATCTATACTTGCTGGCGGGAGGGCCGGATCTCGCGGTAGTCCATGGCCGCCGGGATCGGACGGTGGAGTCCCTGCTGGACTACGGCCAGCGTGTCGGTGCTGGTCGCTGGCGGCTCTGACGCCGAGGGCGGACGGAGACTCGCCGAGAGGCTCGATCGTGTGGCCAGTTGCATTGGGAGATGGCGTGCGGGGCCAAGCTGCATGGAGCGACCGCGTGGTTTGGCCCGACGCCCGTGATATTCGTCGGAACGGAGGCCGAGGCGAGCCACGGTGGTATTGTGTGCGTGTAGGACTCTACAGCATCCTGGCGATGCTGTCGACAGCAGATCGACGAAGTACTACAGCTACATCTACCCAATGACGGTGAATTGCGACTGAGCACTCGATCGAGGTGATCTATACTTGCTGGCGGGAGGGCCGGATCTCGCGGTAGTCCATGGCCGCCGGGATCGGACGGTGGAGTCCCTGCTGGACTACGGCCAGCGTGTCGGTGCTGGTCGCTGGCGGCTCTGACGCCGAGGGCGGACGGAGACTCGCCGAGAGGCTCGATCGTGTGGCCAGTTGCATTGGGAGATGGCGTGCTGGGGCAAGCTGCATGGAGCGACCGCGTGGTGTGGCCCGACGTTCGTGATATTCGTCGGAACTGAGGCCGAGGCGAGCTGCGGTGGTATTGTGTGCGTGTAGGACTCTACAGCATCCTGGCGATGCTGTCGACAGCAGATCGACGAAGTACTACAGCTACATGTACCCAATGACGGTGAATTGCGAGTGAGCACTCGATCGAGGTGATCTATACTTGCTGGCGGGAGGGCCGGATCTCGCGGTAGTCCATGGCCGCCGGGATCGGACGGTGGAGTCCCTGCTGGACTACGGCCAGCGTGTCGGTGCTGGTCGCTGGCGGCTCTGACGCCGAGGGCGGACGGAGACTCGCCGAGAGGCTCGATCGCGTGGCTAGTTGCATTGGGAGATGGCGTGCTGGGGCAAGCTGCATGGAGCGACCGCGTGGTTTGGCCCGACGTCCGTGGTATTCGTCGGAACGGAGGCCGAGGCGAGTCACGGTGGTATTGTGTGCGTGTAGGACTCTACAGCATCCTGGCGATGCTGTCGACAGCATATCGACGAAGTACTACAGCTACATGTACCCAATGACGGTGAATTGCGAGTGAGCACTCGATCGAGGTGATCTATACTTGCTGGCGAAGGACGGGGCCTCGCGGTAGTCCATGGCCGCCGGGATCGGACGGTGGAGTCCATGCTGGACTACGGCCAGCGTGTCGGTGCTGGTCGCTGGCGGCTCTGACGCCGAGGGTGGACGGAGACTCGCCGAGAGGCTCGATCGCGTGGCCAGTTGCATTGGGAGATGGCGTGCTGGGGCAAGCTGCATGGAGCGACCGCGTGGTGTGGCCCGACGTTCGCGATATTCGTCGGAACTGTGGCCGAGGCGAGCTGCGGTGGTATTGTGTGCGTGTAGGACTCTACAGCATCCTGGCGATGCTGTCGACAGCATATCGACGAAGTACTACAGCTACATCTACCCAATGACGGTGAATTGCGAGTGAGCACTCGATCGAGGTGATCTATACTTGCTGGCGAAGGACGGGGCCTTGCGGTAGTCCATGGCCGCCGGGATCGGACGGTGGAGTCCATGCTGGACTACGGCCAGCGTGTCGGTGCTGGTCGCTGGCGGCTCTGACGCCGAGGGTGGACGGAGACTCGCCGAGAGGCTCGATCGCGTGGCCAGTTGCATTGGGAGATGGCGTGCTGGGGCAAGCTGCATGGAGCGACCGCGTGGTGTGGCCCGACGTTCGCGATATTCGTCGGAACGGAGGCCGAGGCGAGCTGCGGTGGTATTGTGTGCGTGTAGGACTCTACAGCATCCTGGCGATGCTGTCGACAGCAGATCGACGAAGTACTACAGCTACATCTACCCGATGACGGTGGATTGCGACTGAGCACTCGATCGAGGTGATCTATACTTGCTGGCGGGAGGGCCGGATCTCGCGGTAGTCCATGGCCGCCGGGATCGGACGGTGGAGTCCCTGCTGGACTACGGCCAGCGTGTCGGTGCTGGTCGCTGGCGGCTCTGACGCCGAGGGTGGACGGAGACTCGCCGAGAGGCTCGATCGCGTGGCCAGTTGCATTGGGAGATGGCGTGCTGGGGCAAGCTGCATGGAGCGACCGCGTGGTGTGGCCCGACGTTCGCGATATTCGTCGGAACGGAGGCCGAGGCGAGTTGCGGTGGTATTGTGTGCGTGTAGGACTCTACAGCATCCTGGCGATGCTGTCGACAGCAGATCGACGAAGTACTACAGCTACATCTACCCAATGACGGTGAATTGCGAGTGAGCACTCGATCGAGGTGATCTATACTTGCTGGCGAAGGACGGGGCCTCGCGGTAGTCCATGGCCGCCGGGATCGGACGGTGGAGTCCATGCTGGACTACGGCCAGCGTGTCGGTGCTGGTCGCTGGCGGCTCTGACGCCGAGGGTGGACGGAGACTCGCCGAGAGGCTCGATCGCGTGGCCAGTTGCATTGGGAGATGGCGTGCTGGGGCAAGCTGCATGGAGCGACCGCGTGGTGTGGCCCGACGTTCGCGATATTCGTCGGAACTGAGGCCGAGGCGAGCTGCGGTGGTATTGTGTGCGTGTAGGACTCTACAGCATCCTGGCGATGCTGTCGACAGCAGATCGACGAAGTACTACAGCTACATCTACCCGATGACGGTGGATTGCGACTGAGCACTCGATCGAGGTGATCTATACTTGCTGGCGGGAGGGCCGGATCTCGCGGTAGTCCATGGCCGCCGGGATCGGACGGTGGAGTCCCTGCTGGACTACGGCCAGCGTGTCGGTGCTGGTCGCTGGCGGCTCTGACGCCGAGGGCGGACGGAGACTCGCCGAGAGGCTCGATCGCGTGGCCAGTTGCATTGGGAGATGGCGTGCTGGGGCAAGCTGCATGGAGCGACCGCGTGGTGTGGCCCGACGTTCGCGATATTCGTCGGAACGGAGGCCGAGGCGAGCCACGGTGGTATTGTGTGCGTGTAGGACTCTACAGCATCCTGGCGATGCTGTCGACAGCAGATCGACGAAGTACTACAGCTACATGTACCCAATGACGGTGGATTGCGAGTGAGCACTCGATCGAGGTGATCTATACTTGCTGGCGAAGGACGGGGCCTCGCGGTAGTCCATGGCCGCCGGGATCGGACGGTGGAGTCCATGCTGGACTACGGCCAGCGTGTCGGTGCTGGTCGCTGGCGGCTCTGACGCCGAGGGTGGACGGAGACTCGCCGAGAGGCTCGATCGCGTGGCCAGTTGCATTGGGAGATGGCGTGCTGGGGCAAGCTGCATGGAGCGACCGCGTGGTGTGGCCCGACGTTCGCGATATTCGTCGGAACTGTGGCCGAGGCGAGCTGCGGTGGTATTGTGTGCGTGTAGGACTCTACAGCATCCTGGCGATGCTGTCGACAGCAGATCGACGAAGTACTACAGCTACATCTACCCAATGACGGTGAATTGCGAGTGAGCACGCGATCGAGGTGATCTATACTTGCTGGCGGGAGGGCCGGATCTCGCGGTAGTCCATGGCCGCCGGGATCGGACGGTGGAGTCCCTGCTGGACTACGGCCAGCGTGTCGGTGCTGGTCGCTGGCGGCTCTGACGCCGAGACGTGATTTGTGCGCTGCGGACGGCGCCTGGTGGACGAAGACTCGCCGAGAGGCTCGATCGCGTGGCCAGTTGCATTGGGAGATGGCGTGCTGGGGCAAGCTGCATGGAGCGACCGCGTGGTGTGGCCCGACGTTCGCGATATTCGTCGGAACTGAGGCCGAGGGAGCTGCGGTGGTATTGTGTGCGTATAGGACTCTACAGCATCCTGGCGATGCTGTCGACAGCAGATCGACGAAGTACTACAGCTACATCTACCCAATGACGGTGGATTGCGAGTGAGCACTCGATCGAGGTGCTCGACACTGGCTGGCGAAGGACTGGGCCTCGCGGTAGTCCATGGCCGCCGTGATCGGACGGTGGAGTCCCTGCTGCACTACGGCCAGCGTGTCGGTGCTGGTCGCTGTCGGCTCTGACGCCGAGACGTGATTTGTGCGCTGCGGACGGCGCCTGGTGGACGAAGACTCGCCGAGAGGCTCGATCGAGTGGCCAGTTGCATTGGGAGATGGCGTGCTGGGGCAAGCTGCATGGAGCGACCGCGTGGTGTGGCCCGACGTTCGCGATATTCGTTGGAACTGAGGCCGAGGCGAGCTGCGGTGGTATTGTGTGCGTATAGGACTCTACAGCATCCTGGTGATGCTCTAGACAGCAGATCCACGAAGTACTACAGCTACATCTACCCAATGACGGTGGATTGCGTAGCCTGTGATGCTAACACGCACGCACATGAAGCGCGTTGGCTAGGACGATGTGAATATTTTTGAAAACAAGAACAATGTATTTGATGTAGATGTATATGCACTGTTAGTTGCCTGTAATACCGTAAGCACGCTCGATCTGCTCTCGATCCGCAGGTACCAAGTTCGAAAGTGGCTCAAGTGTGTTGGGCCAGTTCATCATGACCCTAAGGTCGCCGTCCGCCGTATAATGAATCCCCCGTATACCCTCGTAGTGATAGGTAGGAGGCCCGACGGGCATCTCTTGTGGTCGGCGCAAATACCTTGCAAGGGCACGTGCATCCGCAGGGTACAAGGCGGACAAAGGCTCGTGCGTGTCCTCCCATTCCACCCATGCTCGAACCTCTCCATCCGCCATCCGTTCAGCACCAACTACCCGCACGTATGGGTATGTCCTCTCCTCAGGTGGTAACCAATCAACTTGCGGTGGGTCCTCGTCGCCCTCCGACTCAGCGTCGGTCATCTCTCCAGGTGAGGAGGGCGGAGCACTAAACCCACTCGGGGGACTAGCTGCTCTCGGTAGACCAGGAGCTGACGGCGGAGCATGGACTGTCGGCTGAGCAGGAGCTGACGGCGGAGCAGGAGCGGCCGGCGGAGCAGGAGCTGTCGGCGAAGCAGGAGCTGTCGGCGAAGCATGGACTGTCGGCGGAGCAGGAGCAGCCGGCGGAGCAGGAGCTGTCGGCGAAGCATGGACTGCCGGCGGAGCAGGAGCTGACGGCGGAGCAGGAGCTGCCGGCGGAGCAGGAGGAGTCATTAGGCCAGACGCGCCGGGCGGGCTTGGAGATCTAGGAGACATTCTCGAGACGCAAGCTGTCGACTCACTTGGTGGGCTTGGTGATCGTGGCGAACGCAGAGGGGCCATTGGCGGGGGCATCGGAGCGGACACAGATGGATGCGGAGGCAGCAGCGGGAACGCGGCTAGCAATGACGAAGCTAACGCGGATTTGACATTAGCTTTCTTGAAATCGCCAACTGCTTGCATTTGCATGAACGCACGGACCACGTCGTCCAGTCGATCGGTTGGCACCCGCCGTTTCCTCATTTCTTGAGCAAGGGCCTTCATACCACTACCAAACAGACGAACTGTCGGTGGTGCATGTTTTAGGCAAGCAAGGTACACCCATTTATTGCTGCCTGGTGCTTGTCCCTGTTGGGGGTGGAAGTCCTTCTGTTCCTGACGCTGCTTCTTGGCGCTCCGCTGATGCCTGCGGTGAGCCGATTTTCTCGCCATGGGCCGTCGGTAGGAAAATACCAAATGACAGTGGATAAAGCGGTGGCTCTTCAGAGTTTTTTTGTCTTCCTTCGAAAGCCGACAGCTTGACAATACGCGAAACGCTTTGGTCCTCGACTGTTCTCAGCTGGGCCTCACCAGCGCCGACATGTGGATCTAGACCACCTTCACGTTCCCTATATCATCATAACTTTCCTTGGCACAGTGCCGCAGTACACTGCAAATCTCTTGCTGCTCCACGCCAGTCCTTGGCGCGCCTTCCCACACCTCGAGCCTCACCAATTCCATGCACCATGTCACCGTCCGCCAGGCGCCGTCCGCAGCGCACAAATCACGTCTCGGCGTCAGAGCCGACAGCGACCAGCACCGACACGCTGGCCGAAGTCCAGCAGGGACTCCTCCGTCCCCTCACGGCGGCCATCGACTACCGCGACACCCGGTCCTTCGCCAGCAAGTATTGAGCACCTCCATCGAGTCCGCACTCGCAATCCACCGCCATCGGGTAGATGTAGCCGTAGTACTTCGTCGATCTGCTGTCGATAGCGCCGCCAAGACGCTGTAGAGCCCTACACGAACAGAACAGTACCACCGCTCGCCTCAGCAATCGTTCCGACGTATATCGCGAACGTCGGGTCACACCACGCGGTCTCTCCATGCAGCTTGCCCCAGCACGCCATCTCTCCATGCACCTATCGACACGAACGAGCCTATTGGCGAGTCTCCGTCCACCAGGCGCCATCTGCAGCGCGCAAATCACGTCTCGGCGTCAGAGCCGACAGCGACCAGCACCCACACGCTGGCCGTAGTGCAGCAGAGACTCCACCGTCCCATGACGGCGGCCATTGACTAACGTGACGCCGGGTGGAAGTATTGAGCACCTCCATCGAGGGCTCACTCGCAATCCTCCGTCCTCGGGTAGATGTAGCGGTAGTCCATCGTCGATCTTCTCTCGACACAGCGCCGGCATGAAGGTGTAGGCACTACACGTAGCAATTCTTTTCGCCGGCACGCTCGCCAACAGCACGTCTGTATTGTTCACGTGTGGGGCCATCCGTGCTGGAAGGGAGCCAATTGTGGTACTATGTACCCTCCGTGTGGTGGAAGGACGCCAGTTGTGGTACTATGTACCATAAACCGTGGATGCAGCGTAAGACCAAAATGCTGACCGGGCGCCGACTCGACGCTGCGCCGAAACTTTGGACGCTGCGGACGACACCTTGCTAACACAACACGCTGCAAACTGGGAGGTTCACGGCGGCGACAAACAGCGTCAAGAACTGCCGTGGTGCGGCCGCCGGTAGCGCTAGCTGCTGTCGTTGGCTGCTCGAGTCGGTGGTGCGGCCGCCGGTAGCGCGAGCTGCTGTCGTTGGCTGCAGGCTCTCACTTGGAGTGACTGCCGGTACGACTAGCGTGGAGTGGTCCGATCTTCGCATTCTACTACGGCGCTGTGGCTGAGTCAACTGAGGATGTAGTGGGTGTGGCAAGCTGCATGGAGAAACCACGTGGTGTGGCCCGACGAACAACGGCCAGCGTGTCGGTGCTGGTCGCTGTCGGCTCTGACGCCGAGACGTGATTTGCGCGCTGCAGACGGCGCCTGGTGGACGGAGACTCGCCGATAGGCTCGTTCGTGTCGCAAGCCGCATGGAGAGATGGCGTCGTGTGGCAAGCTGCATGGAGAGACCGCGTGGTGTGACCCGACGTTCGTGATATTCGTCGGAACGGTGGCTGAGGCGACTGGTGGTACTGTTCTGTACATGTAGGGCTCTACAGCGGCATGGTGGCGCTATCGACAGCAGATCGACGAAGTCTACTACGGCTAGATCTACCCGATGACGGTGGATTGCGACTGAGCACTCGATGGAGGTGCTCAATACTTCCACCCGGCGTCACGTTAGTCAATGGCCGCCGTCATGGGACGGTGGAGTCTCTGCTGCACTACGACCACCGTGTCGGAGCTGGTTGCTGTCGGCTCTGACACCGAGACGTGATTTGCGCGCTGCAGACGGCGCCTGGTGGACGGAGACTCGCCGATAGGCTCGTTCGTGTCGCAAGGTGCATGGAGAGATGGCGTGCTGGGGCAAGCTGCATGGAGCGACCGCGTGGTGTGGCCCGACGTTCGCGATATTCGTTGGAACTGAGGCCGAGGCGAGCTGCGGTGGTATTGTGTGCGTGTAGGACTCTACAGCATCCTGGCGATGCTGTCGACAGCAGATCGACGAAGTACTACAGCTACATCTACCCAATGACGGTGGATTGCGAGTGAGCACTCGATGGAGGTGCTCAATACTTGCTGGCTGGAGGACGGGGTGTCGCGGTAGTCCATGGCCGCCGGGATCGGACGGTGGAGTCCCTGCTGCACTACGGCCAGCGTGTGGGTGCTGGTCGCTGTCGGCTCTGACGCCGAGACGTGATTTGCGCGCTGCAGACGGCGCCTGGTGGACGGAGACTCGCCAATAGGCTCGTTCGTGTCGATAGGTGCATGGAGAGATGGCGTGCTGGGGCAAGCTGCATGGAGCGACCGCGTGGTGTGGCCCGACGTTCGCGATATACGTCGGAACGATTGCTGAGGCGAGCGGTGGTACTGTTCTGTTCGTGTAGGGCTCTACAGCGTCTTGGCGGCGCTATCGACAGCAGATCGACGAAGTACTACGGCTACATCTACCCGATGGCGGTGGATTGCGAGTGCGGACTCGATGGAGGTGCTCAATACTTGCTGGCGAAGGACCGGGTGTCGCGGTAGTCGATGGCCGCCGTGAGGGGACGGAGGAGTCCCTGCTGGACTTCGGCCAGCGTGTCGGTGCTGGTCGCTGTCGGCTCTGACGCCGAGACGTGATTTGTGCGCTGCGGACGGCGCCTGGCGGACGGTGACATGGTGCATGGAATTGGTGAGGCTCGAGGTGTGGGAAGGCGCGCCAAGGACTGGCGTGGAGCAGCAAGAGATTTGCAGTGTACTGCGGCACTGTGCCAAGGAAAGTTATGATGATATAGGGAACGTGAAGGTGGTCTAGATCCACATGTCGGCGCTGGTGAGGCCCAGCTGAGAACAGTCGAGGACCAAAGCGTTTCGCGTATTGTCAAGCTGTCGGCTTTCGAAGGAAGACAAAAAACTCTGAAGAGCCACCGCTTTATCCACTGTCATTTGGTATTTTCCTACCGACGGCCCATGGCGAGAAAATCGGCTCACCGCAGGCATCAGCGGAGCGCCAAGAAGCAGCGTCAGGAACAGAAGGACTTCCACCCCCAACAGGGACAAGCACCAGGCAGCAATAAATGGGTGTACCTTGCTTGCCTAAACATGCACCACCGACAGTTCGTCTGTTTGGTAGTGGTATGAAGGCCCTTGCTCAAGAAATGAGGAAACGGCGGGTGCCAACCGATCGACTGGACGACGTGGTCCGTGCGTTCATGCAAATGCAAGCAGTTGGCGATTTCAAGAAAGCTAATGTCAAATCCGCGTTAGCTTCGTCATTGCTAGCCGCGTTCCCGCTGCTGCCTCCGCATCCATCTGTGTCCGCTCCGATGCCCCCGCCAATGGCCCTCTGCGTTCGCCACGATCACCAAGCCCACCAAGTGAGTCGACAGCTTGCGTCTCGAGAATGTCTCCTAGATCTCCAAGCCCGCCCGGCGCGTCTGGCCTAATGACTCCTCCTGCTCCGCCGGCAGCTCCTGCTCCGCCGTCAGCTCCTGCTCCGCCGGCAGTCCATGCTTCGCCGACAGCTCCTGCTCCGCCGGCAGCTCCTGCTCCGCCGACAGTCCATGCTTCGCCGACAGCTCCTGCTCCGCCGACAGCTCCTGCTCCGCCGACAGTCCATGCTTCGCCGACAGCTCCTGCTTCGCCGACAGCTCCTGCTTCGCCGACAGCTCCTGCTCCGCCGGCCGCTCCTGCTCCGCCGTCAGCTCCTGCTCAGCCGACAGTCCATGCTCCGCCGTCAGCTCCTGGTCTACCGAGAGCAGCTAGTCCCCGAGTGGGTTTAGTGCTCCGCCCTCCTCACCTGGAGAGATGACCGACGCTGAGTCGGAGGGCGACGAGGACCCACCGCAAGTTGATTGGTTACCACCTGAGGAGAGGACATACCCATACGTGCGGGTAGTTGGTGCTGAACGGATGGCGGATGGAGAGGTTCGAGCATGGGTGGAATGGGAGGACACGCTCGAGCCTTTGTCCGCCTTGTACCCTGCGGATGCACGCGCCCTTGCAAGGTATCTGCGCCGACCACAAGAGGGCCTCCTACCTATCACTGTGAGGGTATACGGGGACACACTTGAGCCATTTTCGACCTGCGGATCGAGAGCAGATCGAGCGTGCTTACGGTATTACAGGCAACTAACAGTGCATATACATCTGCATCAAATACATTGTTCTTGTTTTCAAAAATATTCACATCGTCCTAGCCAACGCGCTTCATGTGCGTGCGTGTTAGCATCACAGGCTACGCAATCCACAGTCATTGGGTAGATGTAGCTGTAGTACTTCGTGGATCTGCTGTCTAGAGCATCGCCAGGATGCTGTAGAGTCCTACACGCACACAATACCACCGCAGCTCGACTCGGCCACCGCTCCGACGAATATCGCGAGCGTCGGGTCACACCACGCGGTCTCTCCATGCAGCTTGCCACACGACGCCATCTCTCCATGCGGCTTGCGACACGAACGAGCCTATCGGCGAGTCTCCGTCCACCAGGCGCCGTCTGCAGCGCGCAAATCACGTCTCGGCGTCAGAGCCGACAGCGACCAGCACCGACACGCTGGCCGTTGTCCGTCGGGCCACACCACGTGGTTTCTCCATGCAGCTTGCCACACCCACTACATCCTCAGTTGACTCAGCCACAGCGCCGTAGTAGAATGCGAAGATCGGACCACTCCACGCTAGTCGTACCGGCAGTCACTCCAATTGAGAGCCTGCAGCCAACGACAGCAGCTCGCGCTACCGGCGGCCGCACCACCGACTCGAGCAGCCAACGACAGCAGCTAGCGCTACCGGCGGCCACTCCACGGCAGTTCTTGACGCTGTTTGTCGCCGCCGTGAACCTCCCAGTTTGCAGCGTGTTGTGTTAGCAAGGTGTCGTCCGCAGCGTCCAAAGTTTCGGCGCAGCGTCGAGTCGGCGCCCGGTCAGCATTTTGGTCTTACGCTGCATCCACGGTTTATGGTACATAGTACCACAACTGGCGTCCTTCCACCACACGGAGGGTACATAGTACCACAATTGGCTCCCTTCCAGCACGGATGGCCCCACACGTGAACAATACAGACGTGCTGTTGGCGAGCGTGCCGGCGAAAAGAATTGCTACGTGTAGTGCCTACACCTTCATGCCGGCGCTGTGTCGAGAGAAGATCGACGATGGACTACGGCTACATCTACCCGAGGACGGAGGATTGCGAGTGAGCACTCGATGGAGGTGCTCAATACTTACTGGCTGGAGGACGGGGTGTCGCGGTAGTCCATGGCCGCCGTGACCGGACGACACCGTCGGTCAGCATTCGTGGTAGCATACAGTGTAACAGTGGGCCATCCGTGGTGGATCTTCCACCACGGCTGGTCCCACACGTTGAACAACGTGTACTTAGCGCTAACGCGGTGGGCAGCATCTCGCCTAACGCAGACGTGCGAGCACATGACTGGCGTCGGGTGGCCCGTGCTTCGTGGAGTGGTAGTGAGCTTAGTGTTGTAGTAGCGCTTTGTCATGCTGCCTGTTTCTATCATTTTTTTGTCATGCTTCCCGCCCGAACGCTTTGCGCTTGTCGTCAATTCACTTCGAATTGGGCAGGCAGCCATGAACTCGTCTTATGACGGTAGCAGCGGAGACGACAGCGAGGTCGGTCGACAGTCGGAAACAGCGCATTCTAGTTGCGAGGAGGAAGACGCGGCGGTGACTATCTCCATCGAGGAGCTTGAGAGGTGGAGGCAGCGAGTTATGTTGCAGATTGAAGACCATTTTACGAGTAGGATGGGCATTTTTTGTGGTTGGGGCCGACGCTGATACTGACGCATTTTTGATGGACAGACGAGCAATTGAAGAGGATTGCAGAATTTGGACGTGTGCACGGGACTGTAGTGCGAGAAGCCACACACTACGTGAACAACATGGAGGTGCAGCTGAAGCGTCAGTTCGAAGCGGATTGTGCGGGGGTGCGTGCACAGGCAGAGGAATTCGTGGCGAAAACGAGCGCCGACAACGAAGGCCTCAAGCGCAGGGTGAAAGAGCTGGAGGCGCAGGTCAAAGGATTGCGGAAGCAGATCAACATTCTGAAGGAGGAGATGGCGCAGACGAACTAGATACCAACAGAAGTTCGTAGTCAGAATCTGAATCTGAAGTACAAAATGATGTTGACACGATAGCGGTAATGTGTACCGTGTCTATGGTACCACAATTCGTAATACGTATTACTGTATACGTAGATTGGGCGGATGGACTGGTTTTAGCTCACATTCCTAGCTTCACTCTTTAGATGTGAAATCGCGACTAATCCCCGCATATACGATTTTGTATAATAGTGGAAATTCATGCCAGTATGTGTGTATGTAAGCTCGGTATGTCAGCAGATCCGACGAGTAAACATTTCACATGACGGATCCTCCGACATTGGTGAATGAGGGGTTAATTAGGCGCGGCTATCACATTTCCAACAGAGTCGCGCTTGGGGCAAATGACAATCTTTCATTCTGCCACACTTGAAGGGCGTGGCGTGGCGGGTTAACTGAGGCGAGGGAGATTCGAGAATGAGCGGACTCTCCGCCCCCTCACTCCTCGAGCTCCTATCGGACCTATCTATAGTCGATCTACGCGACACTGGGAAACTATGCTTTCGTCAGCGACCCCAACGTCCTAGGCCGTTTTTGTAGCTTCTGCAACCTCGAATTTCCAACAGAGTCGCGCTTGGGGCAAATGACAATCTTTCATTCTGCCACACTTGAAGGGCGTGGCGTGGCGGGTTAACTGAGGCGAGGGAGATTCGAGAATGAGCGGACTCTCCGCCCCCTCACTCCTCGAGCTCCTATCGGACCTATCTATAGTCGATCTACGCGACACTGGGAAACTATGCTTTCGTCAGCGACCCCAACGTCCTAGGCCGTTTTTGTAGCTTCTGCAACCTCGAATTTCCAACAGAGTCGCACTTGGGGCAAATGACAATCTTTCATTCTGCCACACTTGAAGGGCGTGGCGTGGCGGCTGCCCCACGATATATGCTGGCTCGCCATGAGCGGGGGATCTAGCACATGTGCCGTGACAAATGAGCTGCTCCTCTCGCCGACAATACTGGGTAGTCCTCGAAAGCGTTTGACATCCAACGCCCCATGATTTTGATGACAAGGTGATCAGCTCCGGCGTTTAGAAGTGCGGTCGCCCCGCCTATCCGAACGGAGTGCGTGGAGTACCGAGCGGGGTTCAGCCCACATCTAGCTGCTGCTTTCTTGAGAACCCTCGAGATATCTTCGGACGAAATCCCTCCGTTTCTCGTTGACAGTGCAGGCTCGTCCGGTGCAGTTCCAAAAACCGATGCAGCTTTCCGAACCCACCGCGCCCCTCTCACTGGGCAGATTAGCTTGTCCTCTGACTTGTGGTGGTATCTTGCCTCCTCACGACCGAATTGGTTGTTCTTCGCACCGCTCAGTGTTATCCCAACAACTTCTGCCTTACTGGGATCCACGATTTGGTCGTCCGCATTGTAGAACTTGATCGCTGACAACCGAAGTATGTAGTTGTGGATCTTCTTGCCAATAAATAGATATTCGGAGCGCCGAAGTAGGAAGAAGTAGCCTAGCAGTAGGCCACCCCAAAAAAGTTGATCGCGTGGCTGCTTAAGGTCCAGACCACAGAAAATCAGCCGAAGAAGCCGCGCAGTTAAGGGTTGCTGCTTCACCACCGGATCGCTAAAGCGTCGAATTCCGCGAAGTAAGATTGCATGGCTCGCATTGACCCCCGGGTCGTATCCGGCCGTGTTCCGGTGGAACCAGCGTACAGCGCACAGTTTCGCACAGATAGTCGAATAGGTGTTGCCTACTTGCTTCCGGTTCATCCCATACTTCCAAAGGTAAACCGCAAAGGCCCCGAGTTGCTCCGCGTTCCTATCCACATCGGTAGCTGTAAGCCACGGGCTCCATTTCATCATCTTACACCACGCGACCCATTGCTCCCATGCACGCGAATAATGCTGCCGAGAAGATTGAGCTAAAGCACCCGCTTGCAGTAAAGCTCCCAGAGATGAGAGAGATCGCGCGAGTCGCTCGGGACCTCCACCTGTTGCCAGCCATAGCACATATTAGCAAACGATAAAGCAAGTGATGGCGACTGCCACACCCTGCTACCAGCGTCCGCCATTTGGTTGTCCACTCCGGCCACGTGAGAGGCTGTCGAGTAAAAACCGTGTTGAACTTCATAGAGAGCGAGGATTCGCAGCAACATTTGAGCAAACGGATTTCGGCTCGCCTTGTGATTGCTCCAAGCCACAGCAGAAGTATTGTCGATAAGGAAGTGCACGTGCGTGTCCTCGTGTTCGTGTACACTCCCCCATGCGTGACCCCACGCAATCGCAGCACAAATGGCGCTCATGAGCTCTCGCACGTTAATGCAAAACTCGCTTGCCCCTGTTTCGTTGCAGCGACGGATGAGATCCTGCTCTTCACGAGTAAACTGCACCTGCAAAAATTGTTTTTGCGCAGGAAAAATTGCGCAGAGCCCATGGTCGCTGGCGTCCATCTGAATGTAGAGGTCTGGCTTATTGCGACGAGTAAATCTTGCCAGCGGAATCGCATTCAATCGTCCGATACGAATAATCACGTCAAACCATCGTAGATCCTCCTTTGCCTCTTCGGACACTTGGACACTTCCATAGCGCGGTGCGCTTCGTGCCAGTGATGCTACGCGCTGGAAGAACGGCGCCGCTGGTCGAACACAGGTAACGACATGGCGGAGACTGCCTAAGAGCTTCTGAAGACAGGTCCGTGTCGTTTTCGCGCAGGTTAGCATGGCATGGAGCCGCTGGAGAGCCTTCGTCACCTTTTCTTGCGGCATTGACACTGTTTTTGACAACAGATCCCAGTCAAGGCCTAGAGCTCGGCCTTTTGTGAACCAGCCGCTGAACTTCTTTTCGTTGCACGCAACCGGCCCCAAAATGGTTACCATAGCTGTTCGAAGTGCGACTTCAGATTCTGGGAGCCTGGAACCAATGTCAGGCTCAATTGAAATGTGGTCATCGCACCACGTTTTGGCCTCAAACTTGCCTTTTCCTTCGATTGGCTGTTCAGCCCATTGAGGCGCTGTGCTTGCATACAGATGACTTATTGCTGCCCCCGCTACCCAGTATGAGGACGGAGAATTTTTCCACCCGAATGGACAACACAGATCCACCACGAGGACCCCAAGCTCCGGAACGTGCCTGCAAAACGTCCCACGTGGTCAGCCGACATCGATATGTTGCGGAAAGCCCCGTTAACATCACCGGTGAGCATGCGCTGTAGCATGGGGCCTGCTTCTGCTACATCTAGCACTCGATTTGCCAGTGCCTCGGGGCCGTCATAGCAAACTTCCACCGCGTGGTCTGGGACAGTATTATCATTAACTGACGCTCCAGGAGGAAAGGAGAGATCATGTATGACGCGTGCATCTTCCGATAAATCAACTTCTCCTTTTTGAACGGCACCGAAAGGACTGCAAGTTACTCCGCGCAGCATCGGCAATAGATCAATGTCCAAGATGAGGTAGCGATTCGTATCTTGACCGGCACGCAAGTGCTTGACGATGCAATTGAGCGCTCTGGTGGCTGATCCGTGATTAGACGGAGCCGCTTCTTGCGGTTTAAACTCGGCCTTCCACTCAGGAACGACTCCATGATGAACGATATGGTGCCATTGGGAGCGGTGTCGATAAGTTGACCACGAGGCCAATTCCGTAGGTTCTTCCAGAGCCTTGTTTGGGCGTGTATCATGTGTTGATTCGCCTCGTAACAGTCGAACAAAGGCAGGTAACTGCATTTTCGAGCGAACGAATGAATTCACTGTACACTTTTTGCTTGTTCCGATCCAACAAGTATACTTCTTTGTCACCACGAGTGACCGCCGATGGCATTGGCTGCGGCGGTGCCAAGCCTTTTCGTAAGAGAGCTCGAGTCAGCTCCATACCCGCGGCTTCGACATGCAGGGTTGCTAAACGCCTCCGAGCAAGCTTAGTTTTCTCAAAGCGGTGATGACGTGCTTGAACGAATTCTTCCAAGCTCGGTGATTTGACAGCATTTAGTCTCTGATGTGGCCCAAAGACGTTCGAGCTCGAGAATTTGAGCCGTCCAAGCGGTTCGACAGTGGGCGGGCTCGCTCGCGACTCCCGCGGCCCCGATGTTGACGGGCTCGACTGCATGAGCGACTCGAGCGCCCTGGGGTGGACGGGCTCGAGTGCATGAGCGACTCGAGTGGCCCTGGGGTGGACGGGCTCGAGTGCATGAGCGACTCAAGCGGCCCTGGGGTGGACGGGCTCGAGTGCATGAGCAACTCGAGCGGCCCTGGGGTGGACGGGCTCGAGTGCATGAGCAACTCGAGCGGTCCCGGGTGGACGGGCTCGAGTGCATGAGCAACTCAAGCGGCCCAGAGGTGGTTGGCCTCGATGCCATGGAACCTTCAAGCGACGTTGAAGCTGTAATGCGCACTGCTGCACGCTGCTCAACACCCATTGGACTAGTTGGACGAGGAGCAGCGATGGTTTTTCCACAGATCCCCTCGCGTTGAGCACCTGGTCCATCCTCCAGGCGTCATTGCATATCAGCGGCGAGGCCTCCATAGTTCTTGACGATAAAATCCCGGACAATATCGGGTAGAGCAGCTGGCTTGAAGTGACAAAGGTGCTTAATGACGCAGTTACCGTTCTTCCCCAGACATCCCTGCGCAGAAAGAAAGCGCAGACAGATTTGTTTCTTGCCTTGCTTTGGAGCCGCCTCACGCACTTCGACTGGGATGGAAACGCGCTTTTCATTGTCGGTATTGCGCTCCCCTCTAGGTTGGTTGCTGTGACGACCGGAAATTGAGCTTGCTGCTTTCACTGCGTTCGAGATCTCTTGACGTAGAATGAGTTGGTGCATGCGCACGAACGAATCATGCGATGCACTGAAATGAGACTTAATCCGCGCTAGCTCATCCCAGTTGCCATCCATGATGTATACTCGGAACAACTCCAGCCGATCGTCGACCCACGCGGCAAGCTCAGATATTTTTTCGGGAGTTGACGGCAGCTCGCTTGTTCGTAGCTCCCTTAGGAAGCGTTCAGCTGCAGACAACGTGTCGTGGACGATAGGCTTATAGAGTTACTGGGCAACCGCACATAGTACTTCAACTGCTCCAATTAAAGTTGCGATTGTCCCCGGCGTGGGCACCGCTGGTAGCGCATTCTTCCGCGAGAAATTGCTCATATCGTTCCCTTTGACCCGAGCACGCTTCTCTTGTTCCGTTACCCGGTTAAAATGAGAGATCGACAGCCCTCGCGTACCAAAGTCCCAACCAAATAGCGCACGTAGCACTGCCGGGTGGGGAAAGAAACCAAATTTCCGCCAATATATCTGCACAAACTCCACAAATCTTTGGGCGGTCATGGACGCGTACTTACCATTAATCAGCGCCAAGTGAATTGAAGTCTGCATTCCAGTTGGGTGAAAGTGTTGCTTGTCAGCAACTTCTTCTCGACTTGGCAACAACAGTTCTGGGCTGGGTGTTGAGGTTCCACTCCGTTGCATCGAAATTAGCTGATCCAGATGTGAGGCAGTAGTCAGGCTCGTTGCTTGAGCTGACCGCAAGGAGGAGGAGACAGGTTCCGCCGGTACCAAGCGTCGGCGTTTCGATGCTGGCTCCGTCGTCCCCCTCACAGTGTCTGGAGCAACATTGTCATCGTCGGAGTCGCTCAGGCCGTCGCCTTGCACCACTTCAATCTGCCCGGGACTACTGGCGTCTGCAGCGTTCTCAGGCGTAGCCGTGTCGAAAATTGTCTCGCCAAATTGGACACCGGCAGGAGCCGCTCGACCACCTTCCTTGTAGAATACGTAGTCCAATATATGCTGAACCGTTACCTCGGTTACGTCAAAGCTGGCAATATCGAGCAGAGGGAGAAGCCGACTCTCATCAATTGCCTTTCCACCGATGCTGGCTAATAGCACCGATGAGTCGCGCACAGCGTCCTCGTCAATTCCGTTAAACTTGTTGTACACTCTCTCATGCTTGTTCCGCATCTCCGCCGCCATCACCAGGCTGGTGCTCTGACCTCCGCAAGGCCGCAGTGCATACACCTCAACCGCCACGTCTTCCGTCAAACTTGGGGTGTAGATAATTGATGTCTCGTCACCGCCGAAGTTCACATCCAGCCATCCGCTAAGTTGGTCTCCTTCCCATTTATATCCGACCACCAGTCCATAATCCCACACACGAGCTCCCCCGGGGCGCACCCGCGAGGTACAGATTGCGCTTCCCACAAAGGTGACGACTCCGCTTATAGCTTCATCCGAGGAGACCGCTCGAGGTGCCAGCTCGTCTTGGGTGAGGTCGACCGTTTGGGTGGGCTCCTTTAGTCAGCGCCCGGATGGCACCAGCTTCACCTTCGCGGTTCCTCCTCGAGTCGCGAAGCCGTCCACCTTCCCGTACGCGAACCCGAGCACGGAGAACACTCCCGGGCGCAGGTAGTAATAGCTTGCTGTCATTGGCTTAGAGAGGTGTCCGGAAAGGTCGTTCTTGGAGGTTTTAACTGAGGCGAGGGAGATTCGAGAATGAGCGGACTCTCCGCCCCCTCACTCCTCGAGCTCCTATCGGACCTATCTATAGTCGATCTACGCGACACTGGGAAACTATGCTTTCGTCAGCGACCCCAACGTCCTAGGCCGTTTTTGTAGCTTCTGCAACCTCGAATTTCTATTCTACCACGCGGTACAAACATTAGCATTTTAGAGTCCGCCTGCATTTATAGTAGCTAAGATATTGAAAGTAAAACCCTTGCACAGCGTAACTATAGATTTCCCGTTCACGCTATAGTAATTCCGTTTTCTACATGTATATCCACCCAGCAGCATGCTTAGAGAAGGAATCTCAGCGTAAACTATAATAAGAAGCTCCCGCTCAGTGGATGTCAGAATATCTACTACCCCAACAACGTATTCATAGTGTACCTTAAGAATATACGAAACACGCTCAGCAAGTGTAACTAAATATCGCCCCAAGATGAAACAGTAAAAGTATGCTATGCGTGTCAGTATCACTTTCCTCCGCTACCTATACTCGCACTGCTATCTATTACATGTACTACGTCGTACGGGCGGTCGGCCTATTTTAATTGATAGTAGGAATTAGAAAATAGCCAAGTGCCGCAGCTGCTGTAATGTGTCCACTCCTAAAACATTATAGTAAGCCTAAGCTGAGGATACCCTTCAGACTCACCTTGCAATGCAATTTCAATGTTCGCATGTCAAAGTGAACCTGCGTATATAATAACAGCCCAGTTTAAGTAAAATATATACTATCTTCAGAACAGGTTATCCTACCGATATGTAGTGACCTCGGTTGCTATAAAGTGTTTATCCCCAAGATATTATATAGTGAAAATAAGCTAGGCGAGCTGTAAATATTTATCCACCTTCTGCTTACCTTGGGCTACACGTACTCGCACTGCTACCACTTGCTACGTCGCTGCGTTCGCTTACTACGTGCCCCTATAGCTTTGTACGTGCTCCTATAGCATTCTACGTGTTGCTATCGCTAACTATACGATCAGATCGCTTACTACGTGCGCTATCTTGACTATCTGACTTGACTATTCGCTCCTATCAATGACTACGTGAAGCTATAACTCACTATGCACTGTCATCCCTTCACTATGTGTTTGTATTGAACCAACCTCGCTACATTGACTTCGTACTAAGTAGCAGGCAGGCCCAGCTATCGCTGCCTGAAACGTACTGTACTCACCCTACTATCGCTCATTAATATCGTAATGGTTGCTAGTACCGTCGAGGGCGCATGAATTTGCATATCGCGCCCTAAATAAATGTATCATGCGGCCGAAATGATACATTTATTCTTGCCGTGCCGATGCATTATTGAGGGCGCTACTACAAAAACGGTGCGGGATTCTAGAATTCCAGGCTGCATACAAGTACAGTGGCGTACAGCAACGATAGGCCTAAATTGATAAGGGATGCCATGAGAACGATGACCGGTCATTTAGGCTGGGCTTGGGCCAACAGCCAAGCCGCATGACTGCGGTGTAGTCGAGGTGTTGCTGCTGGTTTCGAGCCGACATAGTCTGGCAAAGCCTAAAATGCGTGCGACATGCAGGGACACCCATGAAATGAAATGAAATGAGATACATTCTCGCGTAGCCGAAGTTATGCCTGCGCTAGACTCAATTTTGCTAGTCGGCGGCATAGAGTGGTGTCCGCATATGTCGGGTCTCCCGCTGCAGGCAGTGAGTCGAGGAGGGACACCCAGTATGCATTTATTCACGACCCTGTTGGAATGTATCATTTCGGCCGCATGATACATTTATTTAGGGCGCGATATGCAAATTCATGCGCCCTCGACGGTAACAATAATTAATCAAGCGGCACGGCGAGGGTAACATGGTCGCCCCCGTTCCGCTCGCCTCGTCGGCTCGCTGCACTACTCGCAGTGTGTTGTGAAGTGCACTCGATCCTGTATGGATGCACACCGCACGGGAAAATGAAGACTGAATATATTGATGTTAGCTGCTCATCTCTCTCGAGCTCCTTCCAACTGTACGGGCGGAGCCCGCCATCTCATGCAACGGCTATATCTGCGTTGACTAGCTCCTCAACTTCCTGTGCTTGACTGTCTTGGTTCCTGGCCAGTCCATTGCAGACCCATGAGCTCTTGACCGTCGCTGGCTGAGACTCCAGCCGGCGACTCCTTCACCGCTCTTCGCCGTGACTCCGATATGTATTCCAACACGCCTCCCACGAAGCTGAGGCTTCGTACCATGACCACCTCCGAGTCGAACTAGCTCTCGTAAGCGTCACCAACCCCGATCAGCCCGAGCAACCCCTTGAGACGTTTCTTGTCGAGTGGCTTCGTGAAGGTGTCTGCTGGATTCACCTCTCCTCGCACTTTGTGCAAGTCAATTGCACCCTTCTGCACCTGTTCTCGGACGAAGTGCCAGCGCAGCTCGATGTGGCGTGTTCGACGGCTGTACGTCGGATCCGTAGCCATTACGTGGGCTGCCTGATTATCAATTCCGATGCGAAGCTGCACCTCACGATGCGGAAGTATCTCCTGGAGGATGTTACTTTCCGCCACAGCCTCCATAGTCGCCTCACACGCGGCAACGTATTCGGCCTCTGCCGTCGAAAGAGCAACGATGGACTGGCGCCTGGACATCCAGGAAACTGCACCACCAGCCAGCACAAACACGAAACCCGTCGTGCTGCGTCGAGTGTCTGGGTCGTTGGCCCAATCGCTGTCGCAGAACCCTTCCAACACTACGTTCTGGGATTCTTGTGCTCGCCGCTCATACGTAATTCCAGAATTCTGCGTACCAGCCAGGTAACGCAGCGTCCTCTTCAACGTCCCGACATGCTTCGCTGAGGGCCTGGCTACAAATCGACTCAACTGTCCGAGTGTAAACGCCAAATCCGGCCTCGTGCATGTTGCGAGATACATTAACATGCCGATGCCCTCTCGATAGGCGAAACTGGTGTCACACTCCTCACCTTCTGTCAGCGCTACAAGTCGAGCATTTACCTCCATGGGATTGCCCACAGGATGCGCGTTTTCGTATCCAAATTTCTCGAGAATTTCACGACAGTACTTGGACTGCCTAATAGTGATACTGTGCGCAGACTGCTCGACTTCGACTCCAAGGTATTGAGTCAGCAACCCTGATCTTTTATTCCGTACTCGCTGTCCAGTTCTGCAAAGAGCTCCAGCTTGATCTTCTCGCTGTTCGTCGCTACAAGTATGTCGTCAACATACACCAGTACGTAGGTGATCGCTCCGTCCTCAAACCAGTAGTACAAGCACGGTTCGGTTAGCGAGCGTTGGTATCCTCGACGCAGTAGCCACTCATTCAGCTCTGTATTCCACTCACGTCCAGACTGTCGTAGCCCATAGAGCGCTTTGAGCACCACGTACTTGTGTCCAGGTACACGACACGGATACCCCTCAATCGAACTCAGGTACTGACGTATTCCCAGTGGTGCGTTCAAGTAGGCAGTGTTGACATCACCACCGTAAACTTGCAGGTTTAACTCTGCTGCCAGCGCCAGAAGCAGCCTGAATGATGGCATCCTAGCCACCGGAGCAAACGTCTCGCGAAAGTCAATCCCTGGTCGCTGGTGGTTCCCGAGAGCCACGATGCGCGCCTTGAACCTGATCACAAAGCCCTGCTGGTCTGCCTTAATTGAGTAGACCCACATCGTGTTGATGGTCTTTGCATTTTCTGGCACCTCCGAGCTTGGGATCTCTTTGATGACCCCTTTTGCCTCAAGTGCCGCGACCTCCTCCATCTCCCCCATGAGCCAGAACTCTGCGAACTTCGACCTCACTGCTTTGCGATGGTTGCGGGGGATGATGACATCGCTGGCTCGTATTTGTTTGCCGTTCTTGTCGAGAACCCGCGCGGTTTTCTGCAAGGCGTTCACCACGTAGTCGTCCAGATACTGCGGGCGTCGGCGCTCGTGGGCTTCACGAAGGCCTGTACGTTTGCACTTTGGCTCCATTTTGTCAGCACCGCGCTCAACGCGCTCCTCTTCAGATGGAGTTTCATCGCGATGAGTACGTTTACCCGTTTGCTGTGGTTGCTGCACATTTGCACTAACTTCATGGTGATCACCTTCGTGTTCTGCTCCAATGTCAGCGAGAAGTACGTCTTCGTGCCTGACCCCATGGTCGACTCCAACAGTACTAGCCACCGTAATATCCTCATCGCCCTCTGCAAAGTCGTCTTCGCGATCAATGTCAGCATCTCGTCCATCCAATACAGACCCATACTCCCCGACAAGTGATTCGGACCCATCACATGACTCGGCATCACTTCGTTGCGAGGACCAGCTCGCATACGAGGGTAGCGGGATTGCGGTAATGGTATCTGAGCAGGTAATGGGATCTGGGAGCGAGTGCTGCCACGCTCATTGGCTAACTCAGGTTCTTCTGTGCCGCTCTTCCTCGCTGCTGAGAGTGCACTAGGTGCTGAACTCTCTGCTCGTGAAACACTAGAGGATAGCGACGCGACGTGAGAATCACTCCGTGCAGGCTTTGGCAGTTCGCTTGGCAATATTGCCGTTATACCTTCCACCTCAGAGCCATTCACAGCACTTCCTGCTCCAATCTCGCCGCTGACTTCGGCATCGTTTTCTTGCGCAGCTTCAGTGTCCTTTGCAGCGTTGTTCTTATCTTGCGACCCACTTTCATCACCTCCCACAAGACTATTTGTGTCGGCCGACACCATTGGCTTGTCCTGTGCAGTAGCTCCAGCCTGAACTACGCTTCCTTCGCGCAAAGCGCTCAAAGTCGCAGTTGCAGTCGGCATACTTTCGTCGCTGGTGGCAGAAGCTGCATTGTCAGTGCCACTAAATACATTTGATGCCCTCTCAAAGTGCAAGGACTCAAGGTCGTCCTCAGCACTCAAGCTAGCTGCGTGTCGGTCACGATACATCACATTTTCTGCGACTCGAATGTCCACCACAAACTTCGCGGTGTGTTCACTCGGGAAGTACACTTTGCAGCCGACGACATCTTCTGCATAACCCAACACGAATCCCAACTTCGCGTTTGCATCGTGCTTGCGTCGTCCAGGCGCAACTGGAGCGTGGACATACGCCAAAGCTCCAAATGTGCGGACGTGATGGAGATCTGGTTTCACTCCAAACATTTGCTCATACGGGATGGCCTGCGTGCCTTTGTTGTAGACTCTGTTCTTGATGTAGACAGCATTGCGAAGAGCCTCCGGCCACAATGATCGTGGGAATCCCGCGTGGTGCATCATCGCTTTAGTCATCTCCACCAAAGACTGGTGGGTGCGCTCACAGAGATTTAGCTGAGAACTCTTAGGACCGACTTTGATGTGCTCAATGCCTTTGCTGGCATACCACTTCTCCATCTCCGAGTTCACGAACTCACCTCCCTTGTCGGTAAGCATCTGCTGCACAAGATACTTGATTTTTACTCCTTCCCCATTATTCTCACGGCGCCCAGCCTGTCTTTCAGCCCACAGCACGTACTCTTTGATGTGGTCGTTTACCACGTCGCTCGATTTCCCAGTCAGCATGTGCACTGTGACGAATCTCGAGAATCCGTCCATTATCACCAACACAGCTTCATATCGAGTCCCGTTTCCTGACTTGGAATGAGAAGGTCTGCATAGACCACTTGATTAGGTTTGCACGTCTTGCGGTCTAGCTTCTTCCAGTGCGCCTGCTTCTTCTGTTTACCAACGTGGCAAGCATCACACGTTTTCTTGCTGGCGCGCCGTCAGCATCATACCGCGCACTAACCCCTTGTCAACCATTGTCTTTAGGTACTGCTGACATGTATGGCCGAGTCTGCGGTGCCAAGTGGTCAATGACGCCACTCCCTCGGCTGCAGTAAAGTTGCATACTGCCGCAGTGTCCAGCTTGGACACACGATCCTTCGTAGCACGCGTGGCGCAGAACCCCATGTTGCATCTTGTGGCGTGGCAATGGCTACAAGTTGTCCATCCAGTAGTACATGAAAGCTCTGTGTTGCACGATCCAAGTCGAGTTCGAAGCCTTGTTCACACGCAAGGCCTGGTGAGAAGAGTCCGCTGTCTGCGCCTGGTACGTAGAGAACGTCATCGATATAAACTACCATTTGAATTCCGTTCACTTCCGTCACCAGCGCCACCGTTCCCACTCCAGAAACCCGAGAAGCCAGACTCGGAGTTACTCCACGGATACTTTGGCTTCCGTGAGTGTCCTCTTTGAAGGATATGTAGTTCGCACGATCACCTGTCACGTGCGCATTTGACGCAGTATCGAAATACCACCACTGCTTGCTGCTGCTTTGCTCAGCCACTTGCGGTTCACTAACCACTCCCACTTCCTGGTCAAGGTCACCTACGGGAAGTGGGTGGTTATCAGGTTCAGCCGCCGCAGCGACTGTGGTTGACCGAGCTTCCAGTGCGCCCGCCACGACGCCTGCATCTTCAATGCACTTGGTGTCTGGAAGCACACTAAGTTTCTGGCGAAT
The DNA here is from genome assembly GCA_024211575.1 of Phytophthora melonis. NCBI lineage: Eukaryota > Oomycota > Peronosporomycetes > Peronosporales > Peronosporaceae > Phytophthora > Phytophthora melonis. Next base: position 425,664 of record JAMXKT010000018.1, read on the forward strand.
AGTGCAGTTGCCCCGCGGCTTCCGCTTCTGCTCACTCGTGTTGGCATCAGCGCCGCTCTGCTTCTTCGCGTTCTCCGGGCAGTTGGCCCTCAGGTGCTCCGTGCTACCGCAGGTATAGCACTTTCGAGGCTGCCTGTAGCTCGAATGCCCTTGCTGGTTGGCATCACCACGACCTCTGCCCGCATTCTTGAGCCCACCACTCTTTTGGTGCTCGCGCTTTCCCCCACCTCGCTTACTCCTAAATTCGTTTTGTCTCGAAGCAGCAGCTCGAATCAATTCACGAACCTTGGTGGGTGTGTACACACTTGTGTCTGCGCAATAGCGAATGGACGCCTTCAACGTCTCGAACTCGGCTTGTTCAGGCAAGCTCTCCAAGAGCATCTCCACCATGTCGATGTCGTCGACGGTGTACTGCAAGCTGGCCAGCTCCGTTCGAACGTTGAACATTTTGCACAGGTGCAGGTTTGCATCACCACCGGGGGTGAGCTTCATGCTCCAGAGCTCATCCACTAAGCGACGTATATTGTGCACCTTTACTGTCTTGTTGATCTTGTTCTCGAACAAGTCGCACAATGCATCCCACATGTCGGAACCTGTGTCCTTGTCCCGAATTTGATGCAGGATTTCTGGCGGTACCGACGTACCGATCATCCTCATGATCTTGTTCTGCTTCTTGGTGAAGTCCGCCTCATTGTCGTGGTCTCCCTTGCGCTCCACGACCTCCAGCAGCTCGTTCTCCTGAAGACGGCCGTCATGGCCCACTTGTACGTCTGCCAGTCCTTCCCATCCCAGTTCTTGGGAATGCCTTCTGCGGTGTATTTCATCGATTTCGCCATCTTACGACCCTTCGCAGTGGCGCGCTCTGCCAGGAAGTTCCGTGAGTTGGGCTCAGAACCCTGTTGTGAAGTGCACTCGATCCTGTATGGATGCACACCGCACGGGAAAATGAAGACTGAATATATTGATGTTAGCTGCTCATCTCTCTCGAGCTCCTTCCAACTGTACGGGCGGAGCCCGCCATCTCATGCAACGGCTATATCTGCGTTGACTAGCTCCTCAACTTCCTGTGCTTGACTGTCTTGGTTCCTGGCCAGTCCATTGCAGACCCATGAGCTCTTGACCGTCGCTGGCTGAGACTCCAGCCGGCGACTCCTTCACCGCTCTTCGCCGTGACTCCGATATGTATTCCAACACAGTGTTATTAGTTGCTGTAGAGCTGGGCGGCCCAGGTCGCACGCCGGTGCCGCCTTCGCTGCGCTCGGCAGCCTGTGTGGTCCCGCCTTCGGCGACCAAAAACGTACTTAAGAAGGGTTGTGTGGACCACCATTAAAGTGGACAGGGTGTGACGGACGGACTTTCACACACACGGACAGATCTCTCTCTTAGTTGTTGTAGACTAGCCGAGCGCCGCCGCTACTAGTGCTGTGAACGTTCCGCTGAGCGACCACTTTACTCCTCGGACGTACCGAGGAGTAAAATCGGGCTGAACCCCCTGTGAACCTCCCGGTACTCCCCATTTGCGCCCTTAGACTTGAGTAAACTATATATACATATGGTTTGCGTGCTACACACCATGGCAAAAGCGCATGGGGGGCACGGGAGCGGCCCCAAAATGGTACCATGTACCAAGAAGCTTCTCTTTTAAGATTCGTATGTGCATAGTTTAGCACTGTCTTTTCAAAGGAGGGAGTAAACGGGGTTCAAGGGGTGCTAGGGGGAGTTTGAGGAGGTAAATCACGAACTCCCGGGAGTAGAGCAAAGAGGGGGTTCGCGGACGTTCATAGGCTGTGCGTTCACAGCACTACGCGGCGGGAGGGATTGTGGTTAGTTACAGTAGTTAGGGCCGCCCACCTCCACTACGCAGTGGGCTTTGTTAAGTTTTAAATGTTAACGATCGATTGGGTGCTTTTAAAAAGAAATTTTATGTTGGAAGTACACTCTGGTAGCGTTAGGTTGTTGATATAAGTTAATAAACTATTCCCACGTCAGAGTTACTATGAATAGATGCACGTTAATGTGAAACATTGTCTACTGTACGGTCTTTCATTCTAAGCCGTGGTCAGTCGTAGTTGCAAAACCCGCCCACCTCCGCTACGCTCCGGTGGGCTTTTATCAAATCAAGTTTAGTTTAGAGTGTGCATGTTGAAAGTGTTTTTGTGGTGAGAGTGGTGAGAGTACTCTTAGTAGCTGGTCAAGTGGCCAGTATCAGCTTACTATCAGTAGATGCGTTGCTGGAGCGTGCTTAAGTAAATTATTCTCTATTGTACGGTACTTTGTCGTCAATCGGGTCTACTTAGGCGTAATTTGTTAACACGACAACAAAGTCACCGCTGAGTACATAACATGTATGTGAGTACATATTATGTACTCACATACAAAGTCACCGCTGAGTACATAATAATATTATGTACTCAGCGGTGACTTTGTTGTAAGCGCATACTGTTGAAAATAGATCGATATTGGGTTATTGAAACTTTAGATGTAGACAGCTATTGTATTAAGTCGTCTAACCATCCAATTCTTGCAATGTGGGGCTTCACTCCTTTTTTACTTAGCAAAATGTTTAGTGCTAATGTTCCTTACAAACACTCTGTATCAATTGTGTCATTGTTCGATACTTTGTATGGTCTATAAAATGTCTTGAGCTGCGGCTGCGTTAATGTTAACATAATTTCTACGTTGGTCGCGCTCATATGTGCGTAGGCTGTCATAAACCCAGTAGTTTGTTACTAAAAGCAATCATGACTTTTCTATTCTACTACGTGGCGCGCATTAGCAGTTGCACACTACCAAGAGTAGCTAAACAGGCTAAATGTAACAAACTTCACATTCTATCACCAAAGTACACACTGCGCAATGATAATGCCGCCCACTGTATTTGCCATTCGGGTATGTGCGACTTCATAAAATGTTCGTAATGCCCGGCAGGGTAAGATTGACGTTGTATGCACTAAATATCGTTTTATTACTATGCTGAACACAACATACATAAGATAATGTAGCTGAATTCCCTCGCAAGACAGACGCCAAGCCCGCTGAGGCTATAATGTATCCATCCCTAAAGTATCATCGTAAACCTTAGGTGAGCAGAAGTGCTACAAAACAGCATACACTGCGCTAACTGTACTCGCACTGCTATCGCTTACTACGTCGCTCCTATCACCTACTACGTGCTGCTATCGCTAACTATATGTTCATATTACGTACTGCGTGCTGCTATCGCTAAATATATGTTCAGAATACTTACTACGTGCTGCTATCGCTTAACTCTGCGCTCCTATCGCTGACTACGTGTTGCTGTAACTAACTACGCACTGCCATCCCTTTACTATGGGTTTGTATTAAACTAACATCGCTACATTGATATCGTACTAAGTAGCAGGCAGGCCCAACTATCGCTGCCTCAAACGTACTCAACCTGCTATCGCCGCTACGCTCATTAATATCGTAAACGTTGCAAATAACAATAATTAATCTAGCTGCGAGGGTAATATGGTCACCCCCGTTCCGCGCGCCGCGTCGGGTCGCGGCACGACGCGCAGTGTTATTAGTTACTGTAGAGCTGGGCGGCCCTACGGCCCGCTAGTCGCACGCGGGTGCCGCCTTCGCTGCGCTCGGCAGCCCGCCTGCGGCGTAAAAAAACGTACTTAATTCGGGTTGTGTGGACCACCTTATTATGTTGTCACGGGCTTCACACGGACTTACGCACACACGTACAGATCTCTGTCTTAGATGGTTGGAGACTAGCCGAGCGCCGCCGCTACGCGGCGGGAGGTGTTGTGGTTAGTCATAGTAGTTAGGTGCGCCCACCTCCGCTTCGCTCCGGTGGGCTTTTATCCAGTTCAATTGTTAATATTTTCCATTGTGTTTGTTGATACAGGTTGGAATTACTATCAGCAGAGTGATGGGACTGGTATCAGCTTAAATATCGATTCCCAAGTCAGAGTTACTATGATTAGATGCATGTTGCAGTGTAAAACATTCTTAGTTGTATGGCGTGCCAACATAAGTTTGTCTACGTGTTTTTATTGAGTTTGTCATGCTACCGTAGCTCTCTGTTATTTAGTTTGTAACCTATCTTTTTACATTACGTATGGAGCCCCAAAGTATGGACTTCGTTTTTCCTTACTTAGCATAGCATTCGTATATTCTTATAAGAATACCGAATACTTAGTAAGTATACAACGTCGTATCAGCACTTCGTTTGGTCCATAATGTCTTTTGAGTTGGGGGTGCACAAACTTCTACATGAACTGCTTCAACACTCGTTTTTTTATTAATTAGACGCGGCTATCACATTTCTATTCTACCACGCGGTACAAACATTAGCATTTTAGAGTCCGCCTGCATTTATAGTAGCTAAGATATTGAAAGTAAAACCCTTGCACAGCGTAACTATAGATTTCCCGTTCACGCTATAGTAATTCCGTTTTCTACATGTATATCCACCCAGCAGCATGGTTAGAGAAGGAATCTCAGCGTAAACTATAATAAGAAGCTCCCGCTCAGTGGATGTCAGAATATCTACTACCCCAACAACGTATTACCTTACCGCTGCATAGTGTACCTTAAGAATATACGAAACACGCTCAGCAAGTGTAACTAAATATCGCCCCAAGATGAAACAGTAAAAGTATGCTATGCGTGTCAGTATCACTTTCCTCCGCTACCTATACTCGCACTGCTATCTATTACATGTACTACGCACCACTTTAGTTATTACAAACTGCCGCCGCTTACTCGCTAACTACGCGGCGAGCCATATCAATATCGTAGCATGCATCTATATTATACCAACTTCGCTTGAGTATATTCTTTCTAAGTCGTACGGGCGGTCGGCCTATTTTAATTGATAGTAGGAATTAGAAAATAGCCAAGTGCCGCAGCTGCTGTAATGTGTCCACTCCTAAAGCATTATAGTAGGCCTAAGCTGAGGATACACTTCAGACTCGCCTTGCAATGCAATTTTAATTTCGCATGTCAATGTGAACCTGCGTACATAATAACGGCCCAGTTTAAGTAAAATATCTACTATCTTCAGAACAGGTTATCCTACCGACATGCAGTGACCTCGGTTGTTATAAAGTGTTTATCCCCAGATATTATATAGTGAAAATAAGCTAGGCGCGCTGTAAATAATTTATCCACCTTCAGCTTACCTTGGGCTACATGTACTCGCACTGCTACCACTTGCTACGTCGCTGCAATCGCTTACTACGGGCTCCTATAGCATTCTACGTGCTGCTATCGCTAACTATACGATCTAATCACTTACTACGTGCTGCTATCGCTAACTATATGTTCAGATCACTTACTACGTGCTGCTATCGCTTGACTATTCGCTCCTATCGATGACTACGTGTTGCTATAACTAACTACGCACTGCCATCCCTTTACTATGGGTTTGTACATCGCTACATTGCTATCGTACTAAGTAGCAGCTATCGGTGTACTCAACCTGCTATCGCCGCTACGCTCATTAATATCGTAAACGTTGCAAATAACAATAATTAATCTAGATGCGAGGGAAATATGGTCGCCCCCGTTCCGCTCGCCTTGTCGGCTCGCTGCACTACTCGCAGTGTTATTCGTTACTGTAGAGCTGGGCGGCCCTGCGGCCCGCTAGGCCGCCTTCGCTGCGCTCGGCAGCCCGCCTGCGGCGTAAAAAAACGTACTTAATTCGGGTTGTGTGGACCACCTTATTATGTTGTCACGGGCTTCACACGGACTTACGCACACACGTACAGATCTCTGTCTTAGATGGTTGGAGACTAGCCGAGCGCCGCCGCTACGCGGCGGTAATTATGTGGTTAGTCTTAGAAGTGAGGGCCGTCCACCTCCGCTTCGCTTCGGTGGGCTTTTTGTTAAATGTGTTTAATATCGACTGTGGGCATGTAGAAATGCATCTTTGCCGGTGAGAGTACTGCTAGTAGAGTTATTAATACGTGGTTGATATCAGTGTATTAACTATCCCGCGTAAGAGTTACATGTATTATCAGTAGATGTACATGTATGTAGCAAGGTATACCTTTATGTATTGTATGGTACTATGTTGTAAACCGCGTCCACACCGGTGCACTTCTAATAGTTAACATGACTACAAAGTCGCCTCGGAGTGCATATCCAAAGTAGACATGTGGTAGAAATAAACCTTGACATGTCGTGTCGGGGTGGATCGATATAGTATTGGTATCTACAGTGTGCTCGGTTAAATCTTTATGCCTGCTATTTTATCAGGTATCGCGCTACCGTAGTTTGTTTCTGTATACTATTCTCAGTCTATACCATATACATTATGCGATAAGGTTATAAGCTAAAACAACATCAAAGTGCTGTTATTTGCAGAGTCAATGTCCTTCCAAAAAACACCGTGTGTATATATATCGTGCTGCATCGTTTCAGCAGTTTTGGTACGGTCCTAAGAATGTAATGAGCTGTGGACTGCATTAATGTCAACGTGACCTGCTTTAAAACTTATTTTTTAATGAGCTAAAACGTGCGTATCAGTTATGATTTTACTACGTGACATGAACACATTTGCGTACTACGTACAGCTGAGTAGCTTAGTATCGCCGCGCATTCAAAATTCGTATAGCGTGCAATGCTAATTTGGTTTCCTGTACAAACATGCATGTATGTATAACTCATTAGTATTGTTAGAGTGTGGGGAAACTCCATGTACTTGCACTGCTTATTACGTTGCTTCTATCGCTTACTATGCGCTTTTATCGCTTCCAACACGCTGATATCGCTAATTATATCAATGTCGTGGCCTCTTTTTATATAACCAAACATCGCTACTATTATATTCAGACGTAGTGTGGGCCCAGGTTTCGCTGCTACTACGAACTGCTAGCAGTGTCATTAGCTATTATATACTTGGGCGGGCCCTGCTACCGTGGGTATCGCTCCTCCTACTACTATGTGGACGAACTAATATCGCCGTAAGTTTACGGAAGTAGAAATTTATCGCCCCGTTCCGCTCGCCTCGTCGGCTCGCTGCACTACTCGCAGTGTTATTTGTTAATAGGTAGCTAGGCGGGCCCTGCGGGCCCGCTAGATTGCAAGTGGGTGCCGCCCTCGCTGCGCTCGGCAGCAAATCGGACTTAGTGGGATTCGTACTTCGTGAATAAGCGTGACGATTTTTGCTACTGACATCGACACTCTGATTGATACTTAAGACTAGCCGAGCGCCGCCGCTACGCGGCGGTAGTTATATGGTTAGTTGTAGTAGTGAGGGCCGCCCACCTCCGCTTCGCTCCGGTGGGCTTTTATCCATTTTAAATTGTTATTAATTTTAATCGTGTACATATAAACAAAAATTATCTATGTTGGAAGTACTATTAGTAGAGTTAGGTTGGTGATGCCAGTATTCCCACGTCGGAGTCACTATGAGTGGATACATATAGCAGCTTAATACATTCTCTTTTGTACGGTTCTGTGGTGTAAACCCTGTTTAGTTGACGTTATAAAAGTCACCCACCTCCGCTTCGCTCCGGTGGACATTTGTCAAGTTTAAATTGTTTTAGTTTGACTTGTGTGCATGCAAAAAAGTTTTTTTGTGCTGCGAGTACTCTTGGTATGGTTACGTGGCCGGTATCAGCTGAGTAAATATTCCCATGTCAGAGGTAACATGAGTAAATGCATGTTGCAACGTGCTTAAGTAAATCATTCTCTGTTGAACGGTACTTTGTTGTAAACCTGGCCTACTCCTTAGGTGTAATTAGATAACGCAGAATACCTATCTAACTTAATATGTTCTTAGTGTGAATGTAGTAGAAATAAACGTTGGCATGCGCTACAGGTCGTGGTGGGGTAGATCGATATTGTGTTATTTTACAATATACTCAAGAGAAGTATGCATGCGTATCATTATATCAAGTTGTTTAACCCTCCAAAACTCGCAGTGCGCGATTCTCTCACTTTTTACTTAACCTTATATTTAGTGCTAATGTTTCTTAGTCGTAACAAACGCCGAGTATCTATCGTGCTATCGTTCATGCTATCATTCAGCACTTTATATGGCCCATTAATGTCTTGAGCTGGGGGCTACGTTAATTTTAACACAACTTCTACGTATCTACGTAGGCTGTAACAAACTCAGTAGTTTGTGTACCAAATGTGACTTCACTATTCTACTGCGCGACGCACATTAGCAGTTGCACACTACCAAGAGTAGCTAAAAAGGCTACATTTAACAAACTTCACATTCTATCACTACAATTCCGCCCCCTGTATTTGCCATTTTCCAGCGATGTCGCGTTGGGGCAAATGATCTTTTCATTGTGCTTCCACACCAGGGGCGTGGCGTGGCGGGTTAGCTGGGGCGAGGCAAATTCGAGAGTGAGCGCCCTTGCTCGGGCGGCCACTGGCCTCCTGCCGCGTTCTATCTTTAGTCACTGCGGCATCGGGAAACTATGGCTTCCTCGCCAACTTATCTAGCCTAAACTAGCCCGTTGTCTCTGCAACCTGAAATCGGCTATGTGCGACTATATGAAATGTTCGTAATGCCCGGCAGGGTAACATCCACGTTGTGTGCACTAAATATCGTTTTATTACTATCCTGAACACTTTGCACTAAGCACACATAAGATAATGTAGCTGAGTGTCCTCGCAAGATAGACGCCAAGACCGCTGAAGCTATAATGTACCCATCCCTAAAGTATTATCGTAACCTTAGCTGAGCATAAGTGCTACAAAATAGCATACATTGCTCTAACTGTACTCACACTGCTATCGCTTATTACGTGATGCTATCGCTTATTATGTGTTTCTATCGCTTACTATGCGCTTCGCTTGATAAAGTGATACGCACTGACCCATTATAGTGATGTAGCAAGTGATACGCGGCGGGAGTAACATAAGTTATCGCCCCCGTTCCGCTCGCCTCGTCGGCTCGCTGCACTACTCGCAGTGCTAGGTTAGTTACGAAGGACAGGGCGGGCCCTATTGGGGGCCCGCAACGCTCTATGGGGAGTTAATCGGAATTAGTGGAAATCGTACTTAGTGAATAAGTGTGACGATTTTTGCTACGCTCGGACAACGCTTTAGCTACCAGCAAATTCTAATGGGTCCTTTTAGCTACCAGCAAATTCTAATGGGTCCACCCCGACCTCTACTAGGGCGAATCAAATGACTGGCATTTGGAATTTGGGCATATTTTCATCCAATCGGCTGTGACCGAATTCCTATCCCTCCCTCTACAATCTTGTGCAACTCACGACTGCCCGTGCCATTACATAGGTCGCATGGAACCTGTACGCGACGACCTCTGCTGCTGGTGTGGTGCCGCGCCGTGCGACTGGGAGAACTACGCGGAAGAGCTGTGGCTGGCGGCCGGACGAGTGCAGCGGAAGCTGCAGCGGCGCAAGCACTGCAACCGCGTGCTGCGGCAGATGCTGAGCCGTCTTTATGTCTATCAGAAGGCCGGCAACCTCCGCGGACCCGTACCTCGCTGCGTGGCGAAGAAGCTGAGGGAGTATTGGCCGGACTCGCCCAAGGTATGAACGATGTATATTGTGCTTATGGTTCTGGTAGTTTGAGTTTCTCAATAGGTGTGATCGTCTTATTGCTTTTCTTACGTGTGAAGGTGACGGGGTCGTCGGTTGAGGCTCGACAGAGCGCTTCCAGTGCAGACCGTAGCTGAGGTGAGTTTTTGAGCGCGTCTTTGTTGTGAAAGGCTGTGAAACACTCCACGTGAAAACCAACCTCACACTTTGTGCACCCATATCGGGACTTCTTCTTGATGTTTCGTACACTGCAGAGATGGCAGAGCAGCTTGCCATTGCTGTGCTCGGTGGAATTAGGCGTTATCATGTGGAGTGACGTGTCCATGCCAACTATCTCCTCCAGCGTCTCGGTGGCACGCTGCTTCTGTTGCAACTCGCGCCGACGCTTGTTCTGCTTTTCGCCACTGGTCAGTACATCGGCTATTCTGCGTTTGAACTCGCGCAAAGATACACCCTTTGCTGCGTCTGGATTGACTGTGCTGAGTAACGTTTGTGCGTTTATTATGGCAAGGTCCATTAGCCACGTGAACATCGTCATGCCAAGTCGCTTTTCACGCCGACGAATTGGATTAGTGCTGCGCAGCTGATCAACGCGATCGACCGCGTTCATACAAAGGTTGTATGCAGCAATTGCAGTTGGTGCCATGAATACTTTGCGGTGCAACATTCGATCTTCAGTCCAGTGTTGGATTGGATAGGTACCGTGACAGCAAAATACAGCTTCGGCAGATGTCGAGGGCAGTGTCAGTGCAGAGGGCGTAGCCTTCAAGTCGTTAGTATAGAAGATGACCACTTTTCGATCCTTGTACACGATGTAACCGGCCCGTTCAGCTTGCAGAATCGCTGGTTCATATTGAGTTCGTTTTGACTTGGCTAGTCGACGCTGAGCGCTCTGATGAGCTTTCTTCTTCGCCTCCCAGCCTGGCTCTGGGTCCACTGCTGCAACTAACTCCCAGGTTCCTCGCTCCCCAGCTCCAACGCGTGCAATCGCTGCTGCCACGGCGACCTTATTCCATTTGTCTACCAAGTTGATACGCACTGTCCCCAGCAAGTGCATCTCACCGTCCGTAAATTTCAGTAGTGCTTGAGCAAATGTGTGACGAGTGTAAAAGTTATCCGAAACAACAAGGCGGTGCCCAGTAGGAGATCGCAGAGCACGAGTTTGATGGCCAGCCATGGCAATCCACATAGCTGTCGCCGAGTCCGGCTCGATGGATACATCTTCCGCCCGCAGTGTGTTGTACAATGGAGTCCTCAATGTTGGTAACAGGTTCGTGTAGCGCTCCGCCGGTGTGGACGGCATGCTGTTGCCGGACGAGTTGTCCCATAGCGCATGCACGTATAGCGAGTTCCACCCCACTACAGCATAAAAGCGAACCCCGTATTTGTCGGGTTTGGATGGCATATATGTCTTTGCCCGCGTCCGCGCCTTCGTCCGTACAGTCATTTCATCGATAGTGCTCACACCGATAGGAACAGCAAACTCTGCAAATTGTTGCTGGAAATGCTCCATTATTCCACGGCAACGCCAAAGAGGATCCCGCTCTTTGTCAAACGATGGCGGCTGAGGTGCATGTAGAGCGAGGGCACCTCGAATCTGTTGAAAACGGTTTCTAGACATAGTGTCAATGAATGCCTGCTGCCCGAGAAAGCGACGTTCGGACCAGAATTCTGCTATCTCATTCAAGGGACAGATGCTCATCGCGATCTCGAGGCCTAAGTAAGCATTGAACTCGCTTTCAGTGATCTTTGCGTGCCCTTCCTCCACTAACACGTCCGATGTCCACTTCCGAAGCCGCTCCTTGAACACGGCCGTAAAAAATAAAGAGAAAATGCCGTACTCCGCCTTCTTGTCGTATGCCTTCGCTACTTGGTCGGTTATCGTCACATGGAGGCCACTGGTGTTGCGAAGTGAGGCGATGTACTCCTCGGCCATGGTGCGGCCCTCGGACGCGTTGGTGGCGGGCGTGCCTCCTCCGCCGGCATGACCTCCTTCGTCAGCGCGGGCTGACACTCCATCGTCCGAAGCAACGCTGCCGCAGTCGTCTTCTTCGTCAGCTTCAACCTCCCAGTCTCCTGTCAGGTCCTCCTCAGTCATGGGTGAGCTCGTCGCGGCGTCTGTTTTGTTTTGAGCGTGCAAAGGAGGGAAGGAACCTCTAATGAGCTAATATTAGTGCACTCAGGCAGTAGCAGAACCCTAAGTAATGGTATGATAGAGGTCTGGATGGACCTCTACGAACGTCAACGCACCGATCTGCGGTAAGGGCTAGTGATTATTGTCCAATGGCAATTATTAATGGAACCTGGTAGAGGTCTAATGGGACCTCTATCAAGCATGGGAGCTAAAGGGTTAAGATGGACTCAGGACTGCTATACAATAATCAAGATACCGCATTCCCTATGTCATCGTTTCGCATTGAGGTACATTGATGTCACTTAACTTCTTTGGCTAACGACAACTATGACCTTGTCGGCGGTTGTCTCTATCCTACCACCCTATGAAACTGCTCTAGCCTCAACCAGGGCCACCTTCACACACTAAAGCGTGAAGGCCGCGAACCCCGAGGAGTTCTCATCACTGTTTTGCTCCATCCAGTAACTAACGTCGCTGGAAGCGTAGTTGTACACGTCGTCCCAAGTCGAGTCGGAGCCACATACTCGGTTGGGTTTTCTTTGAAAACTGCGGCGAGAGTCCATCGCCATGTTTGCGAGGGCATCCGCCATGGTGTTGTGCGCACGAGGGTGGTGCTGCCAAGAAAGGACCACCAACTTGTCGGCCAAATTCGGCTTTGCCAATACAGCGACCGTAAATGCTTGGCGCGTGGCGGTGTCCGCGTCTTCTGCTGATGGATGATGAGGTTGCTGTCTCCTACCACATGAAGTGGCGTCCAGCTAAAACGAAGGCACGCCTTGAGCCCCGTCAGTAGCCCCATGTTCTCCGCCACGTTATTGGTCGTGATGACTGCCGCGTATGACATGCTTATGGCCCAACAGATCTCATGGCCACCTCGTCCGTGTCCAATGCGGACCACTGCAGCACCACAGCCACCAGGGCCTGGATTACCACGCGAGCCGCCATCGAAAAATAAAGGATAGCGGCTCCGTCCAAGAGGGGCCGCCTCGATCGTCGGCTCCCACGCTGATATAAGCACATGACGCATTGTCCGTGCCGCCATCTCGAGAACGTCACAATGAATACTTCGGCCAAGATGTAGATGTACTGTGCCATACCCGTGCCGCAGTCTTGACGCCAGCAGAGCCCTATGATAGTCTTCAGTCACGTTGTTGAGGGGGTCAAAATAAGCCACTCGCCACCGCCATACTGCATGAAAGTAGAGCGCTGCACCGACTCGCCAACAACTTTCCACGACATTGGTGACCGCCATCGTTAACCGTTCAGCCACACCCAATTCCAGGTGAGGGTAGAGGTCCTCTACCGCCTTCCACACTCCCGCCGGCACTTGAGGGAGAACCAAGCTAAAGAATGCCTCTTCGAGTGGAGCCCGCGGAAGGCCCAACGCCAACCAGCGATGCACAAAGACCTTTCGGAGCGACTCCGCCGCTGGACAAGCCCAGAAGACATGATAAAGGTCCACGCGAACCAACCGTACACAGGCGGCATGAGGACAGCCGAGTTGGTGGCGGCTACAGTCAAACAGAGAGAAAGCGTGGTTCTTGAGTCGGTACAAGATCTGCTCCCCCCATGGTCCAAGCCCAACAATGCGCCGGAGTCGAGACCATTCAAGCCGAGATAGCCCGCATTCCCTATGTCATCGCATACTATCTCTCCAACCATCTAAGACAGAGATCTGTACGTGTGTGCGTAAGTCCGTGTGAAGCCCGTGACAACATAATAAGGTGGTCCACACAACCCGAATTAAGTACGTTTTTTTACGCCGCAGGCGGGCTGCCGAGCGCAGCGAAGGCGGCACCCGCGTGCGACTAGCGGGCCGTAGGGCCGCCCAGCTCTACAGTAACTAATAACACTGCGAGTAGTGCAGCGAGCCGACGAGGCGAGCGGAACGGGGGTGACCATATTACCCTCGCAGCTAGATTAATTATTGTTATTTGCAACGTTTACGATATTAATGAGCGTAGCGGCGATAGCAGGTTGAGTACGTTTGAGGCAGCGATAGTTGGGCCTGCCTGCTACTTAGTACGATATCAATGTAGCGATGTTAGTTTAATACAAACCCATAGTAAAGGGATGGCAGTGCGTAGTTAGTTACAGCAACACGTAGTCAGCGATAGGAGCGCAGAGTTAAGCGATAGCAGCACGTAGTAAGTATTCTGAACATATATTTAGCGATAGCAGCACGCAGTACGTAATATGAACATATAGTTAGCGATAGCAGCACGTAGTAGGTGATAGGAGCGACGTAGTAAGCGATAGCAGTGCGAGTACAGTTAGCGCAGTGTATGCTGTTTTGTAGCACTTCTGCTCACCTAAGGTTTACGATGATACTTTAGGGATGGATACATTATAGCCTCAGCGGGCTTGGCGTCTGTCTTGCGAGGGAATTCAGCTACATTATCTTATGTATGTTGTGTTCAGCATAGTAATAAAACGATATTTAGTGCATACAACGTCAATCTTACCCTGCCGGGCATTACGAACATTTTATGAAGTCGCACATACCCGAATGGCAAATACAGTGGGCGGCATTATCATTGCGCAGTGTGTACTTTGGTGATAGAATGTGAAGTTTGTTACATTTAGCCTGTTTAGCTACTCTTGGTAGTGTGCAACTGCTAATGCGCGCCACGTAGTAGAATAGAAAAGTCATGATTGCTTTTAGTAACAAACTACTGGGTTTATGACAGCCTACGCACATATGAGCGCGACCAACGTAGAAATTATGTTAACATTAACGCAGCCGCAGCTCAAAACATTTTATAGACCATACAAAGTATCGAACAATGACACAATTGATACAGAGTGTTTGTAAGGAACATTAGCACTAAACATTTTGCTAAGTAAAAAGGAGTGAAGCCCCACATTGCAAGAATTGGATGGTTAGACGACTTAATACAATAGCTGTCTACATCTAAAGTTTCAATAACCCAATATCGATCTATTTTCAACAGTATGCGCTTACAACAAAGTCACCGCTGAGTACATAATATTATTATGTACTCAGCGGTGACTTTGTATGTGAGTACATAATATGTACTCACATACATGTTATGTACTCAGCGGTGACTTTGTTGTCGTGTTAACAAATTACGCCTAAGTAGACCCGATTGACGACAAAGTACCGTACAATAGAGAATAATTTACTTTAGCACGCTCCAGCAACGCATCTACTGATAGTAAGCTGATACTGGCCACTTGACCAGCTACTAAGAGTACTCTCACCACTCTCACCACAAAAACACTTTCAACATGCACACTCTAAACTAAACTTGATTTGATAAAAGCCCACCGGAGCGTAGCGGAGGTGGGCGGGTTTTGCAACTACGACTGACCACGGCTTAGAATGAAAGACCGTACAGTAGACAATGTTTCACATTAACGTGCATCTATTCATAGTAACTCTGACGTGGGAATAGTTTATTAACTTATATCAACAACCTAACGCTACCAGAGTGTACTTCCAACATAAAATTTCTTTTTAAAAGCACCCAATCGATCGTTAACATTTAAAACTTAACAAAGCCCACTGCGTAGTGGAGGTGGGCGGCCCTAACTACTGTAACTAACCACAATCCCTCCCGCCGCGTAGCGGCGGCGCTCGGCTAGTATGTCATCGCATACAGCTCTATTCAGCCAATAGGATGCCGTGGTTGGTCAAACGGGAAGCCTCCGTGTGCAACCTATGTCGTCGCATACAGGACCGTTCCCGCGCCCAGATCAGCCATTCATTCTGCCATTTCATGGCTCCCAAACAGAAGAAACGCCCGAAAGGGAGGCCACGCCTCCCAGGTGGCCAAGGTCGAGCGCCTAAAAAGGATAAGACTGACTCCTTTACTGCTGACGAGAAGCTAAAGGTCGTGCAGCACCTGAGTGCATTCAAAGACATCAAGTCGACCATCGAGTTGTTCTATCCGCGTCTACCAGAGTACAAGTACAATAGCCGAAGGACACTGATTCTATCGTGGGCGCGTAAGGAGGATCAGATCAAGGCGCTCCACAGTCATGAAGCCTGGAATGATATTGCACCCGCAACTATCATTTCAGGCTTCAAAAAATGTGGTCTAATTGATGCACCGGAGGCCATTGAGGACGCGGCGCCAGTCCAGATTGAAGATGCTGATGCCATCGTCGATGCAGTTCTCGACACACGTGAAGTAGACCAGGAGCTAGGCGTCTTTAGTTTAGATGACGATTTTGATGACATTTTTCGCAATGTTGCTTCACTAAGCTAATACATATCTACATCTTATTCTTCAAAGCTACCGGTGCACTTGTACGTTTCCGCTCTGCAACTCCATTTAGCCGGGTCATGTCAAATCCTGTCTTTAACTTGGAATCAGCCTGTATGCGATTACATAAGGAATGCGGTAGCCCCAGTGCAGCAAATCGTACATATGCGAACAGGATAGGCGACGTCGATTGTTGCGACGTAATAACGATGTGGCATGACAGTGCGAGCAGTGCTAACTGTGAGCTTGGTTGCTGCATGCACAAGGTTTCGACGCCAAGCAAACTTCACAAGGTTGTGTGAGTAGGTGGCAGGCAAGGTGAAGCCAATGGGTTCGTTAGTTCATGTGTTTATATGGGTACCGGTCAACATAGAGTGCCTTCAGGCCCAGTTTCAGCGGAAAAGTGGGTCATCCCTCCCACAATTTTCAGACCAAACGTCATGTCATGTCAGAATAAGACCATTGAAAAAGCTAACCGAAGCCCGCGTGGGGGAGCTTCGTCGCAACCGGTGTTGCTACTACAGACAATCCCCTCGCTAGTCATGGCGTCGGGAACCCACTTTTTATTCCTAGATGAGGGTATTCCTGTCGTAGGGTGTACCATGGGGTGGTACACTGGACTGTACCACATATATGGTACGTATTGGTGCAGTCTTTTGGTTACATAGACCTAAAGGCTGCTCAAATCGATGAGCGGACATGAATGGAATTCGTGCAGATAACGATATATACCTCGGTAACACCGAAAGGATAAAAACATACTTAATATAATACCGTAAGACATGTGGGGCATGATGTAGGTAATGATACTGATGTGCAAAATAAGTTGCCACGATAGTATTGAGCCGCATCACTATGTTGGCAAGCACCCAAGCTCCATTCTATTCAAAGGAACGGTACTAGCAGGTCTGCAAGCCAGCTCCGAGTGCTGATGCAAGCATTAATATGAAATGCGGCACGAAAAAATGGACAATAGGAGCTGGTATCCTGGTTAGACTACTGCAGACGTCCTGTACAGAATGGACTTTTCCCATAGTTAAGCACCCCAACACAATCATAATCCGTGATTTTCTATTACTTATGACGATTGAGGGGTGAGGGGGAATATTTACTTGGCTTTGTATGGGACGGTCATTCAGAAATCGTTGGGACCCACCTTTATATTCCTGATGAGCGGGTATTCCTATCCTAGGGATTACTACCGAGGGGATCGTCTGTACTCACGAGTACGGCTATGTGAGTCCTGGTGCGAAGCGTGCTAAGTCTCGCAACAAGAGTACACGCCGCAAGAATGGCAGCAGGGTTCAGCAGGATGTGGAGAATTGCCTGAGTCAAAGTCTCCGCGTGATGAAGGACCGCTACAGCAACCTGGATCAATGCGTCGTCGCGCATATCAAAGAGCGCGACTTCGTGTTCAAGTTCGACGCGAACATGACGAAGGCGGAGGACCACCCGATGCCTCCGATGCCCGCCCCGCAAAAGGAAACCCGACGACTCGAGGCTATTGAGCAGATGGGAGTACTTGAGCCCGAATACGACCACGCAGCGCTGGATCTGGTGGCCCAAGTGGCGGCCAAGCGACTGAACTGCCCCATCGGCTTCGTGTCCGTCGTGGACAACGACAGTTTCCACGCGATCGGCACGTACAACCTGCCGGAGGAAGCTTTCACGCTGCCACGCACCAACAACGTTTGTATCCACGCAGTCTACGCTGAGAAGCCGCTGGTCTTGAAGAACCCCATGCGCGATATGCGCTTATCGCAGATGCCGTGCGTCAAGGACCTCGGCGTCAAGTTCTACGCGGGCTTCCCAATCACGGACCCAATGGCGAAGTGGTTGCATCACTGTGAGCTGTCGACGCCGTCCCCCATAACAACATTTCGACCAAGGACTACGCCACGATGGAAGTTGGCGTCTGAGCTCGTCGCTACACCTATGCCGGGTACTTGTTGCTAGACGAACCTCTTACTACAATCTCAACTACAGAAATTCGTGCAGCTGGGATGATAAGACTTGTAGTATTCAAAAGCTGAACATTAGACAACTACAACATGCTCAATCACCCCGCTCATTGAAGACTCGCAGGCGTCAGGTCGAGCCTTAACCACTGTGGTGATAGAACCAGGTGCGGTACTTCGTAAGAAGGTCCTGGTAGCCGTCCAGCTTCCCCAGTTTTGACAGCTTGACCGGGTTGTATCCGTAGGCCTTCCAGTTCTCGAACCGCTTGGTACGACCAATTCCTTCGACCATCTCGTCCAGCTTCCACGACGCGAAGAGGTTGGCGCCTCCCTTCCTTTCCTCCTCGTCTTTGTCGTCGTCCTCCTCCTCCTCTTCCTCCTCCTCGCCACCGCGGCCGTGGTAGCGCAGAAACCTCTTTTCGCCGCCGGTGACGTGGTTCGAAGCCGCCACGCCAGGCGTTCCCATCGCCGAGAGCTCCGCAGTGCGACCGGAAGGTGTGGCCATAGTAACGCTTGCGAGGAGTGTCGTGGCAGCAGCGACAAAGAACACGTAGGAGAGGCGCATTGCCGATCGGCGGTGGGTATTTTTCCGAAGTGAAGGCTCTTGGTGGGGCGGAGCAAATTGAGGAGTGAGGTCTGCGCGAACATGAATCGGGCTTAGTGGTGGTCCTCGTGTTCTTGACCCAGCAGGGGCAGCAAAGGTGAATTGCGGTCGACCGCAAGACGCTCAATTCTGTCCGACCGGCCGTAAGCTTAAGATTTTGTTTGGATTGGATCATCTCGAGTGACAGATGGGAATCGCATCGTGATCGGTCAACTTGTCTATTCATTGTTGATCACGATAACCAGGGGTCGGTTAAAGGTTCATTTTGTGTAGAAAAGGACGAAAAAAACCTTTTAAGGTTTCCGGGAGTGCCCATTTTCAAGCAAGCAAAACAGCGAAATTGGAAGCGGAAGTACCCTTATCTGGCGATCAAAAGTAATTTCGAGCGCTCACACACGCAATAAACAAGACCAAAAATAACAGTGTCCGCGGAGACGATGCCTATTGTGTCATGAGGGCCTAAGCTGCCTGCACTGGTCGTGTGCTCGGTACTAATCGTAAGTAAAGTAAGTAGGCCCTGTAAGAACGGTTAGTGTACTCCGCAAACATGTTAGTGATTTTCACAACACACTAGAGAGGTTTCGGGATTGTCACCACCCTCGCATTACCGTTATAAGTGCGCCCTCACATTTCATTGAATGAATTTTGATTTGCATATGTTTCCAGAGGTGTAGTATTTGGAAGTTTGTATGGTATGATCAGATTCGGCTGAACTTAATAAAAGGTACGAGGGAAATGTAGGGGACAATCACGGGCGAGGTCGGCGCAAAAGGGCCACACCATGCGCGAATTTAGCTTAATGTAAGGGTAATGAATTCCTCCGAAACCTCTCTACTAACTTACAGTTAGTGCTGTTTTCAAACGCGTTTGTATGTTTGCTGCTCTATCACTAGCAGATCAAATTAATGGCTACGGTTACCCGTTGTCGAGGGGTCATCCTTACTTTTGAGTACATTTCGCGGACTTTCGAGTAATGTGCTTGGACTTCCGAGTACATAAATTCCGTGTAAACTCGTGCACTGCGTGAACTTGAAACTACTGACTAAAGACGTTGCTCGTTCGGATGTCATTCAAGAACACAAATAACGTGCTACAAAACCTTTAGGCCAACTTATCTTTCGTTTTCTGCGAGATGACGCTTGCATTCTCTATTAGTGGATAGATGCTTTACTTCCCTAGATGTATTCACATTGTATTCTCCTCCGGTTTGGTCCAAGCTGGCGATGCTGGACGTGGCATCTTTCCTACGTTACATAATGTGGAATTACTCAGAAGTAAGTGAAGTGTACTCACGATTAAGTAGCACCCGTTGTCGAGCCCACATTCACGTACGCACTACGGTGTAGCAAGAGTACTCTAGCACTGCTTAGTTTGAAGAGGTCATGGTTGGTATAAAGAAGAAGATCTTCGCGTGCAAGTCTAGCAGCTCAAGACAAGTAGTGAAAAGGGCTTCAGTTTTTTTAGTTAAAGCGTTAAAGGTGCGCTGATTCGCCAGCGTAAGCCCCACCCCCTCGCTTTTGGCGCTTGGCCTAACACAAGCTTCAGCACCTTCATAATGCACTCTGCTGCGTTCCTCCAAGCCGAACTGTCTATCAAGCCTTGCACAATCGCTGATGTGGTGTAAGAGCGATGTTCTGCTCCACGCCCTGCTGCTCCTTTGATCCTCTGCAGTTATTCAAATGTAGGATCGATCTAGAGTAAGTTACAGGAGAGCATCGTCGGAACTCGATTAGCTAAGGGGATTAAGCTTATTTCCGCTACTAAAGGATGGAATGCGCTACTCCGCTAAAATCGGATGCCTTGAAAAAAATCTTTCGCTACTATAAATAGAAAGGAGTACATGGTGCTTAGAAACGGTAGTGAGCGGTTGCGAGGAGCGTAGCCGCAGCAAACACGCGCGGTATTTGCGGAGCGACGAGCATTCCAGCGAACGGACCCATTGCCGCACACTCGGAGTTAATTTTCTTTATGCGGGGGTCTGGAGGTGCAACCCCCAGTACACTTAGGGAAGCACATCACATGACTCTATATATTTCTACTTCGAAGTATTCTGTTTCTTAATCGCACAACCCGCGAATAGTAGCGGATTGCATCTCACCTAACCTATGTATGTTTTCCCTCAGTTTTTGTATAGCAAGTAAGCCGCACCCTAACTAAGGGCACGACACTAGATCCGTGAATACTCGATTAGGGGAAGGAACGAAAATTTTGTTCCTTCCCCACGTCCAACGAAAAGGTGCTTAAGTACGAATCGCGATTTTAGCCGCATCAATCGAAAGGGGCATATCTTGTGCTTCTTTTAAGCTATCGAACACTCCAAAGTATTGAGTACTCGTGGAGTAACATAGGTCTGAAAAAATTCTCTCCATTTTCGGACCCCCGAAACCCTGATGTTATTTGGGGCGTGTGACCTCAATATTTTTTCGATTTCGACTTATTGTATATGATCGGAAAGCTCATGACTAATTCAATCGAATAAGAGTGTTTTTACTTACTTTACGAGTATTTTTCACTTTCAAAATCTTGATGTCCGGCTATGCCCGAAATTTGATTGGTCAACTTCAAACGCGATTATCTCGAAAACTCCAAATCGTGGCTTAGCGTCTTTTTGTTTGACGCGGTCTCAAATAGTCACTAAACGGCGAGTATTAATTAAAAAGGATACTGCGAGCATGCAAAATACAGCCTGTATATTGTCGGAAATACAGTAGTATCATTCAGAGGATACGTAGCGGAAGTGAGTGTAGTCAAGAAGCTACTGTCAATTCTCCGGGATCTCTACCTACCTAAGCATACACGTATGCATCGCTCTGAGTCCGCCATGTATTTGCTGCCAGCGCTATGATATGACTTACATAGTAGTAAACACGAGTTTTACTTTTATTCCTCTGTGGTCATTGGATTCACCGAGGCTAACCATGTACCAGGCAGACGCCTAGAGTACTCGAAGCCTGTGAATTTTAGCATATAAATTTTAGCATAAGCTTAGCGCGATAGCCACTTGACCTGGGCCACAGCAGTCACATTCAAGCACCTTCCGTTTCCCACCTACAAGCATAGCGGGCGATGCCAGTTATCTTAACGTCGTTGCTTCTACGCTGGTTCTCGGGAGAGTTGGTCGCGCACTGGTAGGGTTTCTTGGTCGAGCCGCTAAGCTGCGGCTTCAGTTTGTGCTCAGGCAACAACTCTGTAAAAGGTGGCTAGACAGCACTTAGATCGCGCAAAACTGGCGCTGCTTATGCGGTCGAATAGCTCCTGGTTGTCATAGGGCTGCTGCAGTACTAGCATACAAAACTCAATAGAAAGTCAGTACCCTTTTGCAGTTTCCAGCGACTTCCATACATTTCCGTTGAGAGTACCCAATTGAAGGTCTCCCAGACTACCCATTTTACTTGAAAGGGATACAGTTCTCAAAATGCCCCATTAGCCGACCCCTGACGATAACACAAAGCAAGCGTCGCTGTACATCGTACGAGCACAGATGGGAATCGCATCGTGATCGGTCAACTTGTCTCATACCACTGATTACATGTATCACGATAACACACAGCATGCGTCGCTGTACATCACCACCAGTGAATACTAGTACTGTACATGTAGACGAATTGACCGATCACGATGCGATTCCCATCTGTCACTCGAGATGATCCAATCCAAACAAAATCTTAAGCTTACGGCGGGTCGGACAGAATCGAGCGTCTTGCGGTCGACCGCAATTCACCTTTGCTGCCCCTGCTGGGTCAAGAACACGAGGACCACCACTAAGCCCGATTCATGTTCGCGCAGACCTCACTCCTCAATTTGCTCCGCCCCACCAAGAGCCTTCACTTCGGAAAAAGACCCACCGCCGATCGGCAATGCGCCTCTCCTACGTGTTCTTTGTCGCTGCTGCCACGACGCTCCTCGCAAGCGTTACTATGGCCACACCTTCCGGTCGCACTGCGGAGCTCTCGGCGATGGGAACGCCTGGCGTGGCGGCTTCGAACCACGTCACCGGCGGCGAAAAGAGGTTTCTGCGCTACCACGGCCGCGGTGGCGAGGAGGAGGAAGAGGAGGAGGACGACGACGACAAAGACGAGGAGGAAAGGAAGGGAGGCGCCAACCTCTTCGCGTCGTGGAAGCTGGACGAGATGGTCGAAGGAATTGGTCGTACCAAGCGGTTCGAGAACTGGAAGGCCTACGGATACAACCCGGTCAAGCTGTCAAAACTGGGGAAGCTGGACGGCCACCAGGACCTTCTTACGAAGTACCGCACCTGGTTCTATCACCACAGTGGTTAAGGCTCGACCTGACGCCTGCGAGTCTTCAATGAGCGGGGTGATTGAGCATGTTGTAGTTGTCTAATGTTCAGCTTTTGAATACTACAAGTCTTATCATCCCAGCTGCACGAATTTCTGTAGTTGAGATTGTAAGTAAGAGGTTCGTCTAGCAACAAGTACCCGGCATAGGTGTAGCGACGAGCTCAGACGCCAACTTCCATCGTGGCGTAGTCCTTGGTCGAAATGTTGTTATGGGGGACGGCGTCGACAGCTCACAGTGATGCAACCACTTCGCCATTGGGTCCGTGATTGGGAAGCCCGCGTAGAACTTGACGCCGAGGTCCTTGACGCACGGCATCTGCGATAAGCGCATATCGCGCATGGGGTTCTTCAAGACCAGCGGCTTCTCAGCGTACACCGCATGGATACAGACGTTGTTGGTGCGTGGCAGCGTGAAAGCTTCCTCCGGCAGGTTGTACGTGCCGATCGCGTGGAAACTGTCGTTGTCCACGACGGACACGAAGCCGATGGGGCAGTTCAGTCGCTTGGCCGCCACTTGGGCCACCAGATCCAGCGCTGCGTGGTCGTATTCGGGCTCAAGTACTCCCATCTGCTCAATAGCCTCGAGTCGTCGGGTTTCCTTTTGCGGGGCGGGCATCGGAGGCATCGGGTGGTCCTCCGCCTTCGTCTTGTTCGCGTCGAACTCGAACACGTAGTCGCGCTCTTCGATATCCGCAACGACGCATTGATCCAGGTTGCTGTAGCGGTCCTTCATCACACGGAGACTTTGACTCAAGTAGTTCTCCACGTCCTGCGCCACTTGCTGAACCCTGTTGGCATTCTTGCGGCGTGTACTCTTGCTGCGAGCCTTAGAGCGCTTCGCATCAGGACTCACAAAATCGTACTCGTGGGTAGTAGCTTCTGGGTTCACCAATTGACCCAAGAAGTCCAAAGCATGCGAGTTTTGACTCGGATCGTCCGAGTACAGCTGCTCCGTGACTCACGGTCCGTGAGGAGCTCACGGTCCGTGAGCTCCTCAACGGAGCTCGAGTCCGACGTCATGGACGCCGTGTCTCCGTCTCCCTCCATCGCGTCCAAATGATACTTGTCGTCATTGTACCAGAGCGCATCGTCCACTGCAACCACAGCCGGACCCAACGCCTCCAGTAAGTCTTCATCATCAAACGTACAGGAGTCCACACGATGCACACACTGCAAGCAGCACCTATTCCGACGAAGCTCCCCCACGCGAGCTTCCACTTCATACAACTGCGAGCAATTGTGGACGGCGCGGTCCTGACCTGGGTACTGCTGCGTGAAGGTGGAGAAGCAGAGCTTCTGTGTCTTCTTGTTGGTACCTCCCACGGAAGGTCAAGGTGGAGACGGACAGCTCCATGGCTTCCGACGCGAACTCGTTCTTCCTCAAAGACCACATGGTCGTGCGTCTGAACGACGAGGTCTTCTTCGAGAAGAACTGGGAGAAGGAGATCCCTCGAGTCTTCCTCTAGGTGCACCCTCGAATGAACATCAAAACTATAAATTCCTGTCGATAGAATGTGATGTTACTTCCAATACAAGCAGATGTCGTGGTTGGTACCCCCGCAATTTCGTCGAGATGCTGTCTGTGTGTTTGTTGGGGATTTCCAGCACTCGGTACAATGAGCTCCGCTCGGAACTCATTGCAGTTCCGACAACTGCGCCGATAATTTCGCGAATGCCTCCATCCATCGTCCGGTTGCGAGGGACTTGCGCATGTGATCGAGCTACAGTATTCCAGCGGGTTGCCAACGTGTCGATAGCCACGATGCTATCAGCCGTCTGGGCCAGACTTTACCTGCGACTGTGGTAGTACAGTAGCAGGCTGCGTGGTTGGAGCCCAAGAAATCGCGCATGGGGTCACCAAGAGGTGAACTTCGTCTCGTTACTGCTGCCAGAATGCAGTTGGAATGTTGAGCGCGGTGGGGCGAAGGAGCTCGCACACTTGCAACCAACGATCTCTATTAACCCTTCAGTCGTCTCTCATCAATCCGCTGAAGCGTGTACCAGCGATGTCGAGGGGTGATCAAGGTGTGACGACACCGAAAGTGTCCAGGGCAGCATGGGACCAGGTACAGGTATAGTACAAGTTGCACCACCAAATGACGTGTCAATGGCGCAACATGCGCCACCCCAGTGGGGTCCCCACATCAACCGATGCCCCGTCAATTCCTATCCTCATACTAGTCTTTTCGCACAGGCTCACTTCGCAAGTTGCGGTCTGTGTGGCTTCACCTTCAGTCCCCATCATGAGCTCTCGATACGGGGCCAGCGAGTACTATGGCTCACCTCCGGTCGGCCTCGTGGTGACGGCCCCCAATGGCCGCGAGAAGCTCGTCATGTCCGACCAAGAGATCTGCGACGACATCGTCGCGACGGTGCCCAAGCTCAACACGGCAGTCGCGCGTGACACGTACGGTCGTCGCTGGAAGCAGGGCCACCGTCGTCACGGGGTCGACCTGTTCGAGCTCTCGACCGCATCCGGGGATCAAGCGGCGGGCGAAGACCGGGACATCGCCTACGCCGTCGTCGCCAAGGCGGAGCTTCGTTGCCACCTGAACGAGGTGTTAATTGTGCTCATTGCGCACGAGTCCAATGTATACGAGTCCACCATGAAGGCGCTGGCCGGTAAGAAGTTCAAGAAGGGCGACGTGCTCTTCAGCCAGCGACGTCTGCTGTCGTCGGAGCTGCGACGCCAGTCAGTGGTGGCACCGCGATTTGATATGGAGAAACGAGAGGAGGAGGAGGAGGAGGAGTCGCCGGAGCAGGCGTTGATCGGAGTCAATGTCGCGACGCTGCGTCCGCGGATGCCCGTGGACCTGGGAGGCACCAACAAGAAGACGCAGAAGCTCTGCTTCTCCACCTTAACGCAGCAGTACCCAGGTCAGGACCGTGCCGTCCACATCATGAAGACGCTGCCCAAAGAGCTGCACGACCAACTGATCCCAAGGTCCGACAGAACTGCTCTGCGCAATGAAGTTGATCACTTGTGTGTGGGCTTCCACATCCAGAGCACACACAGCGACCAAGGCTTCGCTGGCAGCAACACCCACGTCACACGCATCTTCGCGCACGGGTACGCGTCGCCTACACCCCCGACGCAGTTCGACGAGAGCACCAAGTCCAGTGATGCAACATCGGTAACCCCTGCGGAGCTCGCCCGCCGTCGTGAAAGCGTCATGAACCCGGAGGCCAAGCACGTGCTGAATGTGCTCACCAAGTCTCTGCGTCAGTTCGAGCGCGTGGTGCGTCGTCGCCGCTTCGGCTTCCAGACGTTCATCTACTTCCCCATTGGGTACGACGATCCGTCGCTGGAGAAGGCCTGCTCCATTTGCTCCACTTCTTCCGTCGCGACTTCTTCTGTCACTTGTGTGGGCACATGGTCTGCGGCGATTGCTCGCAGTTGTACGAGGTGGAAGCTCGCGTGGGGGAGCTTCGTCGGAATAGGTGCTGCTTGCAGTGTGTGCATCGTGTGGACTCTTGTACGTTTGATGACGAAGACTTACTGGAGGCACTGGGTCCGGCTGTGGTCGCAGTGGACGATGCGCTCTGGTACAATGACGACATGTATCATTTGGACGCGATGGAGGGAGACGGAGACACGGCGTCCATGACGTCGGACTCGAGCTCGGTCGAAGAGCTCACGGAGCAGCTGTACTCGGACGATCCGAGCCAGAACTCGCACGCTTTGGACTTCTTGGGTCAATTGGTGAACCCTGTGGCCACTACCCACGAGTACGATTTTGTGAGTCCTGATGCGAAGCGCTCTAAGGCTCGCAGCAAGAGTACACGCCGCAAGAATGCCAACAGGGTTCAGCAAGTGGCGCAGGACGTGGAGAACTACTTGAGCCAGAGTCTCCGCGTGATGAAGGACCGCTACAGCAACCTGGATCAATGCGTCGTTGCGGATATCGAAGAGCGCGACTACGTGTTCGAGTTCGACGCGAACAAGACGAAGGCGGAGGGCCACCCGATGCCTCCGATGCCCGCCCCGCAAAAGGAAACCCGACGACTCGAGGCTATCGAGCAAATGGGAGTACTTGAACCCGAATACGACCACGCAGCGCTGGATCTGGTGGCCCAAGTGGCGGCCAAGCGACTGAACTGCCCCATCGGCTTCGTGTCTGTTGTGGACAACGACAATTTCCACGCTATCGGCACGTACAACCTGCCGGAGGAAGCTTTCACGCTGCCACGCACCAACAACGTCTGTATCCATGCGGTGTACGCCGAGAAGCCGCTGATCTTGAAGAACCCCATGCGCGATATGCGCTTCTCGCAGATGCCGTGCGTCAAGGACCTCGGAGTCAAGTTCTACGCGGGCTTCCCGGTGCACGGGCCCAATGGCGAGGTGGTGGCATCTCTGTGTGCTGCTGACGCTGTGCCACATAACAACATTTCGACCAAGGACTACGCCACGATGGAGGCACTCGCGAAGCTGGCGTCCGAACTTGTTGCGCCGAAGAAGCCGGCCATGGGCTGAGGCAAAGTCACCTATCCTACCAAGCACATTTATTCTTCATGTAGCGTGTTGCATGTTACTACGATGCCGTGTACTTCCACAATAATGAGACGAATTCCAGTGGTGTCTGCGTCGATTCGAGTGCTTGGCCGGCTTCAAGACGGACAGAACGATTATTACGAAAACTATCGTTCCAAGCCACTGCCGTCCGATGCAGCGTCGTGAGAAGGCTTCAAGCGACTCGCTTTGCAACGCTCAAGTCGAGTCGGTAAACACTGCGAACTGCGTCAACGCCGTGGCTGCATGCACGCAGCGTTACAAGCAATGTGTTCGCTGCAACTGTCGTGACGACACGTGACCCCGTCGTGGGGGGGACAACCTCAAGTCAGCATGTCAAGCCCGTCTCAAACATGTCAAGCGGTGGAGGGCTCAGCCCCAAGTTTCGCGGTGTTGCCAGTACAGTAGAGGCGATTCTGCTCGTAGTAAGTTCAGGTAGCGAGCCTTGCATCTGGCTTTAATAGGTTGTCTTCGCTTTGGTGGTCTCTCTTCGACATCTGTCGCCGAGCTGTCAGCGCGTGCCACCGCACGCCAGCATCAGCACTCGGTCGACGTATCATTTCGTGTCAACGTGGTCGACAGCAGTTGCTTTAACGTCGCGGGACTCTCTTCAAATGGGCTCCTCCCTCGTCCACATGGGCTCCGCTTGGCTTGATCTCATGGAGCTCACGACGACGACAAGGCAAGCAGTTGCAAATCTGACCGGCAACGAACACGTCGAAGTTTGCGCTCGACTAGTCCAACGCAGCGATGAGCAGTCGAGACCTCAAGGGCCAGTGGAGCTCCAAGGACCCGTGGTGCTTCCCTCACACCCCCGACAACCGGACGGGCAGTCAATCCGCGGCGTCCGACTACGACTACAGCGTGACCGAGTCCGGCACCCGCTCCGTTGCGTTCGGTGAAGACGCCAATGGGCTGGTGGTGCGCAGCACGAAAGACTTCCGACAAGCGCTCGTGTTCTCGGACCAGGAGATCTGCGACGACATCCTGGCGACAATTCCAAAGCTGCACTCGGCTGTGCTCAACGGCTTGAAAGGCGCAAGGTGGAAGCGTCGGACGGCCAGGTCAGGCGCGCAGCTAGCAGAGATGGAGCCCAACTACGCGCCTGTGGACCCGGACGACGACCTCGATATATTGCACGAGACGGTGGCCAAAACCGAGCTGCGCTGTCACTTGAACGAGGCGTTGAGTGTGCTGCTTCACCAAGACTCGGAGACCTACGACACCACCATGAAGGCGCTGTGCGGGAAGAAGTTCAAGAAGGGGGAAGTGTTATTCCACCAGCGGGTCGCTTTCGGTAATAATTCCCAGGAACAAGCACGAGCTCCAGTGGAGGAGAATGGCGATGGTGAGGCCCCGCAACAAGGCGTGATCACGGTCGCCTCGGCGACTCTGCGTCCGAGCGCTGGCTTGCAACTGCAGCTGCAGTCCCGCCACAAACATACACAGCAGCTCGTGTTTTCGACTTGTACGCACCAGTATCCGGGCAAGAACCGCGCCGTTCACGTGATGAAGACCGTGCCCAAGTCTGTCCACGACCAGGTTCTCCCTAGCTCCGAGCGTTCATCGCTACGCCGCCAGGTCGACCACATCGCCGTCGGCTTCGACCTGCAGTTCACCCCGCGTCCTGGCGGCAGCAGTCACCAGACCACCAGCATTTTCGCTCATGCGTACGCCTCTGACCGCCCGTCGTCGGCCTTCCGGGAAGAAAGTGGCAAACACCGAGCTGCGTCTGTGGCCAAGAAGCGCGAGGCAGCGAAAAAGATCCACGCGTCAGACTTGGGTCGCCGACGAGCGGCGTTGATGAACCCAGAGGCGAAGCACGTCATGCGCGTGCTCACGGAGTCCGTGGCGCAGTTCGAGCGCGTACTTCGCCGTCGCCGGTTCGGCTTCCAGTCGTTCATCTACTTCCCCAAGGAGTACGCGGACCCGCTGCTGGAGAAGCGCTGCTCGATCTGCAACAAGACCTTCCACTTCTTCCGTCGCGACTTCTACTGCCAGCTCTGCGGTCACATGGTGTGCGGAGACTGCTCGCAGCTCTACGAGGTGGAGGCTCGCATCGGAGAGATCCGCAAGAACCGCTGCTGCGTTCTGTGCGTGGTGCGCGTGGACGCCTGCAAGTTCGACGATGAGGATTTATTACCAGCACTGGGGCCCATTCTAGTGGAGGCACCGCCCGATGCCTGGGAAAGCTCGAGCTCGACGACCACAAATGACTCTGACGACTCTGACACGGACGACCTCGCCGGTCAACTATGCTCGGAAGACCCGAGACGCGCAGTCGCGCGCTAGAGATGCTCGGCCGGTTAGTGGGGAGCCCCGCGAGCTCAGTTTCATCCTCTAATTCGAACCGCAAGCTGGTGAAGCTTCCGAGTAGCGGCAGTGTTCGAAGCCACGCAAGCTCGAGCAAGAAGAGCAGAAAGAAGAACAAGACGCAGTCGCAGCGCGTGCTTGAGAGCGTCGAGCACCACGTGGCCCAAGAGCTGGCCAAGTCACGTCTCAAGTACACCGTCGACTCTTGCGATGTCAACGACCGCACAAGAGACTACAAGTACGAGTTCGACGGCTCGAAAGTCATGAACGAGAACCACCCGCTGCCGCCCATGCCCGACGCCCAGAAGGACGCTCGGCGCGTTGACTTCATCAAGAATTCCGGCGCATTGAGAGCCGACTATGATCGTTCGGCGTTGAACATGATCGCGCAGGTGGCGGCGGAGCGACTCGCGTGCCCGATCGGCTTCGTGTCCATGGTGGACGACGAGCAGTTCCACGCCATCGGCAATTACAACCTCCCCGAGGAAGCGCACCACCTGCCCCGCAACGAGAACATGTGCATGCACGCTGTGTACGCCGAGAAGCCGTTCGTGGTCAAGAACCCGCAGCGCGACATGCGCTTCGCCCAAATGCCGTGCGTGGAGGACCTCGGCGTCAAGTTCTACGCCGGGTTCCCTCTGCGAGCACCGACTGGAGAGGTCGTGGGGTCATTGTGTGCTGCCGACGGCGTCGCGCACAACAACATCTCCACGAAGGACTACGCAACGATGGAGACGCTGGCCAGGCTGGCGTCCGATCTGTTAGCCCCCAAGACGAGCACTAACCCCAGACTTATGGCCAACTGAGCTAGAAGGAGACAATGCATTTGGCTTGAAGTTGTTATGTTGCACTTAGTGTACCACACACAATCCTGACTCGAAATCCTAGCCTGCTACCACGTGGCAGGACGGCTAGGACCGGTACTGCACGTTCGCTCGGTGTTCACTTCACGATGGTACTGTCCCGCTCGCTGCTGCTCTCGTGCGCGCTGTCGCTGTCGCTGTCGCTGGGCTGCGCGTCCGCGTCCATCGACTTCCCGGACCTCAGCAGCTACAGCCAGCCCTGCGAGCCCTTCACGTGCCGCCCCAAGCGCGCGGTGGCCCCTGTCAAGTGCGTGAAGCAGACACGATCCACATGGCTACACTCTCCGGTCTGACCCCAGTTAATTGTTACTCCATTCGCAGGGACTTTGAGTTCACGGCCAATGGCTGCGGCACGTCCGGCATGCCCATCTCCACGTCCACGGACTTCCAAGAGTGCTGCAATTGGCACGACGCCGTAAGCTCCTGCCTTGCATCGCTGTTAACAAAACTAGGATTGATACAAGTATTCATCCTAAACCTTTTCATTCTTCTTGAATGTTGCAGTGCTACAGCACGTGCGGCATGCCCAAGGCCAACTGCGAGAAGCGGCTGCAGAAGTGCATGAAGGCCAAGTGCAAGGCCATCCGAGACCCGGCCAAGCGCGACGAGTGCTTCTCCACGGCCAAGATCTTCTACATCGGCGCCAATGTGCGTACAGTTGCCACACTCTACTCTTTAATTGCTGCACAGGATGCTGACGATATACGTACGGTATTGCTGCTGTTACCGTAGATGATCGCCTGTCCGGCCTACCAGGACGCGCAGAAGGAGGCGTGTGAGTGCGTGCCGACGGAGAACGCGGCTGCCGCCACGCGCGAGCGCCTCGAGTACTTCCTCGAGGAGAACGGCGCGCCGCAGGAAGAGCTCGAGGACGAGGCCATCGACGCGCTGCTCCAGAAGTACAAGGGCCAGGAGCCCACCATGTTCCTGCGGCTGCTCAAGAAGTACCCCAAGGCGCTCAAGATCGACCCGCAGAAGACCAACTTCATGGACGACATCGTCAAGAGCGCGGGCGACGACCTCAAGAAAGAAAAGAAGAAGGGCAAGAAGCGCAAAGTCGTCGAGAAGGACGTGCCCGTGGACGAGCACGAAGAGCTGTAGAGCCCATTGTGGGCTCTACAGCTCTAAAGCTCCTCCAAAAGTCACAAAGTACACCATTTTTTCTTAGAATACGAGCGTATCTCTTATATTTTTTAGGCCGCGGGGTCCTCCGCCACGTCGCTGACGTACTCGGGCCTGCAGATATTGACGCCGTACTCCTTTAGGCTGGCAGCCAGGTCCTCCATAGTCAACACAGCTCGACTGCCTGTGGGAGAGGCACCGTCGCTCTGCACGGCGGCCAGCGCCGCGCTGGAGGACGCAGACGACGACGACTGCGAGCGGATGCGCTGGAACTGCATGGCGTCGTGGGTGACGTCCAGCAGGAGCTTGTGGGCCGCCAGGGAGATCAGCCGCGTGCTGTATGCCAAGAGAATTAAGTTAAGCGGTTAATTAGGAGTCGAGTTTATAGAGAAGGCGCCGAGGGTTACAATACGTACATGCGCACGTCGTTGGTGACGAAGCCCGCCTGCTGCAGGTAGAACTCGACCAGCTCCTCCGGCACCGTCGGCGAGTACTGCGTCATGGCCGCCAGGAAGGCGTCGAGCTGCGCCGCCTCCGACATCATTCAAGTGTCCGAAATGATAGTGGGGTTATTGCGAGGGTACAAATTACGTAGCCCAGTAACTTTGGTGGTAACCCCCATTCACCAAAAAGTTAGTCAAAATACCATTGGCATGGATAGAAGATCGCGTTCAAGGCACTATCTTAATGCTATCCCGGTCCTTGTTTGTGGTCGTTTCCAGTTGACTGTCAACCCTTCGGAGACCACAATTTTCGCGATATCGGGGGACACCCGGGGCGCCAACTGCGCCTTGAAACGAGGTTCGGCACAGATCCGCTTCGGGCGAGCGATGGGGGGATTGCTGTTCATCGGTATTTTCTTAAACTTAGAGCCGAAACACCAGCACGAACACGAGGGAGATGGTCTCGAGGACGTTGCCGGGCAAGTGGATCGTGCCGCTATTTCTCACTCCAGTTACCTCCAGAAATGACGCGATCACTTGAAGACATCCCAGGAACACTAAAGCCTCGGCAATGTGAGTGAGCCAGCGAATAGACCGAAGCTTGACCTCGACACAAACATCGCGACCGATGATCGTGATTTGGATGATGAATGTCAGTTGGAAATACGTCTCCGACACCGTGATGGTGTGTCGTGGTCGTCGTAGACATACAAGTGCGCTGCGAAGCCAATGAAAGAGGTGAGCACGAGGAGCCACACTCGGAGTTCTTTTCGACGCGGGTAATACACCAACATGAGGTACTGGAACGTCCACGCGTCGAGTGCAAGGATGGACGGGCTAAACAGCTTCCGCGAGATGCCGTCCATGTCCTGCTGGGTGAGCATTATTTTCTTAGTTCGTTGCGGAAGGAGCTTGCGGGGGCAGGTTTGGTAAACTTGGAGGAAGTGGCAATGTTGGTTTAGAGTTAGAAGAACGATGACCTTGACATGACGCCGTGCGACCAGACAAAGGGGACGTCCGCGAGCACCACGAATAGCTAGGCAGCTAGAGCGCCAAAAGTGACCTCTAGCTATTTTATCACCTCTTGCGTTTTGCTGCGATGGTCGTAAGAATACTTTCGGATCAGAAGATGTTTGTATGTGGTCGAGGGTATAACAATTCAAGTATAGTGGGGTTTTGATCCACTTTAATAAATATACATAACCATTCCAAAGTTCATCTACTTGGAGTTTCAATGCGGTCATTTAAAAGGTTGCTAGGTCTTATCCAGTATGGTGCATCGTACTGCAGCAGCCCAAAAACAGAAAGTCTTGCTGTTTCGAGTATTGGTCTTACCTTTGATCTCAAAATCTACGGTGTCGAGCGAGAATAGTCTATGTATACTATATATCTGAGCACAAAGCTATAGAATTGTGAACGTTGCATTTACTACATTCACAAGTGTAGGAAAGCCTGTCACTAACAGCTTACATTAAGGATAGCTTGACCTTGACACTGACTGCGCCGCCAGAAATCGGGGTCTGGATGATGGACATGCGTCTCGAAGGTGTCGTCCACGTCGTGTGGAAGTAGAGCTAAGAGCCGCAGCAAAAGAATGAAGCCAACAGTAGCATACGCACTCGTACTTCCCGTCTTTCGATGAAGGCTCTGGAACACGCACACATCTAATACTGGGGCAATCGGGTGGAAAACCACTCGTCGATGTCACTGCTTCGCCCCTCACTTCTCCAATTGAGTAAAATACTGTAACTTACGTGTAGTCGTTCTTCACCAGGTCCACGCCTTATAGTCTTATCTGTGACGAACCTCTTGCCATCAACTACATGTATCTGGAACCCGACTGCGAATTTCTCGTAAGTATAAGATCAACTGCGATGTTGATGTACAACAAATGGTGAAGTGAACGTGCTGGGTACTCGGCGGGACAATGTCACGACTCAGATACAGTACAGCGAGCTCGTTGAAGAGATCAAAGTCTTTGTATGATTCATGGAGTTAGCGGCAAAGAGAGCCGTGACTATCTAAACGGTGGACTGTACTCGGCGTAGGCATCCACTGCACGCCGGCGATTGCGCGGCCCGACCAGTCAGCGGCGTTCTTGAAGGGGCTGTATCCCCAACCGTTGAAGCGTGGCTGCGCAATGCATCGACACCCGTCCCACCGGCGGTGGGCCACCGCAGACAGCAAATCACGCCTCGAGGGTCACCTCAACGCAGTCTGCGTGCGTGATGCACACTTGCCCTCCCTCTCTGGTTTCCTGCAGACCGATCACGTGAAACGCGAAAAAAGCGCAGTGAATCTCCGCTCGCAGCAAGCAGAACTACATTTATTGCTATCCTACAGTAGAATTTTGCTAACAGTAAGTTAGGTACTGAATCACTTCGCTGTTCGTCGAGTCCCGTCGTGTTGAACGTCCCCATCGAAATGACCCCCCCCCCCCTCCCGCCCGCACGTTGAGTTGTAGTCCGACGACTAGAACATCACCCCGATCCGGTCCGCTCTCCGCGTTGAAGCCAGCTTCAATGCCCCCGCACCCGCACGAGGAGCCGGTGGACGCGACCCCATCTCGAGATGCCGCGATGGATAGGCCGGTCTTTTCTTGTCGGGGTCCGCTTCGTCACTTTGAGCTCGAGCTCCATACAGTACAGTACATGTACATGTACAATTGTCCCTTGTGCTGCGTTAAACCCCCCCTTTGGTCGCATGGTCTCTGCTATCGCTACAAACGGTCTCGGTTTTCCCGAGGCTTTGCTTCGTGTAGAAGCTCGAGAGGAAGACGAAGATGGTGCCCGTGCAAGATCGAAAATGGCCGCCCTTGGGTCAGCAGAAACAAGACTCGACGGGGGCAGGGCCCGGGGAGAGCGGACTCTGGCT
Source organism: Phytophthora melonis (assembly GCA_024211575.1). Lineage (NCBI taxonomy): Eukaryota > Oomycota > Peronosporomycetes > Peronosporales > Peronosporaceae > Phytophthora > Phytophthora melonis. The sequence continues at coordinate 460,530 of JAMXKT010000018.1, forward strand.
CTGCTTGGTCCGACTCGACTTGACTTCCGGACACTTCAGCTTTCTCAGGGATTAACGCACTCGTAATAGCTCCGTACAGGGCGAGACGAGATGTGGGCGTCCAGCAGCATGATCAGCGAGAGTGGCTGCAGCTCGAGGGGCGTGCGGCTCGACGCCGACCCCAAGCAGAGGCGGCTAACGATTGCGCGTGGGACGGACGACATGGACTCTTCTGTCCAGCTTTCGGACCAGGAGATCGTCACGGACCTATTGGCGACGCTGCCGAAGCTCAAAGCTGCCGTGGAGGACCACGAGAACAGGGCTCCGAACTGGTTACGCAAGTCGAAACACGGCGACTCGGTCGAGATCTACGAGCTGTTGCCGACTCGCGACGGTAAGGGCGACGACATGGACATCGTCCACTCAGTGGTGGCGACGATCGAGATCGAATGCCATTTGAACGAAGTATTGAACGTGCTCACGAGCCACAAGACGAACCACGACCTGGAGGCCTCGATGCGAGCCATTATCCCCAAGAAGAAGCTGCGTCAGGGTGAGGTACTGTTGCAACCTCACGCTACGACGCTGGACGGCGCTCCGATCAGGAGAACGCGAGCCACGGAGAAGTCTTCGCGTGGTGGGAAAGCGGTGAGGTTTGATGATATTCCAGAGGACGAGGAGGAGGAGGACACGGAGCGCAAGGTGCTCGTGAGTGTCAGTATGACGCGATTCAAGTCCAAACGCAGACTCGACCTGCAGGGGCGACTGCGCAACCGCCACCAGCGTCTGCAGAAGCTCTGCCTCGCGACGCTCACGCACCAGTTCATCGGCAAACAGCGCGCAGTTCACATTATCAAGACGCTCCCTCGATCTGTACATGACCAGCTCGCTCCAATTGAAGAGAAGCACCAGAGTCGCTCCGTTCTCGGCAGCGGTCTGCGCGGCCTGGACCATATTTCGATCGGCTTCGACATCCAAACGAGGACTGTCCACTGCATCGGCGCGCGCGGTGCGGCGCAGTCGACGAGGATCATCGCACACGGGTACGCATCAGTGACAGCCCCGGAAAACTTCGGCCAGCAGCAGACGAAGACTATGAGGAATTATAGTCCTTCGGAGCTGGCCCAGTACCGCTCAGCCCATGTCAACGCCGAGGCCAAGCACGTGATTGAATTGCTTACAACGTCGCTGCTGCAATTCGAGCGCGTGATTCGTCGTCGACGTCTTGGGCTGCAGACGTTCATCAAGATGAAGGCCAGTAGCAGCGATCGACAGGGTTTCCAGGCGTGCGAGGTGTGCAACAAGGGCTTCTCGCTGCTGCGCCGCGAGTTCGGCTGCCAACTGTGCGGCCACGTGTGCTGCAGCGACTGCTCCAAGCTCTACGAGGTGGAGCAGGTCGTCGGTGAGATCGTCAAGAAGCGGCTGTGCGTGCGCTGCATCACCAACGTGGACTCGTGCATCTTCGAGGACGAGGACTTCATCGCTGCGTTGGGCCCGGCGGTGATCGACGACGGGGAGGACTCGGACTACGACTTCGACGAGGACGAAGAGAAATATGACTTCGACCGTCGCGATGAGAACGACACGTACGCGAGTCTGGGATCCACCGTGGCTTGCTCCGAGGTTGACAGTGGCGGCAGCCCTGACGACTTATCAGCGGAGTTGTACCCGGACAACGTGCTGGAGCGCTCGATGGCGCTGCAGACGCTCGACCGGCTGGTGAACTCGCAGGTCAACGCCAAAGGGAAGCAGACGCTGTTCGAGCGCTCTCGCCTCACGCAGTCGCAGCTGTACCAGTCTCAGTCGACCTTCCAGCAGTCTCAGCTCACGCAGTCGCAACTCAGTAGCTCGCACTCGAACTTCCAGCAGTCTCAGCTCACTCAGAGTCAGCTGAGTAACTCGCAGTCCCGACTCACGCAGAGTCAGCTGAGCAGTTCGCAGTCGAGCTTCCAGAAGTCCCGACTGACCCAAAGCCAGCTAAGCAACTCGCAGTCGCAGTTCGACCACTCGCAGTTCAACCAGTCCCGCCTGAAGCAGGCGCAGTTCGACGAGTCCATCGTGGCGCAGCTCCGCGCCGACGTGGAGGACCACCTCAAGCGCACGCTGCGAGCCACGCTGCGCAACACCAAGAGAGGCTTCGCAGGCGCCGACGACTCGCAGTTCTCCATCGCGCCGCTGGAGCGCGACTACCAGCTCGAGTTCGACGGCAGCCAGACCATGTCCCCCGCGCACCCGTTGCCGCCCAAGCCGCTGCCCGTGCAGGAGCGACGTCGACTGGAGTACGTCATCGGCTCCGGCGCGCTGAGCCCGACGTACGACCGCAGTGCGCTCAACATGCTGGGCCAGATCGCTGCGGCTCACCTGGACTGCCCCATCGGGTACATCACCATGATCGACCAGTCCACGCAGTACGTGGTGGGGCTGCATCCCCGCAACGCCATCGGCATGTCGATCCCTCGAGAGGAGTCCATGTGCTCCTACACCATTTACCACGAGCGTCCGCTGGTGGTCAAGAACGCGCTGAACGACGTCCGCTTCAGCCACATGGGCTTCGTGAGCCAGACCGGGCTGCGCTTTTACGCGGGCTTCCCCATCCGCGCGCCCGACAGCGCCGTGGTGGCCACGATCTGCGCGGCCGACTATAAGCCGCACAAGTACATCTCGGCCAAGCAGTACGCCGAGATGGAGGCGCTCGCCGAATTGGCCAGCACGCTCATTATCACTCCCGACATCGAAGTCAAGGCGGCCAAGCGGGAGCCGCAGCAAGCGTTCCCGCGGTGGTAACGGAAGCTTTATGCGTTCGATGTCGAGGCAGTATTACACGCGTACGTTAGCAGTAGTACGCACTATCTAAATGGAATCTAAATGTGCCTAGTGGAGATGCAGACACTCGATCGTTCCACCTTCGTTATGTCCGTTCGTACCTTTAGAGGCTCAAGAAAAGAGCTACATGTAGTTGGTATGTAGCAACGTGCTACTGCTGTCGATGCAATCAGTCACACTGGGGTACTGTATCCTGGTTCTACCATCGAGTATATAGAAGTATTCATTCACTTCATCGTTTGATGGGCATTGATATTGATCTCATACTTACGCGAAATCCAAGTTCGAGACGTTCGTTGCAGACAAGACAAGAGGTTGGACCTGATGCGGGACTACTTACATGTATAATTTTGATCGGCTACTTGGTGCCGTTATTTTTCTAGAGGAAACGCGTTGACTTGGTATTTCGAGCCGTGGGCCTATTCTCGCTATTCGCGGAGCAAGCTTGTCATGAATGGTTCTGCCCAAATGTCCACAGCCTTATTTACGAGTACAGGCTTCACAAGCTCTTGCAAGTTCCTCATCACGTTCGGCTAGTTATGACGATCACCCAAGAAGGCATGGACTCGGCCTCGCGAGCGATCTTCCTCCCTATCATCCTGGTCTTGGACGCGTGGGTGTTCCAGTACCTGTTATCGGTTTACTACGCCAAAAGTCGAGAGATTCGAGTGAGCATGCTGCTCCTGGCGTCCTTCCTCTGCTTCGCGACGCAGCTGTACTTCCACAAAGACCTCAACATGCTGCTGGCGATGAACGACATCTCCGAGACGAGTTTGCAGCTCACGTTCATCATCCAGATCACTATAATTGGCCGCGCAGTCAGCCTCAAGGTCAAGCTCCGCTCTATCCTCTGGTTCACGTACGTCGCGGAGGGATTTATCCTGGTCGGGTGGCTCAATGTACTCGTGTGTATACTGGACGCCGCTGGGATGATCTCGGGCGAAGCCTTTCACGTCTTCGGGAATGTGCTGGAGTCCGTCTCGCTCGTGTTCGTGCTCGTGTTCCGCTTCTTCTACCTGTCACTCTCGAGCGGCTTTAGGAATGTATTGGCCACGCGCAAGCTGGAGCTTCTCATGTACGTGCTGCTTGTCCTCCACGAGCTCCCGTTCGCGATACTCGAACAAACGACGGGTGTACTGTGGGAGTTCCCGCAGGGAATAGTCAACCGCTTGCTGGTCGTGACGTGCATCCTCCTCAATCTGCGTCACAAAATTCGCGGGAGCAGTCGTACAAGTCACACGGGTAAGAGCAAGATAGATTCTTCCGTGGCGGCATCTCGAGGCAGAATCTCCAGTATTAAGAATCTCGCCAGGAAACTGTCTTCGCGCCGAGAAACCCCGACATTTCCGGATATTACCAAGGTAGCTGTTAGTGGTAGACTGTCCTATCGAGTCGTGGTCAGCACAACCGAGCGATCTATTCGTGAGTAAGCAAATGAAAACTTGATATCTTTTTCAGATATGGGTTCAGCATTGAACACGTAGCAACCACGAAGCTCACAATTACCATTGTTTTTTGTTCACATTTCACACGTAAGCCTGGCAGTATTCCGCTGGAATAAAGACGTACACTATTGTATGGTAAACTTGGAAGGTAGTCCAAGGCAAAGTACTACGTAGTATGTCAAACCCGACACCGATTATTTCTACATTAGCGAAACCACGAGACAGCGCAGTAACTTGGATTTTTCGCAAACTAGCTTGTTTTTCGCTATAGGAGCTACTACTACCAATAAGCCTCTCATGGGAATGGCGTGAGCATGTTGGTGCGTATGCTAGGGTGCGTACTGCACAACAACATTCCAGCGGAATGGGACCTATTCCAGCGGAATTTGCATTCCGGCGGAATGGCCGATCCGCTGGAGCGTACTGCATGTAATTCTAGTAGCGGATCGATGAAAGCCAAATCGTGCACTGCAACTCAAACCAGCGGATCACTCGTTCCAGCGGGTTGCTTGGTAAAGCGTAGGGGGGACCAAACAACTTGTGTACGGATATTCAAATCCGATTAAGCCAAGGGCGCGTTGTGTTAGGCTGGGAGGACTGCTTGAAAAAATATTACGTATGTTTAGTTGGATAGGTATGGTTCAATCGACCTGGGTCTTAGTGGTTAGTTCGGTTCTACCAACTGGAACACCAACTGCAGCGACTACTATAGCCTTCTATACTGGAAAATCGCAGTGGATCATTATTGGGTGGAGGCGTATTCGAAGCTAGCTGATGGACTAGGGCTTCGCGGAGGCTGAGATAGCAAAAATAAAAAAACAGATAAACGCACAGCGCATACGAGTTACGTGTTGCTACGTCTTTGGGCGTGAGAACTGGAAATGATTCGAATGAAAGTGAAACTTGATGATGCGATTGATGCTTCTTCATTAGACCCAAGGCATAGTTACCGAGAAATTGCGTGCGTACCTTGATGCAACACATGAATGCACTTGTACAATAAAATAATACCGCGCATCCGCCCGGCTGCTATTAGCATACGATATTGCATAGTAAATGACACATTTTAGTTCCATTTGTTAGTTGTTGATCACCGTCCGGGCTCGACCTGTATTCTATGATTTCACATGCAAATTCCAATTGCCACTTCCAAATTGGCTCTGCACTCGCTCCAGAGACCGCACCCAGCGCACACATTTTAATGTATTTATCTTTCTCTTAAAAGAGGAAGATAATGACGCGCGGGTCCGATTGGGACAGACTGTTCTATAAGGAAGAGAAGCGGCAGGTTTCCGCTCGCGGCAACTTTGACGATGAAGGTGGAGCGGTCTGCCCGATGTACAGTACTCCCGCTTCCTGCGTGATCGCATCCTGAGAATGTGCAACTTCTCGCCTCGCGAGTTCGAGCGACTTTGGGACGGCCTTGAAGACCATGTCCTAACGACAAGTCGTACAACATGTTCTTCAGAGGCTCTGATGAACTACAGTGTTCGCTGCGGCTACCTTTTTTAATAAGTTATGGGCCGCCGATCAGTTTTGGGCCTCAGCTCTGTTTTGGCCAATTATACCTCGTCCAGCAGCAAATCAGTATCTAATTGGATAATTTATATTAAGTGCGAAACCTCCGAGTTTAAATCCATTTGGCGGGAACGGTTGGCGCCAAATTTTAGATGAGCTCCAGCCAGCCAATCTATGAATCTGCACTACGGTCCTGTACATCCAGTCGTTTCCCAGGGATGCCGACTACACCGCTCGACTCCATTTCTCAATTTCGCAAGTTGGTGGGCGGCTGGCACGACTCCGTCACGTTGCCGATAATGTTGTCGCCGAGGCCGCGGCGCAGCTGGGCGCGGGCCTTGACGCCGATCACGAAGGTCTGCGAGTGGCCCTGCACGCCGTCGACCTGCTTGCGTCGACCTGCTTGTGCGTGGTGTTGGCACTACTCGAGTTGATGCCGTCGCACAGACCGCGGCCGGACGAGACCCCCACCAACACGTTGTCGCCCTCGTGCTCCTCCACGGTGCGGTCGTGTGCGCCCTTGACGTTCACCGTCCCATACTCGCACATGCTGTTGGTGGCCATGCTGTACACGTCGTGCAGGATGTCGCCACGCAAGGCGGACTTGCCTATAGCGGGATGACTAGGATATCCTACAGTCCACGCTAGATAGTCATGTTAGCTTCATGTATACGACGTCTATTCAGAGCGACACACACTTACCTCCTTGTCATTGGCCATGGGCGGGTCGTCGGCGATGGGAGCGCACGCATTCATGGCGCGCAGCCTTGCTCCCACAAGGACTGCCACCGGCAGCTGTGACACAGGTGAAGACGGCACCGCAGCGCTCGGCCAGACCGCTTATGCCTGCTTTCTCTCTGACTTAAAAATCAGTTTGGGTACTTCGTGAATGCATATATTGTGACAATTGGTTAATAACCAATAATATGGATTTAAACAGTCTACCTATCCCTATTACAGAGCTCTTGGCGACCTTGATGGCGGCAGCCAGGGCGCTACTGAAATCAAGACTAAATCGGGCCCAAAACTGATTGGAGGGCCGTTTCGATGGACTAGATTTGATCGAGTATACTTAAGGCATTTATACTAGCCTGCAGCTCGGAAGCATCATAAAAAATCGGCGAATGCGCGGGCTTTCAGAAACTGTCAGGTTTTGTTGCCCTGTCCAGAGTTCTGGCCAAATCTTCAGGGAGAAGCTACGGGGGCCCATAATTGATGATTCCCCTTACCCTTATTTCACCATGACCGGAACTTTTACCCGGAACTATTTCTTTGTGAAAATGAGCGCATGTTTTCACTAACCTGAGAATAACCCGGAATGACAGGCTCCGGGTGCGCTGGAGCCTGTCGTAGCAAAAGTGCGTGAAGTGGTGTTGCTTGTTTGCTTGTTCTTGGGTAAAATGTAAAGTGAGATTGATTCCGTTAAGTCTTCGGGCTAATTTCGTGCTCTGGGCCTTCCTCTAGGTTCTCCTTAGTGTCGTTCTAGAAGCTGAGCTAACCTATACTGAATGCAAGTGTTTTTCTGTTTTCGTAATCCTATATATGCATGTTTGTATACTTGTGCAGGTAGCGTTCTGGATTCCGGGCGCCAGGCAGTCTTGCGCAAGCCTGGCGCCAGCCTTCACGCGACGCTGCGCGCGGACTTCTTGTGGCGGCGGAGGCGGCGGCGCTGCGACGCCTGCCTTCCTGGCCACCAGGTACATAGTTCCCGTGCATGTCTGTTGCTGGCGTACCCGCTTGCGTGGGTGCCAGCAGCAGACATGCTGCATCATGACATTCCCCCGGACTTTCAATCGCGTTGGCGCTGTTGACGGAACTTGTGGAGAAGTTCACGCCAATGCGATACCCGTTTTAGCTTGACCTCGTATTCCCATGTGTTTTCCGAATCGGGGAGTCCATGCCACTTGACCAGCCAGAGACGTTTCTGGTTGCGCTGTTTCTGCTGGAGCAGAGCTTCTGGGAAATGCAGTTCTTCGTCGGTGGCATCGTCGAGGAGTACTGGTGCAGACTTGGCCAAAGGTCGCGTAGCGAAGCGTTGAGGGTTCGGAACGTCATGCTTGAGGAATTCAACATTGAAACTCGGGTGAAGACGACTCATGTGGCGCGGTAGCTTGAGCCGTGCTACGTTGGAGTTGATCATCTTCTCGATTTCAAACGGGCCGATGTATCTCATCGCTAACTTCTCGCGGTTGAGTTCCGTGTTGGCCGTGATGCGCTTGAGAGGCAAGTTACGCGTATCCAGCAATACGAGATCCACTTCCTTGAACTCCACGTCTCGGCGCTTCCTGTCGTAGTACTTCTTTTGGCGTTCTTGTGCTGTCAGGAGATTCTTGCGGGCCAATTCAATGATCTTCTTGCGTTCTTCAGCAAACTTTTGCGCGAAGTCAACTAGTGGAACATCTTCATCACGAACTTCACCAGGTCTGATCTGGGATACTAAGTTCCTGACCTTGCGTCCTGTGTCCACTTCGAACGGCGTAAGCGTTGTCGAGGAGCTCTCCAGCGTCGCATGTGCGTACTCGATTGTTCCCAAATGCGTAGCCCAGTCTCGACCATGATAGAACACCATGCACCGCAATGCATCTTTCAAGACAAGGTTCTGACGCTCCGTCTGTCCATCCGCTTGGGCACGATATGCCGTGGTGAGCGACAACTTGACCCCCATGATATCCATGAGCGACTTCCAAAACTTTGATGTGAACTTGGGGTCTCGGTCGCTGATGATCACCTTCGGCAGACCGTGATGACGAACTACTCCTTCAAAGAAGATGCGCGCAACCTCCGGGGCATCTGCCGTCGTATGTGTCGGAATGTACTTGGGCCGCTTGGACAGTTTGTCCACCACAGTCATGATTGCATCGAAGCCATTGGAAACCGGTAGCCCTGTCACGAAGTCCATAGTCACTACTTCCCAGCACTCGTTTGGGACTGGAATTGGCATCATAGTTCCTTTCTTGCGCGCGGTACTAACTTTCCATCTAGCACACGTCCCACAGCTGGCCACGTACTCTTTCGTGTCCTTCTCTAACGTGGGCCAGAAGTACCACTGAGTAACCCTTAATTGCGTTCGACGGATTCCAGGATGAGCTGCCGTGGGTGCATCATGGAATTCTTCCAAGATGTTCGTGATTAGCCGGGCGTTATTGGGAACACACAGCCTGATGACTGAATGACCCGAACGCTTGTACAGAAGCCCATTCGATTTGACGAAGTCTGCAGATTTGTCCGGTCGGTTCCATACTTCCTTGAACGCGGGGTCTTTCTTGTATCTAGCCTGGAACTTCTTCTTCTGGTCTTTACTCAAATGGACGCTGGATGTCGAGTACTCTACGTTCTGGACTTGTTCTACATGTACATTGACTTCTTGCTGAACTCCAATGGGGTGACTCTCCCCCCGCAAGTCCAGATCGTCGACAAGGAGACATCGTTCATCAGATGGAAGCATGCGAAGCATTGCTGCGTGGACACTGTGACGTCGAAGCTTTGAAGCCTGATGCGTACAGGATGAAGAGCAATCATGGACTGCTGGTAACTTCCAAGGCTCGGGCTCGCCAGTGACTTCGTCGTCGGAATCATCTGCCGGGAGCTGGCTTGGACGGGATAGGGCGTCGGCAACGACATTGAGATGACCCGAGGCGTCGGTTGTGACCGTGAAAGGTTTCGAGAAGTCAGGCAAACGAAGAACAGGAGCTTGCTGCAAGGCGAGCTTCAGCGATCGAAAAGCGTCTGCTTGCGCCGGTCCCCATTCCCACGTAGCTTGCTTCTTAGTCAACTTGCTTAAAGGTAGGGCGTGTTGCGCAAAATCACAGATAAAGCGGCGATAGTAGCCAGCAAGACCGAGAAAACTCTGCAGCTCCTTCTTGGTCGTTGGTTCCGGATATTGCTCAATGGCCCTGATCTTCTTCGCATCTACGGATAACCCTTCTGCTGACACGGTGTGACCGAGAAAGTTAACACTCGCTTGACCAAACGAACACTTCAAGCGGTGCGCATAAAGCTTCTCACGACGGAGCACTTCAAAGACCGCTTCCAGGTGCTTGAGATGCTCTTCCTTGGTCTTGGAAAAGACGCAGATATCGTCCAAATAGACCACGGCAAAGTCGAATTTGTCGAACAGGACGCGCATCAGTCGTGACCAAACCCCAGGCATACCCGAAAGACCCATCGGAGCAACACACCACTGGTAGGTCTCCTTGTGAGTACGACAAGCAGTGTACTGACGGCTACGCGGCTTAACCCGCATCTGATGGTAACCTTGGGCCAGGCCAGAACCGAAAACACTGTGCAGCCGACCATCTTGTCAAAGATTTCCTCGATTAGCGGTAATGGAATCTTCGGAATCTTCGTCTGACTGTTCACATAGCGGAAGTCGATGACCCAACGAATCGGGATGGAACTATTCCCGGATCGCAACCATTCAGCTCTCTTCGGGATTTGACCAGTCGCCGGATCTTTCTTAGGAACACCGAAGATATTGGAGACCCAGGGTGAATTGGAGACTTCTATCCACCCTTTCTTCATGTTTTCCGCGACGAACTTTTCCAATGCTTCTTGCTCCGTTTTAGACAGTCGAAACGGTGCTCGGGTGCTAGGAGCGGCGTCAGGCTTCATCTCCATGTCGAACTCGACGATGCGCTCGGGAGGTAGACCATCGGGCAACTTTTCGGGGAAGACATCACTAAACTTGTCCAGCAAAGGCTTGATGTAGTCTGGTACCTTGTCAGACTCCACTGCTACACAGACTTTGAGGAAGAACAGCTCCGCAAAGTTCCGGTCCTGCCTACGACGACGGAACTTCTTCGTGGACCCATAGACACCATTACGCCACGCCTCAGCCAAGGCGAGATGTGACCGATGGCGGGCGCGAACTGCGTCCTTTACTGCTTTCTTTTGTTGCTCTTCTGCTGTCGTCGACTCTTCAATTCCGTTTGGGGCCGTTGTGATGTCGTCTTTCTCACATTCTCCTTGCTCTTCTATCTTGTCTTCGTTCTTGACCGTCTTGGACCTTGGTCTCTCGTCCTTGCTCGGAAATACTACTTCATGCGTTCGCCAGTTGATCGTTGGTTGATATTTGGCAAACCACGGCTTCCCCAAGATAACGTCATGTTCAATCGCTAGTTGACTCTCTGTTAGGCGCATCTTCTCGAACGTCTTGTCCTCCATGCCGATGTCCGCTTCCACAACCTTCACATCGCGATACTCCTCATCGAAGCCCTTCACCTGTACATCCTTAGTTCCTTTCACCTTCGACACCATTCCTGGCCGTACCAGATTTGCTGTAGCACCACAGTCAAGCAGTATTGTTACTGGGTGCCCTTCAATTCTCCCGGGTTTGCGAATAAGCTCATTATCCGGTCTAGCAGCCAGGTCATGCATGCTGACTTCCTCAAACGCATCCACAGTGTACTGGTCGTACACGATTCTCTCTTCACCATCGCTGACTTGTTGCTCCACAGCATTGACGTGCTGCGAGTCTCGTTGATGCTGATCCGGACCTCTGTAGGGGCGTTGTTTCCGACGAGGGGCCTTACAGTGGGCTGCAATATGACCACCACGGAAGCAGTTGTAACATTTCCTCTGCCGACGGCACTCTTCTAGACTGAGTTCTTGCGCACTGTCGATCTCCATTGGCTCAGGACCATTTGATCTTGAAGCCGACTCGTTTCTGCGGAATCGTGGGTAATCACGGTCGCGACGTCCCGTGCGCGCCGGAGCACCGAAGTGCGAACGCTCATAGTCCACCGCTACCGTAATGGCATCCGTAAGGGTTTCACAGCGCTTGTTCAGTACTTCCTGACGTGTATTTGGCATCAACCCTTGCGAGAAGTAAACTACCTTGTCGATTTCCGTCATGTTTTCCACTTGAAGTACAATGTTGCGAAACCGTGAAACGTAATCACCCAACGACTTGCAAGATTTCTGGCTTAGGTGTCGCAACTGCTCACGCAGCCGCAACTGAAGATCTGCCGGAACAAATGCGCGTGACAACTCACGGAGTAACTGCTCGGCAGAGTAAATCTCATGCTTCCGCGCCAGGTACCATTGACCAGCCTGCCCTTTCAACGTGCTCCCGATAATAGCCAGTACCCTCGTCGCCCAACGCTCGTTCTTCCAGTCAATGTTGCGGGCCTCAAAGTACTGCGACAACTCTTCTTGATACAGGCGGAACGACTCAGACTCATGCCCCGTGTACTTGGGTAGTCTAATCCCATCCAACTTGAAGTCGTTCATTCCTCGTTGCTCATTCATTACTCTCATCATCTCTTGTTGCTGCTGCATCAGTTGCAGCACTCCTTGCATGAGCTCAGAGACGTCCGCCATCTTGTTCGCCCTCCTTTCAGACGCGAAAGCCTTAACCCAAACGCCTAACCAGTATTAAAGCTGATTCCCTCTAAGACGTTATACCCGCCAAGGTATTCGTTATCACACTCGACGATGAATTGCCGTAAACAAAAGCAGCTAAAACGTGTTTACTGCTCGTTAGACGAGTTAATCAGCTCCCTTATAGTTGCTAGGCTACGCTGGCGGCGGGCTTCCTCGCGATCACGGAGACGGTTGTCGTGCTCGAGTTGTTGACGGGTAGTACGCGGGTCGAGGACTCTGGCTACACCGAGGTTGACGAGACCGGTTGCCTTGCCAAGTTTACGCTGAGCGCGACAGAGCTGATGGATGACCGCCCTTTTCTGGTCTCGCTCTTCCGAAGTGAGTGGCTTGACCTCAGCAAGTTCTCTTAGCAGTCGCTCAGTCGTTCGCACTGCGTGCCGGATTTGACGGTAGCAGTCGGTGCGCAACTTGTCGATACCAGCAGCGTCGATTGCTCCCAGCCTCTCAAAAGACCCGTCGGGAACAGCGTTGTCAACGCGACGACCCCTAGGACCAGCCATCCAATCAAAGAAGCGGCCCGGGCAACTCAGAGCGGACTGCACTACCCCTAGCCGCCGAACTCGAAAGCCGGACTGGATCGGGTGCGCCGCTACAACTGGTGCCTCGTACTTATGCCGACGTTCCCTTGACCGATGTCAGGTGGGTCCGAAAACAGCCAATGACCGGTGCCCGTAGCCCTCTCCGAGGTTGGTCGTAGCGCGGTCAGAACCGAATCCTTAGCCGATGCACGAAGCGCGGTTGCGAGGGGACCAACAAGTGCTACCAAATGACAGGCTCCGGGTGCGCTGGAGCCTGTCGTAGCAAAAGTGCGTGAAGTGGTGTTGCTTGTTTGCTTGTTCTTGGGTAAAATGTAAAGTGAGATTGATTCCGTTAAGTCTTCGGGCTAATTTCGTGCTCTGGGCCTTCCTCTAGGTTCTCCTTAGTGTCGTTCTAGAAGCTGAGCTAACCTATACTGAATGCAAGTGTTTTTCTGTTTTCGTAATCCTATATATGCATGTTTGTATACTTGTGCAGGTAGCGTTCTGGATTCCGGGCGCCAGGCAGTCTTGCGCAAGCCTGGCGCCAGCCTTCACGCGACGCTGCGCGCGGACTTCTTGTGGCGGCGGAGGCGGCGGCGCTGCGACGCCTGCCTTCCTGGCCACCAGGTACGTGTTCCCCGTGCATGTCTGTTGCTGGCGTACCCGCTTGCGTGGGTGCCAGCAGCAGACATGCTGCATCATGACACGGAAAATATATGTTTGCTTAGTTTAAGGAGGGCATATCCACCATGTACATCGCAAACTACTCAGCAAAATGTTGTTATGCAGTTCTCAATTAACACTATATTTATCCACTGCGTTCTCGCATGGGAAGGCCCCCATGGCGATATTGCTAATACAGCGAGCACATAAGATCGTTTTGGCCGCGATCTTCTCCTCGAACCAGCAAAGTCCCGCTATCGCGAGGCCGTACGTGAGGAAGAAGGGTACGACAACATCGGTGGCCAGACGCGTGGCCATGAGTGCCCACACTGAACCATGTTCCATGGGTCGCGTATTGCTGGCCGCACAGTGTCTCCATGTACGTGGTTGTCCATCTTGCTGTGGTTGGTGACGTACACCGCACCACTGAGCTTGAAGCTCAGGTTAGCCGAGGTCATGCCGAGGTGGTGGTGGTAGTAAAGTGTGAAGACCGAACCAGAGCCAATGAACTGGATCAAGTGCCAGGGTGCCGTTGTATACTGCGAGTCGAGTTGTGTTGTGCCTTTTGATCGTGAGCGGTGACGCGCAGTCTGGACCGCCCTCTGCGCGATCAGACTGTCACTAGGCTCGTTGCGCTTGTCGCCCTAGCCAAAGAACTAATTAGGAGGCACGGTCTTAGGACTGTTATCGATGAACTTGGCAACTGATGGGGTGCCCGTGGCCGGATCCACGCAGTTGTCGACGTTGATATACGCGACCGCTCTCTGCTCCAGCTCTTTGTAGTGATCTTCGGCGAGCTCAGTGCTGCCGAGCAGACCGAACTCCTCGCCATCCCATGAGCTGCTTCACCCAAAACGCGCGCGATCTCCAGCATGACAGCAGAGCGACTGCTCGGGTTGACAACGCTACATGCCCATGCATTGCGGTGCTTGCCGGTCAGAATCTGCTGGTCACCCTAAATAGAAGGCTGGATCGTGCCTTGGAGGTCGGCTGCTGGTGTTGGAGATCGTTAGGGCAGGGTAGCTCTAAATGAACACAATATATAACGTATAATCTTGATTAGTACGCCCTCATCGAATAGAACGCCCTTCGAATATAACCCCCTTGCTCAGAGCGTTGTATAAAAATATACGGCTCTCCCTATTCTTTTTTATAAACATAAGCTTAATAAAAAAAATTCAGCAAGTTTTTCTTACATACACAAAAGGCATTTGTTTTACTTTAATACAATATAAATTGAAATACTAGAACTAGTACTGATTAATTATACAAGTGTGTAACTTTTCGCACCATTTACGCTTTAGTTCTCATCTGGCACCTCGGAACCATATCTGTGTGTGTTTTCCAGAATAAAAAAATCGAATCAATTACACCAAGGTCTTTGGCGAATTCCATGAATTTGGCTCTAAAAAACTTATTTATTAATATTATTTGTATTATTTTTCCTAATACTTGCAAAATATATGGGAGTCAACGATACGATATATATAACTAATATTACTGCAATGTCTAATTTTAAAAACTCGATTACAACGCCCCAATTTGAAAATAGAGCGTTGTATAATAATATAACGCCGCGTACTAATATGTATTATACGTTAATACCTCACCTGAAAAATGAAAATGGATCGTGCCTAATGCGGGGCGTTTTGCAGTTAGTAGAATTTACTAGACAATAACTAACTACTTAATTAAGTAGTTGTACGCTTGCTGCCTGAAAGACGAGTTAGTAGCACGGGAATAGTTGTCAATATATTGCGGTTAATTTTGACGTAAGTGAACGACAAGCCGAGAAAAAACAGAGAAGTAAAAACTACATTCATATATCAAGGCTCTGATTAATTTCCGCTCGTCTTGCTGAAAAAAATGGTGCTGCTCGTTCGGCACACTAACTAATTGTTATCAACACGCACGGCTAACTCTACAGTTGGTGTATTGGGAGAACACTAATCGCCGACGACCGCCCTGGTCGAGCCGACCATGCTGTCGATGAGTATGTTTAGGGCGCTTCGTCGTCACCGAGACGGTAGCCCTTCAAGTAGGTTCGACCGCCCTGCCATTCCTATGGCGTCTTACGTCCGCCGATACAATATAGCCTGCTCATAGGATAGCGTGAGGACTGGGGTGTGGAGGATGCTTTCGACATCCTCGCGCTTAAGCTGTATAGCTCCAAGCACCGAAGCCCAACCCGAGCGTCAGAGGATACCCTTGGGGCGGCAGATGCCCTCGGGATACAGGGGTCCTGCACGAATCTGTCGTCCTTCGTGTTCGTGTCACGGAATCGCTAAAGCTGCTGAGAGGTGCAAATCGAGACAGCTTCGAGACCAAGACGATGTTGAACACGGCCATTTCTAGTGGATGAACGCGGCAGCTGGTCAGCTTTAGGCTGTGCGTCTTGAATGCAAGTTCAAGATCAAATTGAAGTTGCAGTTCAAGTCCTGCATGTTGCATGAAAACAAGAGAGAGTCTTGTGGTGCGAAGGCAAGAGCTAGGTAGTGAAGCACGACTTAAGCCTCAATCAGATCTCAATTTACCTGTTCAAGAACAACCAGTACTGATTACAACGGCGACGACATCTTGCCTGAGTGCTTCTGTTACTAATCCTCTGCTCAAGTGCTACCATACACATAGCGCGACGACGCGTTTGCGACATAGTAGAATTTGCGGAAACAACGACCATGGAAACGCGCCGTCGAGCTGCTGAACGTCAACTTGCGCTGGTTAACGGACCAGTTGACCCAACCGACGAACGCATCAATAACGTTGAGGCCACTATGGCTGAGATGGACGAGCGCATCGGCCAGGTGAACCACCGCCTGGACCGGATCCTAGAAGGCATCGACGCCCTTGTGCAAACCGTGGCGACCACGCAGGGTCTACCCAGCAGAATACTGCTGCGATGGGTCAATTTCAGGACGCCGTCTCCCAGACCGTTGCGGCTATTACTGAGCTCCAGACTCATGTTGCGGCTGTCGGCCAGATTCAGGAGCTGGCCCAGCAAACAGTCGCCGTCGCGAATCTGCAGCAGCACCAGCAGCAGCTGCATGAGCAACATCACCAGCAACAACCTTCGTCTGCGCAGTCGGTCAGTTCACCTCGCCGCCAGCAGGATGACGTCGAGATGGCGACTTCGGCTCCGCGACAGCTGCGAAAAATGGAGACAAAGCCTCCTATCTTCGAAGGAGACATCGATGGAGTGAAGCTTAACAGCTTCATCTTCCAGTTCGAGTCGTATTTTGCCGTTAAGGGTACGACTTAGCTGTTGATGACGCGGTCGTTGGCCTCGAGCTTGGCCAGTGTGTGCGAAAGAATGCAGCCACCTGGTATGAGACCTACATGACCAGCCCGGTGACTGCGAAGACCTGGAGTGCCATGAAGATTTCCATGGAGAAGAACTTCAAGGAGCCGAATTTCCAGCAGAAGCTGAGGAGCGAACTGCTGAGTTTCAAACAGAGAGGTTCCTACCAGGGCTATGTAGCCAAATTTCAGGAAAACTTCGCTTGGTGCCGCTCGATCCTGTTTTTGCGATGGAGACCTTCCTAAAGGGACTAAGTAGCAGTAACTTGAGGAAGCAGATTATGCGCAAGAAGCCAACGACACTGGAGGATGTGATCGCTGAAGGTTTCGGTGAAGTCGAGCTGGAGCGACTTGAGGAGAACAAGCCAGGGCATGGTACGGCGAAGGACAACTCAAGTGGAACATCCAAGGGCAAGTTTGCTTCGAGGAACACCACGCTTCCAACAAAGTCGAACAGCAACGCGATTCGTGCTGACAGAAAGAAGTGCCATCATTGTGAGAAAGGTTTTCACAACCCAGCTGACTGCTGGACGAAGTACCCAGAGAAGCGTCCCGGGGCCCAGCAGAGTACTCGAAAGCCTGCGAGGTCAGACAACACCGACTATCGAGCCAAGTACTACGCACTCGTGGACAAGCTCATTGTAGATGATGCCGCTGAGGCTCGTGAGCATTTAAACGAGTAAAACCGCTTGATGCCGGGCGATCAAGCGGGTTTGGTCCCAAGCCCATCCAACGGGACAAGCGTGGATTGGTGGAGAGGAAGTCGGAGAACGGAGGGAAGAAAGACGTGGTGAAGTCGGGTGTCGAGCACGAGACTGTGTTCATTCATGGCGGTGAGAGCTCAACACACCCGTTTGTGAACTTGGAGTGTGGCGTGCAGCTAGCCGAGCAACTGGTAGCTGCTACTGGTTTTGTCGACAGCGGAGCCTCGATAAATGCAGTAACGCCTGAATTTGTGAAGAAGTTGGGGTTGATGGATAGCGTTGTGAAGCACGATGTGTTACTGTCGTTGACGATGACCAATGCAGAGAGTGTTGTGGTACCGAAGAAAACTACGCAACTTACTCTCCGTTTGGAAGGAATGGAACCGTATTCAGCTGAATTTCTTCTACTCCCAGTGCCGGAGGACAAACAAATACTACTTGGCATGCCGTGGCTCCGCCATGTGAACCCTCGCATCGACTGGAGAACGGGAAGCATCCGGCCATCGATGGAAACGCTTCATGCTCGACTGACCGCACTCATTCAGCAGCACGGGCGCGTTCGGATGAAAGATTCCGCCAAGTTGGCCGAGCAGCAGTCGTTTTACTCGTTGGAAACGGGGGATACGAAAGTCATTTCGTTGAAACAATTTCGGCGGCTGATGAAAAAGTCACAGGAAGTAGAGTTCGTACTGATGATCAAACCAACGGAGGTGCCAGTCATTACGAAAGCTAAGGACATTGAGGACTTCAGCGGACACCCGGTGTACCCTTACTGTGTAAGTACCCAAGCTTGTTCAGGAAGAAACTTCCGGCTGAGCTACCACCTGTGGAGCACGGGCTACACAAGATGAACGTCAAGTCTGAGGAGCCTGTTTTCCGACAACAATGGCGGCAGTCACCAGCCCAAGAAGCTGAGATCACTCGATGGGTTCGGGAGATGGAAGCGATCGGGTACATTCGCCGCTCGACCTCTCCTCATTGAGCACCGACGTTTTGTGTGCGCAAGCCGGATGGTTGGCGAATTGTACATGAATTTCGAGCGATGAACCTTAACACTGTCCGGCGTACAATGCCAATGCCAAGAAAAGACAAGATTCTGGAAAAGATGCAGGGTGCGTACTGCTACTCCTGTCTCGACCTGCTTAGTGGGTACTACCAGTTCAGGATGCGGGAGACTGACATTCCGTACACCGCGTTTCAAGCACCAGACGGCCTCTACGAGTATTGGGTTGTGCCAATGGGCTTGTTCAATGCCCCGGCAACCTTCAATGATGGTATTCGAAGAATCCTGGGTGATCTAGTGGATATTTGTCAGAGCTACTTCGACGACATATATGTATTCACGAGGAGTACTAGCCTGCAGGAGCATTTGGACGCCCTGAATCAAGTCTTTGCACGACTTGATGAGTACAAATTCTTCGTGAAACTCAGCAAATGTGTGTTCTGTGCGGATTCCATTCCATGCCTGGGTGATATTGTCGGTCGTGACGGAGTCAGGATCAGCCCCGACAAGGTGACGGTCATTCGGGATTGGCCACAGCCAGCTACGAGGCATGACCTGCAGTCATTTCTGGGTACTGCTGCGTACGTTAAGCGGTTCTGCCATCGTTTCGCTGACGATGCGGGACCTCTCTTCAATTTGCTGAAGTCTAAGAGCAAGCAGGTGGAATGGACTCCCGCCCTGACAAAGCATTTTGAGCGGTTGAAGGAAAAGATTGGTCAAACCCCGGTACTCGCGATTCCTGACTTTGGAAAAGAGTTCTTCATGAGGATGGATGCGTCCGACTTTGCCGTGGGGTGTTCTTTACCAGAAAGAAGTGCAAGATGGCATAGAGATCGAAAGGCCCGTTGCATTTGCTGGACAGAAATACAAAGCTGCAGAATTGAACTACTCCATTCGCGAAAAGGAGCTTCTAGCCATTCTGTTTGGGCTTCGTACCTGGCGCGTGTATCTATTGGACAGACCCTTCGTAGTGGGGACTGATCATAAGAGTTTGGAGACAGTGTTCAAGCAAAAATCAATCTCGCGACGTATCGCCAGGTGGTACGATGAGCTGGCGGAGTACCAATTTCAAATTCGGTACATCAAAGGAGCGGAGATCAACGTCGCCGATGGCATTTCGCGCAGGCCAGATTTTATGGTCAACTCTAAGCCGGTTACACTAGCCACGATTTCAACTCGTCGGCAAGTACGACTGCGAATTGACACATCTCTGTCGGCTACAGTGGTGGAAGCAGTGCGAAGATATGAGGAAGATGACACGACCAAAGCTCTACTGTATCTACTGGACCCTACCTATTCAGAGAAAAAGGAGGAATCGCTTCATTTAGCAGCTCCACGACATTTGGAACGCTACTATCTGGCTGACGGGCGGTTGTACTACCAAGCAGGACATCATGACTCACCTCGACTCGTGCTGCCACGAGTGCGTGAACTGTTGGAGCATGTCTGCGAAGAGTTCCACGACAGTCCCGTGTATGGCCACCCGGGTATCGACCGCACGAGCCGTCTGATTGATGAGCACTACTATTGGCCTCGAATGTTCGGTGATATTGCCAAGTACGTGAAAGGCTGTGAAATCTGTGCTCGAACCAAGGCTCGTAATGAAAGATCTCCTGGACTTTTGAACAGCCATGACATCCCAACTCAGCGGTGGAGCCACATTGTCATGGATTTTATTACTGGCCTACCACTGACGCCTCGTGGCCACGATAGCGTTATGGTCGTGATTGACCATTTGACGAAGAGAGCTCACTTTGTGGCCGGGAAGGGCACCGACGCAGCAAATGACGTTGCACTGAGATTTCACCAGGAGATATTTCGACTTCATGGCTTGCCAAATGTGGTTGTTTCGGACCGCGATGCAAAGTTCATTCAACCTTCTGGAAAAAGTTGTGCGAGCTGCTAGGAGTAAAGCAAAAGATGACGACGGCATTCAGACCTCAAGGAGATGGAGTGAGTGAGCGCTTGAATCAGACATGGGAAAACTACTTGAGAGCATTCTCCAATGCAGACTCTGACGACTGGGATCACCATCTCTGTCTAGCAGAGTTTGCTTACAACGCTCGGTCGCAGTCATCAATCAGGATGTCGCCTTTTGAAGCTGATATTGGCTACATTCCTCGAACTCCAGCAACACTGCACCTACGAGCTAGTAGAAGCAACTCTCAGCAGTCGAAATATTCGGAATTCATAGCGGGACAAGCTGACATCCTAGCGAAAGCGCGGCGTGGTATTGCAGAGGCCCAGGATCGTATGGCAGAATACTACAACAAGAATCGAAAACCGCAGACGTTCGCCACTGGCGGTGAAGTTTTCCTGTCGGGACAACACATAACAACACGGCACCTCGGAACAACGAAGAAAAAACTCGGAGCTCGATGGATCGGACCTTTTGAGATTACGGAAGCTATTGGACGAGGCTACTACAAATTGAGGCTGCCCCCCAAATTGAGAATGCATCCTGTCTTCCACACGAGTCTTTTGAAGCCGTATATTGCTGAACCATATCGCCGATACAACCAACGTCTTTTCAAAGTACGGCTTGCGGACGGGACGGAAGGCGAGCTAGTCGAAGATGTCATTGCCCACAAACGCAACAAAGGGCTCGAGCTCTACAAAATCAAGTGGCTTGGGCAACCAAAATCAACTTGGGAACCTGCGAACAACCTGTCCTCCATTCCTCGGCTCATTGACCGATACCACGAAAGGAAGCGGGGGGCTCGCTAAGGAGATGGAATGTCACGGAATCGCTAAAGCTGCTGAGAGGTGCAAATCGAGACAGCTTCGAGACCAAGACGATGTTGAACACGGCCATTTCTAGTGGATGAACGCGGCAGCTGTGATCCGCTTTAGGCTGTGCGTCTTGAATGCAAGTTCAAGATCAAATTGAAGTTGCAGTTCAAGTCCTGCATGTTGCATGAAAACAAGAGAGAGTCTTGTGGTGCGAAGGCAAGAGCTAGGTAGTGAAGCACGACTTAAGCCTCAATCAGATCTCAATTTACCTGTTCAAGAACAACCAGTACTGATTACAACGGCGACGACATCTTGCCTGAGTGCTTCTGTTACTAATCCTCTGCTCAAGTGCTACCATACACATAGCGCGACGACGCGTTTGCGACATAGTAGAATTTGCGGAAACAACGACCATGGAAACGCGCCGTCGAGCTGCTGAACGTCAACTTGCGCTGGTTAACGGACCAGTTGACCCAACCGACGAACGCATCAATAACGTTGAGGCCACTATGGCTGAGATGGACGAGCGCATCGGCCAGGTGAACCACCGCCTGGACCGGATCCTAGAAGGCATCGACGCCCTTGTGCAAACCGTGGCGACCACGCAGGGGTCTACCCAGCAGAATACTGCTGCGATGGGTCAATTTCAGGACGCCGTCTCCCAGACCGTTGCGGCTATTACTGAGCTCCAGACTCATGTTGCGGCTGTCGGCCAGATTCAGGAGCTGGCCCAGCAAACAGTCGCCGTCGCGAATCTGCAGCAGCACCAGCAGCAGCTGCATGAGCAACATCACCAGCAACAACCTTCGTCTGCGCAGTCGGTCAGTTCACCTCGCCGCCAGCAGGATGACGTCGAGATGGCGACTTCGGCTCCGCGACAGCTGCGAAAAATGGAGACAAAGCCTCCTATCTTCGAAGGAGACATCGATGGAGTGAAGCTTAACAGCTTCATCTTCCAGTTCGAGTCGTATTTTGCCTTTAAGGGGTACGACTTAGCTGTTGATGACGCGGTCGTTGGCCTCGAGCTTGGCCAGTGTGTGCGAAAGAATGCAGCCACCTGGTATGAGACCTACATGACCAGCCCGGTGACTGCGAAGACCTGGAGTGCCATGAAGATTTCCATGGAGAAGAACTTCAAGGAGCCGAATTTCCAGCAGAAGCTGAGGAGCGAACTGCTGAGTTTCAAACAGAGAGGTTCCTACCAGGGCTATGTAGCCAAATTTCAGGAAAACTTCGCTTGGTGCCGCTCGATCCTGTTTTTGCGATGGAGACCTTCCTAAAGGGACTAAGTAGCAGTAACTTGAGGAAGCAGATTATGCGCAAGAAGCCAACGACACTGGAGGATGTGATCGCTGAAGGTTTCGGTGAAGTCGAGCTGGAGCGACTTGAGGAGAACAAGCCAGGGCATGGTACGGCGAAGGACAACTCAAGTGGAACATCCAAGGGCAAGTTTGCTTCGAGGAACACCACGCTTCCAACAAAGTCGAACAGCAACGCGATTCGTGCTGACAGAAAGAAGTGCCATCATTGTGAGAAAGGTTTTCACAACCCAGCTGACTGCTGGACGAAGTACCCAGAGAAGCGTCCTGGGCCCAGCAGAGTACTCGAAAGCCTGCGAGGTCAGACAACACCGACTATCGAGCCAAGTACTACGCACTCGTGGACAAGCTCATTGTAGATGATGCCGCTGAGGCTCGTGAGCATTTAAACGAGTAAAACCGCTTGATGCCGGGCGATCAAGCGGGTTTGGTCCCAAGCCCATCCAACGGGACAAGCGTGGATTGGTGGAGAGGAAGTCGGAGAACGGAGGGAAGAAAGACGTGGTGAAGTCGGGTGTCGAGCACGAGACTGTGTTCATTCATGGCGGTGAGAGCTCAACACACCCGTTTGTGAACTTGGAGTGTGGCGTGCAGCTAGCCGAGCAACTGGTAGCTGCTACTGGTTTTGTCGACAGCGGAGCCTCGATAAATGCAGTAACGCCTGAATTTGTGAAGAAGTTGGGGTTGATGGATAGCGTTGTGAAGCACGATGTGTTACTGTCGTTGACGATGACCAATGCAGAGAGTGTTGTGGTACCGAAGAAAACTACGCAACTTACTCTCCGTTTGGAAGGAATGGAACCGTATTCAGCTGAATTTCTTCTACTCCCAGTGCCGGAGGACAAACAAATACTACTTGGCATGCCGTGGCTCCGCCATGTGAACCCTCGCATCGACTGGAGAACGGGAAGCATCCGGCCATCGATGGAAACGCTTCATGCTCGACTGACCGCACTCATTCAGCAGCACGGGCGCGTTCGGATGAAAGATTCCGCCAAGTTGGCCGAGCAGCAGTCGTTTTACTCGTTGGAAACGGGGGATACGAAAGTCATTTCGTTGAAACAATTTCGGCGGCTGATGAAAAAGTCACAGGAAGTAGAGTTCGTACTGATGATCAAACCAACGGAGGTGCCAGTCATTACGAAAGCTAAGGACATTGAGGACTTCAGCGGACACCCGGTGTACCCTTACTGTGTAAGTACCCAAGCTTGTTCAGGAAGAAACTTCCGGCTGAGCTACCACCTGTGGAGCACGGGCTACACAAGATGAACGTCAAGTCTGAGGAGCCTGTTTTCCGACAACAATGGCGGCAGTCACCAGCCCAAGAAGCTGAGATCACTCGATGGGTTCGGGAGATGGAAGCGATCGGGTACATTCGCCGCTCGACCTCTCCTCATTGAGCACCGACGTTTTGTGTGCGCAAGCCGGATGGTTGGCGAATTGTACATGAATTTCGAGCGATGAACCTTAACACTGTCCGGCGTACAATGCCAATGCCAAGAAAAGACAAGATTCTGGAAAAGATGCAGGGTGCGTACTGCTACTCCTGTCTCGACCTGCTTAGTGGGTACTACCAGTTCAGGATGCGGGAGACTGACATTCCGTACACCGCGTTTCAAGCACCAGACGGCCTCTACGAGTATTGGGTTGTGCCAATGGGCTTGTTCAATGCCCCGGCAACCTTCAATGATGGTATTCGAAGAATCCTGGGTGATCTAGTGGATATTTGTCAGAGCTACTTCGACGACATATGTAGTGGGCCTACCTTGGCTCACTACAACAGCTTACACGTGTGCGCACGTGTATGAGGAAGCGTAGGTTTCTTTTACTTGAGTTAAGTATACTCGAGGTCCACGAGTATACTTTAAACAAGATAAAGACTCTAAATAGCTGATTTTGGTAAAGATGAGAACTGTTATTTGTGTCTTATGTTTCTGACTTCCTCTAAATGTAATATTCTAAGTTGGGAATCTGCCAACGGCTGGTTGGCAGAATTCCTTTGCTATGCATGTCGCTCATTGGTTAAAATATGCTGCTTTCAACCAATAGGAATCCTAAATGTCTATGGACCACCCGTCGTGGTGGTCGTAAATGAATGTGGCACTTGATGTAACGTACATCAAGGCCGAGGAAGTGTTTGAACCTTTAACAGACATCGCGTCTGTTAGAGTTGCGCGGCTGTAGCCACTTGTGCGTGTAACCCCGTTACACCATCCCCCCGTCAAGGTTAGACGTGCCGGTCTCGGCACGTCAACCACCATTGACTGTTTGGTCAATGCATGACGTTTAGAAGAGAGCGTGCTCTTGATAGAACGAGCACGTTGAAGTTGAAGACCTTTGGCGCAGCAGCGGAGGACCTCTCTGCTGCTGAGTATCATGCGCGGCAGTGTGCGAAGCGCTTCGCTGCCGCGGGGCAGGCACCACGGCCTGCCCTCGAAGTAGTCTTCGGGCGCTGTTGTTAACAACAGCGTTCGCATTACTGTCCAGTGTGTAGTGCATGGTGGGCTTCGTAAGCCTCCACCATGTCCGGAACGTCTTCGAGCAAGACGTTCCGCGGCTCCCATGTATCTTGGTTGGGAGGAAATCCTCTCCAACGAATACGAAAACGAACTGGTTCTAAGTTCGTTCTCGGGATACTGTGGTCAACAATCCGCTCAACTATCCATCGAGTTGAGCCGTGTGCGTCACGAATTGGTGGCGGCGGTGGTGGGAACACGCCCCGTGTGTGGTCAACTTGGTGTTGACCCTGATCTCGCTTCTCCCCACGACCGAGTTCCGGTCGTGGAGTAGCTACAGAGCGCTGCGCTCGGTGCTCTTGAGTATCCTTACTTTGCGACGGTCTCCTAGACCGCCTCGATCGTCCCGGCCGGGCTGGATCTCCAGCTCGACCTGCTGCTCCAGCGCGACTTCGCGCTGGAGAAGATGATGGCTTCCGCCGAGTCTTCTGCTTCGGTTCAGCCGCGCTAGGTAGCTCGTGCTGCAGGTATGGCTTCAACCGTCCGACGTAGAACGTCAGATGGAGGCACATGCTAGACGGGATGTCTAGCGTGTAAGCGTTGCCATGCCGTTCCAACACTGTGAACGGCCCGATGAAGCGCGGAGCGAGCTTACTCGCTCCGAAGTCGGAAACCGCATGTTTAGGCAGGTTTTGAGTAGCTAACAAAACCAATGAACCCTTCTTGAATTCATTTGTGTTGCCCCTGCCAACATTGTCTGCGTTCAGCTTCTGTCGATCGACAGAAGCTGCAATAGCGTCCTGGACAAACCGAATGACGGCTTGTCTGCGCTGCACGAAGTTCATTGCGTCCGAGCTGAACTCGTTCAGCTCGCTTCCAGCAGTAGGCCCGGCCTCTGCGTTCGTAGATGTGGTGTCTGTGCCTCGCACAGACACGTTCTTCTTCTGCTTGTGTGCGTCTGTGCCCTGCACAGACGCGGTCTTCTTCTTCTTGGTTGCGTCTGTGCCCTGCACAGACGCGGTCTTCGTCTTCTTTCGCGTTGTTGCGGCTGACACCGTGCAGGTGTCAGCGGCATTCTGCGGCTGCTGTGTTGCAGTCGTAGATCCTCCCCCACTTAAGGAAGGAGCCAGCATCCCGAGTAAACTCGGGAGGCGTGGGTGCCTCAAGGCATTCACGTAGAACGGTGTATGCCCGGTCGAGGCATGCACCGAGTTGTTGATGGCGAACTCCGCCATCGGCAGACACTCTCTCCAGTGTTGGAACGAGTGGGCGTAGCTCTTGAGCACATCCACGAGCACGCGATTCACGCGCTCGGTCTCTCCGTCCGTCTGCGGATGATCCGCAGTCGACATCGAGCTGACTGCCAAGAAGTGTGAACACTTCTTGCCACAGGTGCGCGGTGAAGCGCGGGTCTCGATCGGACACGATGTCCATCGGCATGCCATGGTGTCTGAACACCATGTCAACGAACAGACGTGCCGTCTGTTTCGCAGTCACTTCGGCGGGTACTGCAGCAAGATGTACCATCTTGCTGGAAGCGGTCAACAAAGACCACAACGCCCGTGTTCCCTGGCTATCCGGGAAGACCAAACACAAAGTCCAAAGACATGGACTGCCAACACTCCGACGGAGTCGGTAGTGACTGCAAAGGAGCCTGCGCGAACGGCGCAGGCTTCACACGTTGACACACCTCGCAAGCACGGACGTACTTGCGCACCCACTTGTACTGGTGGGCCCAGTAGAAGTCCCTCGTGAGAAGAAGATACGTCTTCTCACGGCTCGGATGCCCCGCAGCCGGTGCATCATGATACTCGTACATGATCCTGAGTCGCAGGTCATGATCATTGGGAACGACAACGCGGTCCGCGTTGTCGTTGACTGCGCTGTAGAGTAGCAACCCCTCGTGCACCCGGTAACGGTGTGCACGAGCACGAAGATGTCTTGGCAACTTCTGACGAGCTTCGTCAGAAGGCACTGAGCCATAGGCCAGCAAGAGCTTCGCGTCCGCGTCGTGCGCGAACGCGGCCTTCACGTCGTCGAGGATCGACGACGTGGAGAGTTTCGATCGCATGGCGTCAATGGCATTGACGTCGACTTCATTCGTAGCGTAGTCAGGTCGACGCGATAACGCGTCGGCCACCACGTGAGTCTTCCGGGTTTGTACTCAACCCGGAAGTTATACTCCGCGAAGAAGGATAGCCATCTCGCCATCCTTTGCGAGATGTGCGGCGACTTGATAGCCGTCCGCAGCGACGCGTGGTCTGTATAGACCACGAACGGTTTACTTCCGAGTAGATACACTCGGAACTTCGCAAGTGCATACTTCATGGCAAGGAGCTCCTTGTCATGCACCGGGTAATTGCGCTCAGCTGGCTTCAGCTGACGCGACTGATAGTAGACGACACGATCACGGCCCTCGTGATCGTGCTGCATCAACGCACATCCGATCGCGAAATCGGATGCGTCACCTAACGTGGAATGGGTGATCTTGGTCGGCCACCGCCAAGATCGGAGCCTCAGTCAAGCCTTGCTTGATCAGCATCGAAGGCCCGCTGACATTCAGCAGACCAAATCCACTCGGCGTCCTTCTTCAGGAGCTGTGACAGCGGGCGTATCACGCCCGCGTAGTCCTTCACGTACTTGCACAAGTACGTGGCCAAGCCGCGAACTGCCGCAGTTCCTTGACGCTCGTCGGTGTTGGCCACTCATTGATCACTCTGACCTTTTCAGGGTCAGGGCGGACACCGTTCTTCCCAACGAGACACCCGAGCACGGGTATCTCGCTCGCCCCTATGATGCACTTCTTCTGGTTCGCGTAGAGCTTGTGCTTGCGCATGAGCGCAAGATGTTTCCGGAGATGCACCTTGTGCATCTCAACGTCGCTCATCCCGTCCGCAGCACGGCTGTGGACGAACACGTCATCGAAGTAGCTCGGTGCGAAGTCGCGCACCGAGCGCAACAAGTGCGTCACGCACCTGTTGAAGGTCGCAGGGGCGTTCTTCAGACCCTGCGGCATCACTAGCCACTCCCAGAGCATGCCACTCGGCGTGCTCACAGCCGTGAGAGGGATATCGCTCTCACGCATTAGGATCTGATAGAACCCATCGCGCAGATCAAGAGCACTGTAGACAGTGCTCTGGCCATCGAATCGATGATAACATCTTTCGCGGTATCGGTGTCTGCGCCGGTATCGTCGCATCGTTCAGCTTGTTGTACGCATGAACGATGCGCCAGCCGCCCTGTGGCTTCTTGACACAGAACGTCGGAGCACTGTGCGGGGATTTCGATTCCCGCACTTGTCCAGCTTTGCGACGACTTTCGAAGAAGTCGTCGATCGCCTTGACCTGCTCTCGCGGCAGTGGCCACTGCCGCGTGACACAGTATTTCGTGCCCGGCACGAGATCAATCTCGTGCTGAATGCCCTTGATCCTGCGGAAGCTCCGCAGGATCTCTTCCGGAAGTACGTCCGCGTACTCCCGTAGAATCTCATAGTAGGACTCGCCTTCAGCGAGTCCCAGCTCTGTTCTTCAAAGCGTTCTTTCTTCGTCTTGGCACTGAGAGTGTCTTCACTCTCAGTGGTGCTCTCCATGAAGAACTGCCTCAGTTCCTCATTCTCGCTCTTCGTTCTCTCGGCGTCTGAGAGAATGCATATTTGCTCGATGCGTCCACCGTGCAAGTCACGCGCGAAGCGCTTCCAGCTCATGACTGGAAGCGAAGTCAACTCTGACGCTTGCGTCGGAGGATTAGCGAGGGTCATCTCCCTGTGCCGGAACCCGGCACAGGTACGCGTCAAGACGTTCAACGTCTCGACGTTCGGCTTTTCAGCCTTCGTCTGCCCGGCAGACATCTTCTTGTAGCGTCTCGGCCCCGGGCCGAGACTTGCGCAGCGACCTTCGCATGCGCCGTCTTCTTGACTTGCGGAGCCCGGCTCCGCATGGTCGTGACCTCGTCCAGGCCCAGCCGTGGACGGGTGTTCTTTCTTAATACCGCCGGCGGGTTCATCCCGCGGGCGAGCGACTTCAAGCCCGGCTTGGTCGCCTGGCGCTTCGTCGTGCAGCCCGGCTGCACGACAGCATGCAGTTTTTCCGGTGCGGAACGTTTGCAACCGTCCGCACCGCCTGCAGCGTCGGTTCCCGGAACCGACACGCCATCTTCACCTCGACGCCTGTTATTGGCGGAGCCCTTCATTGCAAAGCGGTGCGTCGACTCCCGGAGTCGACGCGAAATGTCTCTTCGCAGCGTCGGTTCCCGGAACCGACGTGACTTCAATACCTCGACGCCTTCCATTGGCGGAGACCCCATTACGGAGGGTGCGTCGGCTCCCCGAGCCGACGAATCAAATCCATCAAAGTCATCGACTCCCGGAGTCGACGACGTTCCATCACCTTGGCCCTATTATTGGCCAAGACTGATCCAATCACATTCGCGTCAGCCTCCACGGCTGAGGCGTGTGACATGATTACGTCATCCGCGTCCCTTCGGACCGGAGACACGTCCACAATCAGATTCGCGTCAGCCTCCACGGCTGAGGCGTGTGACATGTTCGTCATCCGGGCCTCTTGAGGCCGGAGACTCATTCTGATTCGCTGAAATGTTTGTGTCGATTTCCGAAATCGACACATTTTCTCCTTCAGCCGTCGGCGGCGACGCCGACGCTACTTTGTCCTCGCGCGCGTCCAGGGCGTTCCGGGACAGCGGCATTAGGCGCTGTCTCGACTAGAGATTCGCGCGCACCTGCTGGTGCGTGTGTGGTGGTAACAGGGCCATCGCTCTCTGTTCCACCGTCGCGACCGAAGCGCACCAAAGTGCGCTTCTCCCAATCGATTACCGGATCATGCCGTGCAAGCCACGGCATGCCCAACACAATGTCAAACTTATCGTCCAGGTCTAGGACGATAAAGGTTTCGACAAACTCTTGACCTTTATACATGAAGCGCACGCGTACCATGCGCTTCTCGGTCCTGACGACGACACCCGTCGCCAGTCGTACTCCAACATACTTCGAGGTATCTTTAAATCCTCGAAGTCAAGCCTTGATAGACTTCGCAGTCGAACAAAGTTATTCGACGCGCCCGAATCAACCAAAGCACGAAAAGAGTTGCTCTCTCTTTTCGACGACACGTTCAAGATGACAAGACTTGGTTTGTCATCATGCATTTTACAGTGAGAAGGGTCCTCAGTGTCGCATGTCCGAGTTGGACACGCGTGACTGCTTCACCAGTAGGACGCCCCCCGCCTACTGGGTTCCAGCGTTTTTTGTTTCTCCGCGACGATGCCCAGCATCGCCGCGTCGACCACGATGGTGCACGGGTGCCGTGCACTCTCGGGCATAGTGACCGATCTCTTCCGCAACGGAAGCATCGTACATTGCTTCCTTGTTGGCGTTGATAGTCAACACCTGCTGCATTCGAGAGGTCCATTGGTTCCGGACCTCCCGCCATCGCGACCGGAGGTGGTTGCAGCCTCGGCGCATTCACATGCAGTTTAGCCTGCCTCAGACTAAACTCCTCCTGCATCGCAAGAGTGATCGCAGCTTCGAGAGTATTCGGATACTCACGGAAGAGATAGGTCTTCACAGGCCCATCTCTCAATCCTTCATGAACGTGACGACCTTGGTCGCCTCGTCAATCGGGTTGGTCACGATGTTCGAGACCAAGTACCGTGCTCTCTGGGCGTAAGCATGGACATCATGCTTACCTTGCTGCAGGTCGAGGAACTCCGCCCTCGACCGGAACTCATTTTGTGGGGGCTCAAACGCTTGTCTGAGCTCCTCCTTGAACGCTTCGTACGTGCTGAAGCACGTAGGATCTGAGAGTCGGCGTCCGTACGCCCAACTCCTCGCTCGTCCGCCAAGACAGGACATGGCGAACGCGACCTTCGACAACGGGTCGACGATACGTCGAGCCGTAATGGCAGTGTCGAGTTCGACAAGCCAACGGAGAAGAGGCTCGCCCTCTCTTCCTACATAGTTGCTCACGTTGAGTTTCAACGATTGCATGCGTGGTGTCGTCCCCGACGGCACCGCGGTAGAGGCAGCAGCGTCGCGCTGCTCCTTCAGGATGAAACCCAGAGCAACACCATGTTGCTCTGTCGGCGATAACGTACGCAGCATCGCAGCAACTGCCGCCTCCCCAATGACTGTTGACAGTCGTTGGAGTGCCTCCCACTCTGGATCCGACAGGTGGAGGCAGTCAGCGCGTGCAACATGAGTTGCAGGCGTAGCGGAGCTTTCCATGAGCACCTCCGTGTTCATGAAAGGTTCTCAGCTCCCCGTCCGTACAGTCCCGTACGAACGTTCAGGTAGTCGGTCGTTGGACGGACTACAAAGTGCTACCAGGTGTAGTGGGCCTACCTTGGCTCACTACAACAGCTTACACGTGTGCGCACGTGTATGAGGAAGCGTAGGTTTCTTTTACTTGAGTTAAGTATACTCGAGGTCCACGAGTATACTTTAAACAAGATAAAGACTCTAAATAGCTGATTTTGGTAAAGATGAGAACTGTTATTTGTGTCTTATGTTTCTGACTTCCTCTAAATGTAATATTCTAAGTTGGGAATCTGCCAACGGCTGGTTGGCAGAATTCCTTTGCTATGCATGTCGCTCATTGGTTAAAATATGCTGCTTTCAACCAATAGGAATCCTAAATGTCTATGGACCACCCGTCGTGGTGGTCGTAAATGAATGTGGCACTTGATGTAACGTACATCAAGGCCGAGGAAGTGTTTGAACCTTTAACAGACATCGCGTCTGTTAGAGTTGCAAGTGGCTGTAGCCACTTGTGCGTGTAACCCCGTTACAACATATATGTATTCACGAGGAGTACTAGCCTGCAGGAGCATTTGGACGCCCTGAATCAAGTCTTTGCACGACTTGATGAGTACAAATTCTTCGTGAAACTCAGCAAATGTGTGTTCTGTGCGGATTCCATTCCATGCCTGGGTGATATTGTCGGTCGTGACGGAGTCAGGATCAGCCCCGACAAGGTGACGGTCATTCGGGATTGGCCACAGCCAGCTACGAGGCATGACCTGCAGTCATTTCTGGGTACTGCTGCGTACGTTAAGCGGTTCTGCCATCGTTTCGCTGACGATGCGGGACCTCTCTTCAATTTGCTGAAGTCTAAGAGCAAGCAGGTGGAATGGACTCCCGCCCTGACAAAGCATTTTGAGCGGTTGAAGGAAAAGATTGGTCAAACCCCGGTACTCGCGATTCCTGACTTTGGAAAAGAGTTCTTCATGAGGATGGATGCGTCCGACTTTGCCGTGGGGGGTGTTCTTTACCAGAAAGAAGTGCAAGATGGCATAGAGATCGAAAGGCCCGTTGCATTTGCTGGACAGAAATACAAAGCTGCAGAATTGAACTACTCCATTCGCGAAAAGGAGCTTCTAGCCATTCTGTTTGGGCTTCGTACCTGGCGCGTGTATCTATTGGACAGACCCTTCGTAGTGGAGACTGATCATAAGAGTTTGGAGACAGTGTTCAAGCAAAAATCAATCTCGCGACGTATCGCCAGGTGGTACGATGAGCTGGCGGAGTACCAATTTCAAATTCGGTACATCAAAGGAGCGGAGATCAACGTCGCCGATGGCATTTCGCGCAGGCCAGATTTTATGGTCAACTCTAAGCCGGTTACACTAGCCACGATTTCAACTCGTCGGCAAGTACGACTGCGAATTGACACATCTCTGTCGGCTACAGTGGTGGAAGCAGTGCGAAGATATGAGGAAGATGACACGACCAAAGCTCTACTGTATCTACTGGACCCTACCTATTCAGAGAAAAAGGAGGAATCGCTTCATTTAGCAGCTCCACGACATTTGGAACGCTACTATCTGGCTGACGGGCGGTTGTACTACCAAGCAGGACATCATGACTCACCTCGACTCGTGCTGCCACGAGTGCGTGAACTGTTGGAGCATGTCTGCGAAGAGTTCCACGACAGTCCCGTGTATGGCCACCCGGGTATCGACCGCACGAGCCGTCTGATTGATGAGCACTACTATTGGCCTCGAATGTTCGGTGATATTGCCAAGTACGTGAAAGGCTGTGAAATCTGTGCTCGAACCAAGGCTCGTAATGAAAGATCTCCTGGACTTTTGAACAGCCATGACATCCCAACTCAGCGGTGGAGCCACATTGTCATGGATTTTATTACTGGCCTACCACTGACGCCTCGTGGCCACGATAGCGTTATGGTCGTGATTGACCATTTGACGAAGAGAGCTCACTTTGTGGCCGGGAAGGGCACCGACGCAGCAAATGACGTTGCACTGAGATTTCACCAGGAGATATTTCGACTTCATGGCTTGCCAAATGTGGTTGTTTCGGACCGCGATGCAAAGTTCACTTCAACCTTCTGGAAAAAGTTGTGCGAGCTGCTAGGAGTAAAGCAAAAGATGACGACGGCATTCAGACCTCAAGGAGATGGAGTGAGTGAGCGCTTGAATCAGACATTGGAAAACTACTTGAGAGCATTCTCCAATGCAGACTCTGACGACTGGGATCACCATCTCTGTCTAGCAGAGTTTGCTTACAACGCTCGGTCGCAGTCATCAATCAGGATGTCGCCTTTTGAAGCTGATATTGGCTACATTCCTCGAACTCCAGCAACACTGCACCTACGAGCTAGTAGAAGCAACTCTCAGCAGTCGAAATATTCGGAATTCATAGCGGGACAAGCTGACATCCTAGCGAAAGCGCGGCGTGGTATTGCAGAGGCCCAGGATCGTATGGCAGAATACTACAACAAGAATCGAAAACCGCAGACGTTCGCCACTGGCGGTGAAGTTTTCCTGTCGGGGCAACACATAACAACACGGCACCTCGGAACAACGAAGAAAAAACTCGGAGCTCGATGGATCGGACCTTTTGAGATTACGGAAGCTATTGGACGAGGCTACGACAAATTGAGGCTGCCTCCCAAATTGAGAATGCATCCTGTCTTCCACACGAGTCTTTTGAAGCCGTATATTGCTGAACCATATCGCCGATACAACCAACGTCTTTTCAAAGTACGGCTTGCGGACGGGACGGAAGGCGAGCTAGTCGAAGATGTCATTGCCCACAAACGCAACAAGGGGCTCGAGCTCTACAAAATCAAGTGGCTTGGGCAACCAAAATCAACTTGGGAACCTGCGAACAACCTGTCCTCCATTCCTCGGCTCATTGACCGATACCACGAAAGGAAGCGGGGGGCTCGCTAAGGAGATGGAATGTCACGGAATCGCTAAAGCTGCTGAGAGGTGCAAATCGAGACAGCTTCGAGACCAAGACGATGTTGAACACGGCCATTTCTAGTGGATGAACGCGGCAGCTGTGATCCGCTTTAGGCTGTGCGTCTTGAATGCAAGTTCAAGATCAAATTGAAGTTGCAGTTCAAGTCCTGCATGTTGCATGAAAACAAGAGAGAGTCTTGTGGTGCGAAGGCAAGAGCTAGGTAGTGAAGCACGACTTAAGCCTCAATCAGATCTCAATTTACCTGTTCAAGAACAACCAGTACTGATTACAACGGCGACGACATCTTGCCTGAGTGCTTCTGATACTAATCCTCTGCTCAAGTGCTACCATACACAAAGCGTGACGACGCTTTTGCGACAGTTCGAGTAGATGACGACCGAAGCCATGCCGTGCTGCTCAGCCCGCGACCTTGAGCCCTAGTAAAATGCTACCGTAGCGCACGAAAGCGATTTTTTTCACGTTGTTGCCCACTTGCCACCCGGAATCCGGCTGGTGCCGTAGTTGACGAACACGACCGAGGCCGTGACGTTGCCCGAGTACGCTAGGAACGGAGGCAATTCGGGGGGTTGGTATAGGTGTCACTGGGAATCAACGCCTCAGCCTGGCTGAGCTCACGCACGATTGCCAGAAGACGGTGGATCTGGTACGGCAGCAGCGTATAGTAAGCCTGCAGCTCGTCGACGTGAATTACTTGGCCGTGTACAGTGCACCGGCACTGTACACGGCCAAGTAATTCACGTGACTCCAATCACACCGTAGGCTACGGTCCCTAGCATGCATTAAAATCTGCTATTAAATATCTCTTTAATGCACACTCTTGCTTTACCCGGATGTTTGGCCTGACCTGGTGTTTTACCCGGGAAAAAGGTCCGGGTAAAAGTTCCGGTCAGGGTGAAATAAGGGTAGTAAAAAATCCTATCTTCGCTGCTGCCCCCTGCCGCGAATCTTTGCAGAGGTCGGGAAATATTTTTTTTTTCTTTCTGCTTTAGGACTCGCCGTAATGATCATTGCCATACGGCAGCATGACTACGTTTGTGTACGCATGGTGCAAAATGTTGTTTTTAAACGAAAAAAAAAGCTCGTACCTTTAAAAAAAAGTACAAGCATTTTTTTGACGGATTAATCTGTGTGAGGCTGCCCATACTGGTAGCTGTCCTCCCATGATAAATCTGTAGCTAATAATGCGTGGGTATTTCAACCCCGTTGCAAAAGTTATCGAGTGTATTGAGTGCAACACAAGTACGCCAAGGGCCAACATAGCGGACTCTGGTACCCTGCACGATATTGTACCGTCAATATGGTACATATCTAGGTAGTGATGCCTCTGGATCGTGATAATAAGTGGTCTCCCGAGGGTATCACTACGTCTGTAAGTACCGGTAGCATAATTTTTGTATTCGATTTGCTATAGAATCCATGGGTACGCAAGAATAATTCATGCGAAAATGGTCCTGGTAGCCCAACGCTCGAAACGGCACACTGTTTCAAAATCGACCTGGAATGTCTGGCCGCTGCTACAGTCGCGAGATAGCGGGGCAATACCTATTTTAGCTTGTTCCAAGCTCATGGCATCTATCACATTGTAGCAGGAGAGTTTGCGGCCCATGGCGACAACAACAATATACCATGGATATAGCTTTACTTTCTTGTTTGCAGCCTCGGACCATACTGCAAAATGCGTTTTCATTATAAACCCACGACAGCTCTCGAGTTTACGGATACATACTTTGATGCACATCCCAAGTAGCTATTCATAGTCAGGGTGTCTTAGACGGTATCGGAGCATAGATAGATTTGTTTTACGGGCTTCCCAGTAAAGTGCAAGAGATGATAAAATAGCCCAGCAGCCCCTTGGGGGGCTTGGACTGTTGTAGTCGCTTCAACTACCAGAACTATTCATGGGGTTCTAACATGTAGGCCCGGCCCCTTCATCTGAACGTATTGAGCGCCAAGTCAAGTTTGTCGCTATTTTAAAGGTCAGAACAGCATTTCTACTTCTTCCAAACAAGAGGCACAAGGTCAAAACAATGGTAACCCAGCAAGACATGGACGACATTTCGCGGAAACTGTTCAGCCCATGCATCCTCGTGCTCGACGCGTGGACGTTCCAGTACCTTGTGTTGGTGTATTACCCGCGTCGAAAGGAATTCCGAGTGTGGCTCCTCGTGCTCGCCTCTTTCATTGGCTTTGCAACGCACTTGTACGTCTACGACGACCACGACACAATGTCCATGGCCAACACGGTGTCCGAGACGTGTCTCCAGCTGACATTCATCATCCAGATCACTATCATCGGTCGTGATGTTTGTGTCAAGGTCAAGCTTCGGTCGATTCGCTGGCTCACTCACATTGCCGAGGCTTTAGTCTTCCTGGGATGCCTTCAAGTGATCGCGTCATTTCTGGAGGTAACTGGAGTGAGAAGTAGCGGCGCGATCCACTTGCTCGGCAACATCCTCGAGACCGTCTCCCTCGTGTTCGTGCTGGTGTTTCGGTTCTACTACTTGTCGCTCTCTCGCGGCTACCGTCGGCTGATCACAGAGCGCAAGTTGGAGATCCTTCTGTACACCTGCTTCGCCATCCACGAGTTCCCCTTCATGTTGCTGGAACACCATACGGACGTTACGTGGGAATTCGCACAGGGAGTTTGCAACCGCGTGATACTCGCTGCGTGTATTTTGCAGAACATCCGCAAGAAGGCAGTTCCAAGTGGCGGTAGCAGTTCCGCCATCTTTAAGAGCAAGCGGAGCTCCATCCTTGGGTCGTTTACCTCGGCACGAGGGTCGTTCTTAAAGCCCAAAGCTAATACCGATGATCCAGAGCCACGAACTGCCTCCTACTCAAGCGGGACGCTGAAGAAGATCGTCCCAAGGCGCAGTTCCGGCCAGGCATTCCCCGATATCACAAAAATTGCGGTGATCTCTGAAAGGGCCGATAGTCAACCGAAGTTAACCACGTCAGGAGAGGAAAGGTAGACAGGGATCTCCGTAATATATTTAGTGCAGTGACTTCTTCAATGATTAGTGTGTTATCGCCACATTAAATGTTTGCGCCCTCGACACGCATCCGTCAGAGTTATCCTCAGTCGGGCGTTTTGCTAAAACAAACACGAAAAATAGTAAAACAAATTCGGACCGTTTGTCCTACCGTTTGTCCTACCGTTTGTTCTAGCAAGAGGGTCGACTGGATAGCACTATGACCCGTGACTCTGTTCATCGCCTACACGGACTGGTGGAGTTATTTGAGCCACGACGAGCTTAGTTTTACAACTTCCTCGGTCGGAGTGCAAGAATAAACACATCGTTTCCCTCTCCGCTCCTGGGAGTCTCGTGCTGGAGGTTATACACCCACCCACACTGACCATTTCTTCATTTCGACGGCGAAGGACGGAAAGAGAATTTTATATTTTTTGTTCCCTGCCCTACCATGGCGCTCACTCAAGAGGACATGGACGCCATCTCCAGGTCGTTATTCCTCCCGCTCATGCTGGTGCTGGACGCTTGGATGTTTGAGTACTTGGTGCTGGTCTACTATTCAAGATGGCGAGACGTCCGCGTGTGCTCGCTCCTCTTGGCGGCTCTACTCTCTTCATAACCCACGTATACTTCCACTCAGACCTCGACGTCATGCTGACATTGAACGGCGTCTCCGAGACGAGTCTGCAGTTGACTTTCCTCATCCAGATCACCATCATCGGCCGTGCAGTAGGCCGCAAAGTGAAGCTGCGGTCCATCGCCCGACTGACTCGCGCCGCCGAAGTGCTCATCCTCTTGGGGTGGCTGCACGTATTCGCCTCTATCCTCGAGGCTTCGGGCGTGAGTACGCACGACCGCCTGCACTTGGTCGGGAACGTGTTGGAGTCGGTCTCGCTCATCTTCGTGGTGGTCTTCCGCTTTTTCTACCTGTCGCTGTCTGGCGGCTGGCCACGCGTGTACCGTGAGAAGAAGCTCGAGTTGGCGCTCTACAGCGCGTTCGCTCTCCATGAAGTCCCGTTCTTCCTCCTGGAGCTCCACGCAGGCGTGAAGAACGAGTTCGCTCAGGAATCTGCAACCGCGTGCTCGTCATGGCCTGCATCCTGCTCAACATCCACCAGAAAGCGCGTCCGAGAAGCCACTGCAGCTACAAGGGCAAACGCGGGTCTCTCACGAACAATCGGGGATCGGTAGCGTCCTCGAGAGGATCCTTGGCCAAGGTGCCGACGGGAAGGCCCAGCGTGGACATTCCAACCTCGTTGGTGTCGTCTCGAGCGTCGTTCACCTCCTTCCAGACGACAACAGTCAAACGCGGCTCAAATCCAGCCTTATCCGGGTTCCCGGACATCGCGAAGATAGCGGTGACTTCGGTCCAGCAGAGTGAGGACGGACTGGAGGCGTCGACCAGTTGAGCTACATCAAACTCTGCGGTGTGTAAGAGAAACATATCATTCACGGTACATGTTGAAGTTGTCTCGTACTTAGCCCAACCATCAGTACCAGGTGATGTACAGTATGTACCAACGGTTGGCACTAGCCGAGCCGCTCTCCACCAGAGCTTTGCCCTGTCATTCCGCACTCGCCAGCATGTCCGCGTTGCTCCGCTTCGCTGCCTCCGCGGCTGCGCGCGGCGCCTTCTCCGCCCGCGCGCCCATTGCGGCCGCCACCGCCTCGCACCTTCAGGGCGCGCTGCTCTCCTCGCCTCTTCCATCTCAGACGCGCGCCATCTCGCAGAGCCCCGTGCTGTTGAAGCGCAAGGGCGGCGCGTCCGCCCACGTGGTCAAGACGTCGAGCTGGAACCGCAGCAAAGGCAACAAGAGCCACACGGCGCTGAGCACCAAGCAGAAGCTCAAGAAGGGCACGGCCCCGCACCGCACGCACCTCGAGCGCATGCGCGACCTCAAGGCCGGAGAGCGCGCCAACGCGCGCAACGCCAAGGAGTGGGCGGCGCTCGAGCGCAATGAGGAGCTCAATAAGGAGCTGGACGAGGTCTTTGAGTACATGAACAACTCCGGCCCGCTGGGCGATTACATCTACGAGCCCGAGCCGAGCCTCGAGGACGTGGACGAGCTCGACGCGCTCAACAAGCTCAACGCCATCGCGCGAGCCGACCCGGACATCATGAAGGAGGTCGATGAGACGCAGCGCGCGGCCGCGTCTGCCTCTGGAGCGGACGTTGAAGTTGAAGGGGATGGGCAGGTGCAACACGAGCTGGCGGTCAATGACTACAACTTTCTGCTGCGCGTGTATGCTGTCAAGGGCCTGTATAAGGAGGCCAACGCGCTCTTATCCAGGATGGAGAAGAACTTGAAGCCCATTGCCGCGGATATGACCGTGGTACCGGTTAAGCCCTCGGACAGCACGGAGCTGGCGCTCATGGATGCGCTGGAGAGCGTGCCCCACGTGATCCCGCCCAACGCCAAGTCGTATATGCTGTACGCGACAGCTTTAGGAGTGGACGGCCAGGCGGCGCACGCGGTGCGCGTTATTGGACGCATGAAGGAGCGCGGAGTGCTGCCGGACGTGTCAGTTTACAACGCCGTGATGCGCGCGTGCTCCAAGGCTGGGCGCGTGCCCTGGGCGTACAACGTCATGGAGAAGATGCAGGTGGCGGGGCTCGTGCCGGACCGCGCGTCGTTCACCATTCTCATGAACGCGGCTATTGCCGAGGGGGACCTGGACAAGGCCTTCGAGACCTTCCACTTAATGCGGACGCACGTGGCGGAGCCGGACGAGATCGCCTTCAGCTGTCTGATCAACGGATTCGCGCGCGAAGGCCGCGTGGAGCGCGCGCTCAACTTGCTCGAGGACCTGCTGGAGTGCGGCCTGACGCCGTCCCTGGTGACGTTTAACACGCTGATGAACGCGTGCGCCAAGTCGCACTACTACGCGCACAAGGCCATTGACTTTTACTACGAGATGCAGGAGCTGTACGACTACGTGCCGGACCTGTACTCGTACACGACGGTGCTGCACGCGTGTGCCAAGCACGGCGACTTCATCCAGGCGGAGCAGATCATCCGACACATGGAGCGCCACCACGTGCCCATGACCGAGTTTGGGTACAACACGCTCTTCAACGTGTACGCGCGCGCGCAGATCCGATCCATTGTGGACAAGGCCCCGCGCAACCAGAAGGCGCCTCCCCCGCCGGAGCCGATCTACCTGGAGCCGCTCGAGTGGGACGACGAGGGCAATGAGGTGGATTTGACGCGTCCGGGCAAGGAGACTTTCTCGCTGAGTAACGCCAACTACGATGGACGCTTTGATGAAGAGGGAGACGAGGAGGAAGTGGAGAGCTACAAGCTGAGCCCCGAGGCTCTGGCGCAGGTGGAGGAGCTCCGGCAGAAGGACAAGGCGGATCATGAGGAGATGCTGGCGGAGACGACCGACCTGGTCAAGACGGAGCGGAGTATGGAGGTCTACGGCGAGGAGGACGATCGCCTCTTTGCGGATAGCGAGGAGTCGCTGAACTTTGAGCTCACGCCGATGGACCTGCAGGACTTTGGCAAGTTCCAGACGCTCAACATCAAGCGCGCGGAGGTGCGGTTCCACGAGATGACCTTCGAGAAGGGCCTCAAGCCGTCGCTGATCACGCTCAACTCCATGCTGGCCGTGTACTCAAACGCGCTGCGTTTGCGCTCGGCGGAAGTGTTCCTGGACGAGACGTTCTCCAAGTTCGAGCTCAAGCCCAACAAGTTCTCGTACCGCAGCATGATGCAGATGTACGTGCGTGCCAAGCGGACAGGCCAAGCCGAGAAGCTGCTGGAGCGTGTGCGTTCGGAGATCGAGAACGGCGACCTGGAAGCCGACGAGGTGACCTTCGGCTTCCTGGTGGACCACTACGCGCGGAAGCGCCTTCTGCGCCGCGCGCTCAACACGCTCGAGGACGCCGACGCACTGGGCTTGCAGCTTCAGGAGAAGCACCTGAAGAAGATCCGCGCGCTCACTGAGCGCTACGGCGTGTTCACGGACCTCATCCCGGAGGACCCGAACGCCGTTCTGCTCGCAGGTACGCGCCACAAGCTCATGGAGAAGCGCAAGGTGCGCGCGCAGGTTTTGGAGTACAACCGCAAGATTGGCAAGCGCTATCTGCTGCCTGACACTGTCTAGGCAGTGCGCGCGGCACGGTAGGTAGATGCATGTAGAGGAATACTTCTCCGGTCCGGTAAAGAATTAACAGTTCTCTAATCAGACTGTAGCTTGCGTTCTACTGCTCCAACAGAGCTGTGGATGCCCTTAAATTAAAGCGCTAGATCCGCGGTATCACGCAGTATCTCTCATGAATGCATTTTCCCGCCATTTAACGTTGATATCAATCGGTTTAAACAATCGGTTTTTACAGGTGTGCGGTTTAAATTCGCTGCACCATCAAAATTGATCAGATAAAAATTTGGAGATACACTCCAGAAAGCGGAAAGAGAGCTTATCTCTGTGATATAATGCTGTGAACCAACGAGTATTCCAACGCCAGAAAAATAGCCAATCGTGTTTCATACAAATCACTGATGTTGGAGTTTTGTCCAATGAAATGTGGCATATCAGGGTACTTCGACCAATCAAACGTCGAGGTTTTTCATGAAAAACCTAACTGTTAATTCTTTTCCGGACCGGAGAAGTACACAACAAGAAACGAATTTGCCAGGACAATTGCTAGTTATCGTGACGCAGGGACTGCAAGAGCTGTACGGTTGAAGTGCTGAGTAATCTACTAGCTCAACTGGTCGACACCTCCAGTCCGTCTTCACTCTGTTGGACCGAAGTCACAGCAATCTTCGCGATGTCCGGGAACCCGGATAAGGCTGGATTTGAGCCGCGCTTGACTGTTGTCGTCTGGAAGGAAATGACGGACGCCCGAGACGACACCAACGAGGTTGGAATGTCCACGCTGGGCCTTCCCGTCGGCACCTTGGCCAAGGATCCTCTCGAGGACGCTACCGATCCCCGATTGTTCGCGAGAGACCCGCGTTTGCCCTTGTAGCTGCAGTGGCTTCTCGGACGCGCTTTCTGGTGGATGTTGAGCAGGATGCAGGCCATGACGAGCACGCGGTTGCAGATTCCCTGAGCGAACTCGTTCTTCACGCCTGCGTGGAGCTCCAGGAGGAAGAACGGGACTTCATGGAGAGCGAACGCGCTGTAGAGCGCCAACTCGAGCTTCTTCTCACGGTACACGCGTGGCCAGCCGCCAGACAGCGACAGGTAGAAAAAGCGGAAGACCACCACGAAGATGAGCGAGACCGACTCCAACACGTTCCCGACCAAGTGCAGGCGGTCGTGCGTACTCACGCCCGAAGCCTCGAGGATAGAGGCGAATACGTGCAGCCACCCCAAGAGGATGAGCACTTCGGCGGCGCGAGTCAGTCGGGCGATGGACCGCAGCTTCACTTTGCGGCCTACTGCACGGCCGATGATGGTGATCTGGATGAGGAAAGTCAACTGCAGACTCGTCTCGGAGACGCCGTTCAATGTCAGCATGACGTCGAGGTCTGAGTGGAAGTATACGTGGGTTATGAAAGAGAGTAGAGCCGCCAAGAGGAGCGAGCACACGCGGACGTCTCGCCATCTTGAATAGTAGACCAGCACCAAGTACTCAAACATCCAAGCGTCCAGCACCAGCATGAGCGGGAGGAATAACGACCTGGAGATGGCGTCCATGTCCTCTTGAGTGAGCGCCATGGTAGGGCAGGGAACAAAAAATATAAAATTCTCTTTCCGTCCTTCGCCGTCGAAATGAAGAAATGGTCAGTGTGGGTGGGTGTATAACCTCCGGCACGAGACTCCCAGGAGCGGAGAGGGAAACGATGTGTTTATTCTTGCACTCCGACCGAGGAAGTTGTAAAACTAAGCTCGTCGTGGCTCAAATAACTCCACCAGTCCGTGTAGGCGATGAACAGAGTCACGGGTCATAGTGCTATCCAGTCGACCCTCTTGCTAGAACAAACGGTAGGACAAACGGTAGGACAAACGGTCCGAATTTGTTTTACTATTTTTCGTGTTTGTTTTAGCAAAACGCCCGACTGAGGATAACTCTGACGGATGCGTGTCGAGGGCGCAAACATTTAATGTGGCGATAACACACTAATCATTGAAGAAGTCACTGCACTAAATATATTACGGAGATCCCTGTCTACCTTTCCTCTCCTGACGTGGTCAACTTCGGTTGACTATCGACCCTTTCAGAGATCACTGCAATTTTTGTGATATCGGGGAATGGCTGGCCCGAGCTCCGCCGTGAAACGATTTTCATTAACGTCCCGCTTGAGTAGGAGGTGGCTCGTGGTTCTGGATCATCGGTATTAGCTCTGGGCTTTAAGAACGACCCTCGTGCCGAGGTAAACGACCCAAGGATGGAGCTCCGCTTGCTCTTAAAGACGGCGGAGCTGCTTCCGCCACTGGGAACTGCCTTCTTGCGGATGTTCTGCAAAATACACGCCGCGAGTATCACGCGGTTGCAAACTCCCTGTGCGAATTCCCACGTAACGTCCGTATGGTGTTCCAGCAACATGAAGGGGAACTCGTGGATGGCGAAGCAGGTGTACAGAAGGATCTCCAACTTGCGCTCTGTGATCAGCCGACGGTAGCCGCGAGAGAGCGACAAGTAGTAGAACCGAAACACCAGCACGAACACGAGGGAGATGGTCTCGAGGATGTTGCCGAGCAAGTGGATCGTGCCGCTGCTTCTCACCCCAGTTACCTCCAGAAATGAAGCGATCACTTGAAGACATCCCAGGAAGACTAAAGCCTCGGCAATGTGAGTGAGCCAGCGAATAGACCGAAGCTTGACCTTGACGCAAACATCACGACCGATGATAGTGATCTGGATGATGAATGTCAGCTGGAGACACGTCTCGGACACCGTGTTGGCCATGGACATTGTGTCGTGGTCGTCGTAGACGTACAAGTGCGTTGCGAAGCCAATGAAAGAGGCGAG
This sequence comes from Phytophthora melonis, assembly GCA_024211575.1. Taxonomy (NCBI): domain Eukaryota; phylum Oomycota; class Peronosporomycetes; order Peronosporales; family Peronosporaceae; genus Phytophthora; species Phytophthora melonis. Next base: position 504,510 of record JAMXKT010000018.1, read on the forward strand.
CACGAGGAGCCACACTCGGAATTCCTTTCGTCGCGGGTAGTACACCAACACAAGGTACTGGAACGTCCAAGCGTCGAGCACGAGGATGAACGGGCTGAACAGCTTCCGCGAGATAGCGTCCATGTCTTGCTGGGTTACCATGGTTTTATGCGTGTGGCTCTTGCCTGGAAGAAGTAGAAATGCTGCGCTGACCTCTAAAATAGCGACGAACTTGACTTGACGCTCGATGCGGTCAGATGAAGGGGACGGTGGCGAACTTGGAACACCGCGAATAGCTAAGCGACCCAGGCCCAAGGGACTTTTATCATCGAATAAACTTCCGCTTTTTCTGGCCGAGACAGAATAAAACAGGTCAGAAACGGCTAGCGTGTGGTCTTAATTAAGGTCTTAATCTAAGACCCTGGAACTATGAAAAGGAGGCATAAGACCTCGTGTGCGGATAAATGAATCCAACTTTTAGGGCAGTTTCTTGTCATAGTATTTCGAAGTACAACAAAAATACACTTCGCAGTATCATTTGAGGCTGCAGCCTAGAGTCGTGCGCGGTTTATGTACTTGAAAGAAACGACTCAAGTCTAAGTTGAAGTGCCTCTATTTGACGTGCAGCGCTAATGGGGTTACACTAAGTGCCCACTGAAACAAAACTCCTGTGTTAGCTTGCACGGTGCATTGCTTCAGTGGTACCGATAAAACATTCAAACATTTAGGCAGAGTAGGTCCTGAATCCGTATCTGTCAAGCGGCCAGGGGGATACAGATCCGGGGATTATCAACCGTGACAACAGCAAGTCGTCGCTCGTGCACGCACCGCAAACAAGTAGAATCCAGGTATCTTTGATGCTTTCATGGTTAGTTGACTTTTCGTTTTTTCTTAATCATCAAGTTCTGTTCAGGTTTGCCTCGTGCGATTGCTATCATGGAAGGTTGAGAGTTCATCTTAAAAACTCTGATCACTTGCCATGCTCTTACAGAGTCATGAGCTAAACAAAATAAACGCAAATGTACTCTACACATACAGTAGTCCTTCGCTGACATCTCTGCGGCTGGTGGCACTCACATGTAAACTTTCAGCAACACTCAGAAATATAATTTAATGGTGTCCTACTTTACAGCATGCATCTAACTCTATTTACTCGTCCACGACGTAGTCCAGGTTGTTTTCAATGGGTAGCCGCCGGGCGGACGAGGAGGACAAGCCCACAGCAACCTTGTTGACATTTCGAGCGGACCCGGTGACATTCCGCGTGGACGCGGATCGAGAGAAGCGCAGACTGGACGGACTTCGGGCGAGAGTACTCCCGCCGGCGTTGGATGCGTCTTCCTCCCTCGCATTCGACGGGTTGCCGCTTCGGACGCTGAAGCTCGAGCGTCCACTGCGTCGAGCCTTGTGGATCACGTTCAGTAAAATGCACGAGACGATGAGCAACCGCATGAAAATTCCCTGCACGAACTCCCACGTCAAGCCCGTCAACTCCTCGAGCAGAACGAACGGAGATTCGTGCGTCGCCACCATCATATAGAGCAAGAACTCGGCTTTCCGCTTCACTATCACGCGTCGAAACCCTCCCGACAGCGATAAATAAAAGAATCGAAACACCAGCACGAACGTGAGGGCGATAGATTCCAGTATATTCTCCACCTCATGGAGTCGGCCTCCCGTCGGTACACCAGAAATTTCGAGTATCGAGCCGAGTATATCGACCCAACTCACGAAAATTATAGTCTCGGCAGCGTACGTGAACCACAAGATGGAGCGAACTTTGACCTTTTTGGCGACGTCTCGGCCGATGATGGTGATCTGGATGATGAACGTGAGCTGTAGACACGTCTCGGAGATGTCGTTGAACTCCCTCATCGTCTCGTACGTCTCTTGGGAGTAAATGTGCGTGATGAAGGCGAGGAACGACGCGACCAGCAGCATTTTGACGCGAATCTCTCGACGCCGCGACCAATAAACAGAGACCAGGTACTGGAACACCCAGGCATCGAGTACCAGGACGATGGGGAGGAAGATCGCCCTCGATAAGCCTTCCACTTCCTCCTGTGTGATGGCCATTTACAGCTGACGAGTGTGTCGATTTGAGTACAACAAGTGATGCGATCAGTTGTTGCTGTCGCGCGTGTTCTGGTTTGGCGCAAATGATAGCAAATGGTTGTTACTGATGCTGACCGCTTTCTTGTCTGGGCTACCTGTCCCCAGCTCACGAACTAATCCCATCTTAGGTCAGAACGTGAGGTATCTCAAGTTGAACCTGTTTGGGCATTTTTATACTGTACATTCTAACGACGAATATGCTAGTTTGCCTTACTGGCGTTTGGAGGATGCGGGGCCTACGAAGATCTTCTTCATGCTGGGGGCTTTGGCTACGGCGGGGTTGAACTTAAACTTCCGAACAAGCGCGGGGATCGTAGCTAGCGTTAGCAGACTAGGAGTATTCCCACCGGGCTCTTCCATCTCGTCCTCACGCCCAGTTGACCGCATCGCACTTCGAACGGTCATACTGGAGCGCCCACTACGTCGAGCTTTATGGATCACGTTGATCATTATACACGCGACGATCAGAACGCGCATGACGATAGCTTGTACGAACTCCCAGTTCACACCCGTTAAGTATTCCAGCAGAACGAACGGGAGTTCGTGCATTGCCGCTAATAAATAGAGGGTGAACTCCAGCTTACGCTTCGCCAACACCCGTCCAGCGCCACAGGACAGCGACAGATAGAAGAAGCGAAACACCAGCACGAACGCAAGCGAGAGAGACTCCACCCAGTTCTCCAGTCCGTGCATTCGTGTGCCCAGATCTACGCCCGCGACTTGGAGCGCGGTCCCGAGCACGTCGATCCAGCTCGCAAGGATCAGCACCTCGGCCGCGTGCGTGAAGTGGACGATCGAGCGGAGCTTGACCTTCTTCGATACGTCCCGACCGATGATGGTGATCTGGATCGTGAACGTCAGCTGCAGACACGTCTCGGAGATGTCGTTGTACTCCCACAGCGTCTCGTACGTCTCGTGCGAGTAAATGTGCGTGATAAAGGCGAGGAACGAGGCCACGAACAGCATTTTGACGCGGAACTCGCGACGCCGCAGCCAATAGACGAACACCAGGTACTGGAACACCCAGGCGTCGAGCACCAACACAATCGGGAAGAGGATGCCCCTCGCCAAGTCCTCCAGTTGTTCCTGCGTGATCGCCATCCAGCTTCACCCCTGGAACCTGCTATGGTTGACGTTTAGTAGCTCTGGGAGTGCTGTCGTCATACCGACGAAACGAGTGAGTTACCATCGGACTAAAATTCCTTGAATAGCGCACGCTGAGTCCAGCTATTCTAACCAGCCACGGGCTTTGGATCAGAACTTGAGGATCTTAGGGTGGCGTTCCAGACCTGGGTCGACTTCCAAACCTTCTGCCTTGAACGCTCGTCCCTTAGCTCGACGTTGTGGAGGTTTGAAACGTCCAAACTGTCCTTGCGGATGAGGTATATTTGCACCGAGTTCGTCAGAAAAGGTATCCTTAGAGAAATGCAGAAGGAGACGGTACGTTCATTTAAGTTAGTTAGATTAAACTAACGTTACCGGTAGAATAAATGATCTTAACTGTGCTCCCTTTCACTTAATCATTGGGGGCGCCAGCCCAGTGACGCCAATTCTCATGATGTTATTTGAAGACCTCGTGCTTTTCAGGCTCGTCCCGCTCATAACTCCCTTGACGCCCTTGTTGATGGTGCTTCGTATTGAAGTGACAACCGTGGAAGACATCGGAACCACCGCGTTGAAAGCTCGAGGAGAGTGGGCGCCACTGTCCTCGCCAGTGGTGCCGCTGGTTGCGCCGCGAGTGTTGGCCGAGCTCTGCTTGATCTTCTTGTGTAAGTTGAGCAATATACAGATTGCTATCGTCGCGCGCATGTAGACGCCTTGCGCATACTCCCACGACACTCCGGTACAATATTCAATCACTGCCATCACGTTTTCATGCGTGGCCACGAGGAAGTAGAGGAACATCTCGAGCTTCCTCGTCGCCAGCACCTTCCGGAAGCCGTTGGAGAGCGACAGGTAGTAGAACCGGAAGATTGGGACAAAAGTCATCGTCAAAGACTCGAGCACATTCGAGACAGTGTGCATCTCGTCCGTCAGCTCGTACCCTGCCGCCTCCATAGCTGAGGCCACCATATTGAGCCAATCCAGCACGATGAAGCCCTCGGCGATGTAGGTGAAGACCGTGATGGAGCGGAGCTTGACCTTGGCTCGAACAGCGTGGCCGATGATGGTGATCTGGATGAGGAACGTCAGCTGCGAACACACCTCGGAGATGTCGTTGAACGCCAGCATCGTCTCCCTGTCTTCATGGAAGTAAACGTGCGACGCGAAGCCGATGAACGAGGCCAGCAGCAGCATCCGCACGCGCCTTTCGTGCCGACGCACGTAGTAGACGGACACGAGGTACTGGAACATGCCGAAGTCGATCATGAGCATGATTGGCATGAAGAGGGACCTGGAGAGGGCGTCCATGCCCTCTTGGGTGAGCCCCATGGCTTGGATGGCGCGCTCCCTCACAGCGTTGGGGGATATGTAGACTTCAGTAGACTGAATGCAGTCGGCAGATTGCTTTTGTTCGGGTTTGGGAAATGGTACAGATGACGCTCCTGACCTCGGGTCCGAACAACGTCTGCAACCCTCGCGGACTGAGGCCATGGGGCCAACAATAGCTGCTAACGTACTTGAGCACGTGACGTGCCAGCTAAATGCATTTGTTCCTCAACTTCTGAGCGACTTTTGGCCTCGGAGAATTCGTAGTTCTTCAGGAGTATACATAGGTGCAAGAGGGGGTTTCAACTGGCAGTCCGACGTCCATCCATCCGACTTCGTTCTAATCGCATACACAGCAGACCACTTAGCGGTGGTTGGATCCAGCGCGCCACACCCCGTCTTGCTCGGATTACCTCGACACGATAGCATCTATCTATGCTGGCAACGTACTGTAGTATGATTTTGAGTACACGACAGTCAGAGGTGCTGGGAAGTTTGTACGCTACTCGGCAACTCCAAAATATCCACGATCCTACTACAACGTAATTTCGCTGTGTAGATCCAGGGAAGCGGATGCTGATATGTTGACTTGTGAAGTCGTGTCATAAAATTCCGGCAGAAAAAAAGTGTACTTGTATTGTAGATGTCGGGGTGCTTGCTCTGTTCGAAGTCCATGTAGTAGCTACATGTACACTCAAGCTCGAATCAACTGCTCTTTTCGTCGAGTTACCTTCTTCTTTTTTTGGTTCAGGCCGCATCAAAACCCGAACAGCTTGCCACCCTAGAAAATGCTCTTTACCCACGACACCGCCTTCTGCGTCAACTTGTACTGAACGAAATGCGTCGCCACGAAATCGAAGAGACCCCTCTCCTCGCCGCCTGAGCCAGACTTGGTCTTCTTCTCGAGCTGCCCGAAGTCGTAGACTTTCGACGGATCTGTCGGTGTCGAATCCGAAACCTGTGCGAGGCTGCTCTTGTCGATGGTAATGACCATCGTGCCGGTGACGTTGCCGCTGATGAACGGCACCTTGTACACGAACATGTCGTTGCCGTCGTCGTCGTCTTCCTCCTCCTCAGCGGGTAGCGACGCGGAATTTGATGCGACTTCGGCTCTTGACGCGGATTCGGATTCAGAGGAGAAAATGACAGGAGTCTTCTCCATCTTCGTTCCAGCGTCGGATCGCAGATACGAGGCCGTTGCAACTCAGAGTGAGAGTAAGGCAGATCGCCAGCAGGGCTTGGATAACTCGCATCTTGGAGGGTTTTGGTCGCTTGGAGGGGATTGAAACTGACAGTGAGAGTGTCGGGCCTTATGAGGGGGCTTCGCACTGAATCATGCTGTTCCCGCGCTGGGATCCGATCTCATGGTCGAAAGTCGCCCCGAGAATACGAGGAAACGCGTCTACAGTAGAGTACACTGCACTGTGGTCCAGCTCCAGATGCTGGCGAAGATAAAGCGAAAGTTCGTTTGACCTTGCCTCACGTCATGCCAACGTCGATTGCGTGAAGTGAGCTCGCCCAATCTTGAGGTTGTGTCCACGGACCGAATAACTGCAGCATTGTTGCATCGCTCCGCAGCTTGCTGATGTCCAACCCACCACACCAAAGAAGAGAAGACTCCAGCTCAGAGATGTTCGGTAGATAACAGCCACCATTTGCGTTGTTTCTCATTTTATGAGCCGGGGTAAACGTCAAGCTGGGACGATCCATATAACCCAAAGTGATGGCAGACGAATGGTGCGAGACTGCGATAGCTGCTGGCTGGCTAACGCGCGGGCCTTCAACGCGAACGAGGCGCGAGTTCGGGCTCAGTTTCAATCTTTGCTGGTAGCAGGAGAAGAGGATCTGGAGCAGAGAGTGAGTATGAGAGCCACCTTCGCCCGAATGCAGCGAGCTCGTAACTTTCGCGGGAACCCAGCCATCGTGGAGCAGCCGGAGGTGCCGGTGCCAGTGCCAGCAGGGCCGAGAGACCATCGCAGCTTCATTTGGGTCTCTTCGCGCGACGCGGAGATCTACCCGCTGGTGTTCTGCGTCTCGGTGGGCTTCGTGATTGGGACGCTCAGTCTCGCTCGCCACGTGATGTTCAACCCCGACGTGAACCTGAGCCGCGACCGCCGCGAGACGCCTGCCTGGGAGCGCTACAAGCCCGAGGAAGGGAAGACATTCTCGCGCAACCGCCACCACTTGGCCAACCTTAAGCCGAATCCGGTCAACCAGTTCCCAGAGGCGAAAACGCTGCAGGAAGGGGCCGACGAGCCTTTCTCCGAGCACCTGTAAGCGTGGAGCGCAAGACGTCCAGAGTGAAGCAGCCGCAACTTTCGTATAGGATTCATATCTTCCGTTCGTGGGAGAGGTTGGTTAACCCGCAATCGATTTCTTAGGATACTTGTGCCAATACCGTGTTACTCGTTGTCGTTGACCAGCACCTCCGAGCCATTCTGCAAAACGACAGCCAAACACATCAACACACGGCGCCATGGCGATTAGCTTGGGATAGACGCACCTGCATTCCGTAGTAGCTCACTTCTGCGCTGTCATCGTCGAGCAGCATCGGCATGCTCTGTTTAGCAGAGTCAGAAAGAGGTACAAGAAGCATTGGGTGTCAGGCACAGAAGCATTGCCATGAACACAGTCAAAAGCAAGCCAGCCTTACCCTTGCGTCGCTGCGGAAGGACAGCACCTGGGCAGGAACTTCCACGCCGAACTTGGTTTCAATCAGGAGCTTCAACTGCGAGACCTTCATCTGCTGCGGGATCTTCTTCACCAGCGGCTCCAACGTCGTGGCCTTCATGGACATGGGGACAATGCTGACCTTGATGAGGCTGGACGCCAACTTACGCGGGCCAGCAGCCGATGCAGAGCCACCGATGCCCCCGCTCTCGATCGAGATCTCGGGGTACAGCTCTCGCAGCCGAGCGTAACGCGGGTGAGCTGCCAGCACGCGGTCTCGCTCGCTCGTGACGTCGCCGACCACGGCCAGTTCGTGCAGGACGCGCTTCAAGTAGAGCTGCTCCGCCTCCTGGCGCTCCCTCTCGCGCACGGGGCTCGCGTTGAACACGGCGATCCGCTCCGTCCGCGCCACGACGAGCAGGCGAGCTTCCCCACGCTCATGTGCGCAATAAGCGGGTTCTTGGTCAGCCGCAGCGCGTCCAGCTGCGCGAAGGCGTTCAGCGCGTCGATGGACGTCCACGAGTCCACCAAGTTGCCGCTCAACGACAACGTCCGCAGCTTCTGGAACGCCGTAGCAGCCGGAGACTTGAGGTCCGCGTCGGCGACGAGTGTCACAATGCGGTTGTCGTTCAGGAAGAGCTGCGTCAAATTGACGAACATCCCGCCCGCCACCTGCAGCACGCGCCTCCAGGAGCTCAAGCGGTTGAGACTCAGGTCCAGCAGCTCCAGCGTCTCCAGCCAGCTCGCGCCACCCTCAAACTTGATCAGTTGCTCGTCGTCGTACTCGTTGTCCGCTAGGTGCAGCTGCTCGAGTCGGGGGAAGTGGCGCGTCACAATTCTCCCGACGTCCGGCCACGACAGCAGCGTCTGGTTCAGCACCAGCACCTTGACGTTGTCGAAAACGAAAACTCCCCTCTTCTTGTCATTGTCGTCGTCCTCCTCCACTTGAAACCTGTTGCCGCTGAGAATCAGCGTCTCCAGCAAGGGCAAGTTTTTGACAATGTCCAAAACATCCCCCCACGAGCGAAACAGGTTCCTCGACAGGTCCAGCTCCGTGAGCTTGGGCGTCAACTCGCCGAGGTTCTCTCCTTGGCCCAGCTCGGCAATCTGACAGCCGGACAGCGAGATCTTCTCGATCGTCTGCAGCGTCTGCTGGGTGCTGAGCTTCTTGGCACCCACGAGCTCGATGGGCTTCTCGCTGCCCAACGTGGTGCCCACGCCACCCGCCACCGTCACGTCGGCTCTGCTGTCGCCACTGACGGAAGCCGTGTCTTGGTCGTCGTAGCGCTCCCGAAGCCGCTGCAGCAGCGAACCGCGTTTTTGATACGACTTGTCGAATATGGAGATCTTGACGAACGAGCACTTGAAGCTCAGCGCGCCGTCGATTTGGCGACCCGCGGGACCGGAGAAATGCACGATGCGTCGGCCGTCGGGCAGCTCCACGCTGCCGTCGTTCTTGCCGCGGCCCCAGGCGTCCCACTCGACGCCGTAGTACAAAGTGGACGCGTCCTTGGCCGTCGCCACGGGACCAACGTAGCGCACGGTTCCACGCGCACCGGTCGCGTCCTCCACGCGGTCTCCGACGGCGTGCGCGGGCGCAGCAGCAAGCAGCGCCGACGAAGAGGTGTCCATTTCGCCGATGTGTTTTTGACGGAAAAAGACGTCACACGACCCGTTTTTTGTCTGACCGAAAATGTGGTGTCCCGGAATATGTGGTGTGTCGGAACGATAGTGCGATTTGCTTATTCAGAAGACCTGAAGAGGCGTAATCTTTCCAGCACAACATTTTTATGAAGCCCACCACATTTTCGGTCAAGAAAAGTGTGCGTATTTCGATAGATTTTTATTTGTTTAAAACATTAAATGGATCAAACAGCGACACACTCATGGAGTTAAGGATTCGCGAGCAACTACCCCAGTTAGTAGTATATATTCATTGAGTACTGACATCCATGAAGGCGACGGTTATCATTATTAACTGCACGCTTTCGTTCAAGCTCTATGCAAAGTCGATCAGCACTGCTGTGCTGAATTTCAGCAGCCGGATCCTCCAGCGATACGCAGGCAAGACGTCGAGTCGAACAGACTCAGCACGTTAGTCATGATGATCCAGAAGAAGGCGAAGACGAGGTAGCAGACCGTCAGCGTGCCGAACAGCTTGCTCTTGCCGCCCTGAGCCTTGAGCGCGTGCACCTCCGACTTCTGTCGAGGCAGCCAGACCACGAAAATGACCGAGATGAGATTGCACGCGTAGGCAATGAGGTACGCGTACGTGACCTGCGAGCGCACGTGGTGGTCGTCCTTGACAATGAACTTGCGCTCGATCTCGAAGTAGCTGTCCACCGTCTTGTAGAGCACCGTCGAAAACGGCGTGCCCAGAGCCGAGATGGTGATCATCAAGCCCATAACTGTAGCCTCGCTGCCCTTGTCACAGACCTCCACCACGAACAGCGTGGCGATAAAGTCGCCGATACTGTTAGGGAACTCCTCTAGCAGCGGCACACCCAACCAGAACCATTGGCTGCGGTACACGTCCCAGATTGTGAAGAACGTGGGGAAGGCGTCCACGAAGACGACACCGAATTGACACACGACGACGACGACCTTCCAGCTCCAGTGCAGTCCGTAGCGACGCACGATCCACAGCGACACAAACGTCACGAGACACGAGAGCATCTCGGAAATGCCCTCGTTCAACGGCGTCACTTTGGCCCACGTGCTCTGAATCGGACTGGAAGCCGTCACCGAGAAGAGCGACAGGATCTGGCGGAAGAACCGGAACGCGATCACCTGGAACATGACGCGGTGCTGCACCAGGTCGTACAGATACGCCCAGAACTTCCTCATGGACTTGCGCGGCACCTTCTCCTCCGTCACGCAGAACCAGCAGAGCGGGATCGTCACGAACGAGAAGGCAGCGCAGACGCCCATGATGGCGTTGAAGCCCATCGTCCACGAGAAGTCGCCGCCGTAGTCCGTCCCGTTGAGTCCGAGCCCCGTCATGAATGCCGCCAGCACCATGAACACCTGGCGCGTAGCGGACACGTACGCCTGCGTTGTGCCTCGAATCGCCTCCGGTTCGCGGCGCGCGAGCTCCACCATGTAGCCGTCTGAGGCGCCGAATGAGATGACCGTACCCAGGTTGGCGAACACGAAGAAGATGACGAGCTTGATGCCCTTACCCGGTGCGTCGTAGTTGATCAGCGCTTGCTGCTCGGGCGTGAGCTCATCTTCGTCAATGTCGGCGAGTGCCGGGTCGCCGTAGTACGGGTCGCCCAGAGGCAACACGGCCATCAGGAAGCAGCACACGAACGTGAGCACCCAGCCCATGATCAGGTAAGGTCGACGCCGATAGCCGAAGATGGGGTAGCAGTCGGAGAAGACGGCGGTGAACAAGCGCAGAGCTCGCGGCAGTCTCACTAGTGCTTGCGCGGTTGCTGTAAGCACCGCTGAGAGGTATAAGTAATTATTCAGCACGGCGTAGAGAACTCCAGACAGCGTGCCGTACACGACTCCGACGGACGCGATGTGGGCGAGCAGACCAACGTGTTGCCACGAGAAGACTGACGGAGCGCCTCCAGGCTCGAGCGCGCCCCCTTCAATGTCAACCGGCGTCTTCACTCCTTCATAGTCGACACCAGGAGATTCCAGAGCCAACTTGGTCGGCTCGGGGGTGCTTGGAACTTCAGCCGATGCTCTCATACTTGCAAGCTCGCAAATCTGGAAGTGCCAGCCGCGCAGCAGCAACTCTACCGTAGGTAGTCTCCGCGCGCCAGTCGATCTCGGCGTAGCGGAGACCGTGGTTCTTTACTGGAGACAGTCCACCATCGGAGCGATTCCTAGTCGACACTGTCGACGACAGGGGAAGCTGTCAGGTCATCGCCCGCTGCTGCGGAGACACATCACGATTTGGTCCTAACCAAGATGAACCGCGCGTGCCTCGACCCAACTGGATCGCCAGGATGGTGGAAAGCGCGGATGGCCTGACGATGGGCTCGGATTCTCGGTCAGACATCGATTCAGGCGTCGTTAATCGCGGAATTAACGGGGAAATGGTTCGTCCAGACAGCTCGACCCTGAGTGTAAACCGCACGCGCAACGGATGACTCGACCCGCAGCGTGAGCCTGGCGAGCAATACAAACCAGCGTGTGACCCCCTCGATAAAAAGCGTCATCGCCCGTGAGTGGACAGTGGCTGAGATGGCGGGGGTAAGCAAGGCACCTTTCGACTGATGAAGTTGACGTGATATCCAGCGATACAGCGCGTGCCGCCAAGCCAATCGACTCGAAGGAAGTGACGACATATAGTCTCATTTCAGTCAAGAGTCTTGTGCCGCTCGTCGTCGCTGCCCTTTATCCTGGAGTAGAGATGGTTACCAGGGCCGACGAACGTTGCGACTGCGTCCCCGATACGCAGCGTCCGACGATCGAGCGTAGTTCACCCCGTCGGATAACCCGGCTCGGGTTAACACTTATCATGAAAGCAAGAGTAGAGAAGGAGACCCGTTGGGAAAGCTGCAGCGGCTCCAAAATACAAAGGAGGTTGACTAAGACGTCCACGTCTACTCGAATCTACGAGCACTAGACTATGGAGGATGCGGACGACCGACTATTGTTAGACGGTCAGAACGGCAACCTAGTACTTACCAGACCATGGTCCGGTGGTCTGTATACCCATGTCCCTCTCGGCCACGTCTACATGTAGTATCGCCATTGGCTTCTACATAGTAGACATGACCATCACTCAGGAGGGAATGGACGCCGTCTCGCGGTCGCTCTTCATGCCGGTCATGCTCATGCTCGACTTCGGCATGTTCCAGTACATGGTCCCCGTTTACTATTCCAGGAGGCGCGAACGACGCGTGCAGATGCTGCTGCTGGTCTCCTTCATCGGCTTCGCATCGCACGTGTACTTCGAGCATGACGTCGAGACCATGCTGGCCTTCAACGACATCTCTGAGGCCTGCGCGCAGCTCACGTTCCTCATCCAGATCACCATCATCGGCCACGCGGTCCGCGCCAAGGTCAAGCTGCACTCTATCACGTGGTTCACCTACGCCGCCGAAGTTCTGATCGTGCTGGACTGGGTCAACATGATCGCGTCCGCAGTCGAGGCGGCTGGAGTCGAGTTGGGCGACGGACTGCACCTGTTCTCGAACGTGCTCGAGTCGGTGACGCTGACCTTCGTGCCGGTGTTTCGCTTCTACTACCTGTCGCTGTCCAGCAGCTTCCGGCAGGTTCTGGGCGAGCGCAAGCTGGAGATGTTCGTCTATTTCCTCGTCGCCTCGCACGAATATTTGTTCATCACGCTTGAATACGCCACGGGCGTGTCGTGGGAGTACGCTCAGGGCATCTACATGCGCTTGACTATCGTGGTATGCATCCTGCTGAATCTACGCCAAAAGACCCGACCGGGTAAAGCTGATGCCACCAGTAGACGAGTGGCCACGCTGAGTAGTGTGAGCAGTGCCACTGGCTCAAACGGCTTCAAGGAAGTTGTGCCTCGTCCTGCGGCTAGATTGTCGGTTGCACCGGTCAATAAAATTAAATGATAGGATATGTATGCAATGTTGAGTTGCTATACTGGGAACAAGTATACATCAACAAATGGATCCTGTCGTTAGCTAGACTAAATGACTGTAATGTACCTTTTCCAAACTACACAGGATCACCATGATGTAGGGGGCATCGAGTCGATTAAAGCATTATGCTTGGGCCCAGCGAGGGGCGTGGTGTGGCGGGTGTTGGCTGCGTGTGGCGAGGCGGATTGAAGAGTGAAGTCTCTTGTAGCTGCGGGCTGCCTTCTCGTCCTCGACTCTTGGGAGTTAATATCTAAATCTAGCTACGTTGATGGGATCCTGCGCAACTGGAAATAGGATCATCCGTTGAGGAGTGATCCCGCCACCAAAAACTAAAACTGTCTTGTACTGTTTAGGGCAAGGAGTTGACGACAAACGCGTCTATTGACTTTCCCGTCAAAAACACATCGGCGAAATGAACACCTCTTCGTCGGCGCTGCTTGCTGCTGCGCCCGCGCACGCCGTCGGAGACCGCGTGGAGGACGCGACCGGTGCGCGTGGAACCGTGCGCTACGTTGGTCCCGTGGCGACGGCCAAGGACGCGTCCACTTTGTACTACGGCGTCGAGTGGGACGCCTGGGGCCGCGGCAAGAACGACGGCAGCGTGGAGCTGCCCGACGGCCGACGCATCGTGCATTTCTCCGGTCCTGCGGGTCGCCAAATCGACGGCGCGCTGAGCTTCAAGTGCTCGTTCGTCAAGATCTCCATATTCGACAAGTCGTGTCAAAAACGCGGTTCGCTGCTGCAGCGGCTTCGGGAGCGCTACGACGACCAAGATACGGCTTCCGTCAGTGGCGACAGCAGAGCCGACGTGACGGTGGCGGGTGGCGTGGGCACCACGTTGGGCAGCGAGAAGCCCATCGAGCTCGTGGGTGCCAAGAAGCTCAGCACCCAGCAGACGCTGCAGACGATCGAGAAGATCTCGCTGTCCGGCTGTCAGATTGCCGAGCTGGGCCAAGGAGAGAACCTCGGCGAGTTGACGCCCAAGCTCACGGAGCTGGACCTGTCGAGGAACCTGTTTCGCTCGTGGGGGGATGTTTTGGACATTGTCAAAAACTTGCCCTTGCTGGAGACGCTGATTCTCAGCGGCAACAGGTTTCAAGTGGAGGAGGACGACGACAATGACAAGAAGAGGGAGTTTTCGTTTTCGACAACGTCAAGGTGCTGGTGCTGAACCAGACGCTGCTGTCGTGGCCGGACGTCGGGAGAATTGTGACGCGCCACTTCCCCCGACTCGAGCAGCTGCACCTAGCGGACAACGAGTACGACGACGAGCAACTGATCAAGTTTGAGGGTGGCGCGAGCTGGCTGGAGACGCTGGAGCTGCTGGACCTGAGTCTCAACCGCTTGAGCTCCTGGAGGCGCGTGCTGCAGGTGGCGGGCGGGATGTTCGTCAATTTGACGCAGCTCTTCCTGAACGACAACCGCATTGTGACACTCGTCGCCGACGCGGACCTCAAGTCTCCGGCTGCTACGGCGTTCCAGAAGCTGCGGACGTTGTCGTTGAGCGGCAACTTGGTGGACTCGTGGACGTCCATCGACGCGCTGAACGCCTTCGCGCAGCTGGACGCGCTGCGGCTGACCAAGAACCCGCTTATTGCGCACATGAGCGTGGGGAAGCTCGCCTGCTCGTCGTGGCGCGGACGGAGCGGATCGCCGTGTTCAACGCGAGCCCCGTGCGCGAGAGGGAGCGCCAGGAGGCGGAGCAGCTCTACTTGAAGCGCGTCCTGCACGAACTGGCCGTGGTCGGCGACGTCACGAGCGAGCGAGACCGCGTGCTGGCAGCTCACCCGCGTTACGCTCGGCTGCGAGAGCTGTACCCCGAGATCTCGATCGAGAGCGGGGCGTCGGTGGCTCTGCATCGGCTGCTGGCCCGCGTAAGTTGGCGTCCAGCCTCATCAAGGTCAGCATTGTCCCCATGTCCATGAAGGCCACGACGTTGGAGCCGCTGGTGAAGAAGATCCCGCAGCAGATGAAGGTCTCGCAGTTGAAGCTCCTGATTGAAACCAAGTTCGGCGTGGAAGTTCCTGCCCAGGTGCTGTCCTTCCGCAGCGACGCAAGGGTAAGGCTGGCTTGCTTTTGACTGTGTTCATGCCAATGCTTCTGTGCCTGACACCCAATGCTTCTTGTACCTCTTTCTGACTCTGCTAAACAGAGCATGCCGATGCTGCTCGACGATGACAGCGCAGAAGTGAGCTACTACGGAATGCAGGTGCGTCTATCCCAAGCAGTGATGGTAATCGCCATGGCGCCGTGTGTTGATGTGTTTGGCTGTCGTTTTGCAGAATGGCTCGGAGGTGCTGGTCAACGACAACGAGTAACACGGTATTGGCACAAGTATCCTAAGAAATCGATTGCGGGTTAACCGGTCAGTCCTACCAACCTCTCCCACGAACGGAAGATATGAATCCTATACGAAAGTTGCGGCTGCTTCACTCTGGACGTCTTGCGCTCCACGCTTACAGGTGCTCGGAGAAAGGCTCGTCGGCCCCTTCCTGCAGCGTTTTCGCCTCTGGGAACTGGTTGACCGGATTCGGCTTAAGGTTGGCCAAGTGGTGGCGGTTGCGCGAGAATGTCTTCCCTTCCTCGGGCTTGTAGCGCTCCCAGGCAGGCGTCTCGCGGCGGTCGCGGCTCAGGTTCACGTCGGGGTTGAACATCACGTGGCGAGCGAGACTGAGCGTCCCAATCACGAAGCCCACCGAGACGCAGAACACCAGCGGGTAGATCTCCGCGTCGCGCGAAGAGACCCAAATGAAGCTGCGATGGTCTCTCGGCCCTGCTGGCACTGGCACCGGCACCTCCGGCTGCTCCACGATGGCTGGGTTCCCGCGAAAGTTACGAGCTCTCTGCATTCGGGCGAAGGTGGCTCTCATACTCACTCTCTGCTCCAGATCCTCTTCTCCTGCTACCAGCAAAGATTGAAACTGAGCCCGAGCTCGCGCCTCGTTCGCGTTGAAGGCCCGCGCGTTAGCCAGCCAGCAGCTATCGCAGTCTCGCACCATTCGTCTGGATCGTCCCAGCGTGACGTATACCCCGGCTCATAAAATGAGAAACAACGCAAATGGTGGCTGTTATCTACCGAACATCTCTGAGCTGGAGTCTTCTCTTCTTTGGTGTGGTGGGTTGGACATCAGCAAGCTGCGGAGCGATGCAACAATGCTGCAGTTATTCGGTCCGTGGACACAACCTCAAGATTGGGCGAGCTCACTTCACGCAATCGACGTTGGCATGACGTGAGGCAAGGTCAAACGAACTTTCGCTTTATCTTCGCCAGCATCTGGAGCTGGACCACAGTGCAGTGTACTCTACTGTAGACGCGTTTCCTCGTATTCTCGGGGCGACTTTCGACCATGAGATCGGATCCCAGCGCGGGAACAGCATGATTCAGTGCGAAGCCCCCTCATAAGGCCCGACACTCTCACTGTCAGTTTCCAATCCCCCTCCAAGCGACCAAAACCCTCCAAGATGCGAGTTATCCAAGCCCTGCTGGCGATCTGCCTTACTCTCACTCTGAGTTGCAACGGCCTCGTATCTGCGATCCGACGCTGGAACGAAGATGGAGAAGACTCCTGTCATTTTCTCCTCTGAATCCGAATCCGCGTCAAGAGCCGAAGTCGCATCAAATTCCGCGTCGCTACCCGCTGAGGAGGAGGAAGACGACGACGACGGCAACGACATGTTCGTGTACAAGGTGCCGTTCATCAGCGGCAACGTCACCGGCACGATGGTCATTACCATCGACAAGAGCAGCCTCGCACAGGTTTCGGATTCGACACCGACAGATCCGTCGAAAGTCTACGACTTCGGGCAGCTCGAGAAGAAGACCAAGTCTGGCTTGGGCGGCGAGGAGAGGGGTCTCTTCGATTTCGTGGCGACGCATTTCGTTCAGTACAAGTTGACGCAGAAGGCGGTTCGTGGGTAAAGAGCATTTTCTAAAATAGCAGCTAAGCGCTGCCTTACAGTAAGAACAAAAGCTGATACATGAGAGCTGATCGAGCACCTTGTGGTCCGTCCAGATAGCGGTTAGCTACCTGAATAGAGTTAAATGCGGCGTCACCACAAACGCTAAAACAAAACGTATCACGTACTGCACTGCTTATAAGCCTGCTGCCTAGATGGATCATTCTCTACCCTTCATCTTGGATTTCACAAAAAAAAATTGACCATGCCGATCGAACGAAAGTTAGTAAAATATCGATGCATGCTCGTTGATCGCCTTTGCGCATGCTCAGTTTTGCAGATCAAATCAGATCGACTAGCCGAGGTTTGACACCAATTGCGAGGACGAAGCTATATTCGTTCTTAAAATTCATTGTCGACGAAGATAAATCCTCTCTCTTGTCTACCTCCGTCGATTTGGGGGAGGGAGCACTGGCGAATCGAGTGGATTCACGATAAATGCGATGGAGAACTTGGACCCACTCGTCTTTGGCTCGGCTTGAAGCGCTACTGTCGCGGCGGGAGGTCTTGCATCAGCATTACTCATTAAATCCTTCGCGTGTGCCTTGCAGCGTCTATTGAGTTGTACAAACTTTTGGCAGCCTGGCTCGCAGCACCGCTGCCCGCCACCGTGAGAGAGGCAGAGCCCCCTGGACTGCGCCAACTTCGGACAACCGCTGGCCGTACAGCGACATCCGCCGCCATGAGCAACGCAGAGGCCTCTGCTTTGCGCCAACTTGGTGCAGTCGGGGCCACGACAGCGTATTCCTCCGCCGTGGGCCTTGCACAGTCTACGGGTCTGCACTTGCTTGTTACAATCGGGGAAACTACAGCGTGGTGCCTTGCTGCGAGCCTTGCGAGCTGGTGCCATCGTTAATCGGAGACGGTGAGTCTTGTGGCGCAAAATCGGCTTTACGCGAGGCAGTGGCTTCTATTATAAAAGCTATCGTCTGGATTCCAGACTGGAAGGCTTCACATCCCGGTCGAGTTCTTGGCGTCACGCGCCTTATGATGATATGAGGCTCCATAATATGTACCGGCACAGCCAGGCAGACGGTTGTTTTGACGCCATCTATCCTGTACTGAGTACGTAGTATTAATACATACACAAACCAAAGCAAGCGAGACCAGATCAAGCAAACGACAAGCAAATGGCAAATGCCTCGTCTTGTCGACCAGACACTCACTTGGTTCAAGTTGTCATGACAAAACCCCTCAACTTAGAACCACATGGAGCCTCCGCCGCATTAATACCTGTAGTAAGAGAAGAGTGACCAGAGAAGAGATGCTTATCGAACGGTGAATGCCGCGAGCAAGAGGGTCAAAGCGCAGAAGTCTAACTGTGAACTGCGAGAAAGTGTTAACATCTCGCTAAAGTCTCAAACTCAAGCATCGAAGGACACGAAACTGACTTTGAGGCCAAAGTGTCGGCACAGTATTTGCGACGTTATCACCCTTACGAATGCAGCAGCTAGGAACTCACAAAGAATAAATGCCTCTCATCTGTATTTCCATGTTAATTTCGTGCCACGAGACTCTCTTGATCCAATTTTTCTACGGAGTTTACCTACCAACGGGTAAATCCTGTACTTGCTCAACTAAAACCATATCCTAATCTTTCTCCCTCACTTGGTCTCTTGCGATCGTCGAGCCTTATAGTACTTGGCATAGCCCAGCGAGAGGTTCCTGTACGTCAGCTCGAGCTCTCTGTTCTCGTTCTGGTTCAACCCGCCCTCGACTTGCTTCACAGTAAATCCGCTCTTGTACCATCGCGCGTAGAGCTTCTTGTTCTTCTTGGGGTCTGCCAGCGCCCTCTGAAGTTTGTGCTCGATGAACACCTGCTTCCTGCCAGGGTTGTGAACCTTAGGCTCGATATCCGTATCAGCAGTACGCAGAAATCTCCTGCTTCTGGTCACCGTCTGCACAGGGGCATTAACCCTTGACTGCACTTGCTCAGCCGAGACGAGATTGACGTTGTGCGGGACTTGTGCTGCCGAAAAAGTGGCCAAAGTGGCAGCGGCCATCACCAAGAGATACTGGAGGCGCATGATTATTTGGAGGGCTTTTGAGGCTTGTGTGTTACTCAGGAAATTGAGGAATGGGCTTCTTTCGGACAGTAAACTGAGAAGCAGATCCAGCGACGCGACGCCAGTGAACTGCAGACCATCAACAGCGGGAAACGCGTTTGCCTCCAGCCGTCGGAACGTGGGGGTGAAACTCCAGAGGCACTGCTACACGTACATAATGCGAGAAAGATTACGCTGTTGCCTGGATCCACGTATGTCCAGGTGCAGGTGCATGTACAGTGGACAACATGAATGGAGCGCCAGCCTTGCGAAACGACAACGCGGTTCAAGTCGTCCACAACCTGTCAAAGCTTTGGATCGAAATCTAACCTTTTATAGACAAATCGCACTGATTGTGTCGCCTTGTCAAAACGTTGTAATGGTCTGCTTCGCGTAAACTATTAGCCGGTGAAACTCTGGATACTTTGCAGGAAGACGCAATCTATTCGTACATGTACAGCGCAACTTGCGAACACGACAGTCAAAACAACCGTGGACATTTTGGAACGCTGTGATACAGTTGTACAGTTTGCCCAGCTCCGCATTGTTGATCGGATTATGACGAATGTACATGTAGGCCACTTTCGCCAGCTCGTCTCTGCAGGAGCAGCAGGTCTCCGTCCTCGCAGCGATAATGCGCTCATACATGTAATACTGTACTGTGAAACGGGCCTAGCTGTTCACGACCGGATGGAGAATAGCCAAGACAGCACCGGGTGGTGCCAGAGCACCAAAGATGAAGCTACCGGACCAGTTCAAAGTGTCCTCAGGCGGTATCCGATGGCGGCGGTAAAGCAGAGCACAACAGAACGCGCGAGATGAGCGGTGAAGTGGCGACACATTCCGCAGTGATTCGTGGTCCGTTCGCATACATGTTGATTCCGACCAGTACACTGGAACATCGGTTCGTCCTCGGCTTGGTGATCGTTATACATGTACATGCATTAATAATAGTGGGCAACAAATAAAAATAGCTTGCAACTGTACTTGATATTCGTTTTTATCTAGGGGGTATAGCATTTCTCCGGTATTATTTCGACTGCTGCTCCTTGACGTAGGTGGCGTAGCCCGTGTAAAGCGCCTTGTACGTCGTCTCGAGCTCTCTGCTCTCACTATCGCCAAGCTGCTTGGCGACGTCTTCCGCGGTGTATCCCTTGTTGTACCACGTCTTGAAGAGCCTCTGGGTCTTCTTCGGGTTGGTCAGCGCTCGCTGCAGCTTGTGCTCGATGAACTTGCCCTTCGGGTTAATCGTGATCGTGTCGTCCGTAGTCTTGGCGTCACTCGTGCGCAGGAATCGGTTCTCCGCCGTAGTGGTCAGGATATTGACGTCGTCCGATACCCCAGCCGCCGAGACGGCGCTGCTGCTCGTCGCAAGGACGGCCACGACCACCAGAAGAGCGAAGTACAGACGCATGGTTGGGTATTTTAAGTATTTTGTTTGTTGGCTTGGCGGCAGCGAGGCAAATTACTGAATGAGCTCTCCAGTCGAACGAACACGACCACACGCGCGTCTGTCTGAACGGCACCACGCGGACAACCACATCCAAATGCCAACACCGGATCTCGGTCGAATAGACGCGTCGAGGGCGGAACCTCAATCACGTCCTGCATTTTGATTCGCGAGCGAGACCGAAAACACATCTCGTGCTTCAGGTTTTTGGATAGTCTGGACGTCCAGGATGTCGGTTTTTGGCTCCGAATCAACAAGTATACAGATGTCGGGGCATAACAATGTTGAACTAAAGGCTTTCAAATGGACAACACCGGTCAAAAGCTGACGACTGCTGCAGTCTTAAAAAAATCTCTGGTAGTGAAAGGGTTAACCCTTTCACTACCAGAGATTTTTTTAAGTTAAAGGGTTAAACCACCCACCCTAATTTAGACAGAACCGTAAAAACACACAGGAAAAAGGCTTACCACTAGTGTTGGTAATTCACAGGCATCAACAAACTAGGCACTTGGTGCATAAACAATCCAAAGTACCTAAAAGGAGTTTTCAAAAGATCCTTGTTTAAGAGAATGGCTACAGGCTCCGTACTATAGTAAATAGTGGTCCATTGATGGTTATGTCGTTTATTTCTCGGTGCTTCTATCTTATCTAGCGCAGTAGCGACTGGGCTAGACCTACTAGAACCACTCAATCCGCCGCCGCTGTAATAACTACTGCCGCCACCCTCCCCCCGTTACTTTCGCCACTATGCCTTCAAGCTTCGCGCCAATATAATTCGTGCTAGCTCGACCTCGTTTTGCATACACGACATCGCACTCCGCGTCGGCCGTACCTTTAGGAGATGGAGCTGGGTCGACCGTAACAGATCAATATACCATAGTAAGTAAATAAAACTAACTACATGTAACCTGGCAGTCGACTTAGTATTATCAAATCTTCGTAACCTTACATCGGCTTGCGGATACTACAGAACAAGCAAGGAGCAGCTACACTATATCTGCGCTTTGTTGCGCATCATTCAATTTCTCAGGTATTATGGATAACATCAGCTCTATAGCTCGGTGACCCTGGCATCACCACAACACAGACCGAAACTCTTGATTGACGCAGTGTCGGGACTAACCGTTAATGAGTCCTGGTGTGACAACGTTTCACACTCGGTCTCATGAATACATCTCTTGCCAGGAATACAAACACTGTTGATAGCCACTTGGAGAACGCATTCTCTAAATCATATGCTGACTAACATATAGATCTTTGTATGGTGCCTAATTCAAGATTTTCAAAGTGCCGATTTCAAGTCCAAATGGGCATTAGGCACAATATCCTAGTTTGTTGATGCCTGGCAATTCAGCGTTAATATTGCTTATATTAACCCTTATAATCTTTTACATTCCCTATTATCAAAATTATAATACCGATTAACATTGAATTCGAAAGATAAATTGATGTGCGACACACCAACAAACTGGTTCGATTGCTTGATGTTCAGCTTTAAATTCGAATCTTAGGCGATATTAATCGTTAACAACCCAAAACAGTAATTTAAGCGATATTAATGCTGAATATGAACTGCGAACACTACTTACCACACAGATTATGTGATATCACATAAAAATGGTAGCCGTCACACTAATTTTACGCTTAACCACACTAAATAAGGAGGTGACACACGTCGATATGTAATAACACACCAAATGCCGGTGGCTGCACACCAGTCAATTTATAGCGAATCATGATCAGATGTACGTGTAGTTTCAACCAATCATGATGGTCTCCTAGTGATCATGCCGGGCGCTGGGCGAAGTCACTTCACAATACTCGAAGCCCCCCCCCCCCCACCCCACCTCCACCCCACCCTCCTCCTCCTACCTCCAACTTCCTCAGCACAAGATGCCCCCAAGCTACACGTGTGTAACGGGGTACTGTAGTGGGCCTACCTTGGCTCACTACAACAGCTTACACGTGTGCGCTCGTGTATGAGGAAGCGTAGCTTAGTTTAAACTAGAGTTAATTATACTCGGGCCTCCGAGTATAGATTAATCTAAATAAACGATCCAAATAATGTTTTGGGTTAAAATGAGAACTGTTATTTTTGTTTTATGTTTCTGACTTCCTCTAAATGTAATATTCTAAGTTGGGAATCTGCCAACGGCTGGTTGGCAGAATTCCTTTGCTATGCATGTCGCTCATTGGTTAAAAGATGCTGCTTTCAACCAATAGGAATCCTAAATGTCTATGGACCACCCGTCGTGGTGGTCGTAAATGAATGTGGCACTTGATGTAACGTACACCAAGGTCGAGGAAGTGTTCTAACCTTTAACAGACATCGCGTCTGTTAGAGTTACAAGTGGCTGTAGCCACTTGTGCGTGTAACCCCGTTACACCATCCCCCCCTTAAGGTTAGACGCGCCGGTCACGGCACGTCAATCAGGCAATTGACCACTCGTCAATTCTTCACGTTGGGAGAAGGAAAACTCGAGCTCATTCCGCAATGAGCTCGCCGAAGAAGACCGCCGCTGGGACAGAGAATCTCTCTGTCCCCGAGTACCACGAGCGGCAGCAGGCGAAGCAGGACGCTCGCGCTGCTAAGGCCGCGGCGGAGCCGAAGATCGTCCTTCAGGGCTCTTCGATAGTCAACGATGTCGTTGACTATAGCGAGGACGACGTGGACATGGAGGAGGGCGATGCCTCCCCGGCAGGCGCAAGGAGTCAATCGACAGCGACAGTCTCGACCCGCACGCCAGGTCGAGACGCCCTCGTGAAGAAGACGATTCGGACGCTTCGAGTTCGAAGCGTTCGCGTTGCGCAAAGGAGACTCCGCTCTCTGCTGCTGGAGCCTTGAGCTCGCCGCGCGATGCGGCGCCTTCAAGCTCTCCACGCGCTGCTCATGCAGCGCGTGATCCATGGATGCCGTCCGCGGCAGACATCGCGGCGCGGGTGGGCAACTCGGTGCCCCGAACACTATCCCGCTGTACGTATGCAGCGCGATCGAGGACGACGAGGTGGCGGAGGGCCAACACTTTGATCCGATGACGGATCAAAGGCGCGACTACTATATCGGACTCTTCCATGAGCTCCGATATTACTCCAGCAAGAAGACCTCTTCTCGCAGCAAAGTGCCCGAATGGCGGGCACTTTGTCAAAGTTGGAATGCCTTTGTTGACAACTTCAACAAGAATCCGGCAGCCTACCGCGAGCGGGTTAAACATGCCCGTGAACGCTTCGAGACATTCTCGACGCGTGGGAGGTTGGAGCAGCTCCACAGATCTTCTGTGGATGCTGGAGTTCCGTGCGCTGTGCCCGAAGGCCAGCAGTGCTCGTTGTGTCTTCCGGGTGCGGCGCGCTTGAGCGACCGCGACCTAAACGGGTACACGTCGATTCGTGTACCTGCGAGTCTCAAGGATCTCCGTGCCAAGTTCATGGCACGCGAGGAACGCGACGAGCGTGGTGCTTCGAGCGCTGGGGTGACCACAGCGCTCGCACTACCTTCGCGCCGGCAGTGCGTGGTGGGCTTCGTACGCCCTCACCATTTCCGGAACGTCCTGCAGCAGGACGTTCCGCGGCTCCATGTATCTTGGTGGGGCGGAAACCCTCTCCAACGAATACGATAACGAACCGGATGACGGTTCGTTTTCGGGATACTATGGTCGACAATACGCTCAACAATCCAACGTGTTGAGCCGTGGGCGTCACGGATCGGAGGCGGCGGTGGTGGGAACACGCCCCGGGTACGGTCAACCTGGGGTTGACTTTGGGCCTCCGTCTCTCGAAGACCGAGTCGCCGCTGTGGAGCGTCTTCAGAGCAGTGACTTCGCTGCTCTGAGGCAAGAGATTGCGAACCTGAGGGCTCAAGTCGCTCAGGCCGCGCAGACCGCGTCGGACGTCTCCGTCGACGTTGGGGGTCGCGTCGTGCGCTTGGTCCAGCGCGTTGACGCGCTGGAGAAAGGTTCGGGTTCCGCTTCGCGCCGGCCGAGCTAGCTGGCTCGTGCTGCCGGTATGGCTTCAGCCGCCCGACGAAAAAGGTCGGGTGGAGGCGCATGCTAGACGGAATGTCTGGCGTGTAAGCGTTCCCATGCCGTGCCAACACTGTGAACGGCCCAATGAAGCGCGGAGCGAGCTTACTCGCCCCGAAGTCGGAAACTGCATGTTTAGGCAGGTTTTGAGAAGCTAACAAAACCAATGAACCCTTCTTGAATTCATTTGTGTTGCCCCTGCCAACGTTATCTGCATTCAGCTTCTGTCGATCGACAGAAGCTGCAATATCGTCTTGGACAAACCGAATGACGGCTTGTCTGCGCTGCACGAAGTTGATTGCATCCGAGCTGAACTTGTTCAGCTCGTCCTCACTAGTGGTCATTGTGTCTGTGCCCCGCACAGACGCGTTGTTCTTGTTCTTCGTGGCGTCTGTGCCCTGCACAGACGCGTTCTTCTTCTTCTTGTTCTTCGTGGCGTCTGTGCCCTGCACTGACGCGTTCTCATTCTTCTTGTTCGTCGCGGCGTCTGTGCCCTGCACAGACGCGGTTCTTCTTCTTCTTGCGCGGTATCGCGGCTGACACTGTGCAAGTGTCAGCGGCATTCTGCGGCTGCTGTGTTGCGGCCGTAGATCCTCCCCCACTTAAGGAAGGAGTCACCATCCCGAGCAGGCTCGGGAGGCGCGGGTGACGCATTGCATTCACGTAGAACGGTGTATGTCCGGTCGAGGCATGCACCGAGTTGTTGATGGCGAACTCTGCCATCGACAGACACTCGCTCCAGTGTTGGAACGAGTGAGCGTAGCTCTTGAGTATGTCGACGAGCACGCGATTCACGCGCTCGGTCTGCCCATCCGTCTGCGGATGGTCCGCAGTCGACATCGAGAATTGACTGCCAAGAAGTGTGAACACTTCTTGCCACAGGTGCGCGGTGAAGCGCGGGTCTCGATCGGACACGATGTCCATCGGCATGCCATGGTGTCGGAACACCATGTCAACGAACAGACGTGCCGTCTGTTTCGCAGTCACTTCGGCGGGTACTGCAGCAAGATGTACCATCTTGCTGAAGCGGTCAACAAAGACCACAACGCCCGTGTTCCCTGGCTATCCGGGGAAGACCAAACACAAAGTCCAAGGACATGGACTGCCAACACTCCGACGGAGTCGGCAGTGACTGCAAAGGAGCCTGCGCGAACGGCGCAGGCTTCACACGTTGACACACCTCGCAAGCACGGACGTACATGCGCACCCACTTGTACTGGTGGGCCCAGTAGAAGTCCTCGTGAGAAGAAGATATGTCTTCTCACGGCCTGGATGCCCGCAGTCGGTGCATCATGATACTCGTACATGATCCTGAGTCGCAGGTCATGATCATTGGGAACGACAACGCGGTCCGCGTTGTCGTTGACTACGCTGTAGAGTAGCAACCCTCGTGCGCGGTAACGGTGTGCACGAGCACGAAGATGTCTTGGCAACTTCTGACGAGCTTCGTCAGAAGGCGCTGAGCCATAGGCCAGCAAGAGCTTCGCGTCCGCGTCGTGCACGTACGCGGCCTTCACGTCGTCGAGGAGCGACGACGTGGGAGTGCTCGATCGCATGGCGTCAATGGCATTGACGTCGACTTCATTCGTAGCGTAGTCAGGTCGACGCGATAACGCGTCGGCCACCACATTGAGCCTTCCGGGTTTGTACTCAACCCGGAAGTTGTATTCCGCAAAGAACGAAAGCCATCTCGCCATACGTTGCGAGATGTGTGGCGACTTGACAGCCGTCCGCAGCGACGCGTGGTCTGTATAGACCACGAACGGTTTACTTCCGAGGAGATACACTCGGAACTTCGCAAGTGCATACTTCATGGCAAGGAGCTCCTTGTCATGCACCGGGTAATTGCGCTCAGCTGGCTTCAGCTGACGCGACTGATAGTAGACGACACGATCACGGCCCTCGTGATCGTGCTGCATCAACGCACATCCGATCGCGAAATCGGATGCGTCACACACAACGTGGAATGGGTGATCTTGGTCGGCCACCGCCAAGATCGGAGCCTCAGTCAAGCCTTGCTTGACTGCATCGAAAACCTGCTGACATTCAGCAGACCAAATCCACTCGGCGTCCTTCTTCAGGAGCTGTGACAGCGGGCGTATCACGCCCGCGTAGTCCTTCACGTACTTGCACAAGTACGTGGCCAAGCCAAGGAACTGCCGCAGTTCCTTGACGCTCGTCGGCGTCGGCCACTCATTGATCACTCTGACCTTTTCAGGGTCAGGGCGGACACCGTTCTTCCCAACGAGACACCCGAGCACGGGTATCTCGCTCGCCCCGAAGATGCACTTCTTCAGGTTCGCGTAGAGCTTGTGCTTGCGCATGAGCGCAAGCAGTTTCCGGAGATGCACCTTGTGCATCTCAACGTCGCTCATCCCGTCCGCAGCACGGCTGTGGACGAACACGTCATCGAAGTAGCTCGGTGCGAAGTCGCGCACCGAGCGCAACAAGTGCGTCACGCACCTGTTGAAGGTCGCAGGGGCGTTCTTCAGACCCTGCGGCATCACTAGCCACTCCCAGAGCATGCCACTCGGCGTGCTCACAGCCGTGAGAGGGATATCGCTCTCACGCATTAGGATCTGATAGAACCCATCGCGCAGATCAAGAGCACTGTAGACAGTGCTCCTGGCCATCGAATCGATGATAACATCTTTTCGCGGTATCGGTGTCTGCGCCGGTATCGTCGCATCGTTCAGCTTATTGTACGCATGAACGATGCGCCAGCCGCCCTGTGGCTTCTTGACACAGAACGTCGGAGCACTGTGCGGGGACTTCGATTCCCGCACTTGTCCAGCTTTGCGACGACTTTCGAAGAAGTCGTCGATCGCCTTGACCTGCTCTCGCGGCAGTGGCCACTGCCGCGTGACACAGTATTTCGTGCCCGGCACGAGATCAATCTCGTGCTGAATGCCCTTGTCCTGCGGAAGCTCCGCAGGATCTCTTCCGGAAGTACGTCCGCGTACTCCGTAGAATCATAGTAGGGACTCGCCTTCAGCGAGTCCCAGCTCTGTTCTTCAAAGCGTTCTTTCTTCGTCTTGGCACTGAGAGTGTCTTCACTCTCAGTGGTGCTCTCCATGAAGAACTGCCTCAGTTCCTCATTCTCGCTCTTCGTTCTCTCGGCGTCCGAGAGAATGCATATTTGCTCGATGCGTCCATCGTGCAAGTCACGCGCGAAGCGCTTCCAGCTCATGACTGGAAGCGAAGTCAACTCTGACGCTTGCGTCGGAGGATTAGCGAGTCATCTCCCTGTGCCGGAACCCGGCACGGGTACGCGTCAAGACGTTCAACGTCTCGACGTTCGGCTTTTCAGCCTTCGTCTGCCCGGCAGACATCTCTTGTAGCGTCTCGGCCCCGGGCCGAGACTTGCGCAACGACCTTCGCATGCGCCGTCTTCTTGACTTGCGGGCCCGGCTCCGCATGGTTGACCTCGTCAGGCCCAGCCATGGACGGGTGTTCTTTCTTAATTTCGCCGGCGGGTACCTCCGCGGGCGAGCGACTTCAAGCCCGGCGGTCGCGCGGCGCTTCGTCGTGCAGCCCGGCTGCACGACGGCATGCTGATTTTCCGGTGCGGGACGTTTGCAACCGTCCGCACCGCCTGCAGCGTCGGTTCCCGGAACCGACACGCCATCATCACCTCGACGCCTATCATTGGCGGAGTCCTCAATTACAAAGGGTGCGTCGACTCCCGGAGTCGACGCGAAATGTCTTTTCGCAGCGTCGGTTCCCGGAACCGACGCGACTTCAATACCTCGACGCCTTCTATTGGCGGAGACCCCATTACGGAGGGTGCGTCGGCTCCCTGAGCCGACGAATAGAATTCATCAAGCCATCGACTCCCGGAGTCGACGGCGTCACGTCTGCTGGCTCCCATTACGGGCCAAAACCGATCCAATCAGGTTCGCGTCAGTCTCCACGGCTGCCGCGTGTGACTCGCTTGTGTCATCCGCGCCGCTCGCGGCCGGAGACTTCTTTAGATCCGCTGAAAAGCGGGTGTTGACTTCCGAAGTCAACACATTTTCTTCACTATCCGTCGGCGGTGACGCCGACGCTATCTGTTCTCGCGCGCGCGCCCGTGCGCGTCAGGGCGTTCGGGACAGCGGCATTAGGCGCTGTCTCGACTAAGATTCGCGCGCACCTACTGGTGCGTGTGTGGTGAAACAGGGCCATCGCTCTCTGTTCCACCGTCGCGACCAAGCGCACTAAAGTGCGCTTCTCCCAATCGACTACCGGATCATGCCGTGCAAGCCACGGCATGCCCAATACCATGTCGAACTTATCGTCCAGATCCAGGACGATGAAGGTTTCGACGAACACTCGACCCTTGTACGTGAAGCGCACGCGTACCATGCGCTTCTCGGTCTTCACGACGACACCTGTCGCCAAGCGTACTTCAACATACTTCGAGGTATCTTTAAATCCTCGAAGTCAAGCGATGATAGACTTCGCAGTCGAATAAAGTTCTTCGACGCGCCAGAATCTACCAACGCACGACGAGAGCCGCTTGCTCTCATCGACTTCACCTTCAGGATGACAAGATCAGCCTTGTCATCTTGCTTCTTGCAGTGAGTGATCCTCACTGGGGCTGCAGTCCTCAGTGTCGCGTGTCCTAGGTTGACACGCGGAACTGCATTACCAGTAGGGCGCCCCGCGCCTACTGGCGTCCAGCGTTTTTGTTCGGCTGCGACGATGCCCAGCATCGCCGCGATAGCCACCTTGCTGGTGCACGGGTGCCGTGCACTCTCTAGCAAAGTGACCGATCCTACCGCATCGGTAGCACCGCACATTACTTCCTTGCCGCTGCTGGGGGCCAGCAGTGGCAGCGCTCGAAGGTCCATCGGTTCCGGACCTCCCGTTCTCACTACCGGGCGCGGTTGCGGCCTCGGTACATGCGCGTGCAGTTTAGCCTGTCGCAGGCTAAACTCTTCCTGCATCGCAAGCGTGATGGCAGCTTCGAGAGTACTCGGGTACTCGCGGAAGAGATAGGTCTTCACAGGCCCATCTCTCAGTCCCTTCATGAACGTGACGACCTTAGTCGCCTCGTCGATCGGGTTGGTCACGATGTTCGAGACCAAGTACCGCGCTCTCTGGGCGTAAGCATGAACATCATGCTTACCCTGCTGCAGGTCGAGGAACTCTGCCCTCGACCGGAACTCATTCTGCGGGGCTCAAACGCCTGTCTGAGCTCCTCCTTGAAGCCTTCGTACGTGCTGAAGCACGTAGGGTCGGAGAGCCGGCGTCCATACGCCCAGCTCCTTGCACGTCCGCCAAGACATGACATGGCGAACGCGACCTTCGACAACGGGTCGACGATACGTCGAGCCGCGATGGCAGTGTCGAGTTCGACAAGCCAACGGAGGAGAGGTTCACCCTCTCTTCCGACGTAGTTGCTCACATTGAGCTTCAGCGACTGTGGGCGAGGTGTCGTCCCCGACGACACCGCGGTATTAACAGCAGCATCTCGCTGCTCCCTCATGATGAAGCCCAGAGCAACACCGTGTTGCTCTGTCGGCGTTAGCGTACGCAGCATCGTAGCTACAGCCGCTTCACCAATGACTGTTGACAGTCGTTGGAGGGCTTCCCACTCTGGGTCTGACAGGTGGGGACAGTCAGCGCGTGCAACATGGGTTGCAGGCGTCGTGGAGCTTTCCATAGACACTTCGGTATCCATGGGAAGGTTCTCGGCTCCGTGTTCGTGCGGTGACGTACGAACTCAACTTAGTCGGTCGTTGGACGGACTACAAAGTGCTACCAGGTGTAGTGGGCCTACCTTGGCTCACTACAACAGCTTACACGTGTGCGCTCGTGTATGAGGAAGCGTAGCTTAGTTTAAACTAGAGTTAATTATACTCGGGCCTCCGAGTATAGATTAATCTAAATAAACGATCCAAATAATGTTTTTGGGTTAAAATGAGAACTGTTATTTTTGTTTTATGTTTCTGACTTCCTCTAAATGTAATATTCTAAGTTGGGAATCTGCCAACGGCTGGTTGGCAGAATTCCTTTGCTATGCATGTCGCTCATTGGTTAAAAGATGCTGCTTTCAACCAATAGGAATCCTAAATGTCTATGGACCACCCGTCGTGGTGGTCGTAAATGAATGTGGCACTTGATGTAACGTACACCAAGGTCGAGGAAGTGTTCTAACCTTTAACAGACATCGCGTCTGTTAGAGTTACAAGTGGCTGTAGCCACTTGTGCGTGTAACCCCGTTACAGGTACAATCAAGTGTACCCATTACATGAAGAGTGACGGGTGTCACTCTCCCGAGTACATGGTACATGGTACATGGTACCAGTATCTCCGCAAGCCAACCATTTAAGTTTGTGTGGGCTTTTGTATAGTTAACTTGTAGTTTGTATTACGACCAAGTTAACCCCTACCAAAATACAGTCAGTCTTATAACCTACTCCTTTGTAGCAAGTCAAGTCGTCCCCTTAAGGCCAGGGACACGTGAACGGCAGTTCACTTGGAGTTCGTATACTCCTGCTTCCTCTGTCAAGAAGTGCTGTGTGCCACGTCACACTTAGTAGCACTCGTAGTCAATCCTACGCCTACGCGGGTAGATTGGTCTACCTGAATCCTCGGTGGCTCAGGTCTGTGAGCCACGATGGACCGAAGTGAGTTTCCTCACTTGACTGACTCGCAGTTCGAGTCAGTGCGGAAGATGGCGGGCATCTTCGGAAGTGATGCCCTCCGGAGCTTGGCGGCGGCGACGCCAGTCGAGCAGGTCGAGCGGGTGAGCGCGTTTGACGAGTACGAACGCGGGCTCATCGCTCATGTGCAGGGAAACCTGCTGGCTCAGATGAGTGAGCCCAGACGGGTGCAGCCTAAACCTTTGCGGCTAGCTGTGCCTCCGTTCGAATGGAAGGAAGGTGAGAACCTTCACTTCTGGATCCGGGAGACCGAGATCGCAATGAGCGCAGGTCTCACCTCGGCTGAGAACCTTCGAGTCGCCTTTGCGCTCTCCAATCTTGGCGGACGTGCCAAGACTTGGGCGTATACGCGCGAAGCGATGTCGCCTGGATTTTTCACATCCTGGGCTCAGCTGTGTGAGCAGCTTCGAGCCGCTTTCCTCCCGGCGAACAACGAGAGTTCCGCCAGCGCTCGCGCTTCCTTGCCTGCAAACAAGGGAGCGCGAGCTGTACGCGTACGTACAGGAGATGCGCACGTTGGCAGCCTCGCTGGTGGGGAACCCACTGTCGGAAGATGTCAAGACGACAGTCTTCGTGGACGGCCTGAAGGTCGGTCCTGCGCGCACGCAGTTGTTCCGTGTGCGCACCGCCGCTATGGAAGAGGCGATCCAAGTCGCCCTCCAGGAGGAGTACAGCCACAAGCAGGCTGGTGCTCTGGCTGTTGTACAGCCTGTGGTCACTGAGAGCGAACCAGAACCCATGGATCTGAGTTCGGCTGAACAGTATTGTGTCCGCTGCTATGGCTGCGGCGGACTGGGACACTATCAACGTGTCTGCCCATCGCCAGGGTCTGGGAAGAAGACCTGCCCGAAGACCAGAGGGTCAAGGGGCGCCGGCGCCATGCACCGTCAGGTGCTCAAGGGGACACAACCACCAGTAAGGACGAGGGCCTTGCTGGGGTTGGCCTGAGTCTTTGTGATGGGTGTACGGAAGGCGTACACCACAGAGACCAGGGTCCCTTGAGAGCACTGATGCTCGCATTGGTGAAGGACAACGGTGGGTTGTCGGTAGTACACGTGAGTGTACGGGGTAATGGTATCCCTTGACATGATTGAGTCTGGGACGTCGCGCGTGTTCGCACGTCGCCAGATGTGTCGGTTGGAATAACGACACAAGTGCCGAGGCTCTGCGAGAGTCGAAGCACAAGGGCAGGTCTCATTGACTGAGGCCGGGCCGAAGAAGAACCTTGGGGTGCGTTGTGACCCCTTGCTGCCGCACGTGACGACGGGGGCAGCGATGGAACCGCGCATGTTCCCGGACATTGACCCGGACATGGTCCCGGACATGGTGCCGAAGATGGTCCTGGGCATGGAACCGTATATGCCCTCGGCCTGGACAAGTATGGTTTGGCCCTGAGTGCGCTGTGCAAGCTGCACGGTCTCTCGGTCGAGCAGCGCGACAATGCCTTTGAGGCTAAGTCGGCCCTCTGTGTCTGCCAGAGCATTGGTGAGTCATGTTCCCACCTCTGGCCGGACACAAGGGCGTCCGAAGGGACCGCCAGGGCGCTTGATGCGTCCGACAAGACGAAGAAGAAGAAGGGAGGCATCACTGACATGATGTCCTCCATGACGATGGTGCAGTGTATCTGCAACCGAGGGCTGTTACGCCTGGCATGTGGAGCTGCCTCAAGAAGCAACTCCAGTGCTAAGCGTCGTTGCTCGGTATGAGCATTGGCAAGGGTGGTGTTCGGTGACGCCACCAGGTGGGTAACCAAGGACCACTGACTAGCGGGTAACTTAGTTCCACACAAGAGCATGTAATGCTGAGGAGGCCACTCAAGGCATCTCCGGCGTGGGTAACCAAGTACCACGGACGGTCGCCCAGACCTTAACTGAAGAGGAACGCGCTGCACGCGCTTCCTGTGTGGGTAACCAAGTACCACACACGGTCGCCCAGACCTTAACTGAAGAGGAAGGCGTTGCATGCGCTTCCTGTGTGGGTAACCAAGTACCACACCAGGTCACTCAGACCTAAACTGATGAGGAAGGTGCACGATGCACTTCCTGTGTGGGTAACCAAGTGCTACACCAGGTCACGCAGACCATAACTGATGAGGAAGGCGCTGCACGCGCTTCCTGTGTGGGTAACATAGTTCCACACGTGTTACTCAGACGGAAACTGATTGTGAAGTCGCATGATGCGCTTCCTGTGTGGGTAACGTAGTTCCACACGATGCGGCAAGGCTCCGCATGAGCCGGAAGGGGGTTGCGCGGTGCACCTCCTGCGTGGGTAACTTAGTTCCACGCACGGTCAGTATGACCAGAACTAGTGATCAGGTCACATGGGTCTCCTCTCGTGTGGTGGATGGCCACACGGAGTTTAAGAAGCCCGTGACACCGTCACAATGTCATAGCCGCCCGGTCCTCTTCGAGGCTCCGCGCGGCTCTGATTTTAAGCGGGGGAGGAGTGGTCGGAAGCCCTTCCTTCCTCCAAGGGCTTAGCACCCGGTTATCATGGATGACGTTCGACTGGGTGTCGGCCGGCGCAGCTATGGCCTCGCGCACGCAAGGTGTGGCTTGGTACAGGGCGTACCTGTGCGTCGCCGCCGACTACATGGCCACGATCGATCACGCCTGGAGTGTGTCAGCTGGATGCGACACCTCTATTGACCACATGCTGGGACATGCTCAGTCTGACTGCGAAGGCCGCGGTCACTGCGGGTGATCGTTGGTGCGATCTGGCGCGGCTAACACTGTGCGGCGTTGGGGCAACAAGTGTCCATGACTCGGTGCCGAGACGGCTGAGTCTGAGTATGCGTGCACGCGATGCAGCTACTCTGAACGTAGGACAAGCCATACGCTGTCATGGGTGCCTCCGCCCTAGCAGAGTACCACGTCAAGTCACGCAGACTCAAACTGCATACAGGCTGGTACACATCAAGCCTTGGTCGACGATACTGACCTGGAGCCCAAGCAAGGAAACTGCCCGCGCCACAAGGGTCTGCTGGTATAGCGACTCGGCGCTGCAGGACGGCGCGAGTTTAGGCGGCCGGCTGCCGCCTGACCCGCCGGGGTTCTAATCGTAAGTGGGGAGGGATCGGAAGTGCCCTTCCTCCCGAGGTCTCTGGCATGAGACTTGCTTCGTCGTAGAAGCCAGTGTAGTGGCTGCATGGTGCAGTCACTCACGAAGTATTGCACGAAGGTGGTGGACCTGCTGCATCGCTGCTCAGGTCCCGTGGTCATGGTGATCTATGGCCAGTAGCCCTGGCAGTGGTCACTGCCGCTTCTTGGCCAAAGATGGCGCGCGCATTCGCTGCTGGAAGGCTGCCTCTGTCAGGCGAGGGCATGGCAGCCAGTCTGCGGCCAAGCCGCAGACGATGGCATGCGATGCATACGCAACACCATGCCGCAGCGTGATGCTGTTGCTACACTGGGCGCGGCACGTCTGCCGGTCAGGTAGCCATCAGCACCACGCCAAAGCTCCAGCCAAAGCTCCAGGCAGTTACTACGCTGGACGCGGCACGTCTGCCGGCCAGGTAGTCAACGGCAAGGAGCATGGGTGTTGCCCACGCAGGGTGAGCCCGAAGGTGTTACCTTTGCGGGCATACACACTTAGCGCGGTGCATACAGCGCTTGTAAGGCGCGAAGCCATACGGGTGCACGTGGCACATACTACCTGTGAGGTAGTTGCGGTTCACATAACACCTGACGCGCCCTGCGCGCAGGGCACTTGGAGTACGCGAGGTACTCGCAGTGCACGCGGCACTTGTCGTGCACGTGGCACTTGAAGTGCACGAGGCGCTATGTCAGTCGTGGTGCATGTGGTACACGACATGCCTTTGGTGTATGAGGTGGTACCCCCGTACACCGTGCGGTCCGGTATGGACTGTGTGCCATGCGGCCTTGCGTGCACACCGACATGGTGTTGGTCGCCGCGACGGCGACGCATGATGCGATCGCTGGTGATGGAGGTTAGCGTACCTCGCACCGTGATGAAGTACCATCGCGGTACCTTGGTGTCGATGGAAGACACCTCAGCGTCGGCGACACGATGGCCGTGACGCGGGCAGGACATTGGACAAGTCCGCCGCGTTGCTC
The DNA here is from genome assembly GCA_024211575.1 of Phytophthora melonis. Taxonomy (NCBI): domain Eukaryota; phylum Oomycota; class Peronosporomycetes; order Peronosporales; family Peronosporaceae; genus Phytophthora; species Phytophthora melonis. Next base: position 539,483 of record JAMXKT010000018.1, read on the forward strand.
TGAGCGATGAGCTGGCTGCGAGCAGCAGCCGTAGTCCCCGGACTATGGCGACAATGAAGCCGGATGCTTCTTGGCTTTCGTCAAAGTTTGACCTCAGCCCATGGGTCGTGCCGATGAACTCGGACGACAGACACACTGCGCTGTGACGAAGCGGGGTCCTGTCGGACCGCTGTCATGGCCGGAGATGAGCCACACAGCTCTCTCTATGGTTACGCTACGCGCTGACCGGACAGGTGCCGTCCTTTGCGGGAGGTACCGCCGCACGAACGTGCCAGCAGGGCCCAAGGGCCATGCGACGCCAACTGCTGGTGGTCTGCGAGAGGAACCGCAAGTTTGGAGGCATATGCATCCCGTAACGAGGCACTCTGCGCCTGCTAGCGCTGTGGATACGGCCACTAGAGGCGGTGGCTTTGCGGCCAACATCGCCGAGGGCAGGGGGTGCCGCGCGGGGTGCCCACTGTGGACACAAGTCACTGTGGGTGTGACAATGAGGCGCGCCAGCCTCGCGGCGGCGGCGCCCGAGAATCCGACCTTTGGGTGTTCGGATTCTCTCGAAGCTGATTGGAGAATCAGGTGTGATTCTCAGATAAGTGGGGGAGGATGTAACGGGGTACAATCAAGTGTACCCATTACATGAAGAGTGACGGGTGTCACTCTCCCGAGTACATGGTACATGGTACCAGTATCTCCGCAAGCCAACCATTTAAGTTTGTGTGGGCTTTTGTATAGTTAACTTGTAGTTTGTATTACGACCAAGTTAACCCCTACCAAAATACAGTCAGTCTTATAACCTACTCCTTTGTAGCAAGTCAAGTCGTCCCCTTAAGGCCAGGGACACGTGAACGGCAGTTCACTTGGAGTTCGTATACTCCTGCTTCCTCTGTCAAGAAGTGCTGTGCGCCCCGTCACAACGTGGAATACCATCTGCAGTGACATGGCTCGCGAAGATTCCCAGCTGCTGATGGAGGACATGAAGTTCTTCATAATCGTGAAAAGCCAACTGGTTCCTGCGTGGTGCGCGCGCTGACAAGGCCGCATAAGATGCGCTACCAGCTGCTACGCTGCTCCTCGGAAACATGCCGGGCTGCCACGCCGTATGAAGCATACCCATGGATGGGAAAGGTGTGGACCGCCAAGAGCTACATCGGGTGACGATCATGGAAGTCGGTGCCCATGAGACGCTCGTCAGATACCCACAGAGGCCCAAAATGACCCCTCGGCTGAAATACTACAGCGACGAAATGCTGACACAAGGGTTGAAGCCAGCTCGAATCCGCATAGGCATCGCTAGGCGTTTTGCCTGTCGGAGACCGACTTGCCGACCCTCAACCAAGTGCAATGGTTCACTGCCGCGTACACCAAGGCCAAGCGGCATGGAAGCGATGACTACGACGACATTCTGCGCCAGATTGAGGCGCTAGCGTATGACCCAGAAACCAACGAGGCGCAGCCGTTTTCATTTGCGTGGCAACGTGATGCACGTGGGAAGCCAGAAGTCGGGAATGGCTCTGACGAGCATCCGTTTCTGGTGGGATTGACCTCGAAGCGTCTGCTTCGAAATGCTGCACGGGATCCAGCATCGTTCGTGTTCCACATGGAAGCAACGTTCAAGGTAAACCAGCTGTCGTATCCAGTCATCGTTTGCGGTGTGTCGTACAAGAACCGGTCGTTCCACCTGGTGGCATTGTTCATCACATCTCAGCGACTGGAGGAGCTGTATGTGAAAGTACTGTCGGCACTGCGGAAGGTGTATACTACGGTCACGGGCCAGCAATTTTTGATCAAGTACGCCGTGGCGGATGCTGAAGTGGCGCAGCAAAATGCCGATGACCAAGTCTTCGGTGTGGACTCGGACTACGTGTACCTGATGTGCTCCTACCACGTGATGGCCAAGGTCTACGAGCGAGTCAAGAGTGTTCCCCAGCGGCTGCGTGAGAAGGTGACAGCCGACATCTACGATCTTCATTTTGCCGCAGACCAAGCTCTCTATGACAAACATGCAGCGGGGCTGCCGTAGCTTTATTGTCAGAGGAAGACGTAACAGACTCACAGAGTCGCGGCTAAAGATAGCCCGTTCTAATACCAGAACGTACGAGTCCGTACTCCCTACGGACTCCAAGAGTCAACCCTTAACTCTTAGCTGTGAATCTCCAAACTGAATGTATTTCTCCTTATCGCGGCAAAGCCGCCTTTGGTGTAAATGTATCAGGTTCACTATCTAGCATAGTGAACCCTAGTCATATGCATAATCTGTGGCTCTGAAGCCATGTACTGATTCTCCTCTGAAATAGGTTAGACAGTGTGCACCACACAAGCCAGTGTGCGCCACACTTCGTAAACCTTCGGGTAACATTCGTGTAACCCCGTTACACCCTCCCCCACCAAACCGTGGAGACGGGTGTTCACGCTTAACGGTCAACGTCCGGGTCTTCTTCCGTCAAGCCTCCTTTCTCGAACGAGTCAATCCACATCGTGTGGACGTCTCTGAGAACTTCTCGGCGCAACGCGCCCTTACGTGACTTCAAGTCATAACGCATTTTGGTCTATCGACCGCAGAAACCCTCTCGCGAGGTCCGCCTCGGGGCCTCGCTCCTCTAGCGCTTCGACACCTCGTGCCCGCGAACTCCCAAGCTCCCCGGCCCAGGTGCGCGCACCGACCGCGCCTCCCAGGCTCTCGGTCTCCCAGTACTTCGCGGCGCAACGCCTCAAGCAACGCTCGCGGCGAGCACGCCCCAGCTCCCCTCGAGCACTAGCCCATCAGACCATGGACCTCAAAGATCTCTTCGGAGATGAGGAGGAGGAGGTGGACTACAGCGAGTCCGATGTCGGCTCTCTGAGCCATGAAGGTGACGCAGCGTCCCCACAACGCTCCCGAACCGCCGCGACGCTTCGCCCACGCCGCCGGCACAACGCGAAGGTGGCACGTCGGCCACAGTTGGCTCGTCGAGCTCCCGCGACCAAGAGCGCCGCGCGCGAACGTCTCCTGCGCGCTCGTCGAGCCATCTCTCTACTGAGCGCACTGCGCCGTCGAGGGAGGAGCCGCGGCCACCGCTGCGCACTCAAAATCCGTTCCCTGAACGCTCCTCCGGGCTCCGCGAGCGAGCTGCGCGAGCTCACTGAGGCACGGTACTCGCCGCCTCGTGCGGAGGGAGCGCCCTTGGGCCCCGTCATCTCCAATCCTTTGGACGAGGCTCAATCCGAGCAGGCTGTGGCGCAGATGACCCCCATGCGCTCCCAGCGCCCCGAGCTGCGGCCTCTGCTGAACCCCAGCACCGCCGAGTACGGCTTTCAGCGTCGTGACCCCGCGGAGGCATGCCGCCAGGCATTCAAGCAGTCGCTGGCTCAGCACGTCATTGGGCCTGCGGCCCGTACTCCGGAGGAGATCGCTCTTCGTACCTCTCTACGAGAGCGACTCTTGACCCCACAGTCTACGACTGCCTCCGAGTACCGCAAGCGGTTGAGGCTGCAAGCCAATGGGTTGTCCGTGCCCGCAATACGGACGTACCCTGTGGTGCTCAGCCCGGGCGAAAACCCGATCGAACACGAGGCTCAGTTCAAGCTCTGGGCTGAGAAGAAGAAGAAGCTTAGCTCCATGGATGCTCTTCGAGCTAGCTTCAGCGAAGTGGATGTTCGTGTCGAAGGCAAGCTCCGCTTCGACTTTGCGAAGATCCGAGCCAAACGCAGCCTCTCGACTGATACCCGGCCGCAGACCCCTTCTAGCGCTTCGCGCTTCGCTCCTGTGAGTACTCCAGTCGCTCCTACCCGTGAGGGCGTGAGCGCTGTGGCTCAGGGCCAACCCCGGAGCAATGTGGCTGACCCAGCAGCTCCCCGCCTATTGCCGGGAAGCGCGGGACGGCCGGCGTGCCGGCCTTGAGCCCTCGGGGCGCTGGTGATCAATCCGATCAAAAGCGTCCACGACATCTGGGCAGTCTTGGCGGAGGGGTACCTCAAACTCCCATGAGTTCTCAGAGTGTGGGTACCCTCGCCACTTCACCAGATACTGGTTTTGACCCCGGCACCGCCGCTTCGCCAGCAGGCGCTCCACATGGTAGTGAAGGTTCCCTTGCTCATCGAGCAGCGCTAGTGGAGGACGCGCCAAGCCGCCTGGCGACGTATGATGAGCTGTTCGAGGTTCAGCAACAGACGACTCGTCTTCGGGACCATGTCCAGGATGTCGATGCGCGTCTCGCGCGTACTGCCACGGAGCCCGTCGAACTTGCTCGAGACTTGAGCTGGGTTCAAGTGCCTCGCGAGGTCTGGGACCGGCTCCAACACTTGGAGAGCTGGGTGCAGTACTATGGCGATCGCGACGACAGTCGTAGCCAGGAGCTCTCCGAGCTTCGACGTCAACAGGTCGCGTTGCAGGGTCAGATCGACCTTCTGGCCTGCATGCAGGGCCCGCCCGCTGCGCCTCCTGCGCCGGTGACTCCTGTGCCGACGGCACTTCCAACTCCGACTCTGCCGCCAGGGCTCGCGGCACCGCCGATGTCGAGTCTTCCGTTGGTGCCTGTAGTACCTGCGTTGATGGTCGCGTCTGCGACGCCTGTGACTGCGTCCTCGACGCTCGCGACCTCCGCGCCTGCGACCTCGTCGCCCTCGGTGCCTCCATCTGCACCTGCGTCGGGTCATGGTACGGCTTGAGCAAGCCCACGTAGAAGACTGGGTGCGTCCGCATCTTCTTCGGAAGATTCAGTGTGTACGCAAGGCCCTTCTTGGCCACGACCTTGAAAGGTCCGATGAAGCGCGGGCGCAACTTCGTTTTGAAGATTGCTGACACTGCATGTGTAGGTAGGTTTTTAGCATTTAGCAATACCAGGTCACCGACCTCATAACTGTCAACATTGCCTTTACCTCTAGCATCTGCATGTTCCTTTTGCTTGTCTTGGCTCTCAGCCATTGCCTCACGCACGTGTCGTAAGACACTCAAGCGCGTCGACAAGAAAGTGTCAACCTGTTTACGAACCGTAGTCGGGCTGACATCGGCTAGCCGATCAGCTAAATCGGCTTCCTCTCCCCCACCAAGCCCGAGGCCACCACGTGGCGGCGTCAGCGGGACGCGGGGATGAGACAAGCTGTTCACGTAGAACGGCGTGAAGCCAGTCGAGGCATACACGACGTTGTTCAACGCAAACTCAACGAGTGGCATCATAGCGCTCCAGCGCTTCGGTGTCGCAGCGCAAATGCTGCGGAGCACGTCCTCGACGACGCGATTCACTCGCTCCGTCTGCCCATCGGTCTGCGGGTGATCCGCCGTGGACATGTCCAGCTTGGTGCCAAGTACCGCGAAGACCGCGCTCCAGAAGTTGCCCGTGAAGCGGGGGTGAAGCGGGGGTCTCGGTCCGAGACAATCGACTCAGGGAGTCCGTGTTGTCGAAACACTCGGTCCAAGAACAGCGTTGCTGTACCTTTACCATCGATGGTATCCGGCACAGCCGCAAGGTGAGCCATCTTGCTCAGTCGGTCCACAAAGACCACGACTCCAGTGTTGCCCGCCGCATCCGCCGGCAGGCCAAACACAAAGTCCATACTCATGGATTGCCAGCAGCCCGAAGGGACAGGCAAGCTCGCCAACGGCGCTGCAGCAGGGGGTGACGACTTCACTCGCTGACACGTCTCGCACGTCTCGCACGTGCGCACGTAAGTGCTCGTCCACTTGTACATCTTCGGCCACCAGTACTGGGTGCTCACCGAGCTGTAGGTCTTCTCTCGGCCGAGATGGCCAGCCAGCGGCGTGTCGTGGGCCTCATAGAGGATACGATACTTCAGATCCTCGTCATGAGGGATGACCACGCGTGGCGTATCCTCGGAGCCAGTGCTGTAGAACAACAGGCCACCATCGAGGGTGTAGCGATGCAAACGCGCGCGCACTCACGCCGACAATTCAATGTCCGAGTCTTGAAACTCATTGCTCCCGAGAGCCTTTAGCAACGCGACACAAGTGTCATCCTTGGCGTAAGCCGTTCGGATCAGATCCGGTAGTGACGAAGTCACGGTCGTTACATGAGCCAGCTCATAATCCGGCCTGCGCGACAGCGCGTCCGCGAGGACATTCTGCCTGCCAGGCTTGTACTTCACCTCGAAGTTGTACTCCGCGAAGAAGGACAACCAACGGGCCATCCTTTGCGAGAGATGAGGCGACTGACCATTCCGCAATTTGCGTCGCAGAGCTCAAGCCGCCAGGGGACCAATCAGAGAGACCGCGCGATAGAGCCGGTCCCATCTGGGGTCCAGCCAATCAGGAGCGACGGTGAGCACCGTATCGCCTCCTGATTGGACACGACTGGTCGGAATCCTCCCTCACGGGGAGCCAGTCGTAGGGCGCTGGTGGACGGCGTAGGGCGCGAGGAACGCCGCCATCTCGTGTGAAGCCCATCCTTGACGCAGCTCGCGGATTGACGCCCGAGGCGCCGAGTAAAAAGTCGCCGGGTGCGAGGACCACCGCCGCCTCGTGTGAAGCCCACCATTAACGCAGCTCGCGGATTGACGCCGGGCGCCGAGTAACAAGTCGACGGGTGCGAGGAAGTGATAACCCTCGCGTGCAACCCACTAAGAACTTTGCTCGCGGACAGACCACCTGCGGTATCAAGCCAACTCTATCAGCGTGGACGTGCCACGCTGGTGCCTTCAGTATTTTTCACGTGTGGTCTCTGCCGGTCAGATGCTAGCTCGTGGATTATGCATGCGGGCACTGTCTTAACACGTTGGAGGCGTCGCTGTACGCCGCGGGCGAATGGTGCTGGAGGAGCACTGGGACCTGGCACGACGGAATGGGCTTGCCAGTCGGATATTGATGATCGTTAGCGATAGACTAAATGAACACAATATACCTCACCTGAAAAATGAAATGATGAGGCGACTGAGTCGCAGTGCGTAACCATGCGTGATCCGTGTAAATCACGAACGGCTGAGAGCCCAACAGGTGAACCCTGAACTTGACGAGCGCATACTTCATCGCAAGTAGCTCTTTGTCATGGACAGGATAGTTCTTCTCAGCAGCCTTGAGCTGGCGAGACTCGAACGCCACCACGCGCTCACGCCCCTCGGCGTCTGCTTGCAGCAGGGCACAGCCGATGGCAAAGTCCGAGGCGTCACAGACGACACTAAACGGAAGAGCGGGGTCTGACAAAGCCAGAATAGGCGCATGAAGGAGACTATTCTTAATTGCCGCAAACGCATCTTGATGCTCGGTGTTCCAACACCACTCCGCGTCCTTCTTCAGGAGATTGGAGAGCGGCCGAGCCATCTCAGCGTAGTTCTCGCTGTACTTGTGCAAGTAATTGGCCAAGCCAAGCCACTTGCGAAGATCCTTCTGGTTCTTGGGAACCGGCCAGTCAACAATGGCCTTGACCTTGACCGGGTCGGCCCTCAGGCCACGCTTCCCGATGAAGCACCCTAAGAAGGGGATCTCTTCCGCTCCGAAGATGCATTTGTCAATGTTGGCATACAACTTGTTTTGACGCATGCACTCAAGCACAGCACGCAGGTGCTCGACATGGTTCTCCATATCAGTCTTCCCGTGCTCCGCACGACTGTGGACAAAGATGGCATCGAAGTACGTCTGCGCGTACGCCCGATGGGGCCGGAAGAGCTGCGTCACAAGACGGTTAAACGTCGCTGGCGCGTTCGAAAGCCCTTGGGGCATCACCAACCATTCCCAGAGCATGCCGCTCGGAGTACTCACCGCAGTGAGGGGAATATCGCTCGTCCTCATGGGAAATTGGTAGTAGCCATCGACCAGGTCGAGCGCACTGTACATCGTACATCCTGCCATGTTGTTCTGAAGAACGTCCTTCCGAGGAATCGGCGTCTGCGCCGGAATGGTGGCGGCATTCAGCTTGTTGAAAGCATGCACAATACGCCACTTGCCATTCGGCTTTCTGACACAGAACGTCGGCGTAGAGTGAGGAGACTTACTCTCACGCACCATACCCGCCTCGTGCTTCGCACGGAAGAACGCGTCAATGACGTCACACTGCTCCTTCGGCAAAGGCCACTGCCTCGTCACGCAGTACTTCGTTCCCGGAACGAGATCAATCTCATGTCGAACACCTCGATCCGGAGGTAGCCCCGAGGGCGGTTCCTTCGAGACCACGTCTTGGTAATCCTTCACCACGTGATACAAGGGGTCCGACGGATCCTTCAGGATCGCCGATCCGCTTCGCGCATTCAGCGCCTTCTTGGTGTCCTCCAGGACAGCTCCATCCAGAAGCGAGGACGAGTTCAACTCCTCTTCAGGTCGTATGACCACCACCTCCGCCAAGTCTCCAGCCTTCAAGGCTTCGCCCAACTCGGCCAAGGACATCTCGTCCAGCTCTAGGAGAGCAGATAGTGAGGGCAAGTCGTTGAGACTGATATCTCCGTCGACGTCGCCCGTCACTCCATTCACGAGTGTGTAGAGCTGCTCGCTCTCGTGTGGAGCCTCACCGCTCGACACGCCCTTCTCGACTCGTGAGACCGCAGACGCCTTGCGTCGCGCAGCCAGCGCTTTGCGGCGCTACCGCCTCTTCATGGACACTGTCCGCCCAGAAGAGCTCCGTGATTTCGCGTGCTTCTTGACGTCAGGTGTCACCACCTCATTCAGCTCCAACGGAGCACCAGTGTCTTGATCGACACTCAGCGAAGGGCTGCACGACCCGCAGCCTCCACTCAGTGGATTACGTGCCACTCCGCGATCTTCATCCGGGCAGAGCCCCTTGTCCCTCGGCATCGTGCCGACCGCGCCGTCGCTGGCACGCAGCAGGGCGCCGCCCTCAGACGCACACCCGCTCAGCGGAATTAGTGCCGCCCCACATCCTTGATCCGCGCAGCGCCCATCTTCACTCACTTCTCGTCACCCGCGCCTTCACTGGCACGCAGCAGGGCGTCGCCCTCAGACGCACACCCGCTCAGCGGAATTAGTGCCGCTCCACATCCTTCATCAGCCGGGCCTCGCCCATGGCTCCTCGGCTCCATGCCGACCTTGCCCTCACTTGGATACAGCGGGGCGTTGCCCTCAGGCGCACACCCGCTCAGTGGAATTCGTGCCGCTCCACCTGCCGTCCACGAGTCGCGCTCGGAACGCTCGTTCTCGACACACGTAGTGTCCACCAACTCGGAAACTCCGATGTCTAGCACATTGACCGACTCGGTCCAGTGCTCGCGCCAGAAGCGCTTCTGCTTCCTAGCAGAGGTGGGTTCATGACTCGCCAATGCTCCGCCAGGAGAGAAATGCGTAGCACCAAGGGTCTTTGACCTCCAATCTATCCAAGGCTCATGGCGTTCCAGCCACGCCATACCAAGGATGAGATCATATCTCGAATCGATGTCTAACACCAGACAGCGTTCCACGCTATCAAAATCCAAAAACTTCACGCCCAAGTCCACAGGGACTTTAGGCACCGTGACACGAGTGCCCGTCGCGAGACGAACCGTGACGATGTCACTCCCACGCGCTACCAGCGCCTCACCATAAAGCTGACTTCCGTCCTTCGTGGAACGCCGGGCGTAATTACCCGACGCTCCCGAATCGATCAAAATCGTCCATGGCTTTGTGAAACCCTTCACCCAAGCCTGGACGACTAGCAAGCCCGGCTTGCACACACGTTCCGTGTTATAGAGTACAGCTCTCTTCGGGGCTAAGTCCTCTCGACCTCCACCTCGCCGAGGTTCAATAGAACTTAGTTCTTCCCCAGTAGGCCGCCCCGCGTCTGCTGGGTCTTCTCGTTTTCCCCGAGACGAACCAGAGCCATGGCTCGAACCCGAAGAGCGGCTTGCCGAAGCCTGGCGCTGGAAACGCAGCGGACATCCGGCGCGCAAGTGACGCGTGTCACCACCAATGAAGCATCGGCGGATGCCGTTCCGCTGCTCAGCGGCCCAAAGCTCGACTTCTTCGTCTTCAGCATAGCTGAGGTCCATAGGCTCCGGACCGTTCGACGAACTGGTGTGAGGAGCGTTCCACCCAAGTCTTGACGACTTGAAGTTGTGTTCTGCCTTCAACACGATGCTCACAGCCTCTTCAAAAGATCGTGGGTGAGTGCGGAAGACTTCCGTCCTGGCCACGCCAGTGCGAAGCCCTTCCATAAACACCGTGACGATGACTACCTCAGCCAGAGGCTCGGCAGACATGCCCGCAATGAGAGTTTTCAACTCCTGGACGTAGTCCACCAAATCCTTCTTGCCCTGCCAGGTAACCAGGAAGCGTGAGCGCACGCGATACGCCTCGTTAGGCGGAGCGAACACCTAGGACAGTTCCTGCTTCAGCTGGTCCTACGTCGAGAAGGCCGTGTCGACCGACGTCCCTGACGTTAGCGCCCACTCTCTCGCTCGCCCACCAAGCTTCGAGATAGCTAGCGCCACGCGCTGCGACTCCGTCCGGAGTAGAGCTGAGCTCATAGCCATCTCGACTTCACGGGTCCAAAGCATTAAGCTTTCCCCTTCCTTGCCTTCGAAGGTCTTCACGATCCACATGAGCGGCGTGGGTCTTGTTCCCGCGTCGGATGACGTAGCGGGCGCTTGCGGCGCCGCGGCCGTCGCCATCCTCTGCTGGAGGTACTCCAACAGAGCATTCTCGTAGCTGGAGAACGCCTCGAGACGCGCATTCACCGCGTCGGGGCCTTGTTGCGCCAGTTGCGTCACGCCCTCCGGGCCCAGCAAGGACATAAGCTTTTTAAGCGCATCCTGCTGTTTCGGGGGCAAGTGAGCGAACTGCTCCATTCTCCACAGAGGGTCAGTCTACCCAGACTCAGGTGTCGGATTGACTACAAGTGCTACCAAGTGCAGCGACCAAGTCCAGCGGGGCTGCTGTAGATTTAGCGTCAGAGGAAGACGTAACAGACTCACAGAGTCGCGGCTAAAGATAGCCCGTTCTAATACCAGAACGTACGAGTCCGTACTCCCTACGGACTCCAAGAGTCAACCCTTAACTCTTAGCTGTGACTCTCCAAACTGAATGTATTTCTCCTTATCGCGGCAAAGCCGCCTTTGGTGTAAATGTATCAGGTTCACTATCTAGCATAGTGAACCCTAGTCATATGCATGATCTGTGGCTCTGAAGCCATGTACTGATTCTCCTCTGAAATAGGTTAGACAGTGTGCACCACACAAGCCAGTGTGCGCCACACTTCGTAACCCTTCGGGTAACATTCGTGTAACCCCGTTACAAAACAAGTTAAACTTGTCCTAGCGGAATGGTCTCGCAACGCTCAGCTAGCCGAATTCAACGGCTACTTTGACCGAGTGTGGGTGAAAAGCGAGTTCCACCGTTGGCAGTGCTTCCATACTCCAAGCGAATACGCAACAACGAACAGCCATGTCGAGCAGTTCAACCGACTGATCAAGCGTGACTACACTGTACGTTCGAAGCACAAGATTAGAACGCTCTTCCAACTGCTAGCGGATTGTTGCGAACACCAGTCCGTTACTCCAAGAACGTTCAAGGACGTTCCTAACGTGACTCAACAGCTCAAGACCAGTGTTAATGACTTTCGGCAGCGGAACCTACTCGTCGACATGACACCAAGCCGGTCCAGCATCTCGTGTCACCAAATCCCAACCTTGTACGTGTGCAGTCACGTGGTTATGTTTGTGTGTACTTACCATAGTTAGGGCGCAGCCGAGAGACTGCCCCTGTGTCAGCGCAAATCGGGCCCAACTACGCGCGCATGGAGCTGGAAGGACAACCGGAGTGCGGCTGAGAGGTTGACGTGAGCACGATGTCATGTGGATGCAAGTACAACTTCAAGTTTGGCCTTTGCATTCATGTGCTCTTCGCTCTTCAGCGCAAGAACTACACCGGCCTCGACGGCAAGCGTAAACTCGCTAATCGCTTCGTGTCCAAGAAGCGCCGCCAGACGTGAACGGCAGCCACGCGAGTTTCCCACTGGCCGTCCCACAACCAACGGGCATGCAATGAGCATTAGTTAGACCTTAGGTAACCAATCCGCTGAAATAAATGCCTTCTGCAACGTCGCAATTGGGATAATGCTAGCATATTTAGATGCTTGAAACCCCTGTAACTATTAGCCATGGCCTTGCACGGTATTGATTCAGCTCATTATCTAACTACACTCCACGATGGCAAGCTCTAACACGACTCTCTCCGCCGCTGACACTCCGCCAAATGCGTTCACCGCCTTTTTCAAGTGGTGCCAGGCGCATCTTCGCAACCGTGGGTGGGGCCGCCTAGGTGAAGCGGCTGCACGCTATTTGAGGACGTGGGGCTACATCCAAGGTGGTACCTCTTTGTCCGTCGGTGCGGCGATCAAGCGCCTTCTCGACGCGGTACCGAAATACCGCATCACCAAGGCCCTTATCGTTCACGCAGCTGCACAAGGCGACGATGCCGGTGAGGCAGAGTGGGTGCTTCCGGCTGGGGTTGACCTTAGCGGTCGGCCGACCTACCAGATGCGCACTATTCTCGATGATATGAAGAAAGATGGCCGGATCGTCTTCCTCACGACATGGGAGCCAACCTGGGAACCCGCCGAAAACCTGCCATCGGCCGAGATTAAGAAGTACAGGCAGCGCAAGCGCCGCAAGGTGGAGAAGGCGTACATTGAGGCAGAGGCAAAGAAGACTAGGAGGTAGCAATGGCAGAGGCACAGGAGGCCCAGGATTACTTTCATTAACAATACAATACGTTTGGCTACAATCTCACTAATGCCGCACGTGCATGCAAGTAGATACGTCACAGCATTAAGCCATTGTGCAAAGCCATCAGCTAGAGCGGTACAGGATCAGACACGTCTGATTCTTCAACTCGCTCTGCACAAGCCATGTACAATACCCTAGCGCTGCAACGCATCCCAGCACGCCGCGCCCTTGATTCTTCTCATGCTGGCCGTGCGCGGCGCCGCCGAGCCAGCGCTACCCGCTGTGGCACGCCGAGCAATAGAGAGGATGGTTTGTGGTGCTTGATGACGATTTGCGAATGAGCACTAGGAGGCAGCGTGGCCGGCAGCGGAATGGATGGTCTTCGCCCTCCCACTGGCTCGGCCACGTCTCTACATTTTATCTGTGTGGCACACAAACCTTGTGTGTGTTCCCCTTACATGGCTGTGTGTTCTTACAATGTTGTCCCTAATTTAGTCAAGCTCGCATACATACGTACCGATCTGGCCATGTACGGCGGGAAAATGACCACATCGGTACAGTATGAATCAATTTTTAATGCAAATCGGTATGTAGTGCGACTGAAACGGGATGCTTAAAACATATGGAATTTTTTCTTTTTTGAGGCGTATGTTTTACAGAAAGTTAATGTCCAAACCGGTATGCAGGGGAAACGGTGTACGTCGATCTCTTTTTTTGCCGACGTGTCATGAGAAACGGCTTTGCTGCAAAGTTCTTTTTTTAGTTGTTCTGGAAAGAATACGTAACAAGGTCATGTAAGAAGACTTAGAACAGCACGCCTTCTGGGCTCCGCCATTAACAGGACGTTCGAAATAATGCTACAGCCTGCAACACATAGTATACTAGTGTAGCGGCCTTACCGCAAAACTCATTCTTATCGCAAGAACGTGTTAGTTCTTAGTTGAGACAAACGTAGATATAAAACAAAGTGTACTGTAAAATTAAGCAGGTTGGCTTCAGAATTGTATTTGGAAGATAATGCTCATATCGGCAATCTCCAACGGTGTAGCCGTGTATCTACCGCTAGATCAAGAAGTGACGGGACCACCGCTTTCAACAACGAAGCACGACCGGCCACGGAAGAGAAGAATGAGGAGCATAGGAGAAGATGCTAACCAGTCGATATATCGCTTCGGAGGCTGCAAACAAGTCGGCCACAACCGACGGACTTGCAAGAAGCGCAGAGTTACCACGTAAGTAGAAGGATATGTAAGTCGTGAGTGTCTCGACCGGTATGCATGGTTTATAGGTAGTTGCTCTTGCAAGTATTGGCAAGAATGTGGTTTTCATTAAAGTAGGAGTAGCTGCCAATCCCAGGAGCAGCGTTCGCGCCACTGCTCCGAGCCAGTGCTCGAGCCTGTGGGGAGTGATACAAACCAGTGGTGGTGGGATCTCAGCCCCCCCCTCTTAGTTCCAAAGAGTCCAGGTACACCGCAAGCAACTCGTGCGCGTCCCTCAAGTGAACTACCCTCGATCAGCGAAAACCAGCTACGCCTCGTCTGAACATGACCGCGCCTGCTCCATCTACCAACGAGCGTGCTGCGCCGTCCAGCCCATCCGGCAACCCTGCCTCGCCGCCGGTACTGCCGCCAGCTTGGGCTTCACCTCCATCGCTACCTGCGGCGACCGAGGCCCGCTCGGCGCCCACTCCGTGGACGCCGGCTGAGGGCATCCCCTGGTCAGCAGGTGGCGGCCCCATCGGGAGCCCCCGCGGACATCATCGTGGTCGACGACGACGGTGCACAACTGCCAACCGCGCCGCCGTCACCGGACCGTTCCAGCGAGCGCCTCCGTGCGAAGAAGGCGACGCGCGAGCTGCGCGCGGCCTCTCGGAAAGCCAAACGTGTGGGGCCCTCCGGCGATGCCGAGACCAGCCCAACGAAAAGCAAGGCCGGGTCGTCCCAGGCATCGACCGCTCACGTTGTTGACGCCCCTGCAGCCGCCCTATCAGCTGCGGGCGTTTCGTCATCGTCGACGGCGTCGGGTACCACGTCTGATCTCCCAGTCGGTGAGCCCACTTGCGCGCTTCCTGCGCCAGGCGCGACGACTTCGACGTCCGCGCCACTGGTGCCACCGACGCTGTTCAGTGTCGATCCCAGAGCCGAGAGCGCAGTCCATCTGCTCGGCGGGCCCCGCGGCGTTAACGCTTCCGACCAAGCGCTGCCGACACCCCGACAGTCCGAGCCGACGCCGTCCCGCCTGTTGCCGAGGTAAGCGGCCTCGGCGTTCAACCGGAACGAGTTTGCCCGCGAGCCGGACGACATCGCGGGAGAGCCCAGCGCGTGCACCGAGTGCCTCTCTCTCACGGCCAAGGTGGATCAACTGTTCGACCTCTTCACGGAGCTGCGCCGTTCTGTACCTGTTCCCGCGCAGCTGCAGCTACCCCGCCGAAGTCGTCCGTGGTTTACCTGAGGCTGCGGCCGCGACTATTAGCGGTGTGATCTCCTTCGGATCTCCTTGGGCTGTATCCTGGACACTACCGCCTGCTGGCTGTACAACAGACTTGCCGTCGCCGGTGGTTAGCGAGCTTCGCTGCGCCAGTTTCCAGCTCCCCGTACCCGTGTCAAGGGCGAGCACTACCCGCCGCGCGCACCTCAACTCACCGCACACAGGCTGTTTCTCGAACTCAACACTGAGTCAGGGAGGTGGATGTCGCCCATGTCTTTTGTGCTGCACTTGCGTGAGCTTGACTGCGTCCGCTTTGACGCGCCTCCGGCGGGCCATCTCGGTTCTTGAAACCTTATGGTAATGCACTTCCGGTCGCAATCCGAACTGGAGCAACTCGAGAAGGGCTCAACAAATGCGAAATTTTTGGCGGACTTTGGAGCCGGTGCTACTCTCCCGGCAACCAGCGCGCGCTGCCCGACGTACGAGGACCTGTTGGCCGCCATCGGTGGTCTCATATCGTTCGGCGACACGGTGTGGTACGACTACGCCTGTCGCCTACTCTCCCGCGTGAAGCGTTTCGTCCTGGCCAACATGGAGCGGGACACGAACACACCCGAGCGTGTGACGCTTACCCTCCTGTTTGTTAACCAGTTCATCGGCCGCGCGCTCGTACACCTGCTAGTGGACTCGCCACACTGGTGGCGCAGCTTCTGCGACGCTGTGCGCGCGGTGGACTATCACAGTGCGGATTGGCAGGCAGCCCTCAACGGACTTGCGCTGCGGATTGTGACGACAGCAGCGCTAGCACCAAGGGGCCCGTCGACGGCGCCGCCGCGACAACTGAGCGGACAACATCGCCGCGGCCCTGCCGCTCGGACCCCATTATGCCGGAGCACATTCGGCGTCTGATCCCGCGAGACCGCGACGACCGCGAGCCGTGCTTGCGTTTCCTCTCTGGTGGCATGTGCTACTGCGGTAGCTCCGACCGGTGCGCACATCAACAGCGAACACACCGCTGGGACGGGAGTCTACCTCGTGAGCTGCAAGACTTCATCGACTGCCACTACGTTGTTGAGCGTCGTCACTCAGGCCGACGCGACCGCAGCTGAGGTGGCCAAGGTGATGCCCGTTCGTCGGCACTTCAGACAACATGCAAACCCAGTCTATCGGTAAATACAATCAACGTTGGATATGCAAGCAAACGTTATCATTCGTCCAGTCTGACTCGGTGAGCCCTGTGTCCCGCCGTTCAAGGCGACACACTCACCGATTCGTCTACTGCGACAGCCGCTTGTACCTACGTGCACGGCCTGGCCAAGGCACCTTACGGTCCTTGTGCCCAGGAACCGCCCCATGACGTTCCCGATGCTCGCGAGGACTCCGGCGATGTAGTGTCCTCACCGGCGTCACCGCATCGCGACCCGTCGGGGTTCTGCCACACCCACGGTCAGCCGACCTCGCCGTCGCTTCTGCTGACTGCCGGTCGGGCGACTTCATCCCGCGCGACGCATTTGGACACAAGCATGTTGTCGGGGATCCTGGGGACCCGAGCACCACGGCGACTGCGGCCCCTACGTGGACCTGCGGCTGTCGCGCACGTGATCATTTCTTCCGCCGCCACCGCGCGCCTAGCAAGGCTACCCTCAGATTGCTGGTCACTGATTCGGCGGCTCGCGCGAAGCTCTGGGATGCCGTCCGGCTCCGTAACATCAATGCGGAGATGAGTCATGTGCCCACCGCAACTCCGGCGACACGTCATGGCTCGCCGTCCCTTAACAAGGCACTGCAACGCGTTCTGTCGGAATTCATGCGGTGGACACGTATCGGTCTCCCCCGGTTTATTGAATTCATGTGTGGCCAGACGTCCGACGACTACCGGGTTGTTTGGTTCAGGTCTACGGATTCGGTCTCAGAATCAGCCTGTTCAAATCTTAGACCTGATCTGCATAAGAACCAAAATGAAGGCAACCAACATTTCGAAGGGCGAATTTTCAGCAAATACGGAGAAAGAACAACGATGACCCACAAGACGACTTTCTTCTTCGACAAAATATGTATATTTACCTAGATGACGCACTTCTACCGTGCTGTCATCGTAGAGTCGGCACCGCTTGTTTAGAACGGGAACGCCGCCTTGAGGGTCTTGTTGAAATTCTTGTCCTTCAGAGGCATCTTGGCTCCGACCAAGTTGAACATCGTGGTGTCCCAGTCGGTGTCGATCGGCGCGTTACGTGCCACTTGAGGAAGCTGCTCCCATGCGATAAGGTCTTGATATCCGCCCTTGTCACCGCTCAACTTCGGAGCACAATGCTGGCCATGATAAGGTTGTTGTAGTACTCCACCTTCACGCTGTTGCCGTCGAGGTACCTCGCTGGTGGGGGCGCCTTCTTGTCGTATCCAATAGCGGCAGACATCGACACCCCCAGAATTGTTTGGTTGTCAACAGCGGGGTTGTCGAGCCAAGCGATGGCGTATTCCCAGTTGTGGCGGTGGCCGAAGAACCGGAGGAGGGGATGCGCGGAGGCTGCCTCTCGACCCTTCGGGAAGTACCAGGGGTACATGATGGCCCAACCGTTGTTGTGCCACGTGGAGCGAGCGTACACCTGCGATCCCAGAGGAGCTCCTGAGCAGTCCCCACTCTGACTGCCACTCTACTTGAGTCCACCACTCACGGAACCGTCCTCCGGGACAGCGGGGAACGGGTGGCATCCCTCACGAATGAAAAGAAGGGGCTTGAACTTGACGGCCGCCTTGTCGGAGATGGTCACCGGCTCGGGCTGGGGGAACGGCTTGACGTTGTCGTGGCCGACAGAATCTCCGTCGACGAGAGCAACGAGAAGCATAGCCGTAACGGCTAGAAGGAGGTGGAACTGCATGCCCTCAATGTAATGAAGCTCTTGGGTTAGATGAAGTGGGGCGGAATGGAAAACCAAAAGTGTGCATCGGAAAGGAAGCGGTAAGGCGGACTGCCAACAGTCAGCAAAGCGATTTGGCGACACGGTTCGTCGTTCATCATTATGAATGCATCAAGGTACTCGTTGTCCATGCATACAGTATTTGTACCTGTGAATTAGTTTGCCCGTGATGATAGTCAAGACCAGCTCACGGTTACACAAGAGTTAATAATACTTTGTACGCCGTTTTTGGTCGTGGGTGTGATGGAGTCCTTAATCACAATACTGGTAATCATACTACTATTGGATGGGCCCTGATCGGGTATAATTCATTGGAAAGCTGTGGCAAACCTTGTAATGTGCTTGATACCGGTATTCATACGGTTGTCTGGATTACTGGATATACGGCAATTACTAGTGTGGTGACTCGCCTGAGCAATCGAGACTTGCACAATTTCACGCTGTTATCTTGCTAAATGTATAAACGCCGATTTACACAAATGCCAAGCCACGAGCACCAGCTCGCGAAGCGAGCAAGCGGCGAAGAACCGCCCAGAAGTCCAAATTTGGCTGAACTTCACAATACCCAATACTGTACTACTGGTGGCTATTCTGAGCATAGCGAGTGAAGCGTCAACTAAATCACTGCGGCAACCAACAGGACCAGTCCTACCTATTGGAAGTCGCACTCGATGCCAGCAGTTGACACTCGGGGGGAGAAAGATGAAAGAGAAAGTAAATTGACTGTTAGTGCTGCAGCCCCCATCAACTACTTAAGCGGGCTTCAGCAGCTTATCATACACTCAGCGTTATAGAGACCTTGCTAGCATGCTTGAGACGACTAAAACTGCAACCAAACCCGACGCAAAGCAACGTGTTTTTAGCCATTACAGTTATTGATAATGATGAACTCTTTTTAATATATTAGTATCTTCGAGCGCGCCGATCATCCTAGTGGTTATGGTGTAGCGTTGAAAGGCTACACTACCACTTTGTTTCATGCGATGATTGTCTCCTCAGACCACGCCACCTGTTGTTTCCCCCCTGAGGCAGGTTGGATTCGACCTAATGCAACGTAATCCCTCGACGCCAGAGAACGAATTCGAACCGCTGCAGCTGATTTCTTCGATCGTCACCTTCAAGTGGCCCGTGCGATTGCCGTACTGGTAAGGGAGAAGTTGAACGACTTGACCTGGGATAGGAGCGGCGTTCTCGCCCACCTTGTCCCCGACGCCTTCTGCAGTGGCGAAGCTTCTGATGCAGAAAAGCAAGGTGACCACGGTCACAAGTCTTAATCGGCGCACTTCCATTGTGGCGTGCGCAGAACGTCGAGGCAGTTGGCTCCACGCAGTTGATTTCGGAGTGAACTCGTCTGAGGCGCCTTTTTTTTCGGGGGGGAGGGGGGGGCACTTAGTACAAAAATGGATTAAGAGGATCGGTTGGTAGAAGCAGGTCCTATCGTACAGATGATGACTTGATTCCTGTCGTGCAATTCGCTGAAGAGAGATGCATCAGGCTGACAAAGCCTGCTTCAGCGCTGGATCTGTCAGGATCGTCCAGAAACCTGGCGCTGGCCGCCTCTCAAACCGACTCCGAGGAGCAGGAGACGGCGACAGCCTCACGTTAGACCGGTTGTCATGGCTGCGTGCGCGCAGCAAAGCTCAAGGTGCATCGTAGTCGCGATGCAGATCGGGATCGGACAGATCCTAGGCTGTGCAGGGCACTCGGGTGGCCCTCGTGGCCTTCAGTTAGTTGTAGGTCTTTATCTAGCCGACAAGCTCTAAGTCTCATAACTAATTCATTCTTACATTTACTCCAACAAGCACAAGTCGCCTCCTCCTCCCTGTGCAACCGCTGTTCCCAAGCTCTCCACCGGCGCGGTCCCTACACGTGGTAGCACTTGTAGGTCAGCGGAACGCTGGTCAACCGATCCGGCGAAGAGGACCCAAGAACGAAGAAGGAGCGTGCCGAAGTGCCCTCCCTGCTGGCTGAAGTGCATTCGGGCCCCAGCAACAAGAATGGAGAGCGTCCCCGCAGAAGACGTGCTGACAACGGTGGTGCGGCTGCTGGCCGAGCAGCAAGCGTTGATGAAGAGTCTAACGGAGAGGCTGGAGTGCAACATGCGAGTTGAAGGCATCAGCATGCCACACTACGCCGGCCAGTTGAACGAGTCGCTAGAGCTGTTCCTCGACCAGGCGCGTCTATTTTTTGAAGCCAAGAATATCGACTACGAGAACCCCATCAACCAAAAACGCGTGCTGGCTATGATGGTGTCAAATCTGTGTGGTCAGGCGGTGGTGTGGTTTACGACGCAGCAGAAGACGATCGGCAGTATTATGGAGCTGGCCAATGGCGCTGAGGAAGGAATTCATCCCCGCTGACCTGCAGGAAAGACTAAGAGACAAGCTGCTCGCGCTGAAGCAGCGCGAGTGTAAGGATCTGGCCGACTATATTACCAGGTACCGCCAGTTGATAAGCCAAGTTACGCAGATTAGCGAGCTCGACCAGATTACGCTGTTCGTACGAGATCTGGTGGCTCGAACAAGAGAAGAGGTGCAGTACCGACGTTGCAGCACCGGTATCGGAAGCTGTTTCGGTGGTGATGGAGTATGAGCGTACTCATGCTTCGTTCTCGACGTCACATGCGAGGCCAAGACACCAGGAGCGACGTCCGTATCGTGAGCGGGCGTATCCGCGGGATGGACCAGAGCCCATGCAGATCGGCAACACACGCTTCCTGGATCGCTCGGAGTGCATGCGTCGTAATCTCTGCTTCCGGTGCAAGAGCCCAGTCATCGCATGCGAGACTGTCGCAGTGGGGGATCTAGTTCACTGCGCACACCGGCTTCTCGAGGCCAGTTTGGCAGACAGCAGGGCTCCCGGAATGAGCGCTATAGCTCTTCGCGCGACAATGCACCAAGAATCCACCAAAGCAGCTTCGAGGAGACTCCGCGTGACCCGCAGATACCCAACGTGGACGATGCCACGAAGCTCCTGTTTGATCATTTGACGGTGAGCGCTGCGACTGTGACACCCGCGAGTGCTTCGGGAAGCGGTCTGGTGCGCAACGAAGGCACCGTGTCTTTGTTCGGTACGCTCGTGACCATCTTGCTGGATAGTGACGCTGACCACAACGTAATTCGCCCTGGACTGGCCAAGGTGGTGGTGCGTCGCAAACGGGTCTACACTGAGAGATTCGACGGTCAAACGACAGAGGATGTGGTCAACGAGGTGGAAGCAGACCTTTGCATGGAGCAGTATAGCTTCCACAGATTACTTTTCACGAAGTATACCCTCCCTCGCAGTCACGACGTGATTCTCGGCGCTCCCTGGTTCGCCAAGTACAATCCCGATATCGACTGGGTCACGCATGAAGTGCACGTGGCCGAACCCGACGTGGACTACGCTGAGCTCAATGCATTTATCGATGAGTTCACCAGTAAAGTTCTTGGTGTACCCATCGACCAGTTGGAGGCAGCCTTCGAGGGCCAGTCAGTCGAAATAGGCTCGAGCGCCAAGGTAGAAGAGCAGCGACCAGCCGTGCCTGCAGTTTCGGCAGGAATCGCCGAGGTGCTGAAAGATTTTGTCAATTGCGCGCCTCATGTACTTCCTAATGAGTTGCCACCTCACCGTGAAGCAGAGTTTGAGCTGACAATGAAGCCCGACGCTACGCCCAGCTCACGCGCCCCGTTTCGCCGCTCCAAGAAGGAGCAAGAAGCCCTGGATGGCTTCGTTCAAGAGATGCTGGAGCGTAACTGGATCGAGGTATCAGACTCGCCATGGGTGTCGTCGATCTTCGCAGTGCCCGAGAAGGATCCGGCTTCTGGTAAGCAGCCAAGTCGTTCGGAGTGGATTAAGTCCGGCAACGCTCAACATCCTGTTCGCTTGGTTGTGGACTACCGATATGTCAACTCACAGACGGAAATTCCCAACATTCCGCTGCCCAGAATCGAGGAGATCTTCGATCGGATGTCCGGCTGCACAGTATTTTCAACGTTGGACCTCGCTCAAGGGTATCACCAGATGCTGGTGGTGCCCAGCAGCAAGAAGTTCACAGCGTTTCGCACGGACAAGGAGGTCTACCAGTGGCGAGTGGCTCCGATGGGTTTGAGTGGCATGCCAGGAGTTTGGTCGCGCTTAATGCGCGTGCTCTTTGGTAAGTTCACTTTTGTTGTCGTCTACTTGGACGATTTGTGCGTGTTCTCACGCAGCGAGGAAGAGCACTGTCTCCATCTGCGCGCGGTGTTCGAGGTGCTCCGGGGTGAGCGATTGTACATTCGCCTGGCGAAGTGTGCATTTGGACGGGCATCGGTCAACTTCCTGGGTCATACGGTCGCCGCTGACGGGCTACATGTGGATCGCCTCAAGACGGCTGTGATCGAGAAGTGGTCCATCCCCTCGTCCGTGAAGGAGCTACAGAGCTTTTTGGGATTGGATGGCTACTATCCGAAGTTTGCTTGCGACTTCGCTGAGCTTGTGTTGCCCCTCCGTGACCTGGTAAGGAAGCAAGTCGCATGGACCGTGGAGGCAGAGCAGCAGCAGCAGGCTTTCTTGCAGCTGAAGACGGCTTTGCAGTAGGCGCCAGTACTGCGTCTGCCCAATTTCTCGCTGCGCTTCATCTTGACGACGGACGCCTCGGATACTTGCTGCGGTGGAGTGCTTTCACAGGTGTTCGATGGCGAAGACCATCCCCTTGCTTTTTTCTCGAAGAAGTTGTCCGCGACGGAGCAGAACTGGCCAATCCATGAAAAGGAATTGTACGCGATCAAGTTTGGATTAGCTAAATGGCGCCACTACCTGTACGGGGTCGATTTCGACATATTTACTGACAACATCGCCTGCAAGTGGTTCATTCACCATCCGAACGTGTCGCCCAAGATGGCCCGCTGGCTAGATTTTTTTCGGGCAGTACAATTTCGTGCTTCACCACATCAATGGCAACACCAATGTGGTGGCCGACGCGCCGTCAAGACCGCCTGCAAGTGCTTCAGATGACTGGAATTCCGATGCGGCTGCTGAATCTGTGTCGATCTCAGCGTTGTCTACTACGCCCGTCTCGATTCATTCGTGTGACGACAACTGCCGTCACCGGAGCGTGTCTTCATGTCGCCATCGCCGCGTGGTATCGGCAATCCCGACGCTGAACACTCGTGATTTGGACCTACTTCTAGACTCGCCGGTGCCGGTAGCCACGGATCCCCATGTTGTGGGTGTGCCCCAGCGTCGACTATCTCGACAAATCAACGCGGTCGAGCTCAATGTCTCCAGTGTGGTTTTAGACGACAAGGTGAAGGCTCAATTTATTCGTGGGTACCGCGCTGATCCGCTTTATCGCTCTTTGGCGACATCCCGCAGGCTGCGATCTGCAACTATGGCGATGGGAGAGGTGGTGCGCCACAAGGACCTGCTGTATTTGAAAGACGCGGGCTCGCTTCTTCGACTATGTGTTCCTGAGGATCAGCAACTTCGGACCCAGCTAATCAGTCAATTTCATGACAGCGCTACCAGCGCGCACCCTGGCTCGCATCGCACTATCCAAACGCGTCGAGTATACGCCGACACACAGCACGGCAACCGCAACCAAGACCGCCAAGCTCTTTTTCAATGTCGTCGTTGGCCATCATGATCTTCCCGCTGAAATAATCAGCGACCACGACAGCAAATTCATATCGCACTTCTGGCAAGAGTTGATGAAGTTGCTGGGGGTCAAGCTGGGAATGATGACCGCGCATCGACTGTATGACGTCTTACCACGGCGTGGATTGGGTGGATCACTTGGGGACAATCGAGTACGGACATGCAACACTGGCCAACGCGTCGACGCAGTTATCCCCTTTCCAGATCGACACGGGACGCATCCGTCGGCACCATGACTCTCGATGCTGACACTCGCAATGATTTTGCGCACAACTTGTTGAGAGACGGCAGGAGATTGTAAAGCGGGCGCGAGCCAACCTGCGCGAGGCTCAGCTACGACAGAAGAAGTATTACGACCAGAAGCGTAGCTCGGTGACCTTCGCAGTGGGCGACCTGGTGTTGCTTTCGACGAAGAACCTCCCACTCGCGCACACGGCGCGCGGAACCGCACTCGACAAGGCTAAGCTCGTACCACGTTACATTGGGCCGTACAAGATTACGCGCATGATTAACGATAACGTGGCGCGGCTCGAGTTGCCATGCAACATGGCAATGCTTCACAACCACTTCAACGTGCATTTGCTGAAGCCATTCAAGGATTCTCAGCCCCGATTCGCGGACCGACCAGTGTCCAAGACGACCCCGATGTTCGTAGCTGAGGACGGCGAACCACTGTACGTTATTGAGAAGCTCGTCAAGCGCCGAGTCTTCAACCGAAAGCCAGAGTATCTGGTTAACCCCAACAAGCTTTTTTTAAGGACAAAAAGAAGGATCAAATTTGGCGACTCTCGCTTCGCCTCATTTCAACATATATAGCATCATATTGGGTATAGTTTGAATGACTAGTGTTTGGTCTGTACACTGGAGGCGGCGGTGAGCGCTGGAGGTGTGTTGCCTTCGCGCAGCAACTCGAGCAAAAGTGTCACTCCAGACATCACGAGATATGCAGTTTGTCCTTTACTTTAGGACAAAAAGTATCCGTCCAATAATAGAATTAAGTCAAACGTCGCTTCAGCCGTTATGGCTACAAAACGCCTGGTGCGACAGCGACAGAAGCCCAATAAGATCGTACCTAAACGAGTCAATACAAATTTCAAGACATTTTTTGTCCTTATCAGCCCAATTAAGGACAAAAACTTCAAAACTCGAGGCTGAAAAGTCAGTTTGGTCCTTCGTTTTTAGGACCAATTTTGTTGGGGTTAAGTGGGTGGGCCTGCCGGAACATGAGAACTCCTGGGAGCGGGAACGAGACATCCGCCACGTGAGCCACTGGAAGCAACTTTTGAACCAGCTTCGAGACGACCAGCGAAAGAATAAGGAGGCGAGGATGTCAGGATCGTCCGGAAACCTGGCGCTGGCCGCCTCTCAAACCGACTCCGAGGAGCAGGAGACGGCGACAGCCTCACGTTAGATCGGTTGTCATGGCTGCGTGCGCGCAGCAAAGCTCAAGGTGCATCGTAGTCGCGATGCAGATCGGGATCGGACAGATCCTAGGCTGTGCAGGGTACTCGGGTGGCCCTCGTGGCCTTCAGTTAGTTGTAGGTCTTTACCTAGCCGACAAGCTCTAAGTCTCATAACTAATTAATTCTTACATTTACTCCAACAAGCACAAGTCGCCTCCTCCTCCCTGTCCAACCGCTGTTCCCAAGCTCTCCACCGGTGCGGTCCCTACATGATCCATGCAAATTGCTGAAGCAATAGCCGCCTCACAACTGACAAACGAGGATATCTCAGACTGGCAAAGCTTGCATTCGCTCTTCGGCCTTCGTCTCGGCGATGAGGTTGTGGGAAGACTGATGACTGTAACAACGTGACATCGCCAACAATTCGGTTGGCGCCAAACCTTAATCGAGGATCGAGGAAGACAAATATTTAAGGGCGGGTCCTCCAGTCTCTGTCGTTCGCAGTATTAGGCAGCGAAGAACTCCAGTACTTGCGAATAATGTAACGCTAGCGTTTGCAAACCTGCTGGTGTGTGATGAATCTGGCTAACGTGTTCGTGGAGTTAGATAGTTTTTTTTACTATTCATCTTGAAGGCTTTTCCTAAAACGACTTGAAGCTCTTTTCACTTGTCACAAGCGGACTTTGTACGTGAAATTCTTCCTCTTTACACTAACCAATATCTACTCAATCTATTTGAATTTAAATTCCGGAGACGCGCACTGCTGTATCTCCGCCTACGGGGGTCATATCGATAGATCTCTAGGAATCCTAGACTAGGATATGAGCCTGCAGTAGGCGCCTAGGGCTGTGGAAATATAGATTGTTTATTGATTGAGCCCTAAGATCTGGAACAACCATTATTGCAATCTTGACAATCAAGATGGCATCTATGTTCTCGCTTACTTTCCCTCTGCTACTTTCACATTTCGATTTGTTTAGTGGCGCAATCGTTCTAGCACCTCGGTTTGCTCGATTATATTGGCGCTGAGCTTCAAAAATCTCAGAAAATACAATTTTGGTTCTTCTATTGGTCAAGTTAACCCCTTGAGCGCGAGCGATTTCCAGCGCGCCCATTTCACTAAACCCTAGGGCAGTTATCATATATAATGGGGGAAGGGTTGCAATAGTGAACTCAGTATGATTTTATATCCTGTATATGGAAAGTCGCCCGGAAGCCCTACTCCTATGATGGTGAAAAATATTTATCCTGTATGATGCATGATAAGAGGGCAGTTAAGATACAGGAAAAGCGTCTATCTGTATGATGAAGAGCAAAGACATGGCCTGGTTTTGACAGAAACGTGCAACCTTGTTTTCAAAAAAAATGCGTGGATACCATATCTAAACTAAGATAAAATCTCTGCACCTTTTGTCTCGCATCTGTCAGCCTTCAACCGTCGCGCTGTCGTTGCTTAGACTGGTGAACATCGCGCGCTCGCTAATATCGCCTCTTCTCCATCACTCCGTCTCTCTGCCGGCGTCGACCGCGCATGAACGATCTTCTTCTTCGATGCTGACAACATAGTATCATTGCACCGGTGCCGACGTAAGGCCTTGTAGCAGGAAATATACTCGCTGTTGCCTTGGCCCACAGGTCAACGCAAAAAAGTATGGTTTTGTTTGAACCGCCCTGGCCCTCGCTGCACTGTAGTAGAAGTCGTTTCACTGTGCTTTCAGACCCTATTTTCCTTCCACACGAGGATAACTCTTCGGGTGGCGTCTCCTTTTCACTTTGTTTGTTCTCGCCCTATTCAAAACCGTCAGTACTGATTCGGTTGTGGTTGCTCCAGCAACACTGGAATGACGCGTGCCAGGAGCCTTCAGATATGTACATACGGGATAACGATGTTGATAGCTTGTATCAGACACGTTAAGATAACTTTGCGACCAAACCAAGATTGAGCGTGCTTCACAGCCCACTAGCTATTCAACGCATTGCATAGGACGACTGAGAACAACAACGCTTGAACATCACCATCGTGCATCTATATGGTTTATTCCTGACGTATAGGCGAAATGGGTTGGGCGATCACTTTAACCGCAACATTACATGGGGCCTCGCTGGATGCCGTGCCTGCCCTGGTATGTAGCTTGCTCGAAACTTTGCTCGTAGGGACCTCGATACGTGAATATGCCGAAAGTTTGGGAAAGTCTGCGTCGTCCCGGCACGTGGCGCAGCAGCGGTCGAAGATCTAGCAGCTGTAGTCGTAATACGTATATACACGATTAGACACATGAATAAATTGAATACTTCTCTGTCCCACGAAAGTATGATGATTTCAAAATTGGGCTCTATTTTCACTTTTACCCAAAATTATTGACCAAGTGACACCTTATTGTGAAGCTTAGAGTCTGGCGCTAACGTCTGATTTTTGCTGTCTATCATCTGCGAGAACTGAAGGAACGACAATGCTTTTTCTGCCTCCAATTTTAGTTCCCTGCAGGTTTTTTTCGTAATTCCGCCAAACATTAGCGATAATCCATCGGAATTTCAAGATGGGTTGGTGTTGCTAATGTTAGTTCGATGGACCAATTACAGCCTGTGAAAAGGCCTGGTAAGCGAGATATTTCGCTTCAAAATCAACGAGGTTTTTCTAACCAAGCGTGATATAAGTGGATAAAAATCAAATTTCGCCCTAACCAACGCCAAACGACCAATGGCATTCATTGTGTGGTACACAAAAACCTAACTACCCATACTTTCGTGGGACAGAGAAGTAGCACACCATATTCTCGAGGAGCACCTTACCTGCATCTTCCGGCACTGTTGACGCCAAACCATAGCCAGTGGACTTTTGGATTGTGTTGCGAAGCTGCGGCGGGCAGTTTTGACACCGAGCGAGGCTCTAACAGCTGCAGTAGCAACAGAAACATTCGCAATTAGCTAGGTGAGTGGCATAGATAATAGTTGTAGCAATGAACCGCACCGTTTTCTTTGACATCTGCGTTCTCAGCTAATCTAACCGCAGCCCGGAGAGTTGGTGCGCTGAGACCAGCTTGGCGCTAATGCAATCTGCTGTAACGTTAGTCGGAGTACTTCGGCTGCAGTAGTAGCACGTGCATACACGGTAAGATACAAGCATAGCTTGAATAATGTAAGATAACATTGAGACTCACCGTTCTCTCTCAATCAGCGGGCTCCTGTGTTGCTGTGGCAGTAGCTGCGACGCAACTGCATTGAAGTAGATTGATACTACTATTCTGCATCATGTGCGCATGTTAGCAAAATGTGAGCACTCTTACAAACATCACAATCACTTACCTAGTCAATCGCGAGTAGTCCGAACATTGGTTTCTCAGCTCCGACAAGGCTGCCAGCTCCTGCATACCCGCTCTGGACCTTTCGCGGCGGGCATGGGAGTAGCGCCTTGCTCTTAGATTTCCCCCATTGTTCAATCCAACGCGCAGAAAATCTGGTCTTCGCTCGTGGCCGGCAAGTTCTGGAATGAGACTGAACGAGTGGCGTCGGTGCAGTTAGATATTATGTGGTTTACATAATGTACTGTCTCTTTTAGAGACAATTTAGCGGTACTTTCCTGCACCTGGGTTGGGGGAGCCTATCCGGCACCCCAAACCCTCTTTGACTTAAAATTTGTATGGTCCATACTGAAAACAACATAAATTCCTTATCGTGTCTAATACAAGATAAACATTTTCTGTAATCGTGTCTAATACAGGCTCTCGCCTTCAAGGGGTTAAGCTTGTACCCCATGATGCCCCCTTATATCCGTATTTTGAAGCCGCAGAAACACTGAAACGCTTGTAAGGAGTTAAGATCAGTTCTATGGGCTTGACGCTGCTTATTTCTATGCCGGATCGCGACGGAAGCCGTGCCGAAGGCTCAAAATCAGTATATAAACAATATGGGACTTAGATTGCTGATTGAGATTCCGCAACAATCATTATTGTGATTGACAATATTAGCAATACTGTATAACAATCGCAATCCTATTTTCCACAGCTCTTGGAGGCGGCCAATATCTCCTCAATCTAAGCAGCATTAGAATACTCTGGTTACGCCATGGTGCGTACGTTGGATACGGATTCGACAAGGGTAACAGTCCTAATGAGGAGCCATAAATTTAACCTTCTAGTGATAAGAGCCGGTAGCATATAAACACGTGACTTAAGGTGTTGTGAAAATCGACAACATGTTTGCAGGGTACACTATCGTTCATACTCGAACCTATCGAAGCTTGTGTGAATAACCTTGAATACCGCTCTGCACTCTTGCTCCAGCGTCTGGAAAACTAACGTTTCGCCCGGAGAATCGGCGGGGTTGACGAGGAATGTAATATCAAGCACGTAAACACTGGGCTTCGACTCTGTCCAAGCAGTAGACGCAGTCGGGTAGTCTGGTAGGAACTGCTTTGCGTGCAACTTGCAATACCCTCGAATCTACACAAACTTTTGGCACTCGGGGACGCAACAACGTCGGCCACCTCAATGTGAAAGGCAAGCACCGCTGTACTGCGCCAGTTTTGGACATCCGTCGGCAGCACAGCGACGTCCACCCCCGTGTGCCACACAGAATCCTCGGCTCTGGGCTAGCGTCGGGCAGTTCGGACCACGGCAGCGTACGCCCCCACCGTGCGCCTTGCACAGCCGAAGAGTCTGTACTTGCTTCTTGCATCCCTCCACGCTACATCGAGGTGGAGTACGACGGCTTTGCGACGATGACATTCCGTACTGTTGACTTGTGCACTGTTTTCGACCGTAGATTACAGACTGAGCGGTATTGTGCGATATCCGCACGAATCCATGGATTACGACCAGAAATGTACCATTTTGCCTCGACTCACTCGCCACGTTATGCCCTCGCCTTCATACAGTAACCAATAGCATTTGAACCAAGTGCAACGATGCGACGCATCTGAACCATATATATTTGAAATCTGTATGTGCGGTAACGCTAGGGCTTATTATTGAGCATTCGATCGCACAAAGTAAGAAGAAGACGGAGACAAACTTACAGAAGTACAAAAATTATACTGGGATAGGAAGCAATGTTAGTTGTGGCGAGGCGGGTGAACGCCTTTATCGTCCAGGGTGTATAGCGTACGTCCGGTAGGCTTAGACCCGGGAGGGTTTAGCTTACGGAAACCCGAAACCCACAATGAATGTAAGCTCCGGTTGGCGTGTGACCTTGTGCAATCCCTATGGGTGTCGTTTATCTTCGGCGGACCGAGTTTCAACCCTATGAGAATCGCAATCGATCAAGAATACAGGAATACAGAGAACTTCCGGGCGCTACTCGTTCCGGGAGTCCTGAATGGGAGTGAGATCACGAGCAAAGACCTTCTCCAAAATAACCAATATCAATACAGAGTTTGTACACACAATATGCAGCCTGTCAATTTAGGTTGCACCCCGAATACAGGTAAATTCGGGATACCCC
The DNA here is from genome assembly GCA_024211575.1 of Phytophthora melonis. Taxonomy (NCBI): domain Eukaryota; phylum Oomycota; class Peronosporomycetes; order Peronosporales; family Peronosporaceae; genus Phytophthora; species Phytophthora melonis. The sequence goes on from JAMXKT010000018.1 coordinate 569,853, forward strand.
ACGCGCACCACTCCTGAATGTCAGGAGAACAATACAGGTACCTTCCTACCACACGCAATCTACAATCGGGCCCTTGGGGCGATTGCCACAACCTCCTAAAACGCAGGGAATATGAAATGCAAACGCACACTGAGAGTGTACGTCACAACTGGGAGATGAAACAGGTGTACCAACCCGACGGGCAATACGTTTGGGTACCTGACTTGGCTTGATGATGTAGTGAGAAGTTTTCGAGGGCCTTGGACCAGGCGTTACTCAACGCTCGCAGCGGGGCTCCGAATGGTACACCCTCTCGTGGGCTCCTAGGCGGTACACTCTCCCGTGGGCGGCGGCTGTCCTTAGGCGAATCACGGACCAGGCACTTGTGCACTAGAACGCAAAACAAACTCTGTTGATCTTTATCCTCTTCTCTTTCTCTCTCTTTGGCTATCTCTCTTCTCTTTTGTATCTCTCTCTTCTTCGTATGGTCTTGTTACCTTGAGGGCCGCTGGATCTTCACGCGGTCTCCTCTGCTCATATCTTCATACACTTGTTCGGGTTCTCTTGGCTTCAGTATACCCGAGCGTCGCGTCGCGGCGCCCACACATCACTTGGTGTCGGAGGGACTCGAGTGCCTGACCTGGGGATCTGCTGCACTGATTACGCCACGGACTCAGACTGGGTCACTCTCCATAGTGAGCCCAAGTCACGCTCGGAACTGGCGCCTTGGTCGCTGACTTCGCTGACTTGGCACGCTCCTGGGCGTCGGTCCATTGGCAGATATCCGCAGTGTCTTGGGTCTTCTCCATTCCGGGCAGTCATGGTCCATTCAGGGTGGTCGGCACTTGGGCACTCCGGGCGTTGTCCATTCGGGATAGTCGTTCACCATTCGGGATGTCGGTTGTCCATTCAGGCTGCCGTCGACTCCACGAGCTTCAGTGGTCACTTGGTCTCGCTGCTTGAGGTCCTCAACTCATTGTCGGGTCACACTCGGGGTCTTCGTAGTCGCAGTGTCCTGGATGTTCATCTTCACCGCAACGGTAGCGTCGTTCAGGGTATCAGTGGCTTGGTGTGCTTGGATAGCTTCACGCCGGAGCTGGTGGGGTTCGGAGTACCTTGGGGATGCTTGGCCTCGCCAAGAAGGGTAGCTCTCCGGGATACGTTCACCGGGGCACTTCGCAGTCTCCCTCCGTCAGACTAAGTCGGGGCCGGACTGGGTGCTGTGCACCTCCGGCCAGTTGAGGTCAAACGCGACCAGTCATCCACACTCCACATCTCATCCACCGCTCGGGCGTTCCACAGGCACGCCATCTTGAATCTGCTTTCGCCACACGAACCATCCAACTACTCTTGTCAGAGCAACCGGGCAACGGTAACCAGGAAAATGTCAAGTTGCTTCGCCACAACCGCCCCTCTGGTTATGGGCTTCCACTGAGAAAGCCATCCTCGATGTGGTAGGCCATGAGCAGACCATCAAGCGAGCACACTTCTCCTGGGGACGTTGCTTCTGGAACACCAACGTCATCCCGAATCACTGAGCATCGACGCGGCCCGACTCCATCTTTCATCGTTGGCTGGTGTTCGGAGCCCACCGCACAACCGCGCACGCACTCCGCCCCAAGTCCGCTGTTCACGCCCAAGGCACACAACGCGGGTTGAAATCCCAACGGTGGCAGTGAGTCTGAACCGACGCCCCGGGGGGCCGGTCGGCTGACAACTACACCGGTCTTCATTCAGCCCCCGCAAACCTTGACATCCGAAGCATCTTCTCTCATTCCTCGCCATTGCGGGCCGCAGCTCCAAACAGGCACGACATCCGGGGTGTATGCACCCGTTCTCGCCTGAAATCACCGCAGCCTCGCTCTCCACAATCCAATCGCAATCAAAACTGTTTCCGTCGAAATCACACTTCCATTCGCTCGAGTCGTCCATTCAGGATGGCTATAGCCTACGAGTAGCGCTTCCAGGCTGTTTAGCCTGAATTCGCCCCGTAGCGTTCGCCCCTGGGGTGGACGCATACTGCGGCGCACTGTAGTCGAGTTCACGTTTCGAGATCCGCCCCTGACCATCTTCGCCGTTGTAGGGCACGTGCCATCCACCAGAAAGCGGGTAACACACTTCGGTACGGGACGCCCCATTACTTCGACTTGGATGTCCATACGAATGGCGACAGCGGCAATTCGGGTTCCCCCGGTGCATCTCAGGGTGCTGACACCGTCCACCACATCCATCGCAGAAGGAGTCGTAGTCGGCTGCGTTACATGGCGGGTAGGTCGGACGCGGTTGAACTCGATGGCGTTGCTGGATAGGAACGCTTGAAGGGTAATATGGCCGTCCCGAATAGTCCATCTGGAAAGGGATTTCCTGAACCAGCCGTGCCTTCGGAAGTGGTCGTACATTCGGAGAGTTCTCACCTCGGACATCCTGGATTTGGCCTGTTCGACCATCTGGGGTGGCGTTCGTCAACTTAGCGGCATTCTGGATTCCGTTTTCTTCATTACTGGCGACAGACTCTTCGCCTTGGCGCTTCACCATGAAATGTCCCCGAGCGGCTTCACCCTCCTTGACGACTTGCGCATGCGGCAGTCCAACGTCTTCATCGACGTCTAGGTGCAGGTTCTCGCGTCGTTTCAGGATGTATTCCAGGTCTGTCGTCGTTTCAAATCGATGACCTTCCAGGCTAGTCTTGAGTTGGCCATCACGGAGCTTCCGGAGGTACTGTCGAATGTGCAGCTCACACTGCCTAGCGGACTTCCGAAAGTGTACACCAGCTCGATCGGCAGCAATATTCAGGCGGTACAGAAATGCCAAGGCGCTCTCGTCGCTGCGCTGACTCATGGTATAGTACCGTTCGGGTTTCGGCGACGTCGATTGGCAGTACGCCCGCTTAAACATCCTGGATAGCCGCGCCCAGTCGTGACGCACATGCTTGGGTAGCTGACCGCTCCAGTCGCGCACCTCGGGCGGCATCTTCAGCTTGAATTCCCGCAGCTTCGTCCGGTTGGACCAGCCGCCTTGAGAAGCGAGATTCAGGAAGCGCTCCCACCAACGGCACCGAAGATATAGCGGTTCATCTTGGTCGAAGTCATCCAGCACACTTGAATCCACGTGCGACCAGTAGGCGACGACGGTAGTGCCATCCAGTGCAACAACGCTTGCCGCCGAGTCGACACGCGGGCTGTCAGAACCATAGTCGCTCGAATCCTCAGAACTAAGTTCCGAGCACGATCTGTCGTCCGAGGGCTTTCCGAGTCGTCTGAAATCTCCGAATGTGAGCTCTCCCTGGAGGACTGTGCCGTACGTTCGGACCTCCAATCACGATGGGACTTCTGATCAGGCATTGCAGTTGTTCCTCGGGATGCGCTTGGCAGGGTGGTCCCGAATGTCGCTTCTTCCTCCGCATAGTCACTTCCAGTCGTCGAGGTCCATAGCTGGGCTGCAGCAGGTCTGCCATCTGGTTTGACCCGTCTCTCCGTTGCGTGTCCCTTGATTACGCCACTGGATTCTTGGTGCATAGTCAGGCGCCCCGTCTCTTGCTTGACCTGAACAGTCGGATCAGGCGCGGATGTCGCTTGAGCGCCTTGAACCTGGAATGATGTTGTCCGAGTGTCGCGCGAGCGTGTTCTCCGAACGTTCCCTTGGTCAGGGTCAGCCACCTTATCCCGCGCCTGGGCTGCTCCCAGCTGAGCGATCTTCAGGTCGAAGAGTCTCTGCTGTTCTTCCAGGAACTTCCGCATCATGGCTTCCTGAGCCTGCAGCTTCGCGGTCTCCTGGGCCTGCCGGGCGACTTCCACTTCGGATCGGAGGTGTTCCTCCTCCACGGCTTCTCGCGCGCGTCTCAGGGCGTCTTCTTGAATAGCACCCACGACTTCGCGGGCTTTCTCCGTCGTCGCCTCGCTCATGATCACCTGAACCGGGGCCTGAGTGTCGAGAGCGCACTGATGCTTCAAGGCATCCTCCTGACTGACCAGCAACTGCGTGGCTTGGTAAGTCTGGAAGGTTCGCATCAGCTCCTGCACACGCGCGTCCATCCCGAGCACAGCGTCCAGAAGCGTTCTGGCAAAGTCCAGTACAACTTGGTCGTCCAGAGTTGGGGGTTGCTCAGCCCATTTGGGCTTCGCTGACCGACGTGATTGCCTCACCGACTTCGGCGAGCGAGTTGGCTTCTGGGTGTATCTGGAACTTCTGCGGCTTCGACGGTCTGCATCATCAGAGCTGGATTCGCTAGAAGAGCTGCTTGGGCTTGACCTTCGGGAGAGGGCTTGCTTCCGGGGCATCTTCGACCTGCGACCACTCCGAATGCCGGTGCGACCAGACTCCGACATAACGACATCGTCCGAGGCTACTGGCACTGGTGGCGCAGGGAATAACGTCTCAACACCTGAAACGCTGTGCACTTCGGAGATCCGAGTAGCATCGACTTGGGCAGTCATCGGTATCCCGGATTCGTCACCCGGACCAGTTAAATCAAAGACCCTCCGGGAGCTGCTCGTCGGTGCCACCCTGGGCGGGCCCTCTGATGCGAAGATCCGTACGTGTGAACTCAACCGCGAAGTCACGTTCAGCAAGCTGGGTGCTGAGCCATCTTGGACGGTCGGCAGCGGGCTCTCCTGAATCATGTGCGCTTGAGCGAGGGGCTCATCCGAGTCGTCGTTCAGCACGATCACATCTTGGGCCGGCCGGGACGTTCCCGAAGGTTCATCCACGGCCGACGACTCAACCTTGACGGCGCCTCCCACTGACGCCTGGGCGGGTGCGTCCGGGATGGACACACCCACAACCTCCACCTCGGAGTCCGGAGTGGAGCTCACTTCCGAGCCATTCGTGGGCCCCTTCTCTTCGTCGTCCAGAGCGGCAGCATCCAGGGACACGTGGTGCGCATCCTGAGCTGCCGGCTCCGAGTCCGGCTGATCTTGGGTCTCCGTCGACTCCTTCTCCTCGCGAGCTGCCTTGCGCCTCGCGGCGTTTGCCGGCGAGCATTCCGCTCGACTTCCTCGAGCGAGGTTTGCTCCTCCGGCGGCATCCCTTGAGTCCGACGCGAGCGTCGCACGCCATCCGCGCGTCCACCGCGTCCCCTTTCGCGTGTTCTTTCACTTCCAGCCATAACTCCACGAATTAGTATGTTAGTAGCTCTCAGCACCCCTTAAGATCCTTAATCAATACACAGTTCTCGGTCAAAACCCTAGGCAACCAAATCCGGGCACGCGCACCAGCTGTGGCGAGGCGGGTGAACGCCTTTATCGTCCAGGGTGTATAGCGTACGTCCGGTAGGCTTAGACCCGGGAGGGTTTAGCTTACGGAAACCCGAAACCCACAATGAATGTAAGCTCCGGTTGGCGTGTGACCTTGTGCAATCCCTATGGGTGTCGTTTATCTTCGGCGGACCGAGTTTCAACCCTATGAGAATCGCAATCGATCAAGAATACAGGAATACAGAGAACTTCCGGGCGCTACTCGTTCCGGGAGTCCTGAATGGGAGTGAGATCACGAGCAAAGACCTTCTCCAAAATAACCAATATCAATACAGAGTTTGTACACACAATATGCAGCCTGTCAATTTAGGTTGCACCCCGAATACAGGTAAATTCGGGATACCCCACGCGCACCACTCCTGAATGTCAGGAGAACAATACAGGTACCTTCCTACCACACGCAATCTACAATCGGGTCCTAGGGGGCGATTGCCACAACCTCCTAAAACGCAGGGAATATGAAATGCAAACGCACACTGAGAGTGTACGTCACAACTGGGAAATGAAACAGGTGTACCAACCCGATGGGCAATACTTTTGGGTACCTGACTTGGCTTGATGATGTAGTGAGAAGTTTTCGAGGGCCTTGGACCAGGCGTTACTCAACGCTCGCAGCGGGGCTCCGAATGGTACACCCTCTCGTGGGCTCCTAGGCGGTACACTCTCCCGTGGGCGGCGGCTGTCCTTAGGCGAATCACGGACCAGGCACTTGTGCACTAGAACGCAAAACAAACTCTGTTGATCTTTATCCTCTTCTCTTTCTCTCTCTTTGGCTATCTCTCTTCTCTTTTGTATCTCTCTCTTCTTCGTATGGTCTTGTTACCTTGAGGGCCGCTGGATCTTCACGCGGTCTCCTCTGCTCATATCTTCATACACTTGTTCGGGTTCTCTTGGCTTCAGTATACCCGAGCGTCGCGTCGCGGCGCCCACACATCACTTGGTGTCGGAGGGACTCGAGTGCCTGACCTGGGGATCTGCTGCACTGATTACGCCACGGACTCAGACTGGGTCACTCTCCATAGTGAGCCCAAGTCACGCTCGGAACTGGCGCCTTGGTCGCTGACTTCGCTGACTTGGCACGCTCCTGGGCGTCGGTCCATTGGCAGATATCCGCAGTGTCTTGGGTCTTCTCCATTCCGGGCAGTCATGGTCCATTCAGGGTGGTCGGCACTTGGGCACTCCGGGCGTTGTCCATTCGGGATAGTCGTTCACCATTCGGGATGTCGGTTGTCCATTCAGGCTGCCGTCGACTCCACGAGCTTCAGTGGTCACTTGGTCTCGCTGCTTGAGGTCCTCAACTCATTGTCGGGTCACACTCGGGGTCTTCGTAGTCGCAGTGTCCTGGATGTTCATCTTCACCGCAACGGTAGCGTCGTTCAGGGTATCAGTGGCTTGGTGTGCTTGGATAGCTTCACGCCGGAGCTGGTGGGGTTCAGAGTACCTTGGGGATGCTTGGCCTCGCCAAGAAGGGTAGCTCTCCGGGATACGTTCACCGGGGCACTTCGCAGTCTCCCTCCGTCAGACTAAGTCGGGGCCGGACTGGGTGCTGTGCACCTCCGGCCAGTTGAGGTCAAACGCGACCAGTCATCCACACTCCACATCTCATCCACCGCTCGGGCGTTCCACAGGCACGCCATCTTGAATCTGCTTTCGCCACACGAACCATCCAACTACTCTTGTCAGAGCAACCGGGCAACGGTAACCAGGAAAATGTCAAGTTGCTTCGCCACATAGTGCTGCTATCCCAGACCAAATAGGATTATATCCGTGGTACGTCAAGTCAAAAGATGATCCCTCTTGACATCTAATTGGTACATCTCTATGAAACCGGTACGACTCCGGTGGCGCACTGGGCGTGGGCAGCCTGAACCCATTATACTGAGGCGCGTTCTTAACCGGGGGTGTACGGGTGTACGTACAACCTGTGCAAGAGACATACCTGGTGTACGCTACACCCGTACTACCGTTGAGCGTGAAAGAAAGTGATCCGTTCACCTCAAATTCCCTTATCGTTTTTTTTCTCAGCTCCAAAGGGAACATTTGCATACTTCAAGTGTATCATGATTGATAAATACCCGATGCTGAGGACTTCTCTGGTCCACGATAATATGCGCATAAGGTTTAATGTATTGTACACAAAAGTTTTTTATTGGCTTAAAATCTGAATTTCCGTCGCCATCGAATAATGACCAAATCTTCCTGTCACATCGCTAATTTCCAGCCAACGATCCTACCAATTCCCGAACAATGCGTACATCAGGAGCCAAGGACGTACCCGCGAGCGTTCGCGTAGGCGCCGCTCTGTTCATCGCGACCAAGTCGAGAGAGGGGAGAGCACACAGGGGGCATTAAAGCTGCGGCGAAGCTGTTCAAGATCTCGAGACGGAAGGTCTCGGAGATCGGGAGCCAGCACCACCCAGCTAGTGGCTCCACGCAAGCCGCGAGGACAGACTAAACTCTCAGCCGAGGAGGTGGCTGGGCGCATCCAGGACGTCCCTATGAACGAACGGCAAACACGCGTCGCCTAGCAGACGCTACGGGCATACCCCCCACAACACTGATGCGCGACCTGAACGCCGGCGTGTTTCGCCGTGTCACGAGTCGCGCGAAGCCTACCCTGACGGAAGAACACAAGGTCAAGCGGCTAGCCTTCGCCCTGACTCACGTAGAGCATCCATTCTGTTCGTAGTTGTTTTGCATTTTCTCTAAATTATGATAATAATACTGAAACATTACACAACAACTTTTGTATATAATTTGTTTTATAGGAGGGCGAGATTTCAGAATGCATCACCTGTACGATATTGTACACATTGATGAGAAGTGGTTTAATGTACAAGCTTTCCACAAAATATTACATTACGAAAGACGAGCAAGCACCATACCGCTCGTGACCCTATCGTCGATACATAGGTAAAGTTATGTTTCTCGGTGGCCACGGGACAACAGCAATGCCTATGGCACTGACCATTACAATTTTTAAGAAACAGTCCTTGTTGGAATGCGTGCACTTCAGCCACAAAATAAAAAATCTGTTTGTTTAGATAATTCTGAGCATAACTTTTCTTAAAACGCAACCTAAACTTAGCATAAATGCGAACTGTGCCCTGATTGGGCAAAAAGAAATCGCTGAATGCGAATCTCAACCGTGCAAGCAGGAAAAACCTCGTTTTTATTCTAGGCTCTAGCTCTCATAAATCAACGCTTTTGCCTCTAAATCAGAGCTCATCCGAAAGCTTGTGTCAAGCACAATCCGAGACAATTCTTCGATCTAATATCGCTATTGTGGATTAAGTTTTACGAAAAAAAAAACTAATTTCAATGCCAAATGAGTTCCTTCTGTCGATAGTTTTACGGCCAAAGACTTGCACAAGCTGCTAATAAAAAATATCATGTGCTTCGGCTCGGTTTCAGCTTTGCGGCGCTACCTTGTTTGTTTCGCTACCAGCAGAATTGGCCCAGCTGTGGTAGAAAGAGTGATTCGCGCATATTATCGTGGACCAGAGAAGTATCTTTGTACCAAGTTCTGCCTCTTTTGCTACATACTCAGCATCGGGTATTTATCAATCATGATACACTTGAAGTATGCAAATGTTCCCTTTGGAGCTGAGAAAAAAACGATAAGGGAATTTGAGGTGAACGGATCACTTTCTTTCACGCTCAACGGTAGTACGGGTGTAGCGTACACCAGGTATGTCTCTTGCACAGGTTGTACGTACACCCGTACACCCCCGGTTAAGAACGCGCCTCAGTATAATGGGTTCAGGCTGCCCACGCCCAGTGCGCCACCGGAGTCGTACCGGTTTCATAGAGATGTACCAGTTAGATGTCAAGAGGGATCATCTTTTGACTTGACGTACCACGGATATAATCCTAAATATGGATAAAATGGAATATTTTCTGTTTTTAAAGTGAAAGTCCTGTAGAATAATTTTTATTTTTATTAAGTACACGAAAAGGTCCTCGTTTTGCATGGAAAGGTGCATACATACATACATACATACATACATACATACATACATACATACATACATACATACATACATACATACATACATACATACATACATACATACATACATACATACATACATACATACATACATACATACATACATACATACATACATACATACATACATACATACATACATACATACATACATACATACATACATACATACATACATACATATAGAGAGAGAGAGAGAATCAACTCCTGAGATATGATTGGCTGGACTCTACCTTTTTACTTAGGGCACGATGAAAGTTCTACCAAGTCCCGCCAATTCCCGCCGTTCACCCCCGTTCACTCGTTCACTTCGCTCACAGAGGTCTGGTGTACCGTACTAATACCGGTGCGCGTATTTTTGTGGCTCATTATTACGCAATCTGCTGTACGGCGTACAACAATACACCCGTACATCCGCTGTTAAGAACGCGCCTGGGATAGCAAGTGTACCGTAAGGCATGCTGCTTGGTGTCGCATGAATGTTGTGAGTGCTGCTCATAGCCCAATCAATTTGGCTCATCATAGAATTTTAGCCAATAGCATTTGTCGCAGATCTATTCCTAAACTTTTCCTAATTATGTTGGTACGAGCTCACAATTACAGGATAATGTCCTATACCAACTTCAAGTGTAAATGTTAACTTACTCATAATATCGCGATATTTCCCAATCACATTGTTCGAGTAGCGGCTGGCGGGGAAGCCATCTACGCTAGAAAAGCTCCGACTCCAGAGCACTCTACAAGATGCAGCGACCAGCAAGGGGGCTTGACGTCCCACAGAGAACAGCGCGTCAGGAATCGGCAGCCTTGAAGTGCTTCGCTGACTTCTTGGCTCTGGGTAACATGAGCAAGAGCTCTTTAGAGTGCATTGCAAAGTCGCTAACGGAGCCTGAGCTCTACCTAGTCAGAACTTTTACTGCCTACTAACCGCCTTCGCTATATACCTGCAAACTAGAAAGAGTGCACGTGGCGGTCTCTTGGCCAAAACTACTGCGGTGGGGTATAATGTCGCAGGTTGTGAACCTATTGCGAGAGCGTTACCCGAACTACATTGCTGACAGCAAGCGAATCGCCAAGATTCGCGAGATGGCTGCAGCCATCGACGAGCGAAATCTGCTTGCTGGTCTGCAGATTGGAGAGGCTCCTGGCTGTACGCTGAGCGATCTGCGCACTCTAGTCCGCGGTTGCGGGGGTTGGATCTGGGTTTAAAAGTTTGCATGACTCGGCTGTTCTAACACTAATGTGGCACACGTTTGGCCGTGCGATAGATACTTGGTTTGCGAGAAAGTCTCAACTCTCCATCGCATCGTCGGGAGAGCTGTTCCTACATGTGGCGCGGATCAAGAGATCGGTCGTCCAGGGGTCTCTATCTATCAAGGCAGCAGTTCACTGGGAGCAGTGCATGTTTCATGCACTGGGCATGATGTTCGTGGGGGCGTGAGAACCGTCAAGCTACATATTTCCCCTGGTGCCCCACGCTGCATCGTCTGAGCTTCCAGGGGAGAAAAACCTACAGTCAAGACGAGGCGATCATGTACTGGAACAACTTAGAAGACAAGTCCAGCTCCAAAGAAGAACCAACTGCAAAGAGAGTGCGCGGTCGTCCAAATGTATCCAAATACATTAACGGCGTCATTACGGAAGTGACTGAGCGCGTTTCGAAGGCTAGGGCACCGCTGCCGCCGGCCATGACTGCTGGGCTATCAAGCTATTCTCTGCGACGCAGTTCAGCTGTGTACGCCAACGCGTCGCCTAAGTTAGCCATCCAGTGGATATCGATGCGCGGGGCCTGGCTGCTGGACTCGCTGACAAAGGCGTTTGCCTACGTCGGCACTACGACCCGCGAAGACCAGAGCCTCGGGAAAGTGCTGGCTGGCTACAACGACCCTCACCTTCCGTGCGCGACGCCGTCGATCCAGGCGCTGCAAGAGGTCTTGCCTGCGCTGGACTACGCGCAGCTACTGTCGCTCAAGACCCAGCTCTTCAGAACTGTGAGTGGCTTCACCGACATGACGCTCAACGTCGACAATCTTGTGCTGGACGCTGTGATGGCTTCGCTGCTCATACATCTGGAGGAGGTGTCCGCAGCGGTCGCGAAGGAGCAGGCTTCCACCGGCTACACGTCACACTATCTCTATCGTTTCCACGTCGCCCTCGACACCACCAACACCGCGCTCGGCTCTGGGTTGACGCTGGCGACATGCATCGGGTGGGGACACCAGCTTCGAGCCGCCTAAGAGACGGAGAACTTTTCCCAACTCGGTGGGGGCTATGGCGGCGACACGGCTGTCCTGGCGTCGGCTGTGACCCAGATGCTGTCCATTATTGCTGCGATGCAGCGGACCTTGGCGAAGCTGGTAGCGATGCAGGAGAAGAGGGACGTGCAAGCTGGACTGGCCTAGGCACCAAGTGAGAGCTCCACGCCAACTGCCCTGGTGGCAACACAGCAGCAGCGTCATCGTGGAGGCACACACGCTTGCCGATTGCTTCTACAATTGGTATGTCAAACAAAAAACAGCAATCTGCTCGAGCAGATCTCAAGGCATGCATTAGCATCATGTTAATAGCGTCTGGTACCCACATCTCAATACCTACTCAGCCGCTGGACCGTGATGGCGTATCGTACCGCCTCTGGAAGTAGACGCTGTGGACGCTTGCCGAGGAGCCGGACAAGAATACAAATCAAGCGCTAGGGCTCCTGGACAACAAGGGTCGCTGCAAGACTGCTGGATCGCTTCGGAACGCTGGTGCAAGCTGCGGGTGGAGAACCGTGCTGCATTCGACGCTCTCGGTTCGGCCTACATCTTGCGCAAAGGGAACGAATGCTTCATTGATTATTGCAATTCTGATAGTCACCTGTGGCAAGCGAAAGACTTCAAGTAACACGTTAGAAGTACACAGGTTAGCTCAGTTAACACCACACTATACATCATCCTCGTAAAACTGGCAGCTGGAATCGAACCACCATGCTCCCAGCGAATGCATGGGCGCCTTTTCAATCAGCCATACCAGTGTAACGTAAATACATAGCGAAAGCACCGTTAAACACGCGTACAGTTTCGACGTGAGCTTGCTTTCACTAGAGCAGCCGCGCACTGCGGTCACAAGCACAGTCATACCTTCAGCTCTCTAAAACGGCAGTGTAACGCCCGACCTGCAGGGTCTAGAGAGCGTATTCAAGTGTCCTTCAGCAGCCAGCGTGTCCAGCGCGGTCGCGGTCGTTGTTGGGGTGGCGTGGTGCGGCGCGATCATTCTCCTGGGTGCAGCGAGAGGCTCTGCTTGGAGGCGGCAAAGAGATAATGCCACGCGGCGAAGCACAAGTAAGAAAAACCTCGATGTTCTACCCTGATTGGGAACGGATAATCTAGGCATACTCTGGTCAAGTCATTGGGAACACAGCCATATGATTGGCTCGATGGGTTTTGGACTGAGCTTGGGAACTGGTCGATTACTGTATCTCCAGGCTGGAGTGATGAAGAACGGTTTCTTTTTGGTCGCCGTCGTCGCCGCCGCCGCCGTCGCTCTCTCTGTACACCACTCGTAGTGGGGGATTCGGTGTAACTTTTCCGGGGAATCCGTTTACTTGGTTGGTCCACACCTTGTTCCGCCCGTTTTACCCAGTTCGTAAAACGATAACCACGACGCGCCGGCTGCAATACGTGAGATCCTGAACAAACCCAGAGTCGTCATAATTCGAGCTGCATAACAGCTCATGATGACGCTTAACCTGGAATAAAGGCAGCGTGATTTCACTGGCACTATGCTGGAGAACACTGTAGCGGCGTTCCCTTGGATCGATTACAAAATGTTGATGTGTTGTGGGATAATCTGTGACTTCTAATTATTCAAACGATGTTTTATGAGCGAACATGTCGATTCAATCATTTGACGATCGATTATTACTTGAGTCCTATGAAGAGGCTCCATAAAAATACTAACTGAGGGCACTTTAGAGCAGCCATTTACTTTCCATTGAGCATTTCTTAGCACGTCATTTCCATATCAAATTCTCGTTGGTTCGTTGAAAGTGATCGATGACAATGCTAAATGTTTGTCTTCGAATAGTGGCATTATCAAAAGTGAATAAATAACGCTACACAATCATCTACACTGTACAGTACTCTAGATACGCAAAGAAGAAGAGAAAGTCATGTAAACCTCTCTTCCTTTCTTATAACGATTCCACATTGCTTTGGGCCTCTCCTGGGTTCTTCTTCTCCTCATCTTTTGCGTCTTGCGCAGGCCTTGCTCTCACTCTCATTTGAAAACAGAATTGCAACGCATTTTCCAATAGATAATTCACTTGCTTGTCGCTTGGAACAATTTCAGGTTGGCGGGAAATGTACATTTAGGGGCACGAGTCGCCCTTCTCTTATTAAAATAGAAAGATGTACTGAAGCGGCGTACCTCCTTCTTGGGTTCTTTATTTTCGCCTATATCCAGAACTTGGGGCTTGAAAGCGACAAAGATTAAAGAAGCCTTTCCTAATCGTCTTGACGAGCGAACTTCAGGGGGTAATCTACATGTAGAGGCTAGTCCTAGCGTTGACAAGAGTCATCAATCCTCCCACAACTACTTTCGACTCCGTTGCAAGATTTTGATCACGCGCGGAATCTAACTTGCGAGCCTGAAACATCCTCCTTTTGTTAATAGTTGATCTTCTCCAGCCTCCTGTACAAATCCAAATGTGCCTCAGTTGTTTGTCTTCCTAAATCTGTTTCCTGGAGACTAAACTAACCCCATGTCCTGCACAAAACTATGGGAGTGCACCTGCTATTGCTTGCTACAGCACTCATGTTGGCCATTTCTAGTTGCGACTTTGCAGGCGCTGAAATTACAGAGGGCAAGGGCGACAAGATCTCCGCGGCTTCCACTCTTTTCCGGAAAGCATTGGTGAAGTGTTGACCTACAAGACCACAGACCACTCGAAGGCGACGATAAAAGAAATCAGTAGCAGTGGCTCGCCACCCACGGAGTGCGTCGAGAGAGAGAGAAGGCCCCAGGTAATTGACCTGGTGGCGTATATTTAGGCACTTATTTCGGAGCCTGCTGGAAGCAGGCACTTTGACGTCTAAGTGAGTTACCCTAAACTATTCCTACCGTCTTACCCCGCACATAACGCTCACTTACTTTTTCGTGGTTTAGGGTTATTAATAACACATCTCAGTGAGCCGTGTGTACAGTCTGGGAAAAATACTCAATGAAGTCTCCATGTAAACTGATTTAAGCAATAAAATAACAGCGTTTCATTGGGCTAAAAAAGGTTTATACCGAAACTAAGGAGATAAGCTCCTTGATCCGATTCAGAAGTATTGAGTTAGGATATCTTGTTCAACACGGGTGTTCTATTCGTTTAGAACGCCTAGGCGCTCTGTGCGGGGTAAGACGGTAGTTGATTGTTTTCCCTTCCTGAGGTCGTGGTGAGGCGGCGGTTTGAGGGGATGCGGTTGCAGAGGTTAATCGGGAGTTCCATTAGGGGGGTGACTTAGGGGGTTCCAGGAGATGTAGTGATGGAGGTAGTCGGGGGACGGAAATAGACTTACGTGGCTTTTGTATCGGAATCGCTCCGGGCGAGACTTGAACCCTCAGTGGAACGCTTGATCTTCGTGGGCCTTACCCACAGGGACACTAGGAGCCCCTGGAGTGCGTCGAGAGAGTGACTTCGAACTCGCTCAGTTGGAAGCATGGGGGTAAGATCGCTATTTTTTTGGGGGGGGGGGGTGACTGATTCGAGCGATCATTCTTGTTTGAATACGTAGACCCAAGGCATTATCGCTCATTACTGTGGTATTTGGTAGATTGTTGCTGTATCATAACCCCATTCTGTTAAGTTTAAACAGGTTGTGGCAAGTGTTGCGAGAATTGAATACGTCGAGCCGCGGGTTTCGCTTGACGAACTTGGACTTATGCGCACAGCAAGTAGCTGCCCAGCCAAGACACCGGATTACCCGTACTACAGGTAGTAGAAGGTCACTCTTCGGGCATCGCCAACGGAGTACGAGGCTCATGCACAACTTGCCACTTTATAAGAAAGCAACACGTAACGTTAGTAAGTACTACTAGTATCATTGTTATCGCGTGCATCAAATAGCCATCGATGCACAATCCCATTAATTAGGCACCAAAAAGAGGCTGGCAACTGCGCTGTACAACAAAATGCCCGGTGGATATCCCCAGAATGTCAATCTGTCCATCGCTTAATCACCAAAGCGTCGCCTGTACCAGGCAATGAATCTCTCCAAGCGGCTCGGGGGCTCCGTGGCAGGCGCTGGGGTGGGCGTAGGAGTGGGCGTCCTGGTCATTCCTTCAGGAGTCGCCGTCGGGGTGGGCGTTGGAGTCTCGGTGGCTTTGTGTTTCTTCCTTTTCTTCTTCTTCTTCCCCCTTCCGAAGAGTCTGTCTTCCTCCTCCTCAGAGCCGCTCTCGCTCTGAGAGCTCGAGTCGTATTCGTACTCATCGTCGTTCTGCTGCAACACGTCGTCCTCCTCCTGCAGCGTCGAGAACTCGTAGCCCGTCTGGGTCTGAGTCGTGGATTCCTTGCTGGCTTCACTGACCAAGAAGCGGTCTCCCTTGCCCTCAATGTAAGGCGGGTACCGAGCCTCAGCGCTTGCTCGCAGCGATGTGGACTTGGCCGAGTTGGGGACGACCTGAAGGCCATCGGAGCTCGCGGCCAGAGCTGCAGCAGCTACGACGACGGCATACTGGAGACGCATGGGCGAGTGATTGGCAGAGCGGCGCTCTGCTTCAGCTCCGATCCGTGCGCTTCTGGTCTGGGGAGACAATTGCCGAATGTGGCTGCGACGAGGAGTGGCTACGCTGCGAGGTTAGTCGATGTGGAGAGAGAGCCGTTTGGTGTGGGAAATGTTTACATATTGATGATGGATTTCCCAAGAGAGAGAGGATTGATTTGACATCTCACAGTTCAAACCTTTGAGAGTGAGACGCGAAGGTGGTGTCGAGCATGGCCATCCGTTGTGCTCGCCTCTGAAAAGGTGGCGTCGAGACTCTCTCGACGAGAGGTTGCCGAGGAGTAAGCTTCGTCTTGCTGTTGGTGCCGTACATGTGTCTACCGGGCACTGGGAAGCCTTGCAGCTCTTCAGCCAGCAGATCACGAGATTAAATTTAAGAAACAGCGCCAGGCGGATGTGTTAGTCTCCGCTCCTGCTGTTGATGCCCGTCCTTTTAGCCTGGAGTTTGTATGAACTGAGCTCCTGAAGTCCAGGCAAGCTGGGCGGCAGATCGGCTGTCCTGCTGACGCCGTGGATGCAGCCACACAACGCGATTACGTGGTTACTGTATGCGGTTGTAGGACGTATTTACGGTACATGCACAGTACTGTAGGACTTCATTGCTCGCTCGGCTATAATTGTGGACAGAATTTATCAAGGGATGCTTCATGTTTCCTACCGGCCTACCGGTACAGTACAACGCCGTCTTCACACGCAACACTTCACGACAAAGATCGTACTGCGCAGCATGCTGTACCTCCGTAGTCAAGTACCACTAAGTATTAACGGCTCCCCCCACAGAAGTCACTCTCTTGTTTTGAAGATATTATTCACTTTCATATGCAGTTCCACAGTCATACACACAAACACGTCTACCGACAGCTGTGTCGCCTTAGCAACCAAAGAAGCGCACGACCTGCACCGATGTGTCAGTCGTGCCCTTGGACAGGTAGGCAACGCTGCCGTCCGGGAAGCTCTTAAGAGCCTGGTAGCGGTTACCCACCACGGACTTGTCCACCGTCACCTTGCTGCTGATAGCCTTGCCCGACGACGCATCCAGGACTTGGGCGTAGATGGTGCGGTCGCCGCCTTCTGCAAGATCACCGCCGGAGGAGCTGCCTTCCCACATGGCCAGCAAGCCGCCGTCACCAATCTCAGCTAAGTGAGGGGCGCGCTCATTGGCATCCGTGCCACCGAGCGTGATGTCGTCGTCGGCAGCAGCGTTGATAGCGAAGTGGATGAGGTGAACCTTGGCGTTGTCACCTTCGCCGTTGCTGACGGTGGCCCAGTACTTCTTGCTCGAGGACTCGCTGTCCGGAACGATATCGCCGAGGTTGGCAGCAGCGAGGTCTACCGGGTAGATGGTCGTGCCCCAGTCGTTCGGCGGCATGATGCGGTTGTTGCTGTCCGTCTTGCAGATCGACGCGTAGCCCTTCTTACGGCTATCGTACGTGATGGGTTGCCTTTATTTTGGTTCTTATGCAGATCAGGTCCAGGATTTGAACATGCTGATTGTGAGACCGAATCGTAAGACCTGAACCAAACATTCACAGCTTTGGATCATGACATGACTTGGTTCCATAGCGCATCCTCCGTTCGGCTTCCTGCTCTAACAACAGTTCATGAAGCTATCTCTAGGTGAAAGTGTATGCCTTTTTACCGGTTACCTTGGTTCAAGAGGTATTTTGGCAGTGAGTCGTGTTCAAAATCATTGCATCCACGGCTACATGTATTATCATCACCTACAGTGTACAACCGGATAGCTAGAACGAGTCGCCGCCGCAATCGAACATGTCTTTCTACTTCCCTTGACAGCTACATTCTCTGCAATATATCACGCGCTATTCATGCATCTATCGGTGGTGCCCCATCCGCGACTACTGTACAGTGAGCACTGTAGGTCCTATAAAGGCTCCTACAGTTTAGGAGCCTTTTTCGTCAAAGCAGTGCACACCTGGGTTGGTGTCCGTTCATAGAGACACTGGACGGATGGCAATCGGCACATATCTGGTTTAACTAGTTTAATATCAGATACAGCGGTACGTATACTTCAGAATTGCTAGTCATGACGAAGTGTTCGACATGTTTCACTCCTGCTTGGCTGGGAGAAAATTAAAGCGCTTCAACTCGTAGCGAGATGCCACAGCCATAGCACCGAAACAACCAATACGTTGCACTGCGACCAACCCTGGCCGACCAGCAGCAGCAGCGCTTGTGACGTCCGACGTGGCCTCTCCGACTGCGCGCACACCTCGTCGGACTCCGCGCCTACATGCGTGTACATACTGCCTGACACGCGCCATGGACAAGCGGGCACCTGGCTCGCTCGCAGTGACGGCCAAAGTGCGCGACTTCACGCTCGACTCGGAGCTCATTAGCGGCGGGCGTGGCAGGAGTGGCGCACGGTGCAGCGGTCAGCTACGCGGAATTGGACATTGGGAACAGAAGCGCTGCACCCGGATAATCCCCGTGGACTTGACGCGCTGAGCGCCTCCGCCTGCAAGAGTGCATGTACCGGTCTGTGAGTCACCTGCGACGGATGGTGTCTGCCCCAGCACCATGCCACTCTGCGTGTCCTCGACCACCACCTTAGTATAGCTCGCAAGCGCAGTATACAGACTGCACAGTGCAAGCTGGGCATACGAGTATGCCGTGCTGCACGTAGCGCGAGGCGAACTTGACCCGTCGATGCCATACGCCACTTCCTGGTCGCAGCTGCTTGTGCTGCCCCTGACGCATCTTGTCCACCTGCTGCTTGTACTCCTCCTGACTCGTCTTGCCCACCTGCTGGCCTCAGCGATAGTGCTGCTGCACCTTCCCGGCCTCTCTCATGGCCTCCTTGCTGCTTTGCTGCTGGTGGTTGCTCTCGTTTACGCGGAGCTCTTCATGGCGAAGATCTTGCTCGTCTTCCTACGACGCATTCGGTTGCAATGTTGCCGGGGCGGCGACCAAGGTGCTGCAACGGCTCGGACTGTGGCGATGCGGCAGGCATCACCGAGGCGCGGGCAGCGCTAGGAAGGTTGGCTCGTCGGCTGAGGTTTCAAAGTGAGACTGGGCCGTCAAAGTATGGCAAATGTGATCCAATCACAAGCTCAAAGAAAAAGTACGGTATGATCAAATCCAAGACCTGTTCTGCAGAAGACCCATTTAAAAATCTTCCACGTGATGCGCTCGTAGCCCGAGTGGGAGCAGCCCCAGTCGAAGGAATCGGCTTGCGTCGCGATCTTGCCGGACGGGCCCACAACCTTCATACGATCACCCTGGTGGATGTTGATACAGCCGCCTTCGGAGGTAGAAATAGCGCAGCCAAAGTACGCGGCCCAGTTCGTGCCGTCTGAGGCGATACGGCCGTGGTGCGCGTACCACCAGATCATGTACACGTCCGGACCGCTGGCCGACGACGAGTACGGCGGCAGCGACTTGCTCGAGGACGTGAGCTTGGTAGCCCACGTCTCCTTTGAGCCATCGTAGCGAACGAGGTACATGTCGTAGCAGGGCACAGCGGGGCTGGGGGCACTGCCACACAAGTTGCTCGGGTTACCGCAGTTCAAAGTGCCGCCACATTCGGCGTCTCTCGTGCCCAGCAGCACAAACCCTTCCTTGTCAGCGTAAATGTCGGCGAAGTCGTGGAGCGGCACCTTCACCGCAGAAGAGCTGCTCACCAGCTTGTCGTTCTCGTCCAACTCGCGGACAACCACATCGTCGCCGCTGTGAAAGGCGATCCGGGATCCACCCGAGGGGAGGGCAGAAATGGCTACAACCTTCAAGTTTACTTCGTCTTCGTTCGCGTCCACCGCGACACCGAGATCAACTTCTGTGATACGCACGCGCGGCTTCGCGCAGAGCTTCGAGTTGTCCGAGGACGTCGTGCTGCTGCTCGAGTTGGTAGCGACTGACGGTGTAACAGCCGCAGACGCTGGAGTCGAGGACTCCGTCTCAGACGAAGACTCTTCAGTGGTGTCGGCCGTCGTAGGAGCTTTCGTGGTTGCTTTGGAGACTGGGGCCTCGGTTGTCGTCTCTGATACCGGGTCTGCAGCGCTGGCCTCGTTGCCTTCTTCGCCGGAGGAACTGGTGGGGGCGTCGAAGGAGAACGACGAGGCCGTGGAGGTGACGGGGGCGACCGTGGTGCTCTTCGCCGACGGCCGGTATCGGCACGTGGCAGCGGATGCAACGTCGTTGCTGCTGCTGGCTAGAAGAGCAGCCGCAGTTGCAATGAGAAGATGATACAGACGCATAGCGGGGTGGCGGCAAAATGAGAAGTGAGGACTGTTCGAGTGAGTCGGTCGAGGACGTGGAGACTGTGCCGATCAGCTCGACGTGAGATGTTCGGACACCAATGCCCGACCGACGGGAGGGAAGTGAACCTGGTCGAGTTTCTCAGTGTAATTTAGTACAGCGGGGCCTTTACCCTGCGTAGAGAGCAAGGAGATCAAGGTGCTGCGCTGCGATGGTGTCGGTCAGGTGACCAATACCGAGACACAGCGGACTGTATAATTTGAAGTCTCTTTTATACGATATTATTATTTGTATGAGGTAGTACCCCTTCGGCAAACTTGAATATTTATAATACAATATTATTTTAATTATTTTACGATAAACTGTTTCTCAGCGGTCTTTGCCAGCTCACTTTTACAGCTCACCTGGCTGGCAAGTTGTGCAGCTCGCGCCCAGATCAGCCGGGCCAGGGCCAAGCGCTTCAAAGTTTTGGCTAGACTCTCGGAGTTGAACTGTACCCATTTCCTTTTCCGCACCCTGCAGGCGACAGTGCCACCGAAACAGCAGACTAGGTGGCAGCGCGTTTGCTCACGTGCCATGACATACACGCGGTTCTCGGATCGGTATTCCCTTGTCGAGCTCCGCTTGTGCTTCGTGCTAAGCTTAAACCATTAGTGTGTCAGGTGTCACCATTTATTACAGCGAAGCGCAGTGCAGACAGCTCTTCCGTCTTGACAAACGGCTTCCGTCGCATCGTGGTGCGGATGAAGTTCGAGACCGGGGTGCCAACAAACACCTCTTAGGGCGAAAACAAAACGAGATGGGGCGCCAGCAAAACCAAACGGGCTCCAGCAAACAGAAACCGCCAAGCATCCCACGAGCTGAGGCGCGAGCGAGCGAAAAGTAGCCCGCTCGCTTCAAATCGCGAGCAGAGCTTTGCTGCTCCCACGACGCCAACGAGCAGCTCGATTGAGGGGTGAGCTGACAGGCTAAGATGGCTCAACGCTATAGGGATGCCCCACAATGCTATAATGATTGTGACCGTAGGCTACAGTAACGAAAGGAGCTGATGGTATCCCTACTAGCATGATAAAGCGCTCTGCGTGCAAGCTAGGCACTAATTATTAAGTAAAATAATTATTGTCCAATCCGTGTTAAGAGCTGGTTAAGAGCTGGCTTTCGCGCTCTCCTCTTTAAGTCGATTTCGTACGAACAGCTACAGATCCGCGAGCGCGCTCATGAGGATTTAGCTGCTCGTGCTCGTCCCCGCGAGCAGTGCTCCCGCTCAGCTCGTGGGATGCTTGGAAACCGCGGTTTTGGGGCGCCAGCAAACAGATTTGCGGGCGCCGGCAAAATGGATTTGATTTTGATACAAAGCCAGGGGCCCTGGACATACAGAAAAGGCGGCGTCAATTGTCCCATAATAACCATCTCCAAGCAACAGTGAATTACGGCGATTCCATAATACAGGTAACACCCACGAGTTATGTACAGTAATATGAATCAAAGCATGTACATGTACACCATTTCCCAATCAAGTTGCCAAGTTTCCCAGCCAGGCTGCAAAATGCCCCGTCCGTGGGATTGCTAATTCAAGGCTGTGTGGCGACACACAATTTTTAATTTAAGGCTACAGAAAGTGGCGATTTGCAAGAAAGTGGCGCTTTTCCCAGACTTGCAAAAATCGCCCCATCGTCATCCCACCGCTTTGCAAAACTCACCAGATGCATGACCGACCTATGGTATTGCATGCGTGGGCGGAGGGATGCTTGCCCACATGAAGTCGACATCATGTCCCCGAATCCAATGAAAAGTGGTCCATACACCTTAACATAAATATCCTATGGCATGGCAACCAGTTTCCAGCGCATATAACCACCTGAACGGTGCATTTGGCGAACCACATCATAATGGGGCATGCATGCAATACCATAGGGCAGTCATGCATCTGGTGAGTTTTGCAAAACGGTGGGATGACGATGGGGCGATTTTTGCAAGTCTGGGAAAAGCGCCACTTTCTTGCAAATCGCCACTTTCTGTAGCCTTAAATTAAAAATTGTGTGTCGCCGCACAGCCTTGAATTAGCAATCCCACGGACGGGGCATTTTGCAGCCTGGCTGGGAAACTTGGCAACTTGATTGGGAAATGGTGTAGTGTTTTACGTGTACATGCATATCGGTGCCTCCAGTAACGAAAAGTCTCACCACGCTCTTATGGCAGCTTCAGAATCTAGGTCGGCATAAATAACTATATCTAGTATAAACATTATTGTTATAACAATACGACCACGCCGACATATAGTGAATCCACCCAAATTCGTATTAAGTCGGCGCGAGTTAATGTGAAGCCACCCAGATTCGCATTAACTCGCGCCGACTTAAAGTGAATCTACCCAGCTTCATATTAACTCGCGCCGACTTAATGTGAATCTGGGTGGCTTCACATTATGACTTAAAGTGAATCTACCCAGCTTCATATTAACTCGCGCCGACTTAATGTGAATCTGGGTGGCTTCACATTATGACTTAAAGTGAATCCACCCAGCTTCATATTAACTCGCGCCGACTTAATGTGAATCTGGGTGGCTTCGCATTTCCTCGCGCCGACTCAAGTGATTATGAGTTGGATTAGCTACACAGCAGCTAGGCAACCAAGGTGCGAGAACCGCGGTGCACTGGGGCTGAAATGCCCGCAGGTGACTTCTGTCAGAAATAGCCATAAAGTGGAAGGCGTGCTTCAATCAACGCCAAGGTCCTTACAGCGTTATTTTCTGCTTGCGACTAGAAACGTACCTGTAAGCAGAAGGAAGTAGAACTACAACTCAACGTACAAGTATTGTAATTAGTATGTTCAACACTACAGCTTGGGTGCCGCGGAGTTGGCTTACAGCTCGCCCCGGCAACAGTAGCTATAGCGTGACCTCATCGTTCAAAATCGCGACGAACGCGCCGCGTCCCACAACAGCTTACAAAATTACTTAGGATTCCTGTTCAACTCACTAACAAATGAGTCAACCTGTATAATGATTTACAGTTGATGAAACCGCTGGCACGATGAACCCACCCACACGAAGCTAATATTACTCGTGGTGTGGAGATATTGGCTGTGGTTATGGAGCTGGAGGGCATATTCTTTGTCTACGAACTAAATCATGTATTTACTCACCTTTCGACTCTGTACGATAATATTTTTTTGTAAAGGGTAACTTAAAAGTAACCAATACGCGTTGATGGATGCGCTTTGACGAACAAGACTGTAGATGTCATGGGTTACCCAAGGTATCTATGCGTAGATGTTATCAGTGCTACGTGCCAACCGTTATTAGACGTTGCGATGACAATTGACGGGCTCTCATTCATATATTCATCACTATTTTTAGCATCTAACATCGCCGCTTGCCTAGATTAAATCGTATGTGCAGTATTATGTCCCAACGCGGTGAAGTAGTCACGTAGGCGTTTGTACGTACTGATAGGGTCAACCAGCTCACGGATATACATACCTGGACGAGTTTCTGTGTTCTACAAGTGCGTGTGGGCATGCAAAACGTGCTAAAGCCTAGTTCAGTTCCTGTTAATAAGTTAAGCATTTTGAGGGTCAGGGAACCTCTGGTAATAGCAGGTAGCTCTAGCAACTAGCAACGGTGCGCAGTATCGACCAACTAAATCGCCACTAATTAAAATTCAGACAAATCCAGCAACTAGACATTGCTGCTTTATTTTTGTACTCGTAGACTGCAATGCTTGCTTCTAGGGCAACTTGAAGCGATATACCCGGCAGTTCACCGCCACCATTGGGAAATAGTCGACGCCCAGGTAATTATTCTATGAGCTAAACGCTCGTCTCCCTCCGTAGACGACGATACTAGGGCTACGCGGAGGCTGGGATAGGAGTGGTTAGCACACCTTTGCCCGCCATTGATAAACTCAATCCGCACGCTCCACGGGCATCTCCTGCGCCTGCTTCGCAGCCGCAGAATCTGCCCGGCAATGTATCACCACTATGGTTACGACTTACAACCGATTTTAGAGTAAAATCAATAATACGAATCTTGACTCGACGAATTTGCAAAATGAACTGGACCAGCTTTAGTGTACTCCACTAACATGTTAGCTAATTTTACTAGACACTAACTAACAGTTAGTTGTAAACTATACATGTTAGTACTGTATACTTAAGTAGCTGGACTGTATAGTTTGCCAACGTATTTATTAAGTGATTCTGCAGCGAAGGCTAATCAAAAGTCTAGTTTCTACGGGTCCTGAGGACCCGGTCCTCCTCTAGCCTTCACGTTGACCTTCCGCGCCACCGACCTCCAGGGATTCTGATATAATTAGGCCAGGCACCATTTGATCTCTTTCACAATCCGTTATCAGCTCTGCTGGCAAGTGGCGAGGCGGCTCCCATGTGAACTCCTCCCAACCTGCCCATTTTACTAGGTAGAATGGGGGGGGGGGGTAGTTCACAGTTCGCCGAGCGTAAATGCGCTCCGCATGGTAAATCCCCGGTCCTTTAGCTGGGTTTCGGGGTCGGAGTCGGCCTCGCTTGATGTTGTATCTGAAAGGCTGCATATTCACTAACTTGGCCGGTAGGAACTTGCGACGGGCTCTATACAAATGAAATCCATAGGATTGGTTTATCGATAATTTCTTGGTGCACACGCGCCACGCAATGAGTAAATAAAGCTAAGAGTTAAAGGAAATTATGTCCTCTAAGTCTAGTTTGGACTTCAAGTATGGCTTCTATGCCTGGTTTAAACGTCACGTATGGTCTGCAACCTGGCCAAAGCTGCACTATGATCAAAGAATGCGATAATAGGTCACAATAGATTTTTAGAATAGCCTACAAACGCCTTACAGGCGTTTGTATAAAAAGAGTTTCTCCTCCACCTACATTTACTTAAGGTGACCTATCTTTGTGCTCTAACGCTACTAACATGTTAGCTCAAAATACTATACACTAACTAACAGTTAGCTAACATGTATAGCAACTAACATGTTAGCGTTAGGGAGTACACTAACCAGCTTCCATCATTCTTGAGAATTCTAAACACTCGGTTAATCGACGTCACATACTCACCACTGGTGTCGATTGGGCGGGGGAACAGCGCCTTGTGTGGGCTGGGCTATCAGCACTTCGTCGCTTCCAATCCCAGTATAATGCATTGTAAATTCCCGTAAAAAAAAACTCTAGTCTTGTCGTATATTCAAGATACCAAACTCGATATCACGCATTTTCGTTGACGCTATCGCGTTTTTCCAACAGCGGTACTTACACGCGAGGGCTTGCATATTTGTATCGCCCCAACTTCACATTTTAATGCGATGTTGTCATGACCACAGATTCACATGAGCTTGCGCCGATTAAATATAAATTCCGTCGCATCCACGCTAGCTCGAACTGAGTACTCAGTTACTCGAATGTGCGCTTTTCGATACTAATTATTTCATGGCAGCAGCGTCATTTGCGTTGATGTCAACCAGACGCTTGTCTAGCATGCCTTTTAACTCCGGCGATCGACTTAAAAGTGGTGTGCATCTGTTCGTATGGATTCAAGTTAACTCGAGCGGATTCAGGTGCTCGAGTAAATGTGAATCGGCTCATACCATATATATTCAAGTTAACTCGAGCGGATTCAGGTTAGTTCGAGTGATCGAGTTATTGTGAATCTGCTCAAGTTTAAATGAATCCACTCGAGCTAAATTGAATCCCGGATGCACTCGACAGTGACTATCAAGCAGTTCTAAATACAAGTTTTCTTTGCTGAACAACTTACGCTGCATTTTGAATGCGCGTAGATAATTCAAACAGGTACTGCACTGATGTACAGTACATGGGCGTTAGTATCAGATGCATTACGGGAGGCTGTTGCTGTAAGAGGGGATGCGCCGTCTACGTATTTTGCTCGCGCCCTGTTTTGCGTTTTGCTGGCGCACCATCTGGATTTTGTTGGCGCACTTTTCACATGAAGTTCATCATGAACCGAGGCACTCGCTTCACGTTGTTAGAGCATCTCCACCGGTGGCGAGTAAAACTAAAATTTGTTTTTTTTATGAAAGGATTTACATTTAAGTTTAGTTTTGTGTACTCCACCGGTTTGAGTAAATTACGCGAGATTTGCTCAAAAATTTAAGTGGACCGCCGATTTGAGCAAACTTGCTCAAGGAGAGCACTTTGCGTAAATCCATGAGCAAATCGCAGCCAGCCTCTTTCACTCTCCTGGTATTACACAAAACCCAACTCTAGCTGCGTCGCAATGGAGTACCGCCCCCGACGCCTATCAGTCTCGCCCAGGTGGCAAATGCCCCCTTCGCCCACACCCCCAGCTACCGTTGATGTCTACGCTGCCATTCCTGCCTTCTCATTCCATCCTCCACTGCGGCCTCGCCAGACACGTCCCTGTCAAGAAGATGCGAGTAGAGAGTCGCTACTAGCGACTTTGTGTCACCGAGGACGTCGTCGAAGAGATGGAAGAGTCTGAGTGTGCTGCTGTCTGTCTCCATGGCTGGCAAGATAGGAAGGAGGGTATGAGCTTTAGTTTTACTCAATTGTATGGCTGGACACCGGTGCAGCACTGCCCCGTCTTTCACAGTGTTGTGATGTCGACAGCTCGAGTTTTGCGTATTTTGCTTTTAGTTTTACGCTTTGCCGGTGGAGATGCTCTTACGGACCGTATGATACGGTATAGATTGTCGGTACGGCAGCTGGCAGGACCGATCCCAGCTGGTGATCGTGCACGCTGCGAGCCGCAAACAGCGTGAACGTGACGACCCCGTTTGCTGACATTGCGCGCCGCCATCGTTGAATCGAGCTGGTCGCCGCCCTGATCCGCGCGCCCTGGCCGCCTTGACTTGCTGCCGTCGGCGGCCGACTCGGCGCGACATCCTCGTGTCGCCGCGTGCCGACGCTGAGTTTTTATGAACGAAGCGCTGTCCGGGTGCCGATTGGGGACTACAGCACTGGACCGAGCGACCCATAGATACTGGTAGACGAATGTGCGACTGCGGCAGGCGATCGGTGCGTGCCACTCCTTGCTGCTCGACCCAGCGCCACGTTAAAGCGATGATCGTCTCGGAGTGGAGTGCGCGCAGATGCTGACTCAGAAGCCTCGCGCTGATCACCTCTAGTGGTGAAAGTTCCTGCACTTGATGAAGATTGATCCGTTATGAAGGCCTCGCCAACGGTACGCCAGCACAGCTGTGGCTCACGGGGCTCCGCGCGCGACTTCTTCGCCTCCAGGAAGAAGGAGGCACACGAGCTACTCCCGCTGATCCCGTGGCTTGACGTGAAACTTCGTCGACCTCCAGCATTGTCATTCTGCAATTGGCCTTCCAGCGCTCCAGTTCATCCGTCAAGACCATGCGTCTCTACTCCGTCCTGTTGGCGACTGCGGTCGCTCTAGTTGCGACCAACAGCGTCGCCGCTGAGAAGTGCACCCTCAAGACCATGGCTCCCGTCGCGACCACTGCCGCCTCCGTGGTGAGCTCCACTGCGTCGTCCTACATTGATGATGCCAGTGCCGAGGCTGCCTATGACACTGGCGCCTCCACTGCCGCCTCAGCCGTCGATGCCAGTCAAGCCACGACCTCGGACGAGGACGACGAGGGGTCGAGTGTCGACTCTGCGTCAAGCGTTGCGGGTGAGGCTGACACCACCGTTGACACAACCGAAGTACCGACGACCACTTCAACTGCCACCTCCACTGCTACGTCAAGTGCTACCTCCACTGCCGGGTCGACAGCTTCAGCTACGACTAGCACCCCGTCGACTGCTTCGGCATCTTCGAGCTCTGGCTTCTGCAGCACGCCCCGCGTGCGTATCACGGAGGTGGATGTGGGCGAGACGGTCGAGAACAACGAAGACGAAGCCGGTCTCACTGTCGTTGCCATCGCGTCGCTGCCCTCTGGTGGCTCTCGGATCGCCTTCCAGAGCGGTGACAACGTTATCGTCCGTGAGCTTGACTCGAACGACGCGTTGGTGAACAGCACCGCTGCGGTCACAGTGCCTCTGGTCGATTTTGCGGACCTCCACGCTGACGACGACGGGTTCGTCTTGCTCGGCACGAGAGATGCCGAGGGTGGAGGCACCCTGAACTGCGGTAGCCCGAGCAACTTGTGCTCTGCCCCAGCGACGCTGTCCCCTGCTACGACATGTACCTCGTGCGCTACGACGGATCAACGGAGACGTGGGCCACGAAGCTCACGTCGTCGAGCTCATCGCTGCCGCCCTACTCCACGTCTGCCACTGGAGAGGAAGTGTACATGATCTGGTGGTACGCCCACCACGGCCGTCTGGCGTATGACGGGTCGAACTGGGCCGCGTACTTCGGTTGTGCGCTGTCGGTCTCGGAGGACAGCTGCATCAACATCCACCAGGGCGACCGCATGAAGGTTGTGGATTCTACCGGCGCCGTCACCTCCGACAGCGACTCGTTTGACTGGGGCTGCTCACACTCCGGCTACGAGCGTATTACCTACGATAACCGCACGGACGACTACGCGATGATCTGTAAGACGGACAGCAACAACCGCATCATGCCTCCTAGTGACTGGGATACGACCATCTACCCTGTCGACTTGAATGCTGCCAACCTGGGCGACATCGTCCCGGACAGCGACTCCTCCAGCAAGAAGTACTGGGCCACCGTCAGCAACAGTACGTCCGACAGCGATGAGGACAACGCCCGCGTCCACCTCATCCACTTCTCGATGGACGCCGAGGCTACTGAGGACATCATCCTGGGAGGAACCGACGCCAATGAACGTGCTCCTCACCTTGCGGCCATCGGCGACGGCGGCCTCCTTGCTATGTGGGAAGGAAGCTCCACCAGCGGAGACCTCGAGTACGAGTCGAGTGGCCGCACGATTTACGCTCAGGTGCGGGACGCATCCTCGGGCGCGGCCATCAGCGAGAAGGTGACGGTCGACAGCTCTGTGATCGGCAACCGCTACCAAGCGTTGAAGACCTTCCCGGACGGCAGCGTGGCCTACCTCTCCATGGGCAAGACGAGCACGTCGGTGCAGGTTGTGCGTTTCTTCGGGTGCTAAGAACTGGAAGCAGAGATGGTGCAGTGTTTAGATGTGTACTTGCGTCTGCAAGCGCTCGGCTATCAACGCATAAACAGAAATTTGCGTACATGTAGTACAGCTAACAATGTCAATGTGAACAATTTTCCAACAGCAACAGCATATCAACGTAGTCGACATTTCAAAAGTTCTGTGGTAAGTTGCCACTGACAACTGAAGTGAGATAAATTTACATCAAGTGCACTTTTAAGTAAGGCTGAAATTCAAGTCTTGAACATGTAGCACCAAAGTGCTTGCGTTGAAGTATTGCAGCTGAAATACTTCTATGGGGCCCTCTTAACTGGTAGCGAGCGCTAGGTCTACAGTAGGAGTTGTGACGTGTGACGACTTTCAAAGGCAATGCCGATAACAAAATCGATATGTAAGAAATCGATTTACACATTCATGCTCAAGGTTAGCTCATCTAAACTACCCTCGCGGATTGAAACAACAGCTACGCATCGACACTTCTATCCGTTCTAAGCGGCCGCTTAGCAGCCGAAGAAGCGCACGACCTGCACCGACGTGTCGGTCTTGCCCTTCGACAGGTACGCCACGCTGCCGTCCGGGTAGCTCTTGAGGGCCTGGTAGCGGTTGCCCACAACGGACTTGTCCACCGTGATCTTGTCGCTGATGGTCTTGCCCGTGGCGCGGTCGAGCACCTGGGCGTAGATCGTGCGGTCGCCGCCCTCCTGGAGGTCGCCGCCAGCAGAGCTGCCCTCCCACATAGCGAGCAAGCCATCCTTGCCAATGGGGGCAAGGTGAGGAGCGCGCTCGTTGGCGTCGGTGCCGCCGAGGATGATGTCCTCGCTGGCCTTGGACTTGAGGTCGTGGTGGATCAGGTGCACCTTGGCGTTGTCGCCGTTGCCGTTGCTCACCACCGACCAGTACTTGCCGCCA